>JAOWBP010002052.1:45172081-45184932 GCA_028571105.1 Tragopan temminckii | reverse complement strand
TGCAATGAACGGGGACACCTACAACTAGATCAGGTTGCTCAGAGCCTGTTCCAGCCTGGTCTTGAAAGTCTCCAGGGTCAGGGCATCCGCTAAAGTTCTGGGTGACCTGTTCCAGTGCCTCACCACCCTCAGTGTAAATGACTTTTTTCTTATATCCACCTTGATTTACCCTTGCTGCATTTTAAATCATTTCCCCTTGTCCAATCGCAACACATCCTGCTAAAGGTTACCTTGGAGCCTTCTCTTCTCCAGGCTCAACAGCCTCCATCTTTCCCACTCCAGCAGGCCCATGTCTCCTCTATACTGAGGACTCACAACTGAATGCAGTACTCCTGGTGAGGACTCATCAGTGCAGAGCAGAGGGGAAGGATCACTTCCTTCACCCTGCTAGCCATTCTTCTGATGCAGCCCAGGATACAGTTGGCTTTCTGGTCTGTGAGTGCACGTTGCTGACCAGAATCCCAGGTTCTTTTGGCAGGGCTGTGCTCAACTGTTTCATCCTCCAGCTTGTATTGATAGAGGGGGTTGCCTCGATCCAAGTGCAAGACCTTGCATTTGAATTTGTTGAACCTTATGAGTTTCACTCATAAGGCCCACTGTTCAAGCCTGTCTAGATCCCTCTGGATGGCATCCTGTCCCCTGGGTGTGTCAGCTGCTGAAGCTCTTGACCCCACTGAATCATGAGAACAATCTTTCCATACTGTGAGAATAGCCTTTCCATACTGTGAGAACAGCCTTTCACATAACTTGTGCGGATACAAGCTGAAGGACAAAATGTTTATGTAAATGTAAGTTCAAGAACAGAATGCAGAGGCCACGTTGTTAAGTAAAGATAAGAAAGTAGAATACATGTCCTGTTGAAAATAAGACAGCAAAACAGATGTCTCAGCTTAATGCAACACAAGTGGGAATTGGTTTGGGCTTGCCCCCCCTTAGAAGGTTGGAAGTTCACAGAAAGGGTGACTACTAGCCTTTATCCAATTATCACCAGAGACCCCTACCATGCTCTTAGAATGCATGCCCGAAAGAGAGGGACAGCATGTTAATTATTTCTTGGAATTTCTGCCCATTAATGAATATGTATATGCTATACCTTTAAATATGTAGTCGCTGCTTCTCTAAGTGTGCATGCACGGTGGAGCGATTCCCCATGCACCCAGCACTGTAATAAAGGGAATGCCTGCTTGACATAACTCATTGGCATGTCAAGTTAATTTGTTGACTTTCTTGCCTTCACCACTGTTGATGTCATTGATGAAGATATTAAAGAGTATCGGTCCCAGCACTGACCCCTGAGGATATCACTCATTACTTACCTCCATCCAGATATGGAGCCATTGACCTTCACTCTGGATTCGATCCTGCAGCCAGTTCTTTGTCTATCAAACTCTCCATCCATCAAATCCATATCTTTCCAATTTGGAGAGAAGGATATTGTACTGTACTGGGTCAAAGGACTTACTGTAATCCAGATAGATGGCTCTTGCCTTGTCCACTGATGCAGTGACACTATCACAGAAGGCTACTAGGTTGGCCAAATAGGATTTGCCCCTGGTAAAGCCATGCTGGTTCTCCTGTATCACATCCCTGCCTTCCATGTGCCTTAACATAGCTTTCAGGAGGATCTGTTCCATGATTTTCCCCAGCACAGAGGTGAGACTGACAGGTCGGTAGTTCCCAGGGTGATCCTTATTACCCCTTTTAAAAATGTGTGTGATGTTGCCTTTTTTTCCAGTCACCGGGATTTCACCTGACTGCCATGACTTTTCAAATATCATCAAGGGTAGCTTGGCAACTACATCAGTCAATTCCCTCAGGACTCTGGGATGCATCTTGTCAGGATTCATAGTAATAAAATAATCTTTCCCATTATGCTAGTTCACTTTTCTCCAAAACTCACACAGCATACAAACATCAGCAATTTCATGAGGCTATAGCTTTACTAAAGTATCAGAGAGCATCTTCACTTCCTAGGTCTGACTGCATGATCTGGTCATGACTTTTAATTCACATCATAAGTAAGTCTGGTTACACGGCACCCTTTTTAGTGCTTTTTGTTCCACAGGCAGATTCTAGTCTGCAAGTTAATATGTTTCATTTGCTTCAAGAGGTAGCTGCCAGGATTGCATTTTTTGATTGCAACATTGCCAAGTCCCCCTGGCTGACTGAAGTTTATAGACAGGAATTGAGTCTTAGAAAGTCCTTCTTGAAAGTTGTGAAACTGAAGCTTCCTATCATTTACAGTAAGCAGAGGAGAAAAAAGAGCAACTGGTCAGCCTTGGTAGATAGAGCTATGAGAAGATCAGTCTTTGTATGCAGTACTCATGTTTCCACTTAGAGAAACATTTTTAGGGATGATCATGGGGGACAAATGTAAATGACATGTTCAGAAGAATTAGTCTCTCATATAAGTCTAGGTTTAATTGATCAGTCTGAATGAATTGTTCTATTTTCTGAATTCACAGACATAATGAGGCAAATACATTGGGTAAAAAAAAAAAAAAAAAAAAAAGGGCATGGGTTCTTCAAGAAGATGCTGTCCTGAGGCACAGAAAGTAGAACAGAGAAGGGCAGAAATGGGACCCACAAGACTTACACAGAAGTCTTGTCAGTTTGGTAAAGTCTTTCTTATCAAATCCTTACTGAATGGACAGATACTGCTGTCTACAGTACAGTCTACTATTAATTGAAGTGTGTGAGTTTCCAGTTTTGAATACAAGACTAGATCTTATGTTTTCTGTGTGCAAGCAGTGCAACAACATTATACATGGTATTTCCATGCTGAATTCTTATTCTTCATCACCCAATCCATGAAAAAATTCTAGAATATTTAGATATTAATATTTTTCTCCTATTTGCAGTGCTTCATTCCTGTTAAAAACAAAGCTGAGAGGATACCACTCTGATTATATTAACCTGTTTCTAAAGAGATGAGGCAGTTTTTCTGTCAAATGTGTGAGGAGACAGAAGGCTTCACTCAAAGCCTACAAACTTATGTGTGTTTTCTTTTTTCTTTTTCATGGTTAAGAAATGTCATATATCTTCAGTGGAGAAATTTCAAAATTCTTATCTACCCTTTTAATTAGTAAATTTTTAAACTTGAACAGTCCTTTAACAGATTAATGAAGTATTAATTCCATAGTAGGTAATGATTATTCTTTGTACCACTCTATTTTGAGGAGCAACAGAAACTTATTTTCAATGTGATTTATTACTTGATTATAGAGCCAACGGAACCATGTCGGCATTAAATGTTTGTGACTGCTTTCCATTATGAAGCATAAATTGTTTCTTCCTTATTTCTTTATTTTCATATTACTTCTTTAGCATGGTGATGGTGAAACAAGCATCGTTTAAATAACTTAAAAATAAAATAATAACCACCAGATACAGTAGTCAATAAATTACTGGAGTTAAAAATGTCTGACATCATAAAGAAAAAAAAAAAAACAAAAAACCTATGAAAGTGTAATAATATTAAAATCATATAATTACATTAGTTGGTATCCAAATATCATTGACTTCAACCACATATTAAAAAGCTAGTATGTTCATAGATCAGTGCCAGATTGAATTAGCAACTGAAGGCAGTTTTGTTCAACAAGATTTTCAATAAAAACAGAAAGACAGATGTGAGGAAGACTTCAGTGGATGATTCTTCAGAGTTCTATTTTGGGATGCAGAAATTGGATGAAATATTTAATTAATGTGTTCAGGAGTTACATTACAATTTACTGTCAGTAGATGAGTCAATGTTTTTAATTTGGAGTTTTTTATATTTGGCTTAAACAGACAGTTAAAAACTACTGGTAAATAATGTGAAATATTCAAATAGATTACAGAGAAAATAAAATGTGGTGCTACTACTAGAGGCATTTAAGACGAGGTAGAAATACAAGTTAATAGTGTCCTTATTACAATGGAAATTGGATCCCTGAAATAAAATAAAAATAAAAATAAAAAAAAAAAAAAAAAAAAAAAAAAAGGAACAGGAGTTAACTGAACATAAATAATTTACATAATTTACATCTTACAAATAATGAGCTAACTAGTAAAACATCTTTTTATTAAATTAAACCTAAGGAAGAAATTCAGTAAATTGTATGTCATGTCATATCTCAGACAAACATGTTTTAACACCACATACTCTCTGTGTGTGCCTTTGATACTAGTGTTGACAAGTGACTAGCTACTAGATGGACACTGACAATGTTTACAGAGTGCAAATGAATGCCTATTCTTGTCATACAAATAGATTAACAAGACATGTTCTGAAATTTTCAGACTACCACATATGGGGTTCATATAAGCCTTGTTATGGACAGCAAGAAATGGGTTTGATCCTTCTCAATCCTAGATAATCAAATCTGGGTTTTGTTGAACATTATTTTCCGCCTTTGCGAGACTGAAATAATTTCAGTAGTCCAGTTGAATTTCTAGACTGATTCAAATATTTACAGGATAACCTAGAATACAGATCATGCAGATTGCTGTTCAGTAGCATTAGTCATTTAGAGGTGCAATTCTCACTCAGTGATCTTTTAAATCAAAGACACTCTAAATATATGTATATATTTAACATGGAATTAGAGATCACGCCCAGTGTTAACTATAAACTGGTCATTATTATCAGAAGACTTCTTTTTTGGTTGTTCTTTTTAAAGAATTATTTGAGATTGATCTGAAAAATAATGCAAAATGACATTTTATTTACTATTTACTTTCATTAAAAAAAAAAAAAAAAGAACAGTAACACTTGATGGACTTTAAAAAATTATCCTGGGGCAGTTTCATTTCTTCTTTATGTTCTGAGGCAAGACAGGGAGAGAAAAAAATCCAGAAGACAGCAAACATATGGAAGGAAATCATAATATTGGAAATATTTTAGAGATCATCTTTCATATTCATTTCTTTTCCTGTCAATATATTCTGAATAACCCCAAAGAAATCCTCAAAGCAGATTATTTGTCCTTCTGGGGATAAAGTGCCAGAAATCTGACATAATGTACTAAAAGTTTTGAGACAAACAAAAAAATATGACCATCTTGAGATAAGTTGTGTACTACAATAAAGGTGACAATTTTTAGTAAAATCATTTACTTGTTCATAATGGAAGAATGTCTAAACAGAAGACATCTTGTGAATAAAACTGAAGGCACAAAGTCAAATTCTTATTGGTAAAAGAGTTGATGCTGTGACATTTTAAGGAACAGTGTTTTACGAATAGTCTTGTAATGGATTTCTTTTTGTTTCTCAGCATCAGACTTCTGCCCACAAAAAGGAGATATTTAGCTATTTCCTGTTATGTTATACTCTGCTGCTTTAGATATCTGCAAGCTTCAGGTAAAGCTATTGTTTGTTCACTGTTGATGATCAGACATTGCCCAGAATACGCTAAAAAGTCACTTAGAAACAAACAAATAAACAAACAAACAAAAAAACACTACTCAACAAGTTATCACTATCCTACTATATTTTACCTTAATTAAATACATTCTAGGAATTATAAACAATGTGCCTGAAAATTCTGTAAACAGAAAAGGGTTGATGCCTTGTGCTTGAATTTTACTCAGTCCTGTATATTTTGAAAGGAAAGTTGAGCATTGTGGTGCTGGCTGTCATTTCTCTAAAGTGGAAGATCCAGGAGTTCACAGGTTCAGAATGTGTCTCAGCCTCATTCTAGTTCCATCTTGAGGAAGTTCCCAAGTATATGCCAGGACATTTGCAGTTACACACAACATGTCTAAGATTCTACAAAGAAGAAAACAGTTGGTTCGTGATCATTTTAAGGTATAATATTTCTTTATATATTTCTCTTTCTGGAAAAAAAAAAAAAATTCCATGTAACTTCTTAAAATTAAATTGTCTTGGAAAAGGAGGTAAACTACAGAAATGTATCAAAATCCTTGATAGAAATGTCTTGGAGTTATCAAGTTCAAGATAAGAAATGTTTTCAACTGTAGCTATTTCCTTTCTATCTCATCCTTTCTTAGCCATGTTTGCCTTGCTGACAGTAACTTGTTATTGTTTAATTTTCTCAGATTCAAAATAAAGAGTGATTATTTAAATACCATGCTGTGAGAAAAACTGAAAATTCCTTTCTCTCTCTCTCTCTCTTTTTTTTTTTTTTTTTTTTTTTAAATAACTGATTTTCCCAATATTTGCATCAAAAATACTTTCACTACCACCATTTCTGTATTACTTCTGTGGAAATACATGTAATAAGAGAAAAATACATTTAATGTGATACTTGTATCTGTAAAATCAACTAAGTTGTAGCAACTGAAGGATCTTCTTGGTTAGAAGGCTATATACAAAATAAGCTACCATGTTAAAACATTCCTAGGTCATAGACAAATAATTTTACATCACTGTGCAAAAACACATTGATTTTTAAACTCAGCACAGTCTGAGATGCAAAAATAAAAAGAATGAATTAAAATAATAAAGATTAATTTTTATTATTTTACAGAATCACAGAATTGTAGGAGTTGGAGGGAACCTCTAGAGATCGAATTCAAGCCCCCTGCTAAGGCAGGTTCCCTACAATAGGTCACGCAGGAAAGTGTTCAGATGAGTTAATCTCCAGAGAAGGAGGCTCCACAACCTCTGTGGGCAGCCTGTTCCAATGCTCTATCACTCTCACAGTAAAGAATTTCTTCCTTGCGTTAGTATGGAACTTCCTTGCCTGTTGCCCCTTGTTCTATCTCTGCATGCACTGAAAATAGTTCACCCCCATCAACTTGACTCCTGTACTTTAGATATTTATGAACAGTGATGAGATCGCCTCTCAGCTTTTTCTTCTCTAGGCTGAACAGTCCCAGGTCTCTCAGCCTTTCCTCATAAGGGAGATGCTCCAGGCCTCTCCTCATCTCTGTGGCCCTCTGCTGTACTCCTTCCAGAAGTTTCCTGTCTTGAACTGAAGAGCCAAGAACTGGACACAATATTCGAGATGCGGCCTCACCAGGACAGAGTAGAGGGGGAGGAGAATCTCCCTTGTCCTACTGTCCTGCTGGCCACACTCTTTTTAATGCACCCCAGAAAACCAATTGCTAATCCACTGCAACTTTACTGTCAACAGTGGGAATTTGCTGTTATCACAGAAAAGGTTGATTAAGTCAGAGCTTGTCTCTGATGGCATTTCTTTTCCAGACTATAGCTGATATTCATGTTTAACATAATTACTGTACAGCTACTATCCAGAGTTCAAAAAATACAGCTGCTTCTTTAAAAATGCAAGAGAAAGATTGCAGATAAGGTGCCATATTTAACCTTTTGAAATAGCAAGCCAGATTCATCTGCTTTTATTCATACTGAAAGCAATGAGATGCTTAGAAAAGTGAGACATAGTTAGCATAATATTATGGGATTCTGAACTTTTATAACAAAATTTGACCATATGTTTTATGACAGCTAGCTTTTTCAAGAACTGAAATCTCTACAAATAATCTGGTAAAAAAAAAAAAAAAAAAAAAAAAGAAAACAGTTAAAAAAAAAAAAAAAAAGGTTGGAGTTCTCTCAAATTAATCCATCATTTGAATTATTACAGGATAATTTAGTGCTTGTCTATACCAGCAGAATAGCTGGCTCCATTTTAGTTATTTTGAGAAATGGAAATGCAGGAAAACATAATAAAGCTCTAGCATCCAAAGCTTATTGGCCTGGACACAGAATCCCATAAGCTATATTGTCTCCCGATGTGATATGGCACATTCCCCAGTGCTGTGCTGCATTATAGGCATTTACTTAACGTCAGCTGTAGCTTGAAATGTTCTGCATTACTGTTCAGTATCAACATCATTTGATTGAATTACATGTAGATTTTTTGTCTTCTTTGTGAACACAAGATATATAATTGCTGTTAAGGCAATGTATTGAAGGAAAACTTTCCAGAAAAGAAATAATTTGGCAAAAGTGGGAAGAGAACTAGAAGATGATGATTTCATGAATGCCAATGGGAGAATAAGAGGCTGATATAAAGTTTTGTGCCTTTGACACCATTTGTCTCTGTGAGCATTTATTCTAGATAGTCTTGGTAGTACTTTCTGCAAGGCACTCAGCTCTGGGGTGAACACTTCCTGTGCCAAAGCAAGGAATCGTCTCAGGGAGTGAGGATAGCCCATGTCAGAGGGCAGCTGCCAGGCACCATTAGACCTTCTCATGGCAACAGCACTCTGGTGCACTGGGGACAGGGCTGGGAGAAGTGGAGTCATACTCTGTCCATACAGTGGCAGCCAACAGCGTGTTCAGTAACCAAGGAATGTGGTGAACAGGACAGGCGAACAGGGCATGGTGTGGGCACCTTGTACAGGCAGTTCAGGCAGGAGGAGCGAGAAGGGGACGAGAAGGGTGCTCTGCTCTTCTCATACAAGACTGCGGGGGGATAGCTTTATATCAATACCAACATAGTGACCACTGGTGTGGCAGATAGGCTGAGACAGAAATGCAGACAGAAGGTCTACAGCCTTTCTGGGCTGTCACGTGCACTCAGCCAGACGTCCCATGGAGTGAGAGAGCTGCTCAGACCTTCAGCTGCAGGGAGCTCTGGAATCTGGAGGTCACTCAAGGAACTGAGTAGGTGAGGGGAGTCATAGGTTCAGGTATGCCCAGCTTGATGAGCTTTTTGGTAATGTGACCAGAGAAGAAGTCACCAGGTTGAGATGTATTCAGAAGCCTGAGAGGGAGATTGATGCCTGGTATCGTAGTGGCAAAATGGACAGACAGCCTTGTCTTGATGCCCAGCCAGGAGAGGACGATAAGCAGGCTTCCCATTGCACAGAGGGCAAACGTGCAGGGTGAGGGAGACTGGACCTTTGTCTCAGCTCGGAGCAAAAGGAGAAGGCCCCCCCTTGCTCCTGAAGCCCCACTAACCAAGAGATTTCCAGTGCTAGTGTGAAAGAGAGAAGGAGGTATGGAGAGTGGCAAAAGGTGACAATTATTATTTTTTAATCTTGTTCTTAGTAGAATATTAGAAAAAAATCTATTAAATGCATCATACTGGCAATAAGGAATATAATTACCACTTTCAGCAGAATATGCATGTCACTACTGGAAACAGATACAGGTGTATGAAACAAAAACTTTATCTAGCTATGAAAACGTTTCCTATCTCACTATTGTGTTTACATAATAGTAGAATATTTTTTGCAGGCTTGTAAGTTCACAACAGTCATCTAGTTACCATAGGTCACCAAGTTCATATATGTCTACTTGTACATACTGTCATCCATATCATACGCACAGTAATGCAGTGTAACTAAACAGCTTTTCATTTTTCATTTCTAGCTAATGTTTTTTTTTTTCCAAATTGACTTCACATGGTGCACTGAATGAACAGAGGTAGTGTCAGTGAGAAAGACTTTGAAAGTCAACAATTGAGAGTTTTAATAACTGGCTGCCTATCTCAGCTTCATTTTCTTACATCCTTCACAGTATACCCTGGTGATCTGCAGCAAGTATACAGAAATATCTTCACATACATCAACCAGAGCAAAACAAAACAGGCAAACAAACAAAAGTAACGCAATAATGCCTTACTTATGCAAGTTACATTTACTCAGAATATTTGGTCTCTGCTCTTGAAATTTATGCATAAACATTTGCATGAGCAAAAAAGTCCTTCTTGAAAATATTTTTAAAGTGGGTTACAAAGGAGAAATAAAATTCTCCTCTGATTTCCCAAGAACATTCACACACAACTTCTCCTTCTAGTCATCATATTCTAATTGATTTGTTACCTATCTCCTTTTTACTTCTCTTCATAGTTGCTTATTAGAGTTGAAATCTGTAAGTATTGAAAAAGCATCAGCTGTTATCATAACACTGCACAAAGAAATTGAAGGTGCAAGTTGACTTATCATTTTCCAGATCAGTTATTCAAAATGATGAGGTTGTGTTCTCACATAATCAGGAGGGATTCCACCCAATCACATTGCACCAATCACTTCATAAAATCAGAAACAAGCTTCAGAACACTCTCATACCTCTTGAACAGAGTTTCAGAAGGATGTGAGCTGTGAACCAAGAAACAATTAGATTTAGCCTTCAGAAAATATATTGCTCTGAAATGGAAAAACATATTTCCTTTTCAAACTATTTTGTTCTAAGCTGTATGTCTTTTATCATTATATTGATCTCTTTTGTCTCTTCTGTGTATTAATATTACATTAAATGTTATAATATTTTTAATGGAGTTCACATTTCATGCAAACTGAAGGATTTGAATTTGTGCTATCTCAGCTTGCCATAAGGAATCTAAAGTGATATGTTTTTAAGGTAGAACACAGTAGTACAGTACAAATTAATACACTATAGAAATAAGTGAGTTGCTTTGAATGCAGACATCCTAGCCACACCCTCTTCCTCCAGTCAGAACCATTATCACACAGCCATCACGCAACTTACTTGACTTTGTTTTTTCCTCTTCTGGAGTGTCCTTGGTTCTCAGCTTTGCTTTTTCATGCTGTTTATCTTGCTCCCCAGCTTCTGCTCTGAATATTCTTTTTTGTATTTCCACACCAAAGAGCTACACTGAAGAGAAATCACTCCAATTCTGATGATGAGAGGGGCAACCTATTTAGAAGAAAATATAAAAGAATTTGTCACAGAATATGGAATTGATCAAAATCCCTCAGAAAAGCTTCAGGAGATTTAGAACTGTTGAGGTCTCAAGCATGACATGGTGAGGGGGCCCCTTTTTCCCCTTTTGAGAAGAAGGAAAGACAGATGACTCACTTAAGATGAGATTACAGATTTACTACGAATGAGAATGTAAGACAATAATAAGAAAGAGAGTTCCAGTTTATAACTCAAATAGGAAAGAAAGGAAGGCTACAAATGTGTTGCTGCTCACTGTGCTGCTGGAACCCAGAAGTTTCACCCCCATCACCCAGAATCATAGATCATGTGGAGGCCTTTGGGAGATGTAGTACATCTCACTGCATCTTCTTCTTGGAAAATCAGAACTCACATGAGACTGCTAGAGAACATGATTCTAGGAAGTACAGCTCCACAGTGCACTTGTGTCTCTGTACCCAACAGCCTGTTGCATGATGTCATATATGAAATATTCATATAATGAAGACAAGAATGTAAAAGCAACTGTGTCTCACTTACACATAAGAGTTACACAAGGCCTTTGAACCTCCTGAAGGCCTTTAAAGAACTTTTCCACCGAATCTACTAAACAAAGTGTATTCCCATTTTAAGAGCTTCCTCAGGTTATAGAACAGAAAAATGGAAGGGAGGGGAAGAGGGCATCTGCCAGTAACCACTGGTGGCAATAGTAAGTTTCCCAACATGCATTAATGTATTGTACCACATGCTTGAACCTTATGGTTGGTGCAGAGGAGGTGATAATCAGTGCTTTATGCTTTTATCTTTTATTCATACATCCTGCTAATAGCTTTCCTTATGCTGATGCAAATCCTTACAGCTTAACTGTAATTTTTCATAGCATCAGTAGTCAGTGCTGTGCTATTGGAGACTGCCATTGATACTTGAAGAGGATCTCCTGCTTGCATTTCAGACCTTGTTCTTGAAATCTCCCTGACCTCCTGCTTAGTCTCTGTAGTGTGTTTGAAGAGTCTCCCACTCAAGCATTTTCAGAGTTTCACTTTTCAGGCTGCCTGACACCAAACTTCACTGTATTTCAGGTCATTCTGGGCAAGTTTCCAAGCTTTCCCTTCTGTCACCACTATCAAAGAAAAAGCAAAAAGTAAGCTCCAGCAGCAGAGCTGCAGCTGTTTCATCTGAATACTCTGACATATTAAGTAGAATCTGAGCTTCACTGAACCACTTCTCTCTGACAATACTTAACTTTTTTTCTCTCTCAGTATATATGAGATGCTTGCTAAAGAAAGCTGGCTAGATTATTAGGCTTGAAAGGAGGACAGACTTGTTTCCTCCTGGGAATTATCTGTTCCTCTTCTAGAATGTAAATTTGATTTTAAAACGTCAGAAAATATCACAATATTGTCATGTTTGCATAGAGACTAGAAAGGAATGTTACTTGTATTCCCTTAAGAAGACAATCATAAGAATATTTTAATATTAGTCAATAATGAAAATATAGTTGTATTTCTCTGTTTGGACACTCATTTATAAATTACTAGAGTTATGTATATTGAATATTATCATCATCAGACTACTATCAGAAATTTTCTATGGGAATATTTTCTCCTAAAGCAAAGTACAGGAGAGAAGTTATTGCATAAGCTAAAAAGAGAAATATCTAATACCATAATTTAAAACAACTTCTTGTCTTTCTTTCCTTCTTTCCTTCCTTCTTTCCTTTCTTCTTTCCTTCCTTCTTTCCTTCCTTCTTTCCTTCCTCCCTCCCTTCCTTCCTTCCTGCCTGCCTGCCTGAGATATGCAATAACAAGAAAAAATAATCTTCTAAAATATCATGTAAGTGTATATGATACACTTATACAATTGATACAAATGATACAAAATATACAATTTTGTCTGTTGTTAAGGAAACTGTTAACTTGCCAATAGATTGCATCATTAAGAGAATCTTTTTCCTGCCCTTGATTAACATAAGATGAAGCTAATTTATCAACACTGCTGATTTGTGAAGTACATTTTAGCCCATTTTATTAAAAAATGTTCAATTCAGAAAATGTTCAGAGAAAGGCTTTTAATCTTAAGTTATGTGATCTTCACAGATGGGAGAATCAAACTGCAGAGATCTAGTTGGGAAATGAAAATTCTTCATATATGAAAAAAAGGGCAGAGGTGGTAAAGGATAGAAAATTAAAAGAGGTGTTAGGAAAGTGTGGAAAAAGATTGTTGGGAGAAAGCCAAAGAATACAGATAGTGGTTGTAAAACTTACGATTCTATTTAT
>JAOWBP010002052.1:45161577-45171981 GCA_028571105.1 Tragopan temminckii | reverse complement strand
GGAAAGTGTGGAAAAAGATTGTTGGGAGAAAGCCAAAGAATACAGATAGTGGTTGTAAAACTTACGATTCTATTTATCAGCAGAAGGTGGCTTCTGGACCAAAGATCTGATCTTACCTTTAATGCCCTGTAGCTAAGGAGAAAATGGAAGCCAGGAAATGTGCGTAGAAATAACTGCTACATAGACAAATTTCTCTGTTTCTTTATGTTCCTTGCCAAAACTGATAGCGTTTCCAAAGTCCGTGTAAAGTTTGCTTGCTCATGACTGTGGATTTTTTAAGTATTTCTCACAATTAGACATTCCTTACATCTTCCAGGAGAAAGAATCTGGAATCAAGAGATCTACCTGGATAAGTGTATCCTGGCCAAAAAGTTGTTTAAACTGTGACTCTATAAATGAGAGCGATTGACTTATGGAGGTGTTCTCAGATGGAGGTGCCAAACAGGCACTTTCTCTTTTAGTATATTTCTAATGACGTCAATATAGAGTTACAGATATTTTAAAATTAAGTACCTCATAATCTGCAAGACACAAATGGTTAACCATGTTGAACTAGGTATTCTTTCTCTGTATAGGATGAAAGTATAAGAAAATATGGAAAGCCATTTCTGGTAGCTATCAGGTTGGGGATTTTGTGCCACAAAAGAGTAGTTAATTTAAATTTGAAAATGAAGGAGCAGAAAGGACACAGGAATGTAATTAAGTCTCCTTAAATCTAGCACTATGCTGAGAAAACCTTTTTTGACTCTTCAACCTTTAATCTAAGTAAGTGTCAAGCCAAAATGGAACAGCTATAAGGGACTAATTTATGTCCATTACCAAGTAGAATAGATTAGGAATAGATTAGGAAGGTGTGTTAACCTCAACTACTTGTAACATCTTGCTAATTCTAAAATGACTGAAGTTAATAAATTTAACTAATTAATTTCATTTTTAGTCTCATCTTTGTTATATGCAAACTATAGTATTATGTGCAGATTTAAAACAATACTTTAATATTTGACATCATCAAATGGTATAGTTACATATTATAATTGGCTACGATACAACGAATAATCAGAATTCAGTACAATAAATTATTCTAAAAATCTTAAGTAATGTCACTCATTGAAGATCAAGACCAAGATGCGTAACTAAATCAGTGATATGTTAAAGGACAATTAAGTTTTAACTTTATTATCCATGTGATCAATGTCATTAATAATCTTTCTCTTATTGTCTGCTAAACCAACATTACATCCTATTACAAAAATCTGGAAATATTTTGTTGTTGATTCCTGATTGTACAACTGCAGCATAATCAGAGGATAAGAAAATGTCTGTTTTTATGAAATATATTCATATAAAGAAGAATGCACTTTTCAGTAACTTTATACTCACACAGCTTCAATAAATACGCAGGGAAGAAAAAAATATAAAAAGACTTCTAATCTCATAAATTTTGAAGCCAGGTTTCAAGCTGTTGTATTGCTCAATGAAATTTTATCTGAAGTTATTTCAGTCATTGCTGAAGCTGTGATCAGCCAAGAGTGTTTGTATTTTAATTCCTTATGCATAAATGCTGTGAATTTTCATACATTTTAACACAGCATTCATTTTTCAGTTATTCTGCACTTCTGCACTTTTCGTTTTGTTTTGATTTTGTTTTTTTTTTTTAATCTATGGCCTGACATCAAATTATTATTTTTTTATTGTTTCTTCCTCTTTTTTTTTCTTTTTCTTTTTTTTCTTTGTTACAGTTTTTTTTGTTACAGTTTTTTGTTTTCCTTACCTTATCCTTAACGTCCCAGCACTCCACAGACAATATAGATTAGTTCAAGCTCTGGATTTGCAATGGCTTTTCCAAAAACACAATATTTTAATTCACCTTGCAGAAGACATTGTATTAAAGGAGTTAGTAATTTTGGACTACTTTGTTAAGCTTGAGAAACTCATCTCTTGGAGTGTTTAGTTGCTATAAGGCAATGTTCTGGAGTGCTCAGGCTCAGGTTTCACTACGTGCTTGTAGATGTTACAACAGAGATAACAGTCCAGACTTTCCAAAGAAGGTACATGGATTTGTTTATTACACAAGATGAAGAGCAGCATGGTGAGGGAGTTAGGCTGAACCTCTGCATAGATAGGATCTGTGCAGTGCACCATGAGAAAATCTGCCTGGAATCTGTTCGATGCTGCATGAAAACTGGGTTCCCAGCATCTGGAGTGATGTAAGATTTACTAACCCTGTCTACACTCCCCTTCTTTTTTTCTTACGCCATTACATCAGGCTTTTCCCATTGAGATCTGCAATAGCCCTGTAGCATATTCCTCACTGTCCCCTCTTTTCCTTAATGTAGAACATCACATGCCTGACAGGAAAATGCAGTCACAATAACATTCTGCAAAATGCAAACCAGAACATTATACAGCAGTTTCTGATTCAAACTTGTCCCAAAGGAGCACAAACATTAGAACAGAAAATAACCTGCATTTATAAAAGGATAATTGTTAAATAGGAATACTTCCTCTTCCATTTTTGATAAATGACTTATCTATTTTTTGCAGGTATCAAAGAGGATTAACACTTGACATCCTAATAAAGATAAGCATCTCTTCAATCTAGGAAGTTTTTTTTTGTTTGTTTGTTTGTTTGCAAATGTGGATACCTTATCCCATTCTCCCATTCTTTGATTATTTATAGAACTCCTTTATCAAGTAAGGTGGTTTAAGAGAGTAGAATGAGGAGAGAACATGATTATTTGTATAACTATTAGGCATTCAGAATTGGTTTTGAAAAGGTAGCTTCATAGTGTTTTCAGATTTTCTAATAATTAGATCTCATTTCACAAGAAACAAGAAACAATTATCCTAATTCAAAACTTGTCTTTGCTTCAGTGATTTAGAAGTAGGATTGTCTAAGTAGTCTTACATGGAATTATTATTTATCGATACACCTCCAGAAACACTCCACTGAATTCTGAGGAGGTTTCGATAGATCCCAAGTAATAATTATTGTTGTTATCTTATGTTGAAATTAGTTATATTCTGCTAATGGGAATTGCTAATAATATCGTCCTCTTTGAGAGAGCAGGAGAGATCCAGTAATGATGTGCTTAGAAAAAGAAAAAAAGAAGCCTTCCACATTTTCCTGATCCAGAAAATACATAGGAGAAAGGTCTATTTCAATCTGTATTTCTTATGAAGCAATTAAAATTTTATACTCTTTCTCTGCCACATTCTACTTGCCATTTGAGTGTTCTCCTCTTATGCTATCTGTGTACTTGTATGTTACTATACAATTCCATTGCATGTCATCATATTCCAGATTTAATTCAAGCCCTAAATTTGTTTCTTGAATATCTTTGTGAAAAGATTCACTCCTAGCATGGGAACTGCAGCAATTTGACAGTCTTTGGGGACTTAATTAGAAGAACTCTCTTTTGGTCTTCTTGCCACCAATGATTAAAATCTCACACAAATCTTTAAGGTATGATTTATTTGGATTGTTTTATGTTCTCTGTATCTAATCATTATTATAACATTAATCTTCTTTTCAACGAAATCATACTCTGGCCACTTTCAAAAAGCCTCTTTCCAGCTTTTGTCTATTCTATAGGTGAAACCTCAGTTCTACATATATTAATGGCAAAGTATACATCAGTTTACTGAGGCAAAAATTTCGTGTTGACTTATTAGTAACATCTAGACTATCTGAAATATCAGTACTAAGCTTTCTCTTGAAAAATATTATCCTTTTTTCTTTTCTAAACTACTTTATATAAAAAATGAGTATAAAAATACTATTGTCATTAAAAATTAATTACTTGATTACTTTCTTGTTATTGCTTTTACAACTTAAAATTGTAAAATGAACTTAAAGTTGTAAAATGAAGTGCAAATATTGTAAAATAAAAACTCTTGGGTTTCCTTTTGTAAGATTCACTATTTGAATGTGTATTCCCAAGTACCTCATTTCTATTAGACAAATTACACTTCTCCATAAATTTCCTGCACTGAGAAATATATTGAAAGATTGCATAACTGAACTAGTTTGACAAGTTTGATGTGAATTCTAAATGAAGTATTCTGGACTTCTGATGCACAAAAACAAATTAAATTTGGAAAGCTAGTGACCAGTGAAATGGTATTAACATTGGAGATGTATGATTTAGGGGAATATCATGAAAAATACAGAAGTAGATCAAGAGAGTAGTGGCTGAATTTAACTAAATATTCTTGATGTAAACAACATAAAATAAAGCTTATGGTATGTTGATCAATTCACAGCCATTTAATAGGCGCCACTATTTTTATACGCCATAACTGTAGCACTTTTCCTATAACTTTCTTTATTTCTACCTAAGATTTTAGATGCTGCTGAGTTTGGCCCCTAGTACAGTGACTGTAAACCAAGCTGAACAGCAGTTCCCCATGATTCTGTGGAACTGCATCAGTTTATCACCTAAAACTTTGGTTATGCAATTAAGAACCTGCTGTTTTTCACTTATATATATTATAATAAGTATTTGAAGTCTAGACTGTTTGCTAAAATTGAACAATTCCTTAAATCCAGAGAGTTAAAACATAGTAAGTTCTAAGAAAAATAAAGCAGTTTTTGAGAATAGGGACAATTGGGAAGGGCCAGGTAGTCCTTCTTGCTAAACTAAGCTTCAAGCTGGTAGGAGAGGATTACACTGTTAGAAGAGGGGTTCATATTAGACCACTAAGATGCTCTGTAATGCAGACTCAGGTTCAACAATTTGCAAGAGCTAGAAAAAAGGCTGGAGAGGAACGTCATGGTGATCAATGTTTTTCTTTATCAGAGACAGAGAGTGAGGAAGTTCATGCTGGAGGAATCCAAAGCAGTAGTTCTAGGTATTTGTGAGTTATCTATCTGGGGATCTCCAAGGATCTGGAGACAGGGACAGTACTGTCTTTCCAGGCTGAAGAAGAAGATGGTGGAGCATGGAATGCCTTCAAGTGTCCCACTTTTGAATCCAGACCTAGAGAAAGCTACTGGATGTATCAGGAACATTGACAGTTGCTGGAAAATCCAACAGAAGATTAAAAAGAATGAGCACTGAGAATACATAAGCTGTATATTATACTATATATAATATAGGGAGTAATACTGTTTAAGATCTGGAATATCCAGACATAGTTTTATTCATATCGATAGATTCCAGGACTGAGGATACTTGGAAAAATGACCTGTTGTTGGCTCCACACATTAACTGTTAGTCTTCAGTATATCTGATCTGATGTCTGCTGGAATGGCAGGATATGAGAAAGTTGTTATAGCCTAGGACATTTAATACAGTGTACCTGACTCAAAATAGTGTTTGTAGTACTGCTTGAATCTATTTGTGTCAGCAGTTGCTATGAAGAAGGTAGTTCCCGTGGGTGATGAATTTTCTGAAGATCCTAAAAATAGATCTCTTTCCTGTGTTCCTTTCCTGACTGAAAAAAAAAAAGAAGAAAAAAAAAAAAGAAAAAAGAAAAAAGATTTGCAATAAATATTCTTTTAAAAATGTAATAAAAATGTAAAATAAAATTATTGCCTTGCCTTATATGGAAAAAAAAAAGATATCAGAAAGCATGGTCAGCACTCACCGACTGAGAAATATTCTACATTACTAAGATACTCTGTGTCTTTTTGTCCCTTTTTGTTCTGATTTTGGAGAGTGCAGTGACCTTGACTGAGCTATCCTGGCTGTAGTTTCTCGTATGCGATGAAACAAATCATATACAGAGTGGAAGCTTATATCACTCTCTGGGATATCAGTTAATTGTGACAGAGGAGAAGAGAACAGCAGGTTAGTTCAACAGTACTATTTATTTAAAAATAAATATGTAAATATATGTTGTAACAAAATAAAACAAATGTATACCTAAATGTGTCAACAGCAATAAAGATAGGTAGTATTTCTTGTATAATCGTCAAGGATACTGAAATATCTTTTGCAGTGCAGCATTAATTCAATTCCGACAAGGAAGTTCACAGAATGAAAAAGTACCATTTAGAAGTAGCTTTTTGTATATACTGTTGTAGTTACAGGAACACAGACAATAATTGCAATAGTTTTCAGCCTGCAGTAATTATTGCATTTTATAATTTTCAAATGTCACTTAAAATACATGAATGAAAATATCATCAAGGTGAAGAAGGTGATAGTGCTCTCCTCAACATTCCTATCAACAAACGTTTCATTAGATTGACTACCATCTTTATAAAGGTGGATCTTCATAGGTAGGGCAGACTGCTGGAACACAGAAAAAAAAAATGATAATGTTGAAGGCAACAATAAAATTCTCAAAATGTTTCAGAAA
Organism: Tragopan temminckii; assembly: GCA_028571105.1. Lineage (NCBI taxonomy): Eukaryota > Metazoa > Chordata > Aves > Galliformes > Phasianidae > Tragopan > Tragopan temminckii. Next base: position 45,165,672 of record JAOWBP010002052.1, on the reverse strand, counting down.
AATTTTTCTTTTGTCCATGAAAATTTCATTAACCGAATAATCTTGGAAGCGAGGCCAACTTTGCCATCAGTTACTGCTTCCGAAGCAGCGAAACTTCAGATGATTAAATAATTTATTTTTATAAAAACATAAAAGATAACTATGACATATTCTATGTAGTTATAATTACATTTATTAAAAAAATCAAAAAGATTCGAATTTCTGTTATTGAATACATTTGAAGTACCATTCTGTTATACAGTTAGGATTAGAATTCATCTTTTATGCATTCCAGAAACTCATGCCACATGACCCACATATGAGTTTGTATTTCATCGCATTCATCATGATCCAAATATTTATATCAGATTTCAGAGATGATAAAAGTTAAATTATTTGTATCGTTATTAAAACACATATTTAAATGCCACTATAGGCCATCCTATGAACCACTGATACAGCCAATGAACAATAACAGTCAGGTAGTTATATTACTACTGAGATATGAAACATACATTACACATATGTAAACTTATAACTTTCTCAGGAGACAGCTGATGTATGTTAGTCATGGCTAGGAGAAAATTCCAGCCTTTTTTAGAATTTCATCAATTAAATGCAGAGATAAATACTTGCTGTCGCTTCAGCTCTTTAGAAGATAAAGATAAATGAGAAACTGATTTGCATTTTTAACTCAGGTTGTCAAGAAAAATAGACATTATAATGCTCTTTTCAAAAAATCTGCTAATAAAGACATGGTAATTAGAGGAATTTAATTTTTGACAGTAAACACAATCTTCTTAATTTCTACTGTTCACTGCAAAATCAATTTTCCAAATTCTCAAAGTGAATTTAGTCTTTCGAATTCAAAATAAATATATAATAACTTTGCAAAAACAATGTTACATGAAGAATGCATACTCTGCTCTGAATCATGTACGTATTATAAGACTACTGGTTGAAAATTTAGTAGTATTTTGGAATATCTGTTTTAATGCCCAGTGATGTACTATAGATTGTGGATTTTTTGTTATGACTTTGTGTTTAGTTTGTGGGGTTTTTTTTTTTAAATAAATGAGTAATGCTATCAGATTTCTTATCTGATAATCAAATGTAAACACTGTATGTTCAGTAAAAATAAAAACCTCCTACTGTACTATAAAGAGTAAAATAATTCTGTTAAGTAAGAAGTAGCATCTCATTTTAAGTAACACATCACTTTATTTTTGTTGTGTAATAGTAATATTTCATTATCAGTTTTAATTCAGTGTATCTGTGGGAGGAAATATTTTGCTTTCTTAAAAATAGATCAGAAATAAGATAGTGGCCAAAGGCCAAGGCAAAGTAAATCCCATGACGACGATGACATTCATCAGCTAGATAAGGTGAAATACATTTTGGAAAACACCATGTTAAATCAAGAATATTTTTGTTAATATTATGAGCACTAGATATTAGCAGGAACCCAACCATACCGTCTTTCTTCATTAGATTTACATAACAAAAGTTTGACTTTTAACCACTTAGCATTTAGTTTTTAGTGCTTTATTTGGCAATAGCAGAAGTTAAATTAAAAAAAAAAAAAAAAAAGGAAGAAAATATAATTTAAGTGTTATAGTTTGATCTTTGTGTGTAGCATGGAAAATGGAGACAGAAGAATTTTCCAGTTAACTTCTTTGTGTCCCAACTAATAGCTAGATAATAAGACAGTATTAATAGCATGGAAAAAAAACAAACAACTAAACAAAAAAAACCCTCAAACTCATCATTTCTTGCAGTGTCATTGAGGCCAAATAGGTCTAGGTGATTACTAGGATTACAAGGATGATCGTCTCCTATAAAGGCTGAGAGAGTTAGAGTTGTTTAGTCTTAAGAAGAGAAGGCTTTGGGGAGAACTTCCAGCCTTCCATTACCTAAAGGTAGCCTACAAGAAAGCTGGAGATGGGCATTTTTACAAGAACATGTAATGATAGGACAATGGTAATAAGTGTGAATTGAAGGAGGGTTGGTTTAGATTAGATGTAAGGAAAAAAGTCTTCGCTATGACGGTGGTGAGGAACTGGAATAGATTGTCCAGAGAAGTTGTGGATCAACTTCTGCATTACTGAAAATGTTCAAGGCCAGGTTGGATGGGGCCCTGGGCGGTGTGATCTAGTGGGAAGTGTCCCTGTCCATGGCAGAGGTGCTGGAACCAGATGATCCTTATGGTCCCTTCTAACCCAAACCATTCCATGATTCTTTGTGTAAAGCTCTGGATTAGCTCTTGACAATTGTGTGAAGCTATGTTTTGTCTATGAAATTACTGACAGTATCTTCTCTTCATTTAGTGGTCACAACTCTACTATTGTTGCTCAAATTGTAGCCTTGTAAGGAAAAATAATATGTGTTCTACTATATTCAACCCACTTTCTCAGACTCTGCATTTCAATGATAAACTTGAAACACTAATTCTCCTTCAAGATTATTAAATTGGAAAAGTACTCAGAATAACGGTTTTTTTAGCTGCTAAATCATTTACAAAAATGTTTGGAAGTTCAGAGAAACTAGAGTTTATTTAGACTTTGAGACAGATGATTGATGACTCATTTAAACCTTCAAGAACATTAAATTTAAACACTAAAATACGCCTTTTACTATACAGAAAATACACACAGATGGGAATACATAATGAATTTTGAAAACATATATATGACAATATTAAAATTTAGTATCTATGTATGCTTTTCTGTAGCATCTAATCATGAGCTATTGACTCCGTATGATGTTGCCTTGCCACTGGAAATGTGAATCACAGTAATCACTGTTGAAGGGAGATAGATTTATAAGGCTACTGTGGCTTTGGAGTAGGGAAATTTGAAAATTAGTATGAAGTGCAAATTGACATTACATAGCCTTATTCAAAAATGTTAGTTAACACTGTCCAGGACAGTGTGATTCCACAGTAGGAAATCTCATGTTCCTCTCCAGTAGTGCTAAATCATCCGCCTCAATTCCCTGAGGTGTTATCTGGCTAATAATCACACTAATTGTGACCTCAGAGATTGACATATCTAATCCTTGTTCAGTCCCAGCTGGGGTGATAAGGTCATTTCCTGGCTGTGGTGCTGGCATTAATTAGTGCCTGAGGTACAGCCTGGAGCTTGGCAGTTTGCCACTGCAGGATTATCTGTTTTGTGATGCTTCTACTTCTGTGAAATGACATCTAATTCCAGGAGCATCAGACTCAGTATGACTGACTGATCTATAAAATATGAGTCAGGATAGCATGACCAGGGCTAGCATCTGTCATTTTGATCATCTCTCCCATTTTGCATATTTGCCACAACATATTTATCTTTGTCTATAAATACACTGAAAATTTCAAAATATAATCCACTGTTTCTTACACGAAGTCCAGTAACGCTCCATGCTGAGGTATTGTGGTATATTACCGTAGTTTTCAAGATAATCCCATAACTGTACTTTTTTTTTAAGATTTTTGAGAATTTTGAAATTTCTGCTATTTTTCATTAGTATGCAAATGCTGTGTCAGATAACAAGGGGATGTATGAGAGTGAATTTGTTTTCTTAAGTAAATGTTGTCCTATTTCAACATCTCCAGGTTCAGAAGTTCTACTCCTTTGATTTCGTGATTCAATATTTTCTATTTTAATAAACCACAAAGTGCAGTAAATGAATGTTCCTCCTAATGAAAGGGATTGAAGAGAAATGTCAAGCTCCTTGATTGTCTTAATTTCCTAATTGTTAAATTTATGTTGGCTAAAATGCTAATTACCACTAGTGCTGCTTACCCTGCTTCCTTAAACATGACCTTTATTTGCTTGATTAACTACACTGTATTTTATAGTGAGAAGCTGTTACTGCCAGTTTTGCTTAGGCAGTTTTATAGTCTGTTGTTACAGCAGTTTGAAAATTTACCGTTATCCAAAAAGGATAGAACTTTAGGTCGATTTTAATATCTGGATTTTTTTGAATAACAAACTAAAACTGAGTAAGAGTATTTTTAGTCTTTAAATAATAATGTGATCGCTGTTTTCCTTTAAATTGATTTACAAAGATTAAATATACTATAAATGTTCATCATCTTGAACATATATTGCTGACTTTTTTAAAAAA
>JAOWBP010002052.1:45122097-45138275 GCA_028571105.1 Tragopan temminckii | reverse complement strand
GGCAATTCACCTGTGCTGCTGGAAGGGGTGGAGCCTGACTCCACCTCTCCTAGACCCATTTAAGAGCTGACTACCGGGGAGAAGGATCTCTTCTGGAGATTGTCTCTTCTGGAGATTCCTAGTGAGCCCAGGATATGGGTGAGCACCTTATCTTTTCTTTGCTGTGGTATAATAGCAGCTTAGCTGAGCTCTTTAGTATTTATAACATCTATACATCCATTGATAGTACATTAGGAGATTCAAAGTGTTAAGTGACTACCTTAAGTGTTTCTCTTCGTTAACTTATATGGATGAGTTATTTCTGATCACAGTACAATTTTTTTTTTTTAGCTGCATTCAGATTGTAGCCATACATGGATCAAGACTTGTATAAACTAAGGATAATATTTCTCCTGGGAGAGGGAATGTCTGGTCACTGTTATTGACATGACTCATGCCAGCTGCAGGTATTAAAAAGACAACATTAAAGTCATCATTTGTACTGAGAGATAGTATGCCTGTAAGAATATGCTACACTCCTTGTATTCCAATGCCTCTCTCTATTCTACTTCTCCCCCTTTCTCCCTTCTTTTTCTGTGTATGTGCATATGAATATGCATATAAAATATGCAACAGAATTCAGATACTTGATATCAAGTAAGGTCTACCTGAGCTGTATAGTTCCTTTGTGGTGCTAACTGATATGGTGTGTTTGTTCTCAACTGCACCCTACAGGTACCAGCATCTACAACCTGCACTCTCCAGTCACTTGGCAAAGGCTGTCACAATTATATGTCAGCTTGTCATGTCCAGTGCTTTGGGAGTAAATACATATATGCACTCCTTTAATATACAAGCTTGTGATATGAGTGTTCATGGTATTTGAGAATTCTAAAATGATTTAAATCACCTCACTGATAGCACCTAAGAGCAGGCACACTGCTGCAGTGGTTCACCTGGGGTTCAGAAGCATTTTAAGCAGCAGTAAACTATCTGTTTATCTCTTATTTTGCGTAGCAAAAGATTGATACTTTGTGAAGCACAGCTTGTCTTTCATGAAGTGGTGGGGACATACAGCTGATTCACTAGTAGCCTTTGGAGGAATTTGTGTGAATTGTTTGTGTGGCAGAGGTAATAATCGTTACTAACTGATTCTTTTCCTACAATTACAGCTGCCAGAAAATACAGCCAGTCTGTCTTACCGCACCTTAGTCACAAATAGAGAATCAGAACAAGAATAGGTAACTTTATCCTATGTTTAAGGTCACCTACCTTTCTTAGTAATGTGTGTTTTATATTAATGTGTTACCTCTTTTCATGACATGGCACAATAAGCGTCCCACAGAATTAACACCTGAAAATCAAAAGGTGAGGATTCAGTTTTTAGATATAATTTTACCATTTTCTGCAGAGACAGAACACACTTTACAACATTGTGCAATTTAAAATATTACCATTTGAATATTATTTGGATGGAAAATCTTTAAGCAGTTCAGACTTTTCGTTTTGCATACTTTGACAAAGAAAAAAAAAAGAAAAAGAAAGAAAAAAATGCATTTCATTTTTCTTTGGCCTCTTGGCCACTTACTATGTAGCAGAAATATCAGTAAATCCTGAAGGCCTAGAACTGGACTGAGTGCTCCAGGTTCCAGTGCTGAGTAGCTCATGTTCAACTTGGTGTGTGGATTCTTAAAACTACAGATTACCTTAGGAAATTTTATTAAAGTTGTGCAATAGCACCACTACATTTCTCTGTATTCTTACTCTGCTTTTGTTTAGTTGAAAGCGATTAACTGTATGTTTAAACCTAACCACTATGATAGGCACTATCTGTCATTTCTCTTTTAGACATTTAACTGGTGGCAAAGGAATGCTCTGATTTCATGTATTCAGTCTACTTTAATCTCTACAGGATAGAAGAGACATACTGGCATTAACCCTAATCATGGACCGTTTCCTAATGCCTGGCTTATGGGAATATATATGAAGAAGGTAAAAGCCATGATAGTGTCACAAAACTATGAAAAGTTGGGAGTAGTTCAAAGCAGAGTCCAAAGAAGTGTCCAAAGAGCAGAACAAAGAGAAGAACAGAAAGTTTCTCTGTTGCTGAGAACTGCTTTGAATGTTCACCACAGTAAAGAGCCAGTAAAAGAGAGTGCACAGTTCAGGAACTGCTATATTTTCCTTACAACTGAACCCTTACAAGAACTGCCATAGCCAACTGTCATTCGTTTAATCCTGTGCTCATTTCTCATTACTGACAGGGCTGCTAGGTAAGCTAAAACTCTTCTGTTCTTCTGTGCTCACTCATCAACTGGAGAGAAGCATATGTAGTTGATGGACAGCACTCACAAAATCTGTAAAGGGTGAGCATACGTGATTTGAGATGTAATCTCTGTGTATAATAAGAAATGATCTGTGAAAAGATTTTGCAAGCATTTAAGAGCTTGCATCCTGCAACATTTTCTTGCATAGATGAGCATTGCTCAGTTTTAAGTGATAGCAACGGATACCATGTGTATGATTACTGCATGGAGATCTAGTCATGTAGGACAAATCCTCTTTGTGAGGTCACTTGGTGGTTTCTATGCCACAAGGCTAATGTTGGGATTAATCAAGAGACTATTATATGACAGAGCTCTGCAAGTTTCAAAAATGTTTGAAGTTGCAAATTAGGAGGCCTTTCCAAGTCTGTTCAGTGTATGGGAGCCAAACATTACCTGTAAACTAGTACTCTGACACTAACTGCACTTGAAGGCACAATCTCAACACCTGAGATGGTCTAAGTGTCAGCTTATTGTTAAAGAGCTGATTGTTAAAGACAACCTTGACTTTTTTTGAGTGGACAGATCAGGACAGGACTCAGTATTGAAGTCCAGTCCTCTTTGTCTTCATTAGACACAGGTAAATAAGCTTGGCTGATTGATACTGCAAGGCAGTTTGCTGCAATCCGTGTGTGAAGCACAAGGAGGTATTCTGCTCAAGAGAAGTCTCTCTTGCAGAAGGCAAGATCTTAGCCTGAACAATATCTGAAAATTTAGTCCCATGTGATTTTAAACAGAAACAGAAATGAAAACTGACGATCAAAAAAGATCAGCTTTAGAATTTGACAGAGTAAATGTGTATAGAATAGTCTAGGAAGGGAAACTCAATCTGAGTCAGTGCAGAGGTCATGAAAATCTCATACTTAACAAAACCTAGAGAGAAACAGGTGAGTCATGTTGGAGACCTTCTAGTGCCCATAACCTTCAGCAGAGAATTGGATTTGAATAGATCTTGTCTGGCAGGTTAGAAAGTCACTTACCAGCTTGTAGAGATTCTAGCTTGCGGCTGAAAATTGGTAGAGCTAGATAGGAAGATTTAAAATAAATAATGCTGGTGAGGAACAAAAAAACCTTTTGCTTAGACTAAGTGATCTGATAGTTATGCAAAAGATTGAAAATAAGATGGCTTTTCAGTATAAAAGAAATACTAAGAAAGTGCCTTTACATAATAACAAAGATTTTTTTGAAGTGAGAAGAGCTATAAATAACATTAAGATCTATGACAAAATAGATGAAACTGAAGCATAATAAGATAATTGTGAGGAAAAATCAGCATGATACATCTGTAAATTGATTAAAGTTATTTGAAGTAGAAAGGAAGGAAAAAGGAAACAATACTTGTGAAAAGAGATTTGAAAATTAATGATGAAGAACAAATATGTTTAAATACATGGAGTTTTTCAAGAACTGAAAACTAGCCTAGTCCAAAGTAGTGTTTCTTTTTTTTAGAAAGAATTAAGCTGAATGTATGTATGGTGACTTGATTAAATTTAGCAAAGTGTTTCCTTTGGAATCCATAAATGAAAAGACAATCATTAGAAATTCGTATTTCATACAATAACAATTCTTAATGTATTGGTTGTCCAAACTGACTACAAAAAATAATTTATTCACTTCAGTAACAAACCTACTCTTTCCAGCCTCCATCAGTAATCAGTGGATGAGCACTTCCACAAATTAAGTGAGATAATATTTGGGATGAATTACCCTATCCCTACTGATAATGCAATGAGCCATGTGCAAATATTTTTCCTAACTCATAGTGTTATTTAAGCAACTATTAACTGTTGGAGTAGACCTGGGCTGCTGTATTTAATATCTCCAGGTCATATTTGGCAATAAGAATGATGTGGTATTTCAAAAGAAGAAAAGAATTGAAGCATTGTATATGCATATGAAGGGAATTAAGAGATATTGAAATAAATTATATGAAAATATGTGACTGATAGAGCAGAGGATGTAAACTTACAATCCAGTAAAGCGGTCTGCCTCCAGGATATCAGAATACCTCGTAGATGAAATTGGTACAGAACAACTCCCAAACCAGTAGAGATTCAAAATTAACCTGGGAATAGATAAGGAATTTGTCAAGAATATAGTGAGACACGGGGAAAATGGAAAGAGCTATTGTCATGTGGGAGAGATTGAGAACCTATTGAGTACTCCAAGAAAGGATTCATGATACATTTTTGGCTAAAGAATTCAGAACACCTGGCTAAAATATATTACTTTTTTTTAATTAAGAATTGCTGTTTTTAATTTGACTCCAAAGGTAATTTTGGCATTAGAAATATTGTCTTTTTCTTACACAGTTCCTGGGAAGATAAGAATAAAATATTTTGTTCAGAAACTTTGGAAAATGTCAACAACTAATGAGAATCTTTTTATAGTGCCTCAGATCTGAAATAAAATCTGAAGAAAATAAGATTTATTTTAGACAGCAAGATCTTAAAACTCTTTCATTTTCTTTCATTTTTTTTTTTTTATTAGTGTTATTGGTGTTTGTTCTTTTGTTATTACTTGGTTTTGTTTTGCTTTGCTTTTTTAATTCAATATACATCCAATACATTCTTTGAACCAAGAACTTTATAGGGAGAATTGTATAATTCTATTCTACGTAGTCTAATGTACTTATCATGTCATCTATCGGCTCTAGATATTATACATATGTGTATATATATATATACTTACTGCTGCGAATGAGTGAAAACAAAGGCATGACAAGAATGGCTCTAAGTGTGAGGATTCAGTCATACTCCAATGTGCAATCTTAGTCCAAGCTTGCTTTCTATTGTATTGTAGAGCAATTATTTTCCATTGAAACTTTTCTGAAGGATCTCAGTAGGAACTACTTCCTGCTGTCTCCTCTTGTTATCAGACAAATCTACTGATTAAAAATCTCAGATGTTATGCCTTTATCTCTGAGGAAGCATATTTGGTAAAGACCATGTTCTGTAAGTCCACACATGTTGACTTTGCTTAATTAAATGTATCAGAGTCAATTCATGTGTTACCTAAGAATAAGTAAATAAAGAAAAAAGAAAGCAATTAAAACAAACAAATATAAACCTTAGTGAAACAAATGTGAACATATATTAAATCATGTTTTTTTCCAACTAAAACACTGCCTTCATGCCACTTCCTTTTCGGTTGATCCAAAATGATTCTTTCTTTCATATTTTATTTTGAGTAGCACCCATTTTCATGGCTATAAGTGAAATATCTTCAACATCCAGTCTGAAACAAACAAACAAAAAAAAGAATCCTATAGGGTTCATTGCCCCCTTTGAGATAGGTGGGTTCCATGCATGGACACCAGGCCAGGGTAAACTGCTGAGTAAACTGCCCCATGATCCAAGAACTCAAAGTTTCTGGCTCAACAACAGCTTCTGAGCCAATTATTCATTGCTTGTGCTCCATGTCCCTCATTGCCCCTGAAGGTATAGAACAAAAAATCACTTGAGCTCCTGCTCCTTGACCTTAATGCCCTAAACTTCTGAAATCTCTTTTCACAGTTCGTAGGCTTCTCTGAGCAATTTCATCACTGCCCATCTGAACTACAAATAAAGGAAAATAATCAGTGGACCTAACCACCTTTGAGAGTCTCCTTGTTATGTCCCTGACCTGGGTCCCAGGAAGGCAGCACAATTCCCGACTGCTCAGATCCGGTCTGCATATGGGCCCCTCCATTCCTCCAAAAAGGAAGTCACCCATCACAACCACCCTTCTTTCTTTCCTGTCAGAGGCAGTCTCAAGGTATGGGGGTGACTGCCTCCGCATAGGTGGAGGAAGGAAGGGAAAATAAATAAGAAATATGTTACAACAAATATTTTATATCCATGATTTTTCTACCATCGTGAATATGTTTAACAGATTTTATAAATATATCCAGTACAACCAACCAACCAAAAACAAAAGCAGTTAGCATCACTGTCAGTTTATATCTTTGTTAGGTGGGCTTTTGGAAGCATGGATAAAGTATATTTTAAATTGTATGGTGATTGAATATTTGCTTGTAGAGATTATTTATTTTGCTTGTTTTAAGCATTTGTTTATAGAAAAAAAAAAAAAAAAAAAAAAGAGCCATAGAGACTAACAACAAATCCTAGCTCCTATATACAGAAACTTTTTCAGTTACTAGGACACTATACAATCTCCCTTTTAATGCCTTGTAAGGAATATTTTTGTTAACTCTTATACCACTTTGGTTACTGCCTTAGTAATCCTTAAACATCCATTTACTTTATAGTACAGTTGTTCTGGGACAGTTCTGATTTTGAAGGTGTTCTCCCTCTTCAAGAACCCAACTTATGTTAAAAATATGATCCATACTTTACAAATACAACTTAGCATACGTTACCTATGTGTTTGGAAGTTCTACTTGGGGGTTCTGCTATAGACAAGTTCTTTTAAATATTGGTGTTATGTGTACCTCGTGAACAGAAGGTCTTGTTAGGAAGAAATGTAAAGATGGCTAATACAAATGAATTTGAGCAGAGCCTGGAAAGTACTACGTTATGCATACTTACATACTGTCTGTTAATAAAAATAAATGGGGACTGTGGTATACAAAATGTGAGTTACATGAAAAGAAAGAAAACACCTCATTTTCTTGGTCTGAATAACAAGGGAAAAGAAAATTACATGTAATATAAAGTGAATGTCAAAGCGTTTGTATAACAAGGGAAAAATGGCTAAACTTTTTATTGTACTATTTAAAGAATGACCTTTGCTTCAGTATTTCAGTTGTTAATGTAGGTGGCAATGTAGTATAGTACTCCAAATCACACTTGACAAACCTTCTGAGACTAACAATATATTTTATCTTGAAAGTCTGTTATGCGTTTCCTGAAACCTCCATTACCAGAGTAATTTGCTATATAGCTACATAGGGAAAGGAAGGAATAATAACTTTTCTTCATTCACACAGATAGTGAATATTGTTATAATTACAAGATTCACAAGTATTGAATCCTCTATTAGTCTCAGTTCAGTGGATAAGGGTTCATATTTGGGATATACTTAAAATAAGATGTCCTTGCTTCCCCCATTCAAAGCAAATAATCTTGTGAAATGTGTTAAAGGGAAATATCTTGCAGTGTCTACAGATAGGAAGTCAGTATGTTTAATTAAAAAAAAAGTGTACATTTAGATCTTTAATCGTTGGTATTTAACTTGAGCATATCCATGTTCATTGTCTATTGACTTACATACATACAATAACAATTTAATAACAAAATTATCGTGAATCTTTACCTAGATTAAAACATAAGCTCAATTTCTAACTTTGAATGATCAAATGTACGTCTTCTACATATCATGGAAAGAACAAAATACCTTATATTTTCTTTCTCTGTAGAGATTTTATACCACTACCCCTCTGGTAAGCATAAAGTCATAAAGGGGTTATGTCTAGGATGCTTAAGAAACATTATTCTTTTCAGTATGAAAATTCTGCTAGGACTGATGAATTATGTTTTTCTTGGGGAGTGGCATGTATGAAGGAATTGAACCATAACTGATATTGTATTTGAAATCCTGGCTGGAATTTTCTGAAGGTGTTTCTCTTCCCTCCTTTGAATACTGATTGCCATTAACACTAATCTCACTACTCTAAACCTAGGTTAAAAAAAAAAAAAAAAAAAAAAAGACCGTGGTTATGTAAATTTTCTCAATAATAACTGAAAACCTCAGGGGGATGGGGAGAAAGTATGTTCTAAATATCATCTTTAAATCAAGGTAAAACTGCTCTTAATCCTGAAATGAATCCTAGCACATACAAGAATAACATTTTTCCCTGAGCTATTGTACATTTACACAGAGGTACATCAAAGCAGCTAAATGCAGTCTTTTACCTTGAAGATCCTTCTCTTAAGCCATCCTTTTTTGCGCAGTCATCACTGAAGCAATTATTTTAGCAGAAGCTATTGTCAGTTTTGTAGGAATACACTATGCTGAGACAAATTTTTAAATAATTAGTGTAATGCAAGTTATCTCTAAGGCTCAGATGCACTCTATAAACCTAAGTGTTGTTAGCTGTCATGTCAATATCAAACCTTAGCCTAGTATGGCCTCTATCAAAATTTCACAGTATGCAACAGCAAAACTGACCACAGGAAAATTATGAACGTTAATGTTTTTAGCGTATTCCTAATGCCAGTTATTTCGACCTTGTCCAACAGAATGGTCTCAACAGGAAATGATTTCCTCTAAAACCTAATTAGAGACAGGTTCTTATTATCTGAGAAGTATGGCTATTTATTTGTTTTATTTTCAGTATGTAATTTAAAGCATTTTTTCTTTCAGAAATCTAGAAAATATGAAAAGTATATATACGCTATTTGGTATATGATATTTGATTCAATTATGGTTTTTTTGCTCATCTGTAACATTGATTATAAATTAATGAGGATTTTTGACTGTTCTGTATATCATCCTATTTTAAGACTTAACTTCAATCAGAGCAAAATCCTCCATTCTATTAATAAATTTGCCTGTCATGTAATACATTAATTGCACTTTACTGAGTTGAAGCAGTGTATTTCATTCTGGAGTGGCAGACTTCACTAATAAGGTTATTCAAAGAAGTCAAGGTGCATACAGTGTATTTCTCAGTCTAGCAAGAAATGATCCTTATCTATCTCGCATGCAACAGGTGACATATATGTTGTACAAAGAGATCTAGTCAAAGATAGCTAGTTCAATGTCAAATAGAATCACAGAATGAATCACATAATCACAGAATGGCCAGGGTTGGAAGGGACATCAAGGATCATGAATCTCCAACCCCCATGCCACATGCAGGACCACCAACCTCCCCATTTAATACTAGACCAGGCTGCCATCCAATCTGGCCTTGAACACCTCTTAGGGACGGGGCCTGTTCCAGCACCTCACCACTCTCTCTGTAAAGAACATAAATAATTTTATTCTTCATTTCCTAAAAATGTGTGTAAAAGAGAAACACACACTAGGTCATGTCCAAATATACATTGTAAATGTTAATTGATGTAACACTACTGCTTTAATTGCATAGTGTACTTTCTGTGCTCTAGAGGTGTACACAATGCCTAAAGCTGAACAGCCAGATTTATTAATCATGCCTGTTTTATTATTAAAGCCAGAATGAACAAAGGCAGTTAATAAACCATGTTTTATTGGACAGCTTTCAAAAGAAATTAATTTTTTAATAATTTATGAGGTCATATAAAAGACAACAGTATTGTGTTCCTTCTAAATCAACATCCACTGTCTTGACATAGGACAAATAACTAAGGATTTTAAGGAAATTCAGCTTTCAGAAGACATCACTCGGTTATTTCTACAATATGCAATTTTTTCAAGTTAAATGGAAAGAAAAGGTATAGAAGATGTAGAATAATCCCAGAATGAGAAGACTAAGAAAATAATTCCAAGAAATCATAGAAGCTTTATGTAGCTTTCAAAATATGAATTAAAATCTCTTGGAAGTAAAAATTTCAATGTATAGATGTTTTCAGTTTTGTAATTTTTAGAGTAAAGTATTTTTAGAATGTGAATAGTTTTTGTATATGCTTTGGGAACCTGATCTAGTGATATAATTATTCTCATGAATGCCACTGTAGGTGTTGCAAATAAGTATATCCTATGAACATATCATTAGATAATGTGCTGAGAACATTAGGAAGACTGATAAAAAAGGCCAATTTAAAATTTTAAACTTCAAAACAAAACTTTACTGGGCTGACATTTGAAAGCAACACACACTGTGTTAAGAGTTCATACACATTAATCAATACCTCTGACTACATATTCAGAACAGTTAACTTTTAGCAAATTTATCTCACCTATGAGTATACAGTGTCATGGCATCCACTCAGCCATAGCAAACCTGGTGGAAACAGAGTCACATAGGTGATATCATCCTGAATTTGCCAACAGACGTGGCAGGTTCAATCTGATGCCACATCCATGGCCCCAGGCAGTGTGGTGGGCAGGGGGAGCTGAGGCTGGGAAACTGCTCCTCTTACTGGTGCTGCAGCAGGCAAGTGTTACAAACTGCAAAAGAGAGAGAAAGTATAGCATCATGATCATGATCACTGTGTGTTCCTAGGGCAGGCACAGCAATGCCCTGGTCCCTCATCACTAAACCCTCCTGACCCTTGCTCCCCACTGGCCCCCCTGGGGGCCATCTCCTCACAGTACTCACCTCTGTTGCAGCAAAAGTCCCTGTGCAGCCCCAGCTGCCTGGACGAGGCAGGACCAGGGAAACACTGGTAATGTTGTGGAATGGGCACCAAGAACTACTTCAGGAGCCCTACAGTTCTCTTTAATGTTTTCATAAATGACTTGAATGTCGGACTAGAGGGTGTTATGAACAAATTTGCTAAAAATACTAAATTGAGAGGAGCTGTTGACTCCTGGGCCTGGAGATGACTTGCATAGGGATCTAGACAAATTAGAGAGCCGGGCAACCGCGATCATAGTACTACAAAGATAGTTAACTGTCTAGAGAGGAAGATAAATGAGTAGTGGATGAAGTCTCTTGTTTTTTTCAGCCCACAGAAGAGGAGACTGAGGGGACACCTCATTGTTGCCTACAGCTTCTTCACAAGGGGAGCAGAGAGGCAGTGAGGCAGTGCTGGTCTATTCTCTCTGGTGACAGCAACAAGACCCAAGGAAAGGGCATGAAGCTGTTGAAGGGGAAGGTTATATATCAGGAAAAGGTTCTTCACCAAGAACCTCCAGAGCTCAGACTCTGGAACAGACTCCCCAGGGAAGTGGTCTAGCTGCCAGAGTTCAAGAAGCATCTGGCCAATACTTTCAGACATATGGTCTGATTTTTGGGCTGTCCTGAAGACAGGATTTGAACAAGATGATTCTTGTGGGTCTCTTCCAACTTTCAGTATTCTATGATTCTGTGATTCTATGTCACCTACTTGGACTTGTGCGCAGCAAGTCATGCTGTCCCATAGGATATCTTTGTCTCTTACTTGGACGGACATGGGTTTGTTGAATGAAACACCCAGGTGATAAGGAATTGCCTGTATGATCACACTCAAATTGTTGCAACCAATGGATATATTTAGATTAGATAATAGAATTAAATTCTTTGTTATGAAGAAGATGAGGCACAGAAATAGATTGCTCATAGAAGCTACAGATTCCTAGAGGCATTAAAGGCCAGATTTGAGGGAACCCTCAGCATCCTGACCTAGTGGGTGATAACCTTGCCTATGGCAGGAGGGCTGGGATTATGTGATCTTTGAGGACCCTTCCAATACAAACCACTCTGTAAGTGAATAACAGCACCATCAGAAGGTTCACCTCTCATGCCTTCTATTTTCTTTATCAGATTCAGAAGGCAATTCCTGTTCTTTTGTGTGTATGAAGTACACATAAGGGAGGGATGAAGAGGAAAAAGTTTTGTTAATTTGGGCTTTCTTCTTGAATGGGACAATTGCAAATTGAAGCCACTGTGCATAAGTGATATAAATCAAAATTGATTGGTAATGTAAAGCCTGAGATTATTCTTTTATGTGTGTATGACTTTGTTGTCAAAACAAGCCTTACTTTATTAGTATTTATCAAATCTAAGTACTCTTAGAGGCTTTATACAGTCAGAGGTTTGCTTGGGATCATATTGTGTTCTCTGAACTACAGATAAACTATAATCTAGTTAACATCTGTGTACTAATAATATGAGTTAGATTAAGAAATAGCAAACATAAAAAATATCCTTTCCCTATCATAGTCATTTATCTGTATTTCACTCTTCAAGAAGCTTGTCTGAACCATACTGTGACCTACATTGTCTGGTCTCAGTAGCAATCTTTTTACTACGTTTAGCATATTTTTAATGGCATAAAGTACAACTTCAAGTTTTTGATCATGTTCTGTATAAAAATTGCTAGCTCAAGGTTGTTCCTAAACTCAAGTTACAGAACGCAGAAAAATATTTTACAATATGCTTCATTCAAAATAAGCTATATTCTTTCTGAAACAGAAATATTCTCTTGAAATGAGAAATGAGCCATTTATGAAAGGATTTTTTGTTGTATGAGAAGCTTTCCAACTGTCTGTTTTGCAGAAGGTCACTGACAGATTGCTGAGGAGGGTTCTTAGGCCTTAAAAGTACCTTCACTTTATCCCAAGGGGTTCTATTCATATTCTGCCAGATCAGTTCTTCTTTTCTTCATCCAAGAGTCTCTCAGCATGCTGTATGGCCAACACCATGGTTGCACAAGCATCCCAAACACAGAAGTACTGCACACCCAACGTATGAACAATACCTGAAGGAAAAAAAAAAAAAAAAAAAAGGAAAAATAATATTGAGGAAGGATGGATTTTTCCTTCTTTTTTGGTTTGTCATCTTATCCTAATTCCCTCTGCTTCAAAAAGAATCATCCTCTATTTCCAGAGAGCATGCGTCACTTAGCTCACCTGGCCACAGCGTGTACAGAAGGGCTCACAGTGTGTCCTCCTTGCAGCTGAGTATAGGGATTTCTACACTGAACAACATTTCTCTTTAACGCTGTAGTGAGTCATGTAGATTCATACAATTTCAAGTCAACTTCATTTTCTACATGCCTCAAAATACACACATTGCTTCATTTTTGATTCCACACTTGGGAAATTATTTACTCCAAAAACACTGGAATGGAATACCTGTGGGTTGCATGTGAATTTCCTGAGTGCTGTACTTCACAACTGAACTGTTGACTAGATCAATATCAGACCTTATTAAAAACAAATAAACATAGGAGAAAAAAAACAAACAACCCCCATTAAAAAACATAGGAAGAAAACCAGTAGGTTTATATAGTCATCTAGTGTGACAGCTGAAATTGTGAAGCAAGTTCATTTTATTCTTTCAAGTGCTTCTTATTCATGCTGTTTGCAACTCTCAACAAAAGCCCAGTGGGAAATCTTGTTCTTCAGTGCCTTTCTTAAGGCAAGTCCATTCATTTTCTGGCTTTTCTTCCAAAGTCTGCCTTTCCACTACCCAAGATTCATTCCATCAGGGAATTCAACTAGATATCAGAAGTGACACTTTGATTTCATTTGTTCAGGTTTATAACAAGCAGCTAAATCTTAGCATACTGATAACACAGCTGCTAGGGTCTAGTTGTCCAGCAACTTGATCCTGCTTGCCTTTCATTTAATAGAAATACCTGAATTATTTTCTTCAACTGAATGTCCTTTACAGGCTTTTCTTTTTTGCATTTTCAACAAAGACATTGAGAATTTTTCCTACAGTACATTCCCAAATAGCTGAAGTCAGTTCTGTTTTCTCAGTCTCTGTTGTCTTAAAGTTCTTCAATCTTTTCATGTATTTTAGTTCTCCTATTCTATCGTTTTGTTGTAATATAGCAGAGGGGCAGTCTGACACAATGGCATCTGACATAGGAGCACGTATGAAGCAAAGATGTGCTGCTAAATTCCTCCATATGGAAAAAAATGCACCCACTGACATTCATTGATGCTTGATGAATGCTTATGGTGTCCAAACAGTGGATGTCAGCACAGTGAGGCAGTGACTGGTGTGTTCCAGCAGTGAAAGCAGAGATGCAGAAGACAAATCACATTCTGGATGACCATGACGATTTTTATGAACATGGTATGCGGGCTCTCATTCATTGCTGGCAGAAATGCTTAGCTAACGATGGTGACTGTATTGAAAAATAGTGTTTTGTAGCAGAGAATTTGCTCTATCAAATAGCATTATGGTGCTCTTTTGTATCTGTTGTAGATTCCATGGAAATAAGTAGGAGGCATCACAACATTTGGAATGACCTAGGTATATGAATAGAGTATACATATATATGTGCAGATAACACTGAGTGTATAGAAGAAACATTGATTTTGGTGTGTGGATTCAGCTCTTAGTTTAGTACTGCATCTCTATTCGCTTGCCTTGGATTTAGGAAATGTGTTTTGCATGTACTCTGGCCCCAGGTTGAGAACTTACAGTAACAGATAGAATAAATATACAGACCTTAAACTTTTTGTACATTACTGAAATCTTTTTTATTTTGTGCTGCATTTTATTGCTCTTTGGAGATAAGGAGGCAATCATACAGAATTTCATTCTGTTCCAATTTAAAAGCTGCTACACAGGAATAATCTTACACTAGTCTCCTTTACCTTTAGTTTTTCCCTGCAGCACAGTGTCAGTGAAGTAGGCGTAGTTGCTTACCTGACACTTTCCTTGGTCAATTTCTTACCAAGTCTGAGGAGGGATGTTGGAGAAAAACCACCCTTGTGTTCTTAGAAAAAGGCAGATATTTTAAACTAATTACAAGCACATGATCCTTCCAAAAATGTTAACTCATTTTTCCTACCTTAGAGTGAAATTTCATTAACAATGTAGCCAGTGTGAATGTAGGTAACAAGTTAAAAAACATGTATTTTTCTTACACAATGCAGGCACTAATTCAAAGTTGTGGTTATACTTGCATCTAGCTTCCTGCCATGAAATAATCTCATGTATACTGTTATTGTTGTTGTTACTTGTCTGTTTAATTTTACCTCCTCGCCTTTCCAGTTTAGATCAGGTTTTCCTTAGACTCTAACACTTCACTGTCACTAATCCACTAATCCAGTCTAATTGGTTATTTTGGTGTTAGAAAAAGGATGGTTTCTAATCAGATAATCAAAAGATTTTAAATGACAATGAACCACTTTCTGCATTTGAAAATACTGTTGGATTCCTGTAGTCTTGTGTTTTAACCTCAGAGCAGCAATTTTTACCTATAGTAATGCACATTTTTACATTCATATTGTGCAGTATTGTCTTTGCCTTTAATTCTACAGTGTTAAATTTTTAACTGTTCCCATTAAATTGCAGTTTTTTCTACTTAATGAGTATAAAAATGCTATAAAGTTTCCAGTGTTTCTACTGACTTTCTCCTTACCAAAGAATGGCCAAATCTGTCTTGGATGCTTTGCGGGTTTTTCTACTACCTACACTTAAAAGCTTCCATAGCTCACCTATGGACACACAGAACTCCCTATTTTATCTGACTTCCTCCTCATTATTACTTAGTAAGAAATTATTCTCTATCCACACTACGGCGATAGTTACAGTGAGCTGCCCTTCTTAGTTTGGCTACTCTGCTAATGATTACTGAACAGGAGCAGGAATTGAATATCTTTATCATCTATTATGTTCTTCAAATTTTGATGTCTCTTCAAGGCATACTGAAGCTGTGTTTTTCTTTCTTTTTCTGATTCAAATATAAATACATACATATATTTGAGTATATATACTTAAATTGTCTGAATGGCATTTGCTTTGATCTTTTTTTGTATTCTTCTCTGATATTTCCATCTATTATTAAAAATGTCTCATTTAGGAATGAAACTCACTTTATACATTGTTTTCCCTTGTTCCATCCTGATCTCTTTTCTAAAATCAGCCACAGGATCAAGAAAATTATTGGCTTTTTTCTCCTCTCAATTCTAACAGAAACCATTAGCTTGTGACTTTTTTTTCTACCCATTAAGTCTTACATTGATAAGGAACTCATGAGGAGGTCCTTTAGTTAGCATTTCTCCAGAGAATTATTGTTCTCAACACAGTTCCTTACTTTAATGGTATATTCACTCGTACTCCTTCATGACCTTCATTTCTTACCAGGGCAAGAAAGCTGCAAACAGGCATCCTACTCCACATCACAACACTCATATCCTGGTTTTTCCTTCCAGGTTCATCGCTCCTATCAGCCACTGATTGCTGATCTCTCTAGCTGTGACTCATCGTGGTATCAGTAGTGTCACATGGTTTTTTGTTTTTCTTTTTTTCATGTGGTTTGGCAAGTAGTAAAGCAGCTCTTCCAACAGCTGGCAAAAAAAAAAAAAAAAAAAAAAAAGAAAAAAAAAATTTGCGGATCC
>JAOWBP010002052.1:45093554-45121997 GCA_028571105.1 Tragopan temminckii | reverse complement strand
CATCTCTTACCTCAGAAGCAAGTATTTCCCAGCTCTGCTTTTGTGATCTAAGTAAAAATGAAAAACAGCTGTAAGTTTTTAAAAAATGTGTGGAATTTTTTTTAATCATGAATTATTATCAGTGAGCAAGACGCATTATGCTGATAGGAAAATCCTTTAGATATATATTTCTCCTTTTTTTTTTTTTTTTTTGTCAATTAAAATATAAGCCCTCAAAGAGAAATCCTGAAGTTTGTATGACTTTTATCAACTTTAAACATACTGTTATCCTGGAAGATCTTTAAGGATTGTAATAAAGTAATTAAGTTGTATCTGGACTGTCTGTTATACTCACTGCAAACAGTGGAAATCTCATTGAACTCAGACAAGTTATATAAAGATTCTTTCTTAATTATTGTGCTCATTATTTTAGACTTTAATTGCATACTCATTAATTAGGAAGCTTCAGGCATTTGTAATGATGGCTTAAAACATGGACCATTAACAAATGTAACAGTGTGTTAAATTTTGCTTATTATGCAAATTATTTCAGAGGTCAGAAATGGTTATCTCTATCATGAAGTACATAGGAAACATGCTGTTCAACAGGACACAAAATTGAAAGGTTAGGTAATAGCTGTAAATCGTGATTTTTAATAATTCTCCTGTATTTGTCCAAAGAAATAGTAAAGAAAAGGGAACTCATTTAGAATTTCCTAAAACGGTGACCACTCAAAAGCCAACTGACTTAAAATGACTAATAATGGTTGGTATTAACTGGTGATAATGATGTGTCTTTGCACAGTCTGACTGTCTATCTTTTGCAATAGTACATCTGACTGGGTCTTTTTCTGCTTATTAATAAAAGATAAATATAATATTAACTAGATGTCTCTGTATAGCTCGACTCATGTAATTGTCCATCTGATTAGTGGAAGTAGTGCCTTATTTGAAATCAGCTTCTCAACAGCACCAAGGAAGATATGTCATGAATTTTATAAACAATAGTGGATATTTTTCACCAGCATTATTATTGCATCAAAAACTTTTTTTTTAAGTCAGTTCAGTTTAATGATTTATATATAGTATTATTTTTAGAAAGTATATAGATGTAACAGAAATGCTAAGTCATGGCTTGAACCAATGATTGAGCACCTGCTGGTAAGGCAGGGCCGACCCAGGGGAGCTCAGGTGCATTTAATGCACCTGAGTGACTGTAAGGTGAAGTTGATAGTGGTGTTGGTAGGGGTGGCAAGGGTATCTTGCTGGATATCCTTGCATACCTGAGGCCTTCTGAAGGTTAGCAGATTCTTCCCTTTGTTTCTGTGTCTGTTGCATTTGAGCTTATCCTCATTTGCTGCAGCTTAGGACTTTGCTACTATGCTATCATTGCTGGACTTACTATTGTGTTACAATAAGTTTGATCATTCTGTAGTTCATCTGCTTCATAATCTATGAAATTAGAAAGCCTTTGAGCATAAATAAAAAGTGTAAGAAAGGACTAAGCCAATGGCCTGAACGCCTTTTTGCAATGAGAATTCCTACTGGCATAGGATGGGATCAGTAGGATACACCTTCTATATTGTCTTACAGACAGGATTATGTCTTCAGGACTGGATCTGAAGGTGATGTTTTGTCCTTCCAAATCATAACAAACTCACAAAATGCTAGTATCTGAAAAACACAAAAAAGACTTTACTTTCTAGATAGTATAAAGAATCAAATTATTATTTTTTTTTTCATTAGTTTTTACTAAGCTCTCAGGTGCGTTGTGAAGCACCAAACAAAAGGGAGTGTATATGAAAACAATTTTGCCACTCAGAGTTTGGAGGTATGAGTCTTGTTCTACTGGTCTCCCATTTTACCTTGCAGCTTCCACAGCTTTCAGGTTTCAGTATACTGTAGTCTCCTCCAGGCTCTCAGTAAAATCTTTCTCATTGCCACAGAGGCTCTACTAAAAGCTCTCAGCCTCATGTCTGCTGCTGGCTCCCTCTTTGTTAGAAATCTCCAGACCTGATTCCATGTTACACTCCAGTTTCTTTCCACAGTCTGACTGGAGGATCTCTGCTCCAGTAGTCTTGAATAGGCACACGTGTTTCTGCTCCTTGATTGTGGAGTACTACAGCCAGGACAAGGCAATCCAGCAGCTTTTTCTCTAGCTTAGTCGCGCTCCTCTAGTGGACTAAAGCAGACAGCAAAGAATAAACTTCAGGCAAGCCCTCTAGATTAGCTTAAGTTCCAAGAAGTGCCAAAATTAATTCTTTTTTCATTTTAGTTAAACTTGTTAAGCTTAGAGATTTATACTACCTAGAGTTGTAAGGCATTACCCTAGCCTTTTGCAGTTCCTTAAGGATGACAAGTTTGTTCTGTTTTGTTTTGTAACGTGTACAGGGATCTTTGGAAAAAGATGGAAAAGCAATCTAAAAGTTCCAAGAGATCACTTTGCAGTTTATTCTGCAGCTGTTACATGATATTGCATTGAAGAGGTGCATTAACTGAATGAGGTTAGTAATGTGGGAAATTATCTTATGAAAGTTAAACAAGATTTTATTTTATTTATTTTTACAAGGTTACATTCCTTTATGTCTGGGCAGTACAGTGTTAAATTTGTCTTTTCTACCCTGACTGCCTGAAACTTTGGAACATGAGGGAAGTTTAGGCTGGGACTGGCATCATGATGAGTGGAGAATAAGTTTTCTTGACCAGGACAGCCAGAGGCTGACTCATACACAAGAAGAGTAGAAGGTAGCAAGTAGATAAATGAGAAAGAAGCCTGTAGAAAAAAATAATAATAATAATGTATCTTGAAGGTACTGTTATGAGTTAATGGATGCCTTAATACCACAGAAATGTTGGTAGAATTAAAAATAAATAAATAAATCTGGAGGAAAAGGTCCTATGAAGAGACATATTGGACTGAAGGTGGTAATCCCCTTTTAGTTCCCTTCTGAGCTTTCTCTGGTTTAGATGTACATTAAATTTTATTTAAACAACAACTTGAATGACTTTTTCAGTTATTTGCTTGTTCAGAGTGATCTAAGAATAACAGATCTTGACGATCTGATCCTATCACATCAAAGATGCCTACGAATTAAGTCAGCGGGAACAGCTGTTCCCTGACCATTAATGGCATTAGGTTACTGCAGGGAGATCCCTAGGATTCCCACTGCAGGGGTCTGGGCCTGGCCCTACATAGTCTTTGTTGGTTGTTTTTTTTTTTTTTTTAATCCTCATTTAAGACCTACTTTAATGCTTGGCTTCCTAAATTACAATTTAAAATTCATTATCTGCTATAAAATATATATTAGATACTGCATTTATTTTTACTTTTTTTGTGTCTGTTTTCTGAGCAGATCTGTTTAGCATTGTTTTGGGGAAGTATACTTTACTCCTGTAGAACTAATGTTAAAGTGCCTTAATGATCATGGTTTTCTTTTCATCTCTATGCCATTCTGTTCACATCTTGCCTCAGATGAAACAGCTGTTAGCTTTACATGTTTGTGTTTTTGGAGGAAGGAGCTATTTTGTGTCCCTTTCTATTGTAATTCAGCAAAGGTCTCTTCTTCAGAGATGATAAGCACCCACATTAGAATATTAGATATTGATATATGGGAGCAAATAGCATATTTAATGAGTTCCCCTACTTCCTTCAGTGCCATTCTTAAGAGATGCTTTTCTCTCTGATTTTTACTCCTGGTATTTCTGTGTTTGAAGGCAGCAGGAATTCTACAGAACACATTAAATTTTATCTTGTTTTACTTACTGAAGTCATTATGCTAATATTGGCTTGTGTCTACTTGGGAAGTACTGTTCATCTCCCTATACATATTTATAAACATATAATCAATCAGATATGTAATAATCATAATCACGTAGTGTCTTATTTGTTCAGATATTCTGAGTGGAGGTGTCTACAATATTTTGATTACATGTTAGATGCAATGATGTCTTACCAACACAGTACAGGTGCTACAAAACATTTGAGAAAAAAACATCATGGATGGAAAGCCGAAGATTAATGCTATTTTCCTGAATGATGGACAATTAAAACTTGAAAATCTTAAATAAATAAATAAATAAATAAATTGAAAGTTTCATACCTTTTAGTTCATTCTTTGTATCTGATGCTCTGCCTTGTTAAAGCACGTTACTTAATTGATCCAGACTTAGATTTCTCCATTATCTTTCCATTCTTTCCTGAACTTTCAATATTTAACTGAACTTTTAGTCTTTATCTTTTCTTCTCATCACCCTTGAAACTGATTTTCCAGTGAAGTTACCTGATGTTCTTCTATCTGTTGCCTGTGTTCTTATAGTGCACTGTAGTACTGGTACAGAGGTGTTCAGTTACCCCCTTAACCATACTCTGAGCAGGGAGCACATCAGGTGGTCTATTCAAACTCTGTGTACTGCATATCTGTTCCAGATACACCCCTATTACTATGTAATTACATCCTTGGGTGCTCAGATATAATCCTCTGCTGTTTGTGGAATTATTCCATAAAACTGTTTCCCTGCAGTATGCTCTTTAACATATGAATACTGTGAAGAATCACCACATCAGGTGGCAGTCTGACATATGGTAACTGCAGTCAGCTCTGCATGTAATGTTCTCATTTCCACGGAGCTAATAAAGTTAATTATTCAAAATCACCAAGCATACTATTAGCATTGAGATTGCTGCCTGATTTTTTTTTTCAGTCACTTACTTCATTTAACATCCTGCTGCATATACCCTTTCCAGGACTTCTGCTTAATGTTATACATCTGCTCCTTAGTTTGCTCTGAAGAAAGTCTTTTTATAAACACTATCTACTAATGCACTCTCTGACCAATTTAAATGCACATTTCATAGAATGAAATATACCTTTAATTGTAAAACAGCACAATAATAACTTTTAAATACTTCCTGCATGCTTTTATGTGAAGTTTATGCTCTTCAGTAATGTTACAGGGTTTTTTGTTTTTTACATAACTGCCTGCTTATTTGCCTTTAAAATAAAGGCTACATATATTTAAATTATATAGGATGATCAAATCTTTGGAGTGAAAAAGTATAAGGAATTATTACAGTTAGCTCTGTTTTTTGGTCATTATACTAAAATTCATAGAGGAAAAACTGATAAATTTAGAATACAAGTTCTTCATGACAGACAACATCTATGTTATTGTTTTTATACACACCTGACTGCTCCATCATGAGGATCTATTAATGATAAAATGATGCAAATAATTAAATATCTAACTGTACATTATGAATTATTATTTAATTCATTGTACTTGAGCCATGAGATAATACTTTGGATTATTTTATTTTGAACCTGCTTAAGCAACATAAAAGCTTCTCTATATAATCCTTCAGTAAGTAAAAATACGTAGCAGTGAGCACACTTTCTCTGTAGCATCCTATAGAACACTGACTTGTAGCAGTCTTGCAACTCTCTTCTGTCTGCATGTTTGATCCAGCACATTGTTTTGAATGTCCCTTTGATTTGACATGCTAATTCTCTGACTGCTTGCTTAATTGAGTTTTATATTTCCTACTCAGGAGTCAGGTATTTCCTAGTAGCCCTTAAGAAGTGAAAAGCTTGAATTTTGGTGTCTTCTGTTCTCCAAGCAGAGCCTTAATAGCATCAGAAACTTATGCCTTTGAGAGAAATGGTTTTTGTGTGTGTGTTTTTCCATTTTTATAAAACAGAGGTAATATGTGTAAGTAGAAGTACTTAGTAACAAGCTTTTATCTTCTTTATGGCTCGCATAAATTCAGTGAATCACATTGCAGCCGCTGAATGTTCTGCTTATATTTTTAAGACAAGATGTAATTTGCTATTATAGAACTGTCTGTTATAATCTACTGGATTTAGTGCAGTGTAGCAGTGTAAATGTAGTGACCTACAGGAAGCTTATTATTATAACTTTTTTTTTTATGTCTCCTTGGCTATAAGAGTTTCTGAAAAAGAGTTTGACTGGCAGCCCTTGAAGCATAAACATACGTACCTGCAAGTTCTTCTTCCCCTAATTAATGCTGTGAGACAAACTTAATTCTGGAGGTACAGCCTTTAGTTAATCTCACTCTTACTGTTGAAACTTTATGAGAGAGCGTAATTACCCTGCAGCAAACTACTATAATTACCAGGAAGCACAGTACTTAGTATTGGTAATTTCAGGGAAAAAAAATGTTCCTCTTGAGCATTGTTTTCTTTCGAACTAATAGTTTATGTCTCTGAACTTCTATTTTATAGTCTTTGTTTGTTTGTTCATTTACTATTTTTAACGGTAACTCCTTAGCCTTTTTTAGGGACTCTTTCCTGGCTGAAGGGAACTCTCATTTCCTCTTTGTAGTCTGGTATTCACCTTTCTACTTGACTGTAGGAGTAAGTCCTGTTCCTAATTTTGGTGACCCACTTTTTCTGTTTACGTGCTCTGTCAGGGTACAACTAGGCAGTCAGGTATCTGTACAAAAGCTTTTAAACTCTGTCATGTATTTAAAAAAAAAAAATCAGAAAAGCCTGAAACCCCTAAAATTCAATCAATATGAGGAACAGTAAGTATCTAAATATACATAAGGATGTATTTTTGTCTCCATATCCTGTATTCACATTTAGTAATGGATTCATAGTTTGGTACTTAGATGAGAAAATTTCCTTTCAATTAATAGAGACTTCATTGCATTGGACTGGAAAAAAATTGTTTCATTCTTCCTTCACCTGTATTCAAAGTCAGCTTTCATTTAGCACAGAGATGCTAAGAAGTTCTGTTGTGAATATTAGGCGTTGGTCTAGCAAGGAAGGCTTTGTGGTGGGTTCAACCTGAGGAGCTGTTAAACACCCACACAGATGTTCAGTTATTCCCCTCTCCTGCAGGCTGGGAAGAAAAAGTTAAGAACGTGTGAAAAACTATAGATCAAGATAATAGTGTTTTGATAGTGAAAGCAAAAACTGTGCACATAGCTGAAGCAGAAATGTACTTCTTACAGGTAGAAGGAAATTTAGCCACTTTCCAGAAAGCAGAACCTCAGCACGTGTTACCGGTTACTTGGGAAGACAAGAACCATAAGTACAAACATCCCCACTTCTTCCTCCTTTCCCTGAGCTTTTATGGTAGAGCACAAGGTCATGAAATATGGAGTGTCCCTTTGGCCAATTCATGCTACATTTTCTTACTGTTTCACTCCCCATTTTTACTCTCATCCCAGCATACTCACAGAAGTATAGGGACAGAATGAAAGAAGAAAAAGCCTTGGTGTTATGCAAGCACTGTTCAGCAAATTCCAGACATTGGTGTGTTATCAGCATTGTTTTAGTCATATATCCAAAACTGTACAGGCTGGTATGATGAAAGTCAGTGTCACCTCATTCAGTCACAGTATGGTACCCAGCAACTGCTGGGCTGCTGTGCCAGGTCCATGCTGTATCCTATTGTGTGTGCTGGGGTTTCAGTTCCTGCACCTAAAAGGGCCACTGTTTAAGATGAACACCAGCTTTTCCTTCGTTTCCACAAACTGCCGTCAGCAAGGATGTATGCATACATAGATTTTATTTTGCTCTGCCGTCAGGATATGATGGAGGCACTTTCTCATGCTGTGGATTATACAATCTCAGTATACCTTATCTTTTGTTTGTACTATATTCTTGAAGGAGTATCTGAAATATGAAGGCCATTTCCTTTCAAATCATAGCAATATCAAACACAAATTATAACCATGTTTTGTGTGGCATCAGCTTTATTTTCTGAGGCACTTCTTAGGCAGAACTCTATAGATCTAGTCTTTTAAACAAAGCACAAAGATGGTTTAAAGTGTATTCAAGGAGGAACTTACAGTATTTTTTTTTTTTTTTTGTAGTGGACTACAGTGCATCTTTGGTTCAAGGGATTGGAGGGAGGGTGAGAGATATATAGGAACATTTTCACACATTTATATAAAAGGTATTGCCTTCTTATAGGTTTTTTAAAGTCATCAAATAAGTTTTGTTTTATGCCACTATTGAGTCCTCCAGAATATTATTTTTTTTAAAGTCTGTAAATTTTTGTTCTTACAGTATTATAACTTCCAGTACTGGATTACTTAATCTTTGCAAGATTTTGTTAAGCTTTATCCTGATATTCATATGTGCATTAACAGTTGGCTGCAAATCTCCATAGATGACAAAAAGAAATTATCAGAAAGACCACTGTTGTTTTAATTTGATAAAACTTTGATAAAACAGCTTTTCTGGGCAGCCTGCCTTACCACCCTCTGAGTAAAGAATTTCTTCATAACATCTAACCTAACTCTTCCCACTTTTAGTTTTAAAAACATTCTCCTTCTCCTATCACTATCATATTTCAGATCAGAAGGTGGTGAATTCGTTAGGACAAGTGCTGGAATGCAGATGATAGAATATAACATTTTGACACATCTGCTACAGAATTGTTTTTTGATTTTTTTTATACCTATTTTGATATTAATTTTGCCAACTATTAAAGGGTGTCCATCACTTACCATTTTCCTAATTTCGGGCTGAATTTTTATCTAAAAAACAGGTGACTCAAATACATTATAAGACAAAAGAAACTTCAGCCTCCCATCACAAGAAGTTATATTTTTAAGTACATGAGGGAATGACTGGAATTATTGCTGATGTTTCACATAACAAAAAAAAAACAAAAACAAAAACAAAAAAAAAAAAACAAATTTGATACTGTACTATTTTTTATTTGCTCATACACAGTCATAAGACTTGAATGAGAAATGACAAATGAATTCTCTAGCCAGGAGGAGTACTGTAACAGATTAAGAAATCATAGAACCAAAGAATCGTTTGAGTTAGAAGATGCCTTTGAATGTCATCTAGCCCAGCTGCCCTGCAATGAACAGGGACATCTGTAGCTAAATCAGATTGCTCAGAGCCTCATCCAGCCTAACCCTGAATGTCTCCAGGGAAGGGGCATCCACCTTATCCCTGGGTGACCTATTACAGTGCCTCACCACACTTAGTGGAAAAAATAAATAAATAAAATCTTATATCTAATCTAAATCTCCCTCTTTTATTTTGAAACTATTTCCCCTTGTCCTATCACAAGAGATAGAAAGTCTCTTGAACTGTCCCCTA
Organism: Tragopan temminckii; assembly: GCA_028571105.1. Classification (NCBI taxonomy): domain Eukaryota; kingdom Metazoa; phylum Chordata; class Aves; order Galliformes; family Phasianidae; genus Tragopan; species Tragopan temminckii. The sequence continues at coordinate 45,112,926 of JAOWBP010002052.1, read as the reverse complement.
TCTGTCCCCTTCTTTCTTATCACCCTCCTTCAGATACTGAAAGGCTTCTGTTAGGTCTCTCTGGAGCTGCCTTTCCTTCAGGCCAAACAGCCCTAGCTGAGAGAGCCTGTCCTCTTAGGGGTAGAGTTCCATCCCTTGGACCATTTGTGTGACCCTCCTGTGGAAATGCTCCAACAGGTCTGTGCCTCTTCTGTACAGAGGACTCCACATCTGAACACAGTACTCCAGATGAGGTCTCAAGAGCGCGGAGTAGAGAGACCGGATCACTTCCTTTGACCTGCTGGCCTCACTTCTTTGAATGCAGTACAGGATATGGTTGGCTTTCTGGGCTGTGATAGCACATCATCGGCTCAAATGATTGGATGATCAGGGCAAATTTGTAATTCTACTTTGACATTATCTTAATTGAACATCTATGGTGTTGATAAATAGATTGCCAATAAATTTCAAGGTTTGTAATCAAAGTTGGAAGTAATATAATTGGAAATTATCTGAAGTACATGTCTGCCTAGGCCAGAGTTAAAAATGTAGTATGATTTTTCCTAAACCATAACCATTTTTGGGTCTCAAACTGAGAACTATTCAGCTTGAGTTTCTAAACATAAAAGTAATTACTTTTCTATTGTCTCGCCACAAAATAAATATTTATATGAAGATCTTTATTTCCCTGTTCTTGAGATCAGACAGATTAAAAGAGTACACATTTAAAATGGAAAGCATATCAATTTTATATTAAAGTCCACCAAATTAAAGCTTTCAAGAAAGCTTCAACAAAGGCTTGATATTTTTAGTATCAGTGGAATATTTTCTTTGAGTAATGAGAAAACAATTTGTCTTTGTTTCAAAGCCAGAGAAGGTTATTAAGTGACTGAAATTCTTGTAAAGTTTTAACTTCTGTATAAACTTAAAATTAAATTAAAATCTGGAACTACAAATAATTGTCCTCCCCTTCACTTAAGTCAATTATAGTGATTTTTCACAGTTTTTGTCAGAAGTTCAGTCTTTAATTTACTTAAGAACAAAAGCTTGTCCAATACAATTTTACTGTGAGATTTAGGGCTGGAGACAGTTATTTGTGATTATCTCCAAACATCATTTAGACTCCATTTTCATTTCCAAAGAATTCCTTTTCTTTCCACTTCTCTCCCTTCCCCTCCCTTGAGTGTAAAGGGCTCGATCTCTAAGGATATCCTCGTCAAAGTGCAGGGGCAGTTTTTTACTATGCACTGGAAATCAATTGTGGCAGAAGGCCAAGATGGATGAACAAGGGTCTCCTGATGAAGTTCAAGTGCAGAAGAAGATGCAAGGTGGAAGTGGGATTCCCAGAACAGTAGCTGGGTGAGTTAGTGAAACACCAGAGAGCATAGCAAAAATTTGTTAAAAACAATATGCCACTACTTTTTTTCTCAGAAGCAAGTTTGCTTTCAGAAAATTGTTTGCAATAACGATTGAAAAAATGTTGTTTTATCTCATTAATCTGCAAGATTGGATTCCACAGAACCTGCTGAGAATGAGAGGCGGATATACCTGATTGCACTCATTCTTCTTTTCCTTTTTGTTTCTTACATTCTTCTTATAACTACTTTCTTCTTTCTCAGCTTTCTTCTTTCTCAGTGTGTATTTAACACTCAAAGCCTAGCACCTAGTTAATACAATTAGTAGTTATATAGGGCTTTATATTCTTAAAATAATCTTGTAAAAATTACCTCATCATTAAGCTATCTTTTTGAAATAGGTATTTAATTATTACCTAATTTTACAGAAATGGAAACAAAGTAGTAAGTTAAATGCATTTCAGGACCACAGAGAAACTGAAAAATAGCGCAAGTAATAGAGCTGCAAAAGATCCCAGTTTCCTGCTTGAACAATGTGGATTCAAACGAAGACTTGTTCAGTGTTGAAGGCCAGAGACAGGAATAAGGCATGGTGTAATGCAGTAGCTCCCCAAAATGTAAGCTTAACAACGTGGTACTTATTCATTAGGATTCAAGGGATAAGATTAGATGGGATTGATCTGCATTTACTAATGCAAAAATGTAATTCTCTGGCTTTTCTGGGAAGTCTGTTTCCTCAAGTAATGAAAAAAGTGTTATAATACTGCAAAGAAAGACCTTCTTAAATATTATTTTTATATACATTCCAACAAAATTGTCAGTAGTTGTAGGAGTAATATATTAATGTACTATCTTAATCACTATTTTTAAAGTAAATATGCTTTTTTCAGTTTCCTCTACTTATTTTCCTTTATCTTTTTTTTTTTTTTTCTTTTTTTTTCCCTCCCCCATATATATTATTTTTATTTTCAACAGCTAGAACCTATGCCTGGTTCTTAAGTTAAAGTTCTACCATTCTGACTTTAGGTATTACTTGAAGTTGGTGTTTTTAACTAAGCCTTTGTCGCTAGATTTTAGTGTGAAGCTTCTTCCTTTGTTTTTTGTCCGTTTTGTTTTTGCAGATGAAGAGATAATGATGTGTTAAATACTTTAAAAGTTATCTTCCTTGAAAAGGGTTTTTCAGAGTGAGTGGGGATCTGGATGTAGAGAAATTCCTGCAGTATTCCTGCAACTCATTTTAATTTCAATCATGACTTTTTTTGTAATCTCAGATCAGTATTTATCTTTTTTTTCTGTTATCACTGGAAGTTTAAGGAAAAAAGAAGTGTTTTAATGTGGTGCCTTAGCTGAACAAGTGCATTTTATTCAATAAATGTAAACAGCTTTGTTAAAATCTCCTAGTATTAAAAAAAAAAGTAATTTAAATACTCTATGACTTATATAATTTTTGCCAAAGTGAATATTAATTATGGTTTACTTAAATTGTCAATCAAATCTCTGGAATGGGAGATAAAATTAGGGTAAGACTCCTCAGCCTAATTTTAGTTTAAGAAGTTGGACACTATCCCTGTAATCTCTGCAAAAACTTTCACTGCACTGTTCTTCTTGTTGCTGGTTAAAATCATACTCTCTATTCCCCAGGTTACTGACTCTTTAGATATTCACATTCATCCTTACTCTCATATTCCAGTACCTTCTTGTGAGAAATGTAAAGAGGAAACTATAATATCTGCTGAATGTTAGTAGCTCTTCATTTTCCCATCAGATTCAGAAAAATCTATAAAGAATGCTTGTAAGCCATATCCATGGAGCCAAAGTTTTACTGAACAGTTTTATAGTGAAAGGATAGCTCCAGAAGCAGTCCTTTGGGGAATGAAAAAATGATCTGTACATATTGATGCAGAACACTACAATATTTTGCTTACAGCTTTAAAATGTATTTGAAGTAGATTGCAGTTCTGTCAGTCCACCCCTTGGTACATGGGACAGAGATATTTTGCTCATCTTCTTTTAACAAGAAATATCTTGAACCAAATGTTTCTTTTTAGTGCCATAAAGCTGAAAAACTGATATTATTGAAAGAACCGTGGCAGCTTAATGATGTGAGAATGTGCAAGTTGGCTGAGAGTACTGACTGACATGGATATACTGTCAAGTTTGGTACCTCACAGGAGAAAGTTTTTAAAAATCTTTCAGAAAAAAATGCTCAAGAAAGTTTTCCTTCCAGGATAATCACTTGAAATTTTTCATTCCTGGTATTTCCTGAGTGAAGTTAGTTGACTTATGATAAGTTTCTATAATTTATTGCATTACAACAAAAGCAAGATTAATTTTATTTCTTTCCCTCTCCTCTTTTTAGTATTATTTATTTACTTTGGGATGAGACTTTTTATATACTGTGTGAGAAACTGCATCTATCTGTGTAGCAAATGCATCTACATGTCTTCTACTCTGCACTTTTTCATAAAAATAAGATTTTCAGCCATCTCTCATGCTCAAATATATCTCCTTATCTGTCATTTTACACTCACTAATGCTTCCATTTTGGTCTGAACCATAAATGTGGATGTGTACTGTTGGTGTTGTAATGGTCCTTTCAGCTTGCTGTTTAGGTAGCCAAGCTTAACAGACAAGTTACACAACAGATTAGCATCTGTCTTTAGAAAGGGAAATAATTTGCATCATTTGATATCCACCCTTCATAAAGACTGTTCTTATTTTCTGTATATATTTGTCTAGCAAATCTCTCATTTGCTTCTCTGCTTCTCTGTCTTTGTGTATATAAAAAGAACAATATGGATTCATATATGCATGTAAAACACAAACATATAGTTATTTATTGCTTTTATTCTAGTCTCACTTAAAAGTATTCTGGCTACACTTAAAAGAGCAAAACAACAGGAGAGGAAATGTTTTTTAAACTTCAGAATGTCATTATTCTCAACTGAACACAGTAATATGCAATGATTCATCTTTACTATTTTTGTTGAAGCTGTGGAGTGTGCAACTGATCAAAGACTCAATTTTTTTTCAAACAAACTGAAAATAACACCACTGTCCATTCTTTTTTTCATTTGAAACCAATATTTTTAAAATATTCTTCAGAATGTATTATAAGGAACAGCTTGGGCTAATATATATTTAGTGTCAGACAGTGCCTGCCACTCTGGTAATATGAAAGAGGTTACAGAAGGCAGAAATGGTCACGAACCATTACATGAATTCAGAAAGAACCAGAAAGTAAATGAGAATGGGAACCTTTCTGAGAATTATTATTATTATTTTTTTATACGAGGAAACAAATGATCCTATCAATGATATATGATGCTATCTTTTGCCAAAATTATTTTTCAGTAATCTTTAATATTCAGATTTTTAATCCCCGAGAGAGTAAAAAATGTGTTCATTCAATAATTTAGCACATGAGTTTGGTAGATATCAGACTGTTTTCAGAAGAATGTAATGATAGAAGCAATATTATATTTTTGATATTTAATATTTAGTCTATATCCTACCCTTTGACTTATTCGTGCGGAGAGCTAAAACCAGTGGAGTTGCGTGGCAGCAATGTGACTCAGTGCAAAATACTGATACGTATATCTTTTCCCACGATGCCATCTGGATCCTATTAATTTTAGCTTTTCTTCTCTATTATTTACTTATGCTTTACTATTGGATGTTCTCTTGTGGTGGACTTATTTAAAAGGACAGCTGAGGGTCAAGGAGCTGATTTTCTCCCTTGTGTGTCCAAACATCATTTTTATTTGGTAAAATCTTTTGTGTGAATAGTTTCTCTTCTGTTCATGTCCTAAGAAACTTTTGGACACAACATATTCCTAAATGCCCGGTATCAAGACTCTAGTTTTCTTTAACCTCCTTAATAAGAAGAAACTGTCAGCACTGTGTCTTCTATGTATAAGATTACAGGGTGCTCTTAAGAACAATTGTTATTATACTAAATATTAGTGTGCATGCGTGTTTTGACATTAAATCAGTACATATTGCAAAATGTAGCAGATAGTTCTCTAAGTAAGGGTTTTAAATACAGATATGTCCATGTCTATATTTGTTAAAGTAAAATTATAGTTTGATTCTGAAATCTCACTTTGATTGATGAGGGACAAATGCTTTCTACTGAATTTTTTTAATGTAAATCAAACTATAATAATCTTCACAGTAGGCCAAAAATACTGTGTTTGCTTTGCAAATTTCAGTGCTCATAACCCCTTCTGCATCAGTTGCATTGTGAATTGCTTGGATCAGAAATTTGAAATGGTCTCACAGTTACTACTGGCACTGCTATTATTATTTATATTGCTGTAACACCCAGAGATCAATGCCACATTGTGTTTGACACTGTGAATAAATAGCACATGATAATTGTTCTGAAGAACAGAAAGATCAGGGAAAGTTGCAGACTGATGATAAACATGGATAGTGATGTCATTAACTTTCCTTTTTTTGTCTGGCAATAAGGAAAGCTGTGGTGTGAAGAACATGGGACAAAATAAAAAAAAAATCAGAACATCATTTTTAATGTGTGTATACATATATGTACTTGAATAAGTATTTGTGCATGTATATACATTTGCACATAAGGAAATATGTATATACACGTATATCCACCTATATTTCACCTGAGGTCATGTTTATAGAAGTTTAGTAAATATACAAATAATTTTTCACCTCCAGTTGACGAATGGAAATCTTCTGGGAAATGACTCTTGAAATAATATTTAAAAGAAAATGGTAGAGGATAATTATTATTATATATGAGATTGCTTGAGAAAGGCATTAATTCGTTACTCATTGGAGTCTGATGAATAATAGAGAAACAGATGTTTGTGAAGAGGGAAAGTGGGCTCCTAGTCCTATACTGCTGCGTAAATCAAGAGTCAAAGACAAGTAGAGTGCTACGGGGATCTAAAAGTGAAGAAGTTTAAATGTAAAACGCAAGGAAAAACTAAATAATGGGTATGTACTCAAACAGATAAACTGTGTTAAGCATGACTGAAAAGATAATTTTAGGATTTTTTTCTTTGATTGTTAGTAACTGACCTATCAGAACAGCAAAAACAACTAAAGATAAGAGACTGTAAAAACTGAAATTAGACCCACATACTAGGAAGCCAGTTCACACTGTAAATGGGGAAAAGGAGTGGAAGAGATTGGATATATACTTTCCAGGGTGTAAACCAGTCCTACAGAAACACAAAAAGAGTACAGCTGCAAACTTCTATTTCTTTAGAAATATCTGTTTCCTAATACTGCTGAACAAGAAAGTTGGTAGTGGACAAATCTAAGCATTTGCAGAAGTGACTTGTTGGGCCCTTAGCTGTTGACAGAGACAGAGAAGAGCCATCTTCAGGGTGGATATTATAGGTACAATCTGATCAGTAACTACTTACAAATAAAATAAGAGAGGACAGAAACTGATTATCCATATCAAGGACAAAGATGCTTTTTGGCAAAAGGCCTCAGAACAAAGGAACTGAAGGTAAAGACAGGATTTGGTCAGTTTGCTGTTTGACTAATAACGAGGAGTGATCTGAGATGACTGCAGATGCAAGCTGAAGTAACGTGAACTAGTGATATTTGTTTTCCAAATTAATATATTTATAGCTTTTTCCCCCCCTACTATTTCATCTAGGGATTTGTTTTGCACTATCAAGCTGCTGCATTGACAATTGTGATTTTTTTTTCCTCATATCAAGTAGTATCTGTTTTTAATCTATGTTAATTTTGCATTGTTCCTAAAATAAGTAGAATCCAATTTTATGCTTAGGAGTCATCTAGTATTTTTGGTATAACTGAGATTTCTTCACAAATTCCAAATAAGAAATATTCCCTATCACATAGCCAAGGAACAGCAAATAGTGAGTCACCCTTTCTTTTATTCCTGTCTGTTATGAACAAAGATGAGCCTGATCTGCAACACTGAGTTGAAACATTTTTTTTCTTCTGGTTGTGCTTATCAGAATTCACTGATTGCTGTAGAGTGGGTGCATGGGATCTATTTCACTTTCTTTAGGGAAAACAGTAATCATAAAATGTATGTTAAAAACAGTTACAATTGTATGTATTTCACTGAAATGCATGCATTTCTTTTTATCATTGGTATTCCCTATTCCAGGATAGTTGTGATTGGTCTTGCTTTGTAATTTTTATTCTAAAGAATTATATTAAAACAGTCACTAGTTGTATGGAGGTGACATTAATCTACTGGAAAACAGTTGAGGATTAGCAACATATTTCATAGCAATGATAAAGAAGTTTTACTTGGTGTAAGCTGTGATCTGTTGAAAATATTTCTGTGTAGCAGAAACTTCTTTTCTGCACAACCTAGATCCACTTCAGAGTAGTTCAGCTAAGGAAGCATTACATTCTAAGTTGTTTTCATGCTGTGATCTATACACACAAATTTTCTGTTTGCTTTGTGAAACTGCTTCTCTTCTAATTACAAATCATTCAGTGATCTTGCAAAGATACTTGATCTGATTGTTTTTCACTTGTTTTACCTCTATCAGATATTTTTTTTCCAGTCCTTGCTTTGTAAATAAAATAAACATCTCTCTTCTGTATACAAATACACTACAATTATCAAACATAAATTAATAAAAAGAACACCTTTAAATACCCAGATACATACAAACACAAATGCCTATTTTACAAGGTTGTTCTGTGACAAAATTGAGCTGTAGTTATTTAAAAGACATTTAAAAAAAAAATCACTAAGTGTTGTTAAGTGAACCCAAAGTTACAAGTTTGCTTTGTAAAGCCAATAGGGCTTTACTGATCAAGATGTCCCATTAATTCAGAATTGATAATGTTCAGATATGAGTGGATAAATTACAAAACAGCTTGCAGACAACTTTATTAAAGTTACTAATGGAGCAGTAAAAATTGCTAGTTCTAGCTCTTAAGGAATGCCTCTTTTATCCTAATTCAGTGGAATAGACAATGATTTTTTGTGTCTTCAGTGGCTGTGGATGATGCACATAGTGGTGTGAAGGAGGCACTCTGAAAAATGTAATACTTGGAAGAATTATAATTGCCTGATTAAATTGCTCTAATAAAATATTATGTGTCTTAATATAAACAGAAGTTGGGGAATGATTTTCTCACTGAATACAGCACTGGTAAAACTGTTGCCAGAACATGGAGTCCAACTTTGTTAGCCACAATTCAAAGAAGTTTTGCATTCAACTATAATGCAGGTACTGGAAAACAATTTTTATAATTGAGGTTTATGAAGCTCAGCTGGTTCTGCTCATTAACAGAGAGTCAGTATGGATGGATCATTTCTTATAGTCACTTACTGCAGGGAATTACATCCTAGCTTTTAATCCAAGTGTTATAAATAAAAATTAGGCAGATGCAGTCTGGAACAAGGACACAATGCCCTGATGATGAAGGTAGTTAAATACTAGACCAGTGTAGGAAATGTGAAGAGGGGATGTTTCTTCACTACAGTCTCTAAGAGTAATCTGATTTATTTATTTTTAACTGATTTTTATGAGAAATTCTGTATCTTCTGTTACTGTTGTGGAGATTAGAAGTTCCAGATAACTATTTTGTGTTATTCTTGATCTACAGTCTTAGCCCCACAATACTGAAATAACTCATTTAGGTTTTTTCTATAACCACTCTCTAATACTTGAAAATAAAGAGAAAAGTAAAATTCTACAGAAGAGAAAAAAACATATTTATTCTGAAATCATCTTTAGTGGATAATCCTAATCATTCCCTTCATTTAAAATAAAAGCTTCTGTATTGCCCTTGTAATACTTGTTATGCAATGTTCTAGAACCGGTCATGTGCGAAAGACCAGGAAGGACTTTTTCCTCTGCGTGGCTTCCTACTTTTCTTTAATTTTGACCTTCCTTCTTCTAAATATGAAAATTGTATGAAGGATCCTCTTTCTGACAGACAGAGGAGAATAACTGTCTTAGTTTCTATCTGAGATACTGGCAGTTACAGTCCTAGCTGCCTGGCCTATCCCCAGTGGACAGATCTATGAGTATCAATTACAACACAGCATTTTAAGATAAATCATCCCTAGTTCTGGTAAGCTGTAAAATGCTGTGCTCTTAACGACAGCAGTTTAGAAGCTAATTGACAAACAGGTCAGGCATCCAAGTGTGGAGGGTTGAGGGAGCAACAGGGACAGTAACCTTGTCAGCAGCTGCAGGCTAAAACAGCCCCTGCTCATCAGACACCATTCAATTCCTCATGGGACATTTTGCTCTAAGATCTGGGTCTACTGATTGTCAGATTTGGGTCAAGGAGCAATAATCTATTAGTACTTGAGTCTGACCATATTCTTCTCCTGTGGAGAATTAGAAACAAACAAACAAACAAAAAAGGCCCCCACAAATAACAACAAAAAATCCTCCAAGCCCTCAACAAAGCATCCTTTTTGTTTCTATTCCTCTTCAGAAGAAAAAGGTTTTTAGTTAAAAACTTGTTGGAATTATCCTGTTATCTCTAAGTTTTTTTTTTAAGTAGTCCTGGAGATAGTAGTAAATTTGTTCTTATTATTAGACAGTTAATTTTAGATGTTGGAACTATTAGTAAATAATGGTCAACCATAATGAGATATCTTGTATAACAGAAAGGTAAACAGAAATGGCAGTGCAAATTATTCTGAATAGCTGAATTATTCTGAGTGTGAAAGTTTTTAAAACATCAACTTATGTTTAAAATAAAACTATTATTTGAGAGTTTCACTGTTACTATGTTAGGAAATATAACCAAGTGTACAAATAATTGAAATCATACTGTAGAAAAAAAATATTTCCAGGATCTTTCTGGGATCTGATCAATGTCTATAAATTTCTAAGGTGCAGGAGGCAAAGGGATGAGGCCAGACTCTTTTCAGTGGTTTGTGGTGGACAAGGGGAAACAGTCACAAACTGAAGCATAGGAAGTTCTGCACCAATATGCGAAGGAACTTCTTCACAGTTAAGGGTGACGGAGCACTAGAATATGCTGCCAGGGAGGTTGTGGAGTCTCCTCTGGAGATATTTTTGTACTGTTTCATTACTCAAAATTATCCAGCGTTAAATTTTCTATCTGATTTTCAACTTTATTTTGAAACTAACTGTTCAAATCCAAGGATGTTAATTATTCTCTTAAAATTGCTTTTCAGAACCAAATATTATGTTTCTTTAGAGCCTGCAACTAACATTATCAATCATTCATTACAGCTGTTGAAAATCTCAAGATTTTGAATTGGAAACTTTGTGTTCATTCTGCTTCTCAGGTGAACTCACAATTTTCACTAGAAATAATTGTACAGCAGAGAGACGTGAATCACTCAAAAAATTCTGTAACAATGCTTTTTATAGGCTAAGAAACATACTAGACGTATGTAATCAATCCTTAATTACTTAATGGATTTCTGAACCTTTTTTCCCTCCTGCATTGGGAATGATAAGTCACTAATTATGGGCTTACCAAACCTTCTGTATTTTAAACAACTTCATAATTAAGCATCTACCTGATATTCAACAGATGCTTTGGTAAGAAATATTTTAACTAAATCCATAATTAGAGATGTCCAAATATGCTACCATAGAAATTATTTGAATGAAGTGTTTTGTGTACTTAGACACTCCAAAAAAGAAGAGTTTACTCCAAACAGCTCCTGGTTAAAGCCCACATTCATTAAGGAGATGAGATGCTTCCTGCCATAGATGCTCCATCTGAAAGATAAGCCAAGGAGGAAAACAGCTGTGCACAGGTGAAGCACTGTGAACTTTCTAAATGTCATGCAGTAATAACACTAAAAGTATCTTACGATTAGGACTTGGAAGGAGGGGGAGGAGAAGAAAGGAAAGGATTAGTACTGCTGTAATTAAACTGATTGGAATATATAATGTACTCATAAACACTTCTGTAAGTGATTTTAGGAAAGCAAACAGAAAAAAAAATAAGTAAAAGCAGTCCAAATATAGTGGAAAACCATACAGTTATGTGTATATGTATGCCATTTTTAATTTTTATAGTGAAATTTAATTTTTTTTTCCCACATTTTAATAATTTATCAGTGTTTGATATTGGAAGTATACTTTATTTCTTTTAGGACATAATTACATTAAATAGCTTTAAAAGAAAAGAAGCAATGAATATACTTCATAAACATTAAAGAACTTGTGCCAATTATCTTGCACCAGAAAACAAATCGGAATGAACATATTATGCAAAGGCATTTCATGATGAACTGTTATATTAGAGAAAGAGTGAGTTTTAAAACTTAGAGGTCTAAGTTATCAGAAGACGTGCTGAGGACCAAATTTATCGCTAACTTGAAATGAACCTTACTTTAATCAAGCCTGAAGGAGTTTCAGCATTTCCTGATGCCTTCTGTTTAACTCTCTTCAATAGAAGATAAATATCTAGGCATCCAGGAGACCTGAGTCTTAGCAATTCATATACTCAGGCTCTGATTCTAAGTCTTGGAGTATTATGAGGACTGAATCATAGTGATATTTATGTAAATTATTTGCTACTGAATATGTCTAACTAAGACAGCCATTCTGGTTTCCTATGAAGAGAAGTTCAGCCCTTCCAGTCCATCTCACTCTACAAAGTTCACATCAGAAAACTGTTAAACATGTAAAACTCTGAGCTCACCTGGAGGTAGGTGAGATAATTTCCTTATAATATTTAACTGGCTTTACTGATAAAGACTATTTAGCAGGAGCGACTATAGAAGTAATTGAATGGTTTGAGGTAATTTTCATTTCATTATTAAGGCTTTTTTTCTCATCCTTTTCTCAGAATAAAGGCAGGCCTTTGATGCCTACATCTTTTTTTTTTTTTTTTTTTTTTTTTTTTTTTTTATATATTTTTTTTTTCTTTTATTATTAGTTGTCCAAACATCAGCATTTACTTCATATTTTCAGCCCTTAAAGAAGGAGAATATATAGTTAGAACAAAAAGCCATATTCTGCAAATAAGAAATTTGTAATATTGGACTTACTGTAATGAAATGTGCATTTGATTTTTCAGTGTGTTTATTCAAGCAATGTTCTCAACGTACCATTCATGGACACAAATCCACAGGCCTCTTTCTCAGCAATTCATACATAGCCTTTTTCTATAGATTCAAAATAAGTAGAGGGAAGAAATTGAGATAAATGTATTTATATTGAATTTTTCATTACGCTACTGCACTCTCTCCCAGCTTGAACAGCTGGCAGTCAACTGTGAATGATAGAAGTTCTGCATTATTGAAATCCAGATTAAAGGGTACCTCAAACAACATCTACCTTTCCAGTCAAGTCACCTGGAAGATCTGCAGGACAGAGAGAAAATTAGTGGATATGAAAGAGCGTGTTCTCTTTTTCAGTGCTTGCACTGTGTACGTTGTTAAAGAAAGTCATTATTTTTGCTAATATTTTCCAAGTAGCCCAGTTTGCAACCATCTCAGATCTTTTTTTCTCATTCCTTACATTTTCAGTTTAAAAAAAAACAAAACAAAAACAAAAACAACTTCTTTCTCCAGACTCTCAATGTATTCTCATATATTTATGTTTAATTTTCACATCTCTATTTTTCTTTTCAGATTCAGTAAAATCCCTACATTTCTCAGCTTTTCTCTCTGCACTGAATGTCTCCCATATTGAGAAGATTTCTAAACATGCTCCCTTTGCATTTTTCTGGGCTGGTAGTTTGATAGTGTAGTCTCTGGACCCATGGCAGCCAGGAATTCTGAGGTTCAGAGGGATGATTCATGGAAAAGATCCTCTTGCCAGTAGTTTGCACTTTGATCTTCCCAGAGACTGAAATTGTGCTGACCTGGATTCTCTTTGCCTTTCTTGAAAAAGGCCACAATTCAGTACTTCCCATTGTCAAGAACTTCTGTTGATCACCTGTTCTGGTTGAGATAGTCTTCTCACAGCCTTATGCATATCTCAGAATCTCATCCAACCATGGGGATCTAAGTGCATTTGCCTCACATGTTGATTCTCTGAATCTTCTCTGTTATCTTCTCTGTCACCATTACCAGTTTTACTTTTTCTATAAACATAAAGTCAAAATTTCAAATATACTTGAAAACTGGAGCAGTAATGCAAAGGACAGAATCACTGTAGGTGTTTAATCCACTTAAACTCTGATGGATGCATTGAACTTTGAAGAAGGCTCGTCAGAACGCTTAATGTTTGTTTCTTCTTAGTGTTAAGTGTGTATGTGGTCTGCTAGGATTTGTAACACATGACATTTTGCACAGAATGCAAAGTTCACTTTCTAAGTGGAAAAAACAGTTGAGGGAAAAAAAATCTTGAAATCATTTTCTCCCTCTGAGAGAAGACGTAGTTCTGAGAGTATGTATACAAAGAAATAAGAGATACAGTCTGTAAAGTGGAGCTTCTCTTTTCCAGATATAGCAGTAACAAGCATCTGGAAAAAAAAAAAAAAAATAAATAAATTCCACTTTTTAAATATTATGCATCATGCTGAGAAGGACTATGGACAACAGATTTATGTCTATTTATGATTATATGGCTATGTTTAAGAAAAAAAATATTAAGTGCTCTTGTATTCTAAAATTTTGATCTAGCACACTCAGTTCTCGCATTTTCCATCCTGATAGGCAACCTAGAAAGTTCTAGTCTCTGAGAATGTTTTGTTTGTTGTTCTTTTTGAACAAGTTTGAATAGCATTTGCTACTTGAAGAGCAAAATAGCCAAAATAAGAGATGTTCCTATATCACCATATCTAAGAATGGAAACTCTTCTAAAGCAGACCTTTTACTTCCTGAAATTAGCTGGATGTTTGTGTATGTTAAGGATCTCTGTGTGAAGGCAAAGTGTTTTTTTATAGCTCGGTAGTTCTCAACATTTCCTTTTGGCAGATAATTGATGTATTTACCAACTTGTATAGCTTCTATGCTTTTCTGAGGTATATCTTAGATATCTTGAAGGTAAGGATCGTAGGGATTAAGTTCTTCCATGATAGCATGATTCACAGTCTTCCTGCCAATCACAGACAAATAAAAGAAAGTGACTTTTATAACTATAACTTCTGCATTTTCTGGTGACAGTGACAAATCTGGGGCACTCCTAGCTGATAATATGAAGTGACTGTAGAAAATTAGATTTCTCCAGTGCTGATAGCATTGGTTGCACTTCAAGTCATTCCTTCTTCACTTCAGCATTTAAAGAATCCTACTCAGTTTTACTTAAAACAATTATTTGCCTTTAGATGCTTGCTCTTTCATTTCTCCATATGGCACAAAAAAATCCAGAATATAGAAAAACAGAAATGATTGCTGTTAGCAAAACTAATGTTGCAATATCAAGCTCATAAAGTGCACCAGAACTGATAAAACTAGCAGAACCTGTCCTTCTGGCTCTGCTTTGTAATCTGTCTTTATGTTTTCCCTTTAACATTGAGCTTGAGTTATACACAGTGAATGATGCTGAACACTTACTCTGAGTGCAATCCATACTCAATATCTTTCTGGTTCCTGTCTCAAACCAATTTCTGACAATAGGCAAGGTTGATGACTTAACAGTGGCATCACAACTAGAATTAAGTGAGCCAAATGAGAAATCTTTTCCTAGGCGCCTATTGGTAAAAGACAAGACTGGCAAAACGGAGAGGAGAGAGGAAATATTGGATTGTCTAAAATGAATTCTTTGTGCTCTTTCAACAGGATTTTCTAAATATCACCATTAGAGAGATAATCATGGCTAATGAAAGTGCAGGTAGTCAGGTTTTAAAACCAAATAAAAATTGATTTTAAGGGTCTGTAAGGAATTCTTTATGGTCAGTATCAACTGTAATGTATTTTGAGGATTAAGAACAAATGCCTTTAAGAGATATACCAGTGATAGCAATCACAAAAAATAAAGGCATTTGATATTGACTAAATGCTAGAAGAGAGTACTTGCCTGAGTGCCAGGAATAACCTGAATAATAGAGCAGTGGAAAAAAAAGAGCTTAAAATTGTCCAAGTTTCAGAACTCATGCTTATGTTTTTTGGGAGATGGAGTAAGGTTTTCATAGGTGGATTTTTTTCTGGGGCTGGTTTAGAAGCAGTGCCACCTTCCTCACTACAGGTGCTAGGGAGATTATTTTCCTCTTGTTCCTATATACACCATTGTTTTAGCCTAGTGACAAAAATGTAAGCATTTCAAGAGCATTGTAAAGGTTTCTATGAGGGTTATTTCACTTTAATTATGTGACTTGTTCTAATATAATTTTTGACATTACATATCCAACAGTGTTTACGTAAATGGCCACCCAACTTATTAATACTTTTAACAGAAGAATGGTTCCTAAGTAATTGCAAAATAAACTTTTTTTATCTTAGCATTGCTCCCTCTATCATTTATCCTAGCATTTTGTGAAGCTAACTCTATTTTATTATTTTAATTATATAACTAGAAATCAAATCTATCAATTTTCTTTTTTTAAATGACAATGACGATATTCAATTATTTTAAGTTTTTTCATATCATCTGTTCTGTTTTACCTTCCTTAAGAAAAGTACCTCATTTCTCTCAAGGTTGTTACTTCTAAAGCCTGCCACGAGATGTCAGTGTTTCAGAATATTACTTTTGTCACAACATACTATTAAAAACTCCATGCTGTGTTCTGCTTTGTTTGATGTTCAGTGGCTGATAGTCACATTTAATCATTTCTGATATTCTGGGACTGATAATATTAAAAACTGATTAAATAACTCCCAGGTGGAAATGGCAAAGAAAACAAAAGCGACATATATAAAACCTAAAACCACATCTTAATTTTTCACCCCAAAATGGAACCTTGAGGAAATTGTTGTGTTCTTGCTTTAAAATAGGAACTGAGTCACTGCTCTTTTTTTTTTTTTTTTTTTTTTTGCCTCTATGAATTGCAAACTGCACTGCAGCACTTGTGTTTAGTGTAAACCAGCTGCAGAGTCAAGGCCCAGCCTGGTGCCGCCTAACTTGAGTACATACTGAATCAGAGGTTTCACAGCAACACAGTTTCATTCCTCAGGCTGAAAACCTGTAGTAACTGGCACCACAATACTGCAATTGTCTGAATGTAGAAGTGTTATGTCATTGGGGAAGGGGGATAAATGACAGGATAGAAAGATGGCAATATGGTCTTCCTAAAGTCTTGCCTAAAATTCACATACATGTATTTTGTAGCAAAATGACATTAAGTGCTTCCCCTCCCCTCTGCCCCTTTGTCTGCAGATCTAAACCAGTTTTTTAAATGTGAAAATGCCTTATGTTATGTTCCAGTTTGAGAGTAATGTCTTAGGTAGGTACACTCTTAATAGGCAGATAAAGCTGTCACACAAGCTGCAGTAAAGGATAAGGAACATTGGCTTTAAGATATGTTCTTATTAAATCGGAGGCAGATTTTTTTTCAAAGGGAATATAAAGTTCTTATTGTCCTCCACCAACTAGAGAGGATTAACAAAAACGAGTATGTGTGGCATGTGATTTACATGGAATACATTGCACGGTATTTATGGAAAAAATAATGAAAAAAAACCTACAACTGACAGTACTGCCAAACACGAGTCCAACATGAGCCTTATAAACCAAAAGCATTCAAGCAATTTGCATTTCATTTTCTGAAAATAAACACACAGATATCTCTGGTAATATAACCAAGACAAAGACATACTTGGCTTTTTGCTAGAGGTTGGTTTTGGCTTTTTGGGGGTGGGGTGGGGGGTAACATCTTTTGATCTTTTTTTTTTTTTTTTTTTTTTTTTTTTTAATGTTAGCTGGTTCTTGTTTCTTATTCACTGCCAAAAAGGCTGAAACGATTTCCTATGAAAAAAAGAAAATATATATGGTTGTCTTTCCAGTAGTGTTGACTTAAGGACTCAAAGTCAAGAATTTAATGGCCTTGGTTTTTTTGCACCATTCTTTCTTGTGGGATCTTGCACTCTTTTGTAGAAATGTTCTCGTCAGACATTTCCCCTTATGACTTTAATTTTCTTTCTTTTGTATAGATTTTAAATATCACTTAGAAGAGGATGGTGTTTGCCAAAAGTGCAATTACTCATCCAGTTTGTGGTCCACTGTCAGTTGTGGTTCCCTGCTGCTCTTCAGACTAGGGCTTCATTTGTATTGTTTGCAGGCACCTCTCCATCCATAATTTCTTTCTTCTGAAAAGGGACTGCCATTGAATGCACAAAGAAGGAAAAGGAATAATGAAAAGTAAAGGGTATCATGAAACTATAGCTTCTTCCTTATGTACATATTTAAATTCAGAATTATCTGCTTTTCTTCCATATCTGTATCTTCAAGTAGCTGTTGTGAAGAAAAAAAAAAATTGCTACATAGATATATATCTATAAAATTCAGATTTTGCCTGTATTCCACTCTCCTGAAGAAGCAAACCATAATTAGCAATTCAGTAGACTCTGAAGAACCTGGGAGTGCTGCAGTGATTGATAATCAGCAAGTTTATCTGCAGAAGAGTGCTCTAGCTCAGAAAGGAAAATAAAATTAATTCAACTAGTCTGCTGCTTACTGTGATCTGCTGATGATCTAACATGCAAAAGAAAATTGCGGCTGAGATAGCTGCTCTCTCTTGCATTTGGATCAAATGTTTTCTTACAAAACATCATTAAAAAAGAAAAAAGATTTTTGACATGAATACATTTATTCTCTGGAGCAAGTTCCCTAATTCCACTGCTCTTTAACAGCTGGGGATTTTCATGCTTAATATTTTCTGTCATAATAGTCATTATTACTGAGCAAGAAATTGTAATGTCATAGATGGTTGCACAATTTGGCTTTTCCAATACCACACGTAGCTAATACTCTCAGGGAAAAGCATGGTTTCCAAAAAGGCACTACTAACATGACAATGTGTAACAAAGGTAAAACAAGTCATTTTGACATAAGCTAGTGTGTAGCACACACAGGCACTCGTGCACAGATATGGTTACGTGTATATATATATATATATAGATAGATAGATATATTCTTTTATATCTCACTATTTCCTAACTCAGAATGGTTCCTACAGCCATTTTGTGTAATTTATATCAGATCCTTCTAATTTGGCTGGGGGTTTGCTTTCTATAGTGACAAAAATTTGACATATCACAGAATTAAGAATTACCATCTTTTCCTGTATTGCTAATGTTGGGTTCCCTGTGACAAATAGGGGTTTATTCTTAACAGTCAGAAACTACTGTCAAACGCTAAGCAATAGGTGTTTTTTGAGGTACTTCTGCCCCAAAATTCAGAGGGAAAAATTACTTTGGATTGAAACACTCAGACATTTTTTGGCAACAATCAAAGCCCTGCTTTGACCTCTATGTTAACAGTGAGGTATCAGCATGTCACAGAGGCACATCCTGATATTGCAAAGTCTCAGTAGATGTGCACTGAGTTCTCACCCCAGACAAATATCAGGAAAGTTTGCATGATGGCCTTTGACCAGTTGTGCTATACTTCAGCATGCTGCTTAGAAAATATTTCCCAGCAAACTAACAGTACTTTTCACCCAGAGAAGATATGCTGTAGATGTGTCTACAGATTGGAGCAGCTAGGGGAAAGGCTCTGACTTCCACATTGAATTCCAGCACATTCTATGCTACTCTGAATATTCATGACATCCAATCTGTGATGTCTCCTTCTTATAGGTACCTTAGCTGCTCACTGAACATCAGCTATTAAGATGCAGCTCTGACTTGCATTGAACTTAATGATAGCTTTGTAGAAGCAGCACAGACTGAAATGCAGGACATAAAGTATTCAATACATGGGAGGGAAGGGACCCCCCCATGTGGGAGGACCTGGACAGGCTGAAGTGGACCCATGCAAACCTAATGAGGTTCAACAAGGCCAAGTGCAGAGTATTGCACTTGGACCGGGACAATCCCAGGTATTTATGCAGGCTAGTGGAAGAATTCCTTGAGAGCAGCCCTGCAGAGAAGGAGGTGGGAGAAGCTGGACATGAGCCAGCAGTGTGCGCTTGCAACCCGGAAGGCCAGCTGTGTTCTGGGCTGCATTAAAAGAGGGATGGCCAGCAGGGAGAGGGAGGTGATTGTCCCCCTCTAC
>JAOWBP010002052.1:45072437-45085344 GCA_028571105.1 Tragopan temminckii | reverse complement strand
ATTTGAACTGTTGTTTCTTAATCTCACGCCGGGTATACAGATATTAAAAGAACCTCCTCTCCCTCCTATAAATTGTAATGAGACAATGAGTTTAGATTCCTAGTAGTTTTGCTTTTTTTTGAAAAACATGGGTCTATGGCTTGGAGTTCAGAGCTCAGACCAAGCTCTAAACCATGTTACAAGTCCTGATTTTTCTCTTGTGTCTCAATTTTGGCCTGTATGAGAACTAGTACATCAGTACCAAAGTATCACTGGTCCGAGGCTCATAGGAGGCATTTGGTGCTGTATGACATTGGGCTCTTTGTCTTTCTCCCACTACTGCTGCACCTCTCCTTCTATCCTTTCTAAAGTATGTTCTCATGATGAAGTAGAATAATGATCACCAAAGTGGAATGGAGCAGGAAGGATACGTTAAAGATGAGCAGATTTAGTGAGTTTCAATAATCATTAATTCAAATATGAAGGGGCATGGTTTAGCAGTGGACTTGTAGTGTTGGTTGGATGGTTGTACTTGGTGATCTTGAAATGATTCTATAATTCTAAGGTGATCAATTTAATTTAAGCAGCCATTAATCCAAAGCTCAGTTTAATATTTTCTTATTGATAAACAGATGAATATCATAAAAACTATATATAGCCTACAGGAAGATGTTGATGTGCTACATAGCTTGTTTACACATGCTCATTCCAGCTAATGCTGACCCCTGTAGTTTTATTCGGGAAATCTACTTATATGTTCCTTGTTGCAGCTGTTGAGTGTTTTATGTCTGTACTTGTATTTTTTATATTATAATAAACAGCATCAAAAAAAAAAAAAAAAAAGAATTGAAGTGAGACACAGTTATTTGAATACATAGAAATATAAAAATGTAAATATCTAATTCACTCACTTAATAAAAAAAAAAATCACCACAGTTACAGAATTACAATCCTAGTTGAATCCAGTTACTGAAGTAGCAGAGCTGGTGCCAAAAAATACCAATGTTAATTGTTCATAAGTACTTCTAATGCTCTGTATTCACTGGAGAAAAATATAAAACTGAATTATCTTGAAGATTTTGCAGTCTCCCTATAATTTCATAACACACAATAGATGGAATATTTTTTTCAGATGTTCACAATTCATATTTTACTTTTCTACTTCTCTGTGTACTCTTGTACTTAAAATTACTTTGCTGAAGTTTGAAGAGTTAAAATAAATATAGCTGTCAAAAAGAACAAGGAACCATTGTTTATAGTATTTGCAAAATTATTCTACTTTCATGTTCAGTCTGCTTGAAACATTAAAGTTTCCACACAAAACATTATTCATTTTTCTTTTTATTTTTCTTTCTTGGGTTCAGTATTTCTCTGATCTTTTTTTTTTTTTTGGCCTAGGTATTATGATTTCAGGGTTGTTTTTCTACTGTCTTCTATTACTATTAGTAGGGGATGTGCCATTAATTTTCTCTTTGCAATATTTATTGATGCATAACCCAGAAAACAATTTTTGTTTTTCAGTTGGAATTGATTAATCTAATCTAAGATCTACTTTAATTGTTCTTACTGAAAAGTCAGTTTAGCTATTCTTGTGCACTATGAACATAATTACAAAGACAAGATCTAATATTTTTTTTTTTCACAGCTTTTTACATTCTTCTAATTGTTGCTTTTTCGAACTCCTCTGTCTGTGAGTTTAAATGATTAATATGGGGAAGAAAAAATACTTATCGCAGTTGTTGAGGAACAGAATTACATTGTTCTATTTCCACTCAAAGGTATTCAGATACATCACTAATGCCTGTTCTTTGACTCCAACGTATCTCTATTTGGCTTTCATTTGGATTCATTTTGAACCTGAAGTAGAATTTCTTACAAGATTCCAGACCCTGATATAGTAAACCATTTTCCCTCGTGTATGTCCTAAACAATCAGGTTATACTGTATATGATAAACCTCTTTGCTGCTTGAACAGTGCACATCAGCTGGAGTGCAGTGACATCAGTTGCTTTGAAGAACAACACAAGTGGTTTCTATAGGAGGAAAATGCAGAGGATGGCTGCATAGCAGGAGTGCACTGACCTTCCAGTTGTTTTTACTGCCAAATTTAGAGTAGACGCACTGTGCTTCTGCAGCATGTCAAAGCTGCAAGGGACTGTTTTGCTCAGAGTCTTTGTGTGGTTTAAAGCTTGACCTCCTCCTGCTCAATTTCTTGTGTTGCAGGTGGCTGACAGGGAGCCAGTCTGCAATGTCCAGCTCTCACCACAGGCAAATGTATTAAAGGAGACAACAGGGCTTTTGTTACAACGGTTAAACAGAAAGATACAGAGCACTGCTCAATAAAATGAAGGGCAAAGGAGGAAGTGAGGAGGATGGGAGAGAGCCAGGTACAATGGAAGAAATTACTTTGCTCTGAAATGAAAAGAGAATGCGAATGCTCTGAAAAGACCAGAACACAATACTCTGCCAATGGAAAGCGGGTTACATCTGAATATTATTTTTCTTTATTGACACCACTAGGCACTGCTTCTTAAAAAACAAATTAATTCATGTGGAAGATGTGATCAAACAACCATGAAAAAGGAATTATCCTGGGACTGCGTGCATTTTTTTATCAGCATTACTTTGTAGAGTGGAGGGGGAGCAACAGCTTTACCGCAGCTAATTTTTGCATGTGTTTATTTCATGTATTCGGCTACTGGTTTGTAGTGTGTTTGCACAGTTTTTCTTCCCTGAAGGATAAACTCTACAGAAATATTTCATGTATAATTGCTCATTTTTATTGTTTGCTTATTTAATTACTTACTCTGTTGGTCTTCAGGGGTGGTTGAGCCACAGCAAACAGTGATGCCCTTCACACATCACATTATGCTTTCAAATGTCTTTGATTTTATCCAATAATTTTAGGGCTGCTGCTTCGTGGTATGATTTTGTGGAGGTAAAAATATTTTTAAGCAAATGCTCAGAGTTTTCATTAGGGAGAATATGAAAGCATTATGCAGAAATAAGTGTGCTGGGATGCATCTTACCTAATTCATCAGTGAAGGGTGGAGACATTTATATGCCCTTTGAGAAGTGCTTGTCTGTCTTTTGATTATAGTCTGCTGTGTACTGGCAAGGTCTCATGCATGATCAGGGTCAGGAAAGCAGTGCAGAGGCCTGAATGGCTTCTGCAGGGAGCAAGTTTAGCATTGGTAAGACAGCACAGCAGGGCTTTGCACTTTGAAATATAACTGTGCTGTTTTGAGCACTAAGTGTTTTTGGAGTCCTAGTTAAAACTTGTGAGACACATAATGCCTCCATTGGTACCTTACCATTGGTACCTTACCATTGGTAAGTATAACAAGATAATCTAATCACTGGATTTCAGTTATCTCAAAGTTGAAGATACAACTTGATGGAGAGCACAAGTAGTTAAAAAAAGAGAACAAGTGGTTTAAAAGGAGAGAACGCTTTGTAAAAATTGGAGTACTATCTCTTCTTTTTTTCCCTTTTTTTTGTAAATTTATGGCATCTGGTGTAGTAAAACGTCTTCTGATCTTAACAGGCTCCAGAAGAAGTTAGAGAGAGGAGGCTGTCAAACGCAGTTCTGTAAGTCAACAAATACATGTGAAAGTGGGATCGGGAAGAAAATAGTGTGTACACAATGGTTGTGTATGCATACATATGCAAAGGCACACAAGTACGCTGATTTCATTATTATTATTTTTCTTAAATAACTGTTTCTTCAAGAAGAAAAATAAACCAACCACTCATCTCTGATGTGTCCAGAATGTGTTCAGGTAGACGGGTGAAACTAGACCTGCAAGTGTTGCATTACATAATATCTATATATAAAACTAATTAACTCCTGTATTACAACTCTTTTTTACTTTGTGATGTTTTTCGTTTTTGTTTTTGTTTTTTTTCCCTTTAAAATGAAATGATAGTTTCATCTTTTTAGTGTCTGTCGTCTTTGGTGAATCTGATATCTTGGCTTCTTGGGAGATCTAAGTAAAACAGATGTCTGCTCTGCTCCTTTTCCTGCTTTCCTACCATTGTTCCCTGGCATGATGGACAAAGAATTGGCAGTAGCAGTGATTTGCTCTTTACTTAAGTCACAGTAGATAGCTTACTACTAAGAAATTAGGACAACTTAACAGTTTCAAATTAAGACATGAGAGAAAAGCTTTATTGAAGCCAAGACTCCTGCAAAATCAAGCTTTTATTAAGGACATAAACATGGAATCCTAGAATCGTTTGAGTTGGAAGAAACCCTAAAATATCTTCTAGTCCAACTCCCCTGCAATGAATAAGGAACACCTATGGCTAGTTCAGGTTTCTCAGAGCCCCATCCAGCCTGTCATTGAGTGTCTCCAGGGATGGGGCTTCCACCACCTCTCTGGGTAATCTGTTCCAGTGCCTTACCTTACCACCTTTATTGTAAAAACTATTTTTCTTATATCCAATCTAAATCTCCCCTCTTTTAGTTTGAAACCATTTCCACTCGTCCTACCAAGCAGACCCTGCTGAAGAGTCTGTATCCTTTCTGATAGCTCCCTTTAGACACTAAAAGGCCGCTATCATGTCACCTCAGAGCAATTCAAGAATGAAAAGTGATGAAGACAACTATCTTCAGGAGTCTCCTTGTTTGTATCCAAATGCCTTGGATGAAATTCTGATCCATATAAATATTGACCCCAACTTCAGTAGATGAGAAGCAGAGTGCATTTTAAACACAGGAAAAAAATATATAACCTTCCACTATGGAAATATCATTGCTTTCACTTGCCAGACAGAACTGTGCCGAATGCCTTCAGTACATGATTAATATTTTCAAAATTAAATGTTTGTTATTCAAACTGACATATGTTTCTTCCAGAATCAATTTTGCTGGACGATGTAAACTGTGGTTATTTTAGTGTAAGGATTAGGAAAGAGGTTTCATTAGGGGTGAAAAACAAAAAAAACAACAACAAAAAAAGACAGTTAAAAACACTCAACTAAAACATGTTTTTAAAAAATTTAGTGACTTTAAAAGCATAAATTACGTTAACTGGACTGATGCATAAAAATATTATTGTTGTGCAACTCTCTGCATGACAGGCAGCTCAGTAGCACATGGGCTCTCACTCACTCTCCCCCACAGTGAGATAGAGGAGAGAATATGAAAGGTAAAGATGTTAGAGATCACGGGTGGAGATAAATACAGTTGAATGGTAAAGCAAAATCTGCATGCCCAAGCAAAGCAAAACAAGGAATTCATTCACTGCTTATCATCTCGGCCATTCCCTGAAGAGCAAGGTTCATCACACGTAATGGTTTCTTGGTAAGATCAACTCCATCACTCTGAATGTCTCCTCCTTTCTCTTTCTTTTCTTCTCATACTGTTTAGCATAACAAAGTATGTCATGGGTTATCCCTTTGGCCAGTCTGGGTCAGCTGTCTTGTTTGTGCCCCTCCCAGCTCCTTTTGCACACTCTGCTCCTTACTGGCAGGGCAGCATGAGAAGTTGCAAAGTCCTTGCAAACACTGCTCTGCAACAACTATGTCATTGGTGTGCTGTCACCAGTATTTTCACCAAAAATCCAATACATGGCATCATAAAAACCTCTGTGAAGAAAATTAAAATTAATTCTATCCCAGACAAAATCATGACAGGCTCTAAGATGTATTATTAGAAAATCAATATTATGTTATTTTATTTAAGCTGAAAAATATATATTTTTCCTGTTTTTACAGGCTTTTGAATTTGGAAGATTTCATGCAATGCTTTTAAAGCATTTTGAAATCTGCAAAGCCTGAAACTTAAAATAGTAACATTGTTCTGATGTACCTTAGTAGCTGAACTGTGATATTTTGTTCTGAAAAAATACAAAATAATAAAAAATACATAATTCCAAGTGCAAAACAGTTCATTCACAGTCTGCCATGTTTAGGTTATAGTTACTGAAAATTGTGTAGTTTTGGAAGAATGCTAAATGGACTAATGAGCCAATAAGAAATTATGTGATTGTATGTTTCATGCCAAGACGCTTGGTTTTGAAAATGGACTGCATAAAGTGATTACTACTGCTGCTGCTACTTTAGTTGTTTTCCCTTAAAATTTTAAGCACTTACTATTACTCATTCTTATATTTTGGGAAAAATGTGATACTCTCTTCAGTATCATGGGAAAATGTCAAAATATAGTTCAATGTAACCTTTAACAGCTTCTGAGCAAAAACCATGTTCTTTGTTAACACCTTAAACATGGAAGTCTGAAGCATTTCAGGAACTTTCTGCCAATGACTGCTTTAACTGTAGTTTAATTAACATATTAAATGTGAAAAATGTGAACCTATAAAAGTGAT
The DNA here is from genome assembly GCA_028571105.1 of Tragopan temminckii. Lineage (NCBI taxonomy): Eukaryota > Metazoa > Chordata > Aves > Galliformes > Phasianidae > Tragopan > Tragopan temminckii. The sequence goes on along the minus strand of JAOWBP010002052.1, from coordinate 45,079,033 downwards.
TTAGGTTAATATACTTTCTATTACCAACACGTAAGGATAGACAAGGTTGGGAAAATAACTGATTAAAGATAAAAATGAGACAAATTTGTTCTGCAAAACAGGAACCCAATAAAATATATCTTCCAGAATTTAAGCTACAATTCAATGCAGGTGTAATAATAGTAATTATCCAAGAAATTGTGGTTAACTTGAAAGATACAAAATTTTATACAGTATAGATATATATTATAGATACGCCTCAGTTATGGACAAAGAGGATTCTCAGAGCTGTATACTAATTGGGCTGATTTCAGCATTTAAGAAAGCAGATTTACTGAAGCAAATACTTTAACAGTTGATCTGCAAGCACTTGGGAGATAAGAACAGATTTTTTTAGTACTGATAGTGTTTTTATCTGATGTATTCCTGCCAGTCCTGGCTAGGGCAGATGTAAGTGATGACACTTAAATTTTAGTAAAATCTTTTGCACACTTTCATCTGTTGCTCTTGCAAAAAAGATATGGAAATATGAGTTAAATGAAATAACTGATTGATGTATGATCAACTCATTGGAAAAGTTGGTAGCTGCCTGTGGTTGACTCTTGGAAGGATAATGTGAGTGAAGTTTGTCCTCTGATGTCAGTCACAATTCAGCATTAAAAACAACCCACAAGCCAATGTTTTTATGGAATAAAAATGTCGTGTGTAAAGAAAAGATGGGTTGTGAATGCAATTTACTGCGTTAACCTGTTTTACAATCACAGCACTGAGAAAGTAAAAGATTTCCCAACCTCTCATATGCAGACACTATTCAACAATGCAGACACATTTTGTTTCAGCTCAGCTTCACTGTGATTTGAATTTGTTTTACTTACTTCATCTCTGCTTGCTCCCGATAGTATACCAATACAGCAGTTTAATGCAGGTAAAATTATATCCCTTTTGGCTTGGTACAGCAAAGAACATGCAAATCTTCTGTTATATGGTGTCTGGAGGCTGAACTAATCCAGGCAGAGGAATAACGTAGCATGAAGATGCTCAACTGTTTCTGTAACTCATGAAGTTATTTCAATTTTTGCATATCTGCAGTGTGAGTCTAGCAGAACAGAGACCTATATCTTTCATTCTATATATTCCCATCATAGCATTAGCTAGATAGAAAGCTTATGGTTAATTTGTTTCTTCTCAAGTCTCTGAGAAAACTCACAGAACTGCCCACCAACCAGTTGCTACATAAAGTGCTATAATTTCAAAAACTAACATTGATGCTGGCACTTTCTCCCTGTGTAATCTTGTTCATTTGATGCACTTCATCTCTACCAGAAGGGTTAGAAACTGGCTTAATTCATCCAGGCGCTAATCACTGTGCTGAACAGACTTAGCTATTATATATTAAACTTCCTGCAGCTGTCACTACATTTTCTACAGCTTGCAACAAATAATTCTGGAACTCTCCAGCTTTTTAATGCTGTATAATCTACTTTTCTGTGAGTTGTAGCATTGTTCATCGAAACCATGAAAGTATTCAGTATCTGTGATCATTGGGCTGTTTTCTCTAAGGTAAGAGTTTGATGGACCACTATTTAATTCAAATTTGTCTCCAAGTTATATGATAACAATTTACTTTATGCCCAATATTTCTAATATAGATGGTTAATTCAATAAAATCTGTACTTGTTCTCATAAATACAGCTTTTACAGAATGAAGAATTTAACTCACAGTTTAACTGGAGGAATTTTAAATGGGATGGGTTAAGTTGTGACTAAATTCTGTTGATTTTAGTAACATCTATAAGCACATAGAAAGCATGTCTCAATTAGAAGAATCTAAAGCTTTTTCTAAGATACACTTGGTTGAAAATTTCTTTTTTATTTGGTCATTTTTTTTTCTCCCTCCCTTCCTTTTTTCCTTGGGAGTATTAAAGTTAATAATGAGTCCAAATCCCTTTATATCAGCCACCATGTTCCCTTCTTTTTGTATGTTGTTCAAATTAATTTGTTTGATCTGGCTGGGGGGGGGGAGGGGGGGGCTCATTTAAGAAGCTGAAGTATTTTCTGAAGTTTCAGAAAGCTCCAGATGCCTGTGCATGCATTATCACATACCCACAGAGAGAGTCTAGAAAATAGCATGATGAGATATGGAGGAAAATGTTTTGTTTACTAAGGGAATGATTGAGGAGGGAATGATTTTGTAAGGTAGCCAGGTGTACAGTAACTCAGGCCATAGTTCTTTCAGTTAAATTCAAAGCTGCTTGACATAGTGCTTTGTAAATTGTCTTTCCTTTGCAGGAGATGAGACTATCCCTTAAAGCTTATAGGAAGGTGGAGCTATTCTTCCTGCTGGGACTGTTCTCAAGGTAGGGCTGCTCCCTGGTTGACTAAAGAGGTACAGTACTCTGCAATTGGATGTATACTACTGGGAGTGCAGGGGTGTTGCTTTGTATTTACCTGACTGAATGTCATCACAGCTATACTGTTAATGCACACAACTAGTTAAAAGCGAGTTTTTCAGACATATTTTTCCACACTGGGATATGCCATTGATACATCAGAACGTATGTAATCATCTAACTCTGAACGTGGCAATCAGAGTGTGTACTGAGACCTGGTGTGTGGATAATATAAGAATCCAGAATGTGTAAGCATCTGGATGACATGCCTTACAGTGCTCTTTGTAGCTGCTGATAATCAACCAGACTTTCTGAAATGACATTCATGTCTCTTGACAACTCCAGATAACTATGTTATCTGAAGGTTGTGTCAAAAGCTGTTGCAAAGCTGTAACATGTAGTCTTTTTGCTTTTTCCCTCTCTGCAAGGTCTGTTACTCTGATCACTTACCAAGAGTACTATAGATCTTGGACTTCAGTTAGTCTTTTAACTGACTTAATAGGTGAAAAAATAGTTACTTTTTTAATGCTTTTTTTTTTTTTTTAATATATATATATATATATAGAAAAAGAAACTTAGGAAAAAAAAACAAAAAACCACACAACCCAACAATAATATTTCATGCCTATTCAGAAGCAGGATAAACCATATGAAATCTTGAGAATAAAGTGTTAGTTGAGGTGATGTAGCTATGGAACTGGTAGTATACAGAGATGATTGGACCAAACAAGGGCCTGGCTGCTATCAGTTGACAGGTGTATAAAATATCAACAATTTTGTTTATAGGGATTTAAGAGTTACTTCATTTAGTATTTTATTTTTAAGTATAACTGGTGATGAGAGGAGATGGTGAATACAGAATTGAAACAGGAATTCTATCCCCAAAAATGAAAGGTATGTTCTCCCTGGATTATTTTGAATTAAGTTTTTTTTGTTTGAGAAGCACTTAGAATATTGGATACTACCAGAATGGAGCTGGCATGCTACAAAGAAACCATCTGGATACATTAGTTATGCAAAATTTGTTGCATTTAACTCCTGCTAGCAGCAGTCTTTCTACAAGAGATTTAGGAAGAAATCCCTCTGCTGCAAACCAAATTTGGAAGACTTACAGAAAAGCATTTCCTAGGTCCAATTCCTAGCCTTGTGATCATCTCTCAGGCACAGCAACAAATTAGCCATTGACATCTGGACTGGTTTTGCTAGAAACTCTTTACAAATAACAGAAAATTGTAAATTCCAGAATTACCATTATTTTTCACCATAGGGATGTCTTTGCAAATGAATACAAATAGTGTAGAAGAAACTAATAAGATTAGAGGCGTGTTTTTTTGGTTTCCCCCAGAAACTGTTGTGACTGATATACAAAAAGATCATTTTGTTTTGGAAAAAAACAAAACAAAACAAAACAAAAAAACAGATATTTAAGTAAATAGGATAAAGTATTAATTGCACATCATCTATATTTCATCAGTGGAAGAGTATAATCTGAATTTCTTTTCCTTAGATGCAAATTTATTTGATTGTAGGAAAGCTAATCATTTGAATAAAATGTAAATATATCTAATATGCACAGTTTTTACTTTGTTATTCAAAATACTAAGTAGTGGGTTTGTTATTATATCTTCTATTCTCCATTGAAACATTTTTTTTAATTATTTTTTTATTTTTTTTGTAGCTAGCAGTACAGGCATTTAAGAGACATCTCCAGATGTAAGTGACCCAAATCTACTTACTAAAACATCTGCAGAGAGTTTCTAAAATAATTATTAATCTATTTATTTTTTTGAAATATGCAAATTTGTATTCTGTAAATACATTCTGCCAGTGTTTTCTCATTTAAGAGTGACACTATTTTAATTACGACCCTTAAAGTAGGAAGGATATTGCCTAACATTCTTTGCTGATGAAAAAGACCAATACTCATAGAGGAAGACACCAACCTTGTATGTGTTGAATCGCTTTTTGGAAAACATTTCTTATTTATGAAAGTCACCTTGGGTTGTTTGATTCTTGATTTGAGTACATGATGTTCAAATAAACATGCAGCTGTCTGCCCCTGCCAAGGAAACCCCACATCCTACAACCATGTGTATTGTAGTATGAATAAAGGTTTGTGAGATACAGAGCCAAGTAATAAAAAGAAAGGAAACATAATGTTACACTAAGTAAAGAAAATTGCATATTCAGTAGAACATGTGCCACTGAAATATGATATTCTAAATTTGCAGCTGTTTATCTTTGAAAATTTACTTAGGAACCTTTGAAAAACTTTTTTAAAACTAATAATGAGTTTGGGGTTGTCATTGTAGACAACATAAAGATATCATTTTTCAGTTGTAAAACTAAAAGTAAAACTAACATTATTTCCCATTGTAAACAGATGTTCAAATTAGCAAAATGTAGTTGAGCTGCTGAGAGTAGTATTTTAAGGTCATATAATTATTGAAAGGATAGTTATTTCAGGAATGATTATGTGTCATTAATTAGTAATTCTGCTATAAAACTCCCTACAATAAGTTAGTAATGCTACAGAGAAATTACCATATCTTACTGTATCATTCTTAGAATTCTTATTCGCTACCACTTCCAGAAGGTACAGTACAAACACGCATTTTTACTTAGCTTGAATAACTGAGCATCTATCTGAAATGCAGATGCAAACATTCATAATCTTAAAATAGTACTTGCAAGCTGCTTCAAGGCTCCTAATTTGTTTTACTTTCATTAGCCAGTTGTAAGATATTCTGCTCTGTATTTGAAAGAGATTTTGGATATGTTTGTCATAAAATTTTCAAGAACTACAAACAGTCAGAATATTATCCTTACATTGCAAGGGAGAAACTCTGCATAAAGAGTTGACGACAAGAAGGCTGGAAGCAAATTCAAGAGAGCTAAGCTTTACATAGAAGAAAGGCTTTGTGTAGCAGTAATTCTTTGTATGGCCCATGCGACATTGTAACATAGATATTAAATGTAGGACAAGAAGGAAGAATAGGTTTTGCAGAGGATTTAGAAACTTTTCACTTCAGTGAAGAGAGAAATGTTCTACTCATCTACAAAGAGAAAGAAAAGAAATAAGTTCTTTTCTATCTCTTGAATTATGTTTGCACTTATCAATTATATTTCTTTCAGATTTAACTATTTCAAGTTTTTTTATTGTATGTAATTAAGAGTAATATTAATTTTTAAATAAGATACAGTTTTCAAATTGAAAATTATGAACTATTTCATGTTGTTGATATTGAAATATCCCCAGACATATCATGATGCACTTCTTGGTCATGGACACTTATTCTTGGCCGGGGAGAAATTCAATTAAAATTAGGACTAACAAGGGAAAGTTATGGGCACTTAATAGAAATCTCATCACAGGAGGTCACTCTTTCCAGTTCGTCCCTATTCCTTCCAGATATCATCATGCTTCAGGAATAAATAAATAAATAAATAAATTAAAGTTTTATTTGTAGAGAGTTTTTGATTTTTATTATTAGATAACTTGTAGAATTAGTTGCTTAGGTGTCAGGAGTTCTTGTGGTTTTGTTTTTGTTTTTTTGTTTTTTAATACGTTTTTTATATTTCAAAGGTAAATACACAGAATAGTGTCTTAGAGCTGAATTAAATAGATAGCATCTCTTCTCTGAGAGAAAAATTACAGTAGAAAGGGATATTAAGTAAGGAAAGGGAAGAAAGAAAAAATGGCATAGTCTTTTGTTGGGGAAGAAATGGAAATAAGAATTTAATATGCCATGAAGTCTGCTCCTTATTATCATTAAACTGTTGAAGTCACAATGAAAACCCACACCCACACCTTTCCTTTTCTTTTATTTCAGCTGCAGCACTCCACTGCATCCAGATTATGTCCTTGCTGAATTTTTTTTTCCTTTTTTTTCTTCCTTCAGAAAGAACTCTAGTATTTTGGCTCTTGATTTAAACAGATAATAAGACTTTTTTATCCAAGTCATTGTGATTCTAGTTTTTTTTTTCTTTCTTCTACCCGATGCACGTTTGTCCTAGAAAATGTCTGTTGATATTTTGAATCTTGAAACTCTTACTGCAAGTCATCCCACTCTTGTTTCCCTCCTTTGCCAGTCACATAGTAAGTCATAAATAACATTTTTAATTCTGAGAACTCTGAGTGACTTCAGTGCTTCACAGAATCACAGAATCACAGAATGGCCAGGGTTGGAAGGGACCACAAGGATCATGAATCTCCAACCCCCCTGC
>JAOWBP010002052.1:45053300-45064026 GCA_028571105.1 Tragopan temminckii | reverse complement strand
CCATTCTGTGATTCCTGGGATGGGACAGCAGTGCTTGCATTGTATTCTTGAAGGTTCAGCGTGTTTTAATTCTCTAGTCAACATATTTCTAAATAAACAAATACTTAAATGTCGAAAAAGCTGCAGAGTGAAATAGCGTTTCCTTCAGGGGATACTTGAGATGAAAAAGCTAGGAGAAATTGGTAATAGGAGGAGGTCAAGATACTACAGAAATGATGAGATGTATCAGAACTCAAACTTGTAAATGGCTAAGAATACTCCTTTGTGCCTCTACGTATTGCTTTCTGAATAGGCTACTGCTACTTCATAAGAATTTTACCCTTTGTGATGTTCTTATTCCTTCCACATTTGTGGAATCTGTTTTCTTGGCTTCTGACTCTAGGATAGCAATAGCAATTTGAGTTTTTCTTCCTACTGGACAAAGGTGTCAGCTAAAAGAGAACCTGTATGTACTCATTATTGGAAATGCTGATGTCATGATCATAGTGCTTATACCAAAATTCCCTGTTTTCTGCTAGTTTGAGACAGAAAAAGCTGTTCCTTATTCCTTTTGAGAAAACAAGGACAATTATTTTCTTTATTTTTTTTTTTTCTCAAATTTAATCTAAAGAGAAAGGAAAAATTACTTGAAGCTAGGTGTTGCTGGAAACTTTTGTTTGGTTATAATAACTTTGGACTTATTTTTTTATATTGTATAGAAAGAAGGGAGGTAGGCATCTTTTATAGGGTTGTCTGAAGAGTTTGCTCTATTTTTAAGCATTTTTTTTCATTGATAGTAACTTCCAAAGGAGAAAGAACTTGTGAGAGATTCAATAATTTTGTTACTTGTCTGACTACTAGAGTGATGTACAATATAGTATATGGTAGTACTTACAATGTAGTGCTAACCTTTTGTCAGCAAGTAGTTTCTACATAGTGAAAATAATTTCATCTGCCACCTGCACTTGCGTCTTTCTTATTTATGCATGCAGGTTTACCTATTTATTTATTTAAAAGAAGTTGCATGCTATTGCTGAAACTATCAACTGGCTTGTTGCTGCCAAATTGAGTGTGGCCCTGTTGTTTATGAAGACTTCATACAGTAACAGTGAGGCTAGAACTAAGGAATCTTTACTTTTCACATTGTACATCACTCCTTTCAAAAAGTTTCAACTCCAATTAATGATATGGTCTGGTGAGTTGTTCTTGCATCACTATGATACTTTGTTTGGTATTTGAATGTATTGTCATCTTCTAGAAGAAGACAAACTGAATAATACCCATATGAGTCTTATAATCCATTCAATATGGAGTGCAATAAAATTTCTGGTGTTTGTATAAATATATGTACATGTGGCTAAAGTATATATGTATTTAGATCATTAAACCAGCTCATTAAACACATCAGTTTCCTTATAATAGATGATTTATTTGCAGGAATGGTTGAATTTTATGTAACTTAATTTTTGTCTAAAACATGAGGTTTCACTCTTAAAAAATATATGTATATTGAAACATATTTTACTTACTTCTATACTTTCTCAGTCTCTGCATATCCTCTTAATTTTTAAGCATCAAGATTTGTAAGCAGAAAAAGAACATAAAGAATAATGAATGAATTAATGCATTCCAGATTATTTTCCCTAAGAAATAACAGGTAAGCTTTGGTTGCTTTTAAAATGACTATTATTTAATTTTAAACAAGTATTTCTAGGTAGTGAGCAAAATGAGAAATTTCCATGGGAAGATTTTATTTTCATACCAAAAGATTATTATTATTATTACTATTATTTGCTCAGGATTGAAAATTGCCGAACCTAGGAATGAAACTAAAGATCCTCCTGATTGTAGTAAATGCTTCCTTGCAGATGGGCCATACATCCTCTCTGCTGGAGCAGACTCATTCTGTTTACAAATTTATCTACGTAAAATTGCTTGCACTGAACTGATTATTTGGTGCAGTGATATCAACAGGACTAATAGTTCACCAGGTTCGCTTTTATTGAATTGAACTATGGTTTTGTATATGAAGTACTTTAGGAAATCAGCGCTATCTCTTTCTAACTTCTGTTGATCCATATATATAGTAAGTATCATGTATCAGATATACTGTCCTGTTAGGTCATAGAATCACAGAATCGTTTCACTTGGAAGGGACCTTTAAAGGTCAGCTAGTCCAACTCCCCTGCAATAAACAGGGATGCCTACAGCTACATGAGGGTGCTCAGAGCCTGGTCCAGCCTGGTCTTGAAAGTCTGCAGGGACAGGGCATGAACCACAGCTCTGGGCAACCTGTTCCGGTGCCTCACTATCCTTATTGTAAAAAAAAAAAAAAAAAACAAAAAAAACTTCTTCCTTATATCCAAACTAAATCTATCCTCTTTAAGTTTGAAATCCTTGTCCTGTCACAACAGACCCTGCTAAAGAGTCTGTCTCCTTCTTCCTCATAGCCCCCCCTTAAATGCTGGAAGGCTGCTATCAGGTCACTATGAAACCCCCCTTAAATGCTGGAAGGCTGCTATCAGGTCACTATGAAACCCCCCTTAAATGCTGGAAGGCTGCTCTCAGGTCACTATGAAACCTTCCCTTCTCCAGGCTGAACAGCTCCAGCTCTTTTAGCCTGTCCTTGCAGGAGAGGTATTTCATCCCTCGAATCATTTTTGTGGTCCTCCTCTGGATTGGTTCCAACAGGTCTATGTCTCTCCTGTACTGAGTACTCTGTATCTGGACACAGTACTCAAGATGAGTTCTCACCAGCACAGAGTAGAGGGGCAGGATTACCTCCCTTGCCCTGCTGGCTGTGCTTGTTTTGATGCAGCATAGGATATGGTTGGCTTTCTGGGCTGTGAGGGCACACTTCTGGCTCATGTCCAGTTTTTCATCCATCAGTACTCTCAGGTCCTTTTCAGAAGGGCTGTGCTCCTTCCTTTCATCCCCCATCTTGTACTGGTAGCTGGAGTTGCCACAACCCAGGTGCAGGACGTTATGCTTGGATTTGTTGAACTTCATGAGGTTCACTTGGGCCCACTGCTTGAGCCTGTCTAGATCCTTCTGGATGACATTCCATCCCTCTGTTGTGTCAAATGCACTACGCGGCTTGATGTCATCCGCAACCTTGCTGAGGATGTACTTGATCCCACTGCTGAAGTCATTGATGAAGGCATAAAAGAATGTCAGTCACAGTACTGACCTCTGAGGGACACCATTTGTCACTGATCTCCATCTGGTCATTGAACCATTGACCAGTAGTCTTTTTCAACAAGTTCCTCATCATTGAACAGTCCATCAAATCTGTATCATTCCAATTCAGAGAGAAGGACCTTGTAGAGGACTGTATCAGCGGACTTCTTGAAGTCCAGATAGATGACATCAGTGGCTGTCCCTATGTGGTAGAAGGCAACTATGGTCAGGCAGGACCTGCCACTGGTGAAGCCATTCTTGTCTTGGTATCACCTCCCTGCCTTAGCTTAGCTAAGGGTTGTCAAACAGGCTTCCTAGAGAGGTTCTTGGTGCCTCATGCCTTTCAGTGTAAAGGAGGCATTAGAACAATGCCCCCAAGAATGTGCTTTATCTTTTGTTTAGTCCTGAAATGGTTAGGCAATTGGACTTGATTTTTGTAGGTCTCTTCCAGCTACACAATACTATACAATGCACAGCTTCTCTTGAAAATCCAGTGTCTATTCAGCAGCTGATGTATGCTGAAAGATTGGTGTTTTTAGCAGTCCTATGACCCCAAAATATTTGTTACTTGGTCTCATCACTACCAATGCTTGATCTTGTATAATTTTTTGCATAAAATCTAGCAATTATGTTAACGTACTCAAAGGAAGTACACAGTTTTAGCAGTTTTTTCATATTTTTTTTAAAAACAGAAGGATGATATTCATCTTGTAAATACATTTTTAATCTTATTATGACTTTCTTCATGCGTTCTCCACCAAGCAGTCCTCTCAGATAGACGAGAGAGCAATATTTACTGCATCATTTTGAAAATAAATTGTTCTAATCTATATCAGTGATCAACAGATTTGTGGCAGGTGCTCATGTAAAGAATCCCTCATATGCTCTGCTTGCCATGATGAGTCACAGAGGGTCCGTGGTCCTGCCTTGTCAACACAGCATTTTGATTGTTTAAGTAAGAATTACTAGAACACTCATTTTTCAATGTACATAATGAAATAACTTTAAAGGCTTCATAGGAAACACTTTTTCTTCTTCTCTTTTTCCCGTTGTCACTCCAATATACCAAAGGTTTTGAAATCTAAAGTATTCTTGCTTTTGGGTGCATAAATATGCTACCACAGTGCTCCTCACCAGACTGATTGATGATGAGGTGTCAGTATCTTTTTAATTCCAGTCACTGTACAATTTTCACAGTTTAAAAGATTAATTTATAGTAGAGAAAAATTACAGATCGTTCAGGTTTCAACATTGCTTGTAAATGTACCCCATAGGTGTTCAATACCTCTCCATATTTATGCCCTTCAAGCTTGAATATGTTTTGTCTCACTGCACCACTCACTCTAGCGCAAATATAAAGCATGAAAAAAATATGTTTATAGTCATGCCACAAAAGCTGAGCATAGCAGAAATTTTAGTCTAAGAAGGTGATATTCTGAACCAATTCCTGAGCATTTGGATAGTAGAAATACAAGTAGTTAAGTACTCCAGGCAAATTCAGTTTTAAAACATTTGGGAAATTATGTGGTACTTGTATGGTTATGTGGTATAGAAGTACAGAGCTGCCTAAAATTTATGCAGCGCTTATTCAGAGATTCACACTAGACACCAAATTTTTATTTTCTACTATGTTCAGAAGACTGCTTAAGGCAACTGTAGGAATTTCTGTCTATAAATAAAAATGTTTTTATGAAAATGAATATATATCACTCATATAACATACATGTAAATTGTATAAATATACTGCATGTTATATGTAGAATAATTGCCTTTCATAATTCTGGTATTTTTCACTGCTTTATCTTTGAGTTATCAATTAAAAAATCAATTAAAAAAAACCATCAAAAACAAATAGCACAATCTAACCATAAAGAAGCATAAAACATGATGACACAAGAAAGGACAATGAAGTTGTAAGTTAGGCTGGCAGCATCTGGGCTCTGTGACCTTGCAGCTCTATTCACAGTACTTATTGTATATGACTGAATTGGGTGTTTGAAAATTAGCGTTGTCAAAAGCTATTACGAGTTACCTCTTGATTTGCTACTTAGATTCATTACTCTAAATGCTGTGGAAGGGCAAATGCAGACTGCTTAAAAATTAATATAGGTCTGACTGTTTGACTTGTGAAATACAAATATGACAAAAGCTTTTGTGAATCTCTTTTCTGTTGTTGACATCACTTCTGTGCAGCCCTGTTTTGTGAGCCAAGTAGTTTCTTGCAGCTCTAGTTAGAGATGGTATAAGGTAGAGTTAATGTTGTTCAGCATCAGAGATCTTTTGAATGTTTCTGATTTTTGCATTAATACACACTTTTGTAACTACAGAAAAGACCAAACTACATTTTGACAACTACCAAGATTATCATCAGAAGACAAAATTCATCAGGGATGCTTTACAGAGAAAACAGTGTCAGGAAAGACTTGGAGTAGAGTCTGGGATATGTGTGGTAGATTTTTGTTCCTTACAGAAAAACAAAACAAAACTGTAAAACAAAATTGAAAATCTTTTTTATTGCAGACAAATCCTACTTTTTTATTACTGTCAAATATTCATTAATTACATTTAAGACAGGTGGGTCTGTGTATGTGTGTGTATACGGGTATTTAAGATTTATTATTTTGAGTAGGCTTTGTTGTCGTCTTAGATTTCCTAGTCCTAACAGGGACTCAAGAGTCATGGTGTTATACTTCTGCACAACCTTGTTCTTCCTTCCTGTAAAATTCCAATTGACCGGTGTCTTCCTTCTGATCCATACAGCGTCCTCATTAGGCTCTTTTGGATTTCTGATTGCCCTGAGGAAGTTGTATATTTCACATTCTTCTAACTAGATATCAAACTCTTGTCTCTTGAATGCTGTGAGTCTATACTGGCTCATGACTTCAAGTTAAGAAAATATGTTCTATGGAAAATATGAGTAAGCTGACTTCCTAGTTTAAGAGTATTCTAAGAAGACTGCTGTCAGTTCTTGCCTTTTAAACAGTAATAAAAATGAAATAATAGTATCTCATGGATGGAGGAGACTACAGGTTTCTTAAGTAGATGTAACAAAGAACTGTTTGTCCTGCAACTATGTATGACATTTTGATGGAAGCTGATATCCTGAGTGAAAATGTTTTATAAGCCAAAGTTAACTTTCAGTAGTCAGTTTAAAAAAATATATAAAAAAAAATAAATCAAAAGTTCAAAAATTAGGAAGCTTTGTTTATTTATATTACTTGTTGAGCTCTTCATTTGTCGAGATAACTACTTTTCTACATTGCTGACAAATTTCTGACAAAGAAATTTGAACTTAACATGAAGAAACTTTATTAAATGGAGTATAATATCCTGACTTACAAGGAGATTGATTTGTATTCTAATTTAACAGTCAGAATAATGAACAACTCTCTGGTGTCCATCTCCTGAACACGACAGGAGACGAAGGGTTGAAAGTGATAGGCAATCTCAATTTGACTTCTTAAATTATATGCAATTATATGCAATATCGCTTTAAAAAATACACATGATCTGCAGCGCCATCTGTTGGGAAAAACTGGCTAGCATAGACAAAATCAAAGAAACAGTAGCCATATGAGTTCATTGGAACAGAATCATCTACTTAAAAGTTTCTTTTCTGAGAATCCACTTTAAAGGAAATATTATATATTACTCTGATCTTTGGCTACTTGTGTATACTGTAAACATTTTCTATCCAACAAATTATTAGAAACAGAATGCTATCTTAGGTAATTTATACATCACAGATATTTCGTAGAATTCATGAATTCTAGTACCTAAAGTACTCCTACTTGCTAGACAACAGTTCTTGAAAAATTTACATGATTCTTATGTTTCAAAAATACATTTACTTTTTTAACTAATTCAAGAGTAGTTAGATCTTGCAAGCATATTTTAATTCAGCTGATAAATGAATTTTTAAAAGAAGTAATCCATCTTCACTTCTCAATGTTGCGATAAATTACCTGAAAGCTTATTTCCACTTGCCTGTGAAGAACGTCAAAGGCACAGATGGTTGCAAATAAAATATCAAATGCTCACCTGGTAACTGAGAAATTGAATAGCACTAACCAATATTCTCTGAGAAAGAGAATAAATAAATGCAGGAAATTCCAAATGCTATGATTTTAAGTGAATAGGTTTCTAGAATCAACTAAGGCTGTATTTAAGCATGGTGAGCACATTAGCACAAGTTGGTAATAGATAAATAAAACTCAGAGATAGTTAAGCTGTGAGTGAAGAATTAGAAATATATCAAAAGAAGTGACTCTGTTTACTAATTTTATCTCAAAGACTATCTTTTTCTAAGTGGTAGTTAGGGGGTAAAGTAGTGAATAATACTCTTTAAAAGTAGTCTAGGCAAACAGAATCTACAAACCCTATTGTTTTTGTTTATCTTCCTCTTTATTTTGTTGTTGTGATTAGTTCTAATTCTAGCTTCTATTAAAAACTGTTTGTAAAGTATTTCAGTCTTTCAGTTTGCTGCTCTAATTTGTATGCAACTGTCTTCAGAGGTTGGGATGAATTCATTTGCTGTGATAAGCAGCAGGTGCTCTGTGTGGTGGCCCTATCTGAAAGATGTACAATGAGGCTGTATGTTGTGTTCTTAATATTTTCCTGATAAGAATTATCCTATTTTAGTTTAGCTATGATGTTCCTGAAAAATTACATTTCAAAGTCACTTGTGCAGATGGTGCCACAGAAGCTGTATTTGTGTAGCTGTATTTGAGCACCTGTGAAAGACAGAGATTTTATGGAATGAAGAAAAGAAATTTCTGGCAGACATCACTATGGACTCAATTACCAGAATGTGAAATTTCTATCAGGTGCAGCTGTTTCTTTCTTCTATTCTTATCGTCATTACTGTGTCCTCCATTTTAAGAGACATGAAGTACAAGCACCCTACATACTAAAATAAAAACAACTGTCTCTCTCCTTTCCCCAGCACCTCTCTATGACAGGAAGATAAGAATGATTCAGTTTCTTGTTCATTCTCTTCGACAGATCTGCTGTTTAACAGGATATGAGAAATTCCATCAGGCACCCTTAACAAACTGAAAGATTCAGACTCTCTAAGTCTGCTATTTTCCATTGGTAGCTACAGTTTCTAAAGCAATCATTATTTTAGTTCCCCAAAATAGATATCTAAACTATGGTAGTCATTCTCTTTGCCCTCATAAAACACGTGCATAATATTGGAATACTCATATTTCTTTTTCTTTGTTTGCAGTATGTATAGAAATAGATAAATAATGCCTGCAACTTTTCTTATAAATGTTTTGCTTTAATATTCATACTTCTGCATGAAAATATATTTTGCCCTAATAAATCTGAATATGTTTCTGTTGTTATAATGTCCTGAGTAAGAGAAGACTAGAAATTAAATACACTCAGCGTATGGTCAGTCAGGAATTGTACCACTGTGAATATGCCCGGGGTATGCTATCATGATAATGTGTCTTACAGCATCCTCATTGACCCTTTAGCATCCTCAACAGCAGGTGTCTTATAAGGGTGATAGATTTGCATTGTTGGTTTGAGGTGAATCTTTTACAGAGCAGAATACAACATACATTTTTTTGGCAATGTTCTGGGGTCTGTCTTCTGTAGCTCTGCCTAGTAGCAGGGACCCTTGGTGATTATCGCTGCTCATTTCATTCAGATCACCAGACTGAGCTCTGGAAGGGAAAAGACTGTGTTAACTGTTTATTGTTTTTCTTTTTTTATTTTCATCAGGTTTTACCATCTACTGTGTCTGAATTGAACAAAGTTGTATTAAGCTTGGACTAGTACTGTAGTTATAGGTCTCTCTAAGAAACATTGCAAAGAATATTACACAAAAAATAATGATTTCTAGTATTGATTTTCAAGTGAACATTGATATTAAAGTAAAAAAAAAAAAATCATCTATTTACATTTTTCCAAATAGTTGGCATTTCTGTGAATATGCGTATATACTTTACCAGCAGACAATATTAGAAACACACTTTATAGTTTTCTTTTCTTTGGTCAGCATATAGAGGCAAAATCTCCAGCACTTCTATAAATGTTTGTTGCAGTAGATAGACAACTCTGAATCGTTCGTGTGCCCTACTCTGAGCATTTGCCCCTGGCTGGACTGCTTCAATCCTTACAACAAAGACTATGGCACTACGTTACTGTAGAAGCGCTGCATGAAATTATGCATGAGGCACATGCATAATTCTGAAGAATGAGGAATGCTGGAGATAACTGTTCTTAGCACAGCAAGTATCACTTGGAGTTGCCAAAATACACATAAATCCCATTTAAAAAAAAATATCCAAATTGGCTATGTTGAATTCTGTAACATAAACTGAAAACCGCTAGAGAAAAGTAAACAAAGGATAACGAAATTAAATAGCAGTACATAAAGACACAAAGGTGGAAGGCGAGACAGAAGTTGGCTGGAGCTGGTGTTGATTGTCTCATACTCTTTTGATTGCTCCATTAATGATAAAGGAAGAAGTATACAAATGTGAGAGTAGAGTGGAGTTGTGTATCACCCTAAACTGGAAGGCAGAAAGATAATGCAGTTTAGATAGGAAAAAAAGCAAAGCAGCTTATTTTGGAAAAAAATAACATGAAGGACAGGGATTAGGTTGGATGATTGTACGGTGAAAGAAGGTGATGACAATACTTTCTAGTTTGATGCAAGCACCATGGAGCAATAGCAGGTAACAACGGGTAACATTGCTTCCACCTGAATTCCTGGGTTAGCTACACCTTCTCACTTGATGCTCAACCATTTGTTCAGGCTGTGACCTGGCAATTCAGCTGCTATGATGTTACTTCAAAAATGTAAATTTAAATATCTAGGTTTTCAGAAGTAAGCATAAAAATGTATCTAAGTGTAAAACACAGTAAGGATGAGGAAAAAATAGAGGCAGGTTTCTGATAAGAAGTGAGGTAGTGTGACTGGTTTTAACCATATAGAGAAATAACATATCACCAGACAAATGATGGTGCCTGTCTTCACTGCTTTGGTGAAAACATGCCTGAGGTACTCTGTCATTTCTTCATTCTGGCAAATGACAAATGATAAATACTCTTACTAAAAGTGATTAAATATCTGTGAGAATTGTGGTAATGGTTAAAAAAAACAATCAACCAACAACAACAATGAAAAAACAGATGAAAGGCCTTACGTATACGTAACAAGAACTTGATAGTATGATTAGAAACTCATAATCCTTTCTTAGGTTTGATTTCCAATCCTTGACTTCTTGACAGTCTTCAGGACTCACATTTTCATGTTGTCCAGCATTGTTCCTTCATCTTCTCTTCTGCAGAGTGGGCATCTGCATGTCTTGACAGCTACCTAACCTGAGACAGGCAGTGCCATAGTGAACAAAACTGGCTTTTCAAAACCTGGGTTAGGTTTCTCACAGTTCACATTCCTTCAAAACGTGCCAAATAAGGGGCAGAGATGAAAATGAAAAAAATTATTTGTGTAAACCCTGGTGTTCTTTGTGAATGTAATTTGAGCTCTTCCCATCTAAAAGCAATGGATAGAACAGGAGAAGACAGTAGAAAAAGGAAGCAGCCA
>JAOWBP010002052.1:44994966-45020846 GCA_028571105.1 Tragopan temminckii | reverse complement strand
TACAGATTGTTGGCTCACGACTCTTGAAGAAACTTAATTGAAAACTAAGTGTCCATCAGCGTTCAAACAACCTACCTTTAGAAGAAAAAAGGCTTTAATTTTCTAACCTCAATATGATACTTAAGATACAAAGCATTTATGCTAGAAAGTATGTTTTTATTTTACATATGAATTTCATTATATAACTACTAATTTTAGTACATAGCTCCTATAGGTGTAATTTTAGTGACTATTAAATGGATGTTTTTTGTTGCAGAAAACCTTCTAGCAGGTTGGGCATTTTGTTGTGTGTTTTGATAGACACACAAATCTGAAATGCGAGGAGCTGGTTTGATTTCAGTTTTTATCATTCATTCTCACTTAAAAAAGAAATTGTCCCTAATACATACATAACAAACTTCATTTGTTGGCATCTCTGGCAGTGTATTTTGTTCCTGTTAATAAATTCAGTAGCAAAGGTACTGTTCTCTTGTGGAAATAGAAATTATGTTTATTAACATGTAAAAATTTAAAGTGAAGATATCTGCTTTGGAGGGTGTTTCTGTTTAATGAGTTGTTATTATGGGTTAAGTTCTGTGCTAAGAGTAACTGTGTAATAGTATTCATTTCCCTGCTCTGTGTAAAGCTTTGTTCGTTCAATATTCTTCCTGAACTGTGATGTTCAAGAAATTGGATCATGTATATTGCACTTGTATTCATATACTTGACCTATTTTGAATGGCTTTTGGGTACCTGTTGAATGCTCTTTCACTAGACCCTATCAAGAAGAGTTCTTGTCTTTCGGAATATTATATGTGGAATTTAAAAAAAATATATATGTCAAAAAAAGACTCGTCTTTGAGTATTAGATGGGCTGACAGCCCCCTAAGGAACACAGTTAAGCTACAGCTGTTCCTCATTTCCAGCTCAGGTGGTGATATATTCCTTACTAGTGCTGGGGAGCCTGGAGCAGTAGCTGTTCAGCTACATTCAGAAGCAGGCTTCTTGTGTTTCCATAGTACTTTGTTTTCTTATTTTCTGCTCCCATTGATAACATTACTAATTATGTATAATAATTCTTCCTTATTTTAGTGTTTGTTTTAAGCCATGGAGCAAAGGAGTAGAAAAAGAAATATGCTTCTGATAAATACGTATGTTGCTCCAAAAGTAATACATCCTACTTATTTCCATGGAAACT
The DNA here is from genome assembly GCA_028571105.1 of Tragopan temminckii. NCBI lineage: Eukaryota > Metazoa > Chordata > Aves > Galliformes > Phasianidae > Tragopan > Tragopan temminckii. The sequence goes on along the minus strand of JAOWBP010002052.1, from coordinate 45,019,669 downwards.
ACAACAGATACAAAGAGCACAATCAAGCTGTTCAATAGAGCAAATACTCAGCTGCAAAACACTATTTTTCAGTATGGTCATCACCATTAGCTATGCATTTTTGCCGGTGATGAACAAGAGTTTGCATGCAGTTCTCTCAAAATCTGCACCAACAGAGATGACCTGTCAGCACTGCTGAAATGCACCACCCACTACCTCACTGTACTCACATCCACTGTTTGGCCTCCATAAACATTCAGCAAGCATCAGTGAATGCCAGTGGGAGCCATTTTTTCCACATGAAGGAATTCAGTGATGCACCTTTGCTTCATATGCACTTCCATGTCAGACTGCCCCTCTTCTGCCATCTGTCTCACAACAACAAAGTGGAGCATTGGTGGGAAGGTTCAGTCTCTGACATACCACTAATATCTGCTTCTGTCATTGTGGGCCAACATAATAAAATGGGAGGTGTTACTTTTGGAGTTGACCTCGTGTATGTATATTTAAAAGCCCACCTGTTTTTAAACAAGTTTCAGTATGCAGTGTGAATAGTAACAGGGAACCATGTGTTCTTTGACAGTAGGTGGGCATCTTCCAATTTGGCAGTGTAGTGGGTATGTTTTTGCCATGCTGTCAGCATCAAAATGAGATTAAATTAGCAAGTGATTTGAAAGTGGTATACACTATACTTGTGAGTATAGTAATGTGTGGAAAAGAAAAGTTCTAAATAGATTAGATTAACTGTTGATGCTATTAAAATACATAGTTCAGACTAGATGGTGGAATTATGTTGAATTCCACTGAAAGAGATCAGTTCAGTCTGGAGAGTAACAGAAAAGTTGGTTTCTGGTTTTTAAAATGAGTGCCTCCTTGGCATCTGAAAATTTACTAATGAAAGAATAGAATCTACTTGTATTTCTGCTCAAATTATGGGTGTTATGGTATACTGCAACATGGCAGTATGTTGCATTCGCAGGTTTGAGACTGTTGGGGCGTTTACAGTTCCTTAGTTCTTTTTTTCTTCAAAATTGAGATTGTAAGGACTGAGTAATTTTGGGGCAGGAGACATCAATGCATTTTTTACTTTATGAGACTAAAGGAGTGGCAATTTTAGTAGAAGAAAGCATGGGTTGGATGCTGCTGCATGTTACAGAACTGCACCTATGCTGGTTAGGAATGTGGCAGACTATTATTGTGCGAGGGACCATTAAATAAACACCACCAAAGATACCATAAGAGGAATGCTTCTCTGAACGTGATGGTTGATAAATTTAAATAGATGTGACTGTCAGCAGGAGGTACATGTTTTCGAAAGTTGAAAGATCTATCTATCTCTTGGCTGACATTAGAGAGCTCTCATGAGCAGTGCATATAGCTTGGTTTTATTTTATCTGATATATCGATGTTAAGAACTGTCATTGGTAATCACGTTAGTGATGTGTAGTAGGTTTTGGTATATTGGAGAGAAAGTTGTTTCAGCAACTGTATTTTGTAATTGGTGTAAGAAAACTATTTCTTTGGACTAACATCTTTGAGCTAAATACTTCAGCAAGTTTTAGAATTATAGATTATATAAATCTAGTTTTTTTCTAATATTATTGATATTTTCTTTCTTTTCTTTCTCTTCTCTCTCTTTTTTCCAGTTGTGTTCCAGTGACTAAAGTATCTGGATTATTGACTATATATTAAATATATAAGCATCACAGTGAATGTGACTGATTCAGACCTTTTCCTGATGTAGAAAATAGTCATAATACTGTCTCATGATTTCTTCTTGTTTCTGAAAAATAGCTTTAACTTCTAGCACAAATTAACTTGGAAATGTACTTGGGTTTGATTGCAGAATCAATCAGTGCTGCAGCTGTAGTGTATTGTGATGAATGAACATAATGTGGCCAGTTGCCATGTTCTAGGTGGAAGTTAAATGCTATCTGAGTAAAACAGGAGCAGAATTCTGCAAAATAGAAGAACAGATGTAATTATGGGAATATAATACAAAATCTCTGAATTGTCAGAAACTAAGAAAACGTTTCAAAATTTGAAGAACACAATATGAACTAAATTATAATGTGGGATTGTTGTCTTCCAACTAAATAATTTGTTGAAAAGGAAGTTGTTCAGACTGTAGTAAGTCAAGATTTTCTACATCCTTATAATGAAAAATTAGTTACATAAAACTGTTTTGCTGCAATTCTATCGCTGTTCTTTATATTTTTTCTCCCCTTTGACCTTTTACCTTGTTTTGTTTCCTCTTAACCATCCATAATGCAGATACAAAAATATCTTTGCCTAGTGTGTTTGAAGACTTCTGTGTTTATGTGATGTTAGTACTTCCACAGGCAAAAGTACAGTATCGTTCTACGTGATTGAGCTGTGACTAAAGAAACTGCTGTTTTTATTTACAGGACCTTTTGGGATAAATCATGGAATAGAGCTTCATTCAGATGTGGTAGAATATGCCAAGGAAAAATTGGAGAGCTTCATAAAATATAGTGATAGCTTTGATAAGTAAGTATCTCATTTGTCTGGTTCACTTTGCAGCAACTTTTTATTTTAACTGACCACATCATTGCTCATAAACTTAGAGAGGGCAGTAGAAGAGTGACATCACACATGGTAAACGGTATTTGTTACTGCAACATAAAACTTCCAGTCTAGTTCACGAGGTAAGTAAAGGGTGAGGAAGGAAGGTTTTGAAGTGTGATAGTATACTTGCTGTGTAGTACTTGACAAAATTGATCTTGCTGCATTTTGGGAATGTGTATACATGCACACATGTGTATATACATGTACATGCATATATACATGATATGTACTATGCATATGCCTTTTACAGGGCAGTCTGTATCTGATAAGTCGGTTCTTATTACATAACTGGATATCTTCTTTCGGTACGCAGTTAACTTCTAATTTGCAACTGTTGATCTCAATATCTGATTGTATTTGTTTATTACCTGAAGAGGTAGACTTAGGAGTCTTCATCTGTGCTCAGGCGCCACCTGTTCTTCCTGATTTATCTCAGGTTTATAAGGCTTTGAACCTTACTGGTTTGACTTCCTAAACCATTTTTTTCACTAGCTTATAAGTTGTCCATAAGAATGCAGGGCCCCTCTGCCCTTTCAGAATGGAAAACTGCATTCTAGGTAGGTTTATTCTATGTAAAAACTCTTCACGGACAGTAATTTTTCTAGCAGTAATTGTAAGGTAGCTGCTGGAAATTCAGAAAAATGTTTTGAATTGTAGGCATAAGAGTTGCATGTCCTTACCCATCCTCTCTTGCTCAGAGGGGAGCAGAGAAAATTCTTTTTATCCTCTTGCCTTTGTAATATCTTTTAAGAACTGCTGTGCATTTGATTTTCTTAGTTGGACTCCGTCTAGTTTTTCCGCACACCAAACTTCCAGAACTTTCATCTGACAACAGACCATCGTTTTTCTGTTTTTATATAAAAGAAAGCTCTTTAACTTGAAGTAGAATCGTCCTAGAGCTAGCTGTAATTAATTGCATTCAGTTCTGTACTTCTAGCATTAACTGGATTATTTTAGTTATTCAATTGGAAGAATGTTGGAGGGACACAGAACTGTGTCATGTTTTAGTATGTATATATTACTACCATAGTCTCAAATTTAATACAGACTTCTACTGTTAGCTGATATTAATACAGAAGTGAGATCTGTAGTCACTCATGATCATTATTAATAGTACATTAATTGCTCTAGTTGGTAAGATGCAACTGCCTGCTAATGAATTCCTGTGTGTACCTGTATTCCTGTATATGTGTTCTGACACACAGAGACTTGACTTGGACTGAAAAGTCTTGCCAGTTTGGTAATTAATACCTTTGCATACATAGATGAGGAGAAATTGAATTGGAGGGGAAAGCAAAGAAGTACATTGTTGTTAAACAAAATCAATCTGATTTATTTATGTGAATAAATAAACCGGAAATGCATGGTTTGTATTTAAAAAATTGCAAGAACTGGGGGAAAAGAACTAATCCCAGTGTTGCTAAATTTGGCATAACTGAATGTGTGCACATGTACTGTTTGAAGGAAGGAAGTGAGTATGTGTAATTCAAGATGTAAGTATTCTCAAAGCAGAAGAAATGTACTTTCTGCTAATTTAGAGATCAGCTCTGGAGGCAATATTCTAAATTGTGTTATGTACACTGATAGCTACATTGGTTCTTAGTTATATAGTGTTATACAGAGGAGGAGGAGGAGAAAAAGATTAGTGAATATAATTTATGCTTTCACTGATTTCCGTGTAGATCACTTGGTGTATGCTTTTTAATAATCTACAACAGAAAAAATACAAAGCACTGACTATGGAAGCATCCTCCTCACCAACCTAATAAACATGTCTCTGAAATTTCTTATGTAAATCTACTTGGCAATAATTGAACTGCTGTTGACGTAATACTGATTGCTTGGGTTTTGGATTCAGTGGAAGGTTTTGTAACTCCTTGTGTGAATAGTTAATTATGGATTACTGTGTATTTTGATATAGTTATTGAAGATGGCATGTTTTTTCTGATTGACTGGCTCATTTATGTTTATGCATAATATTTTTTGTACATAGTTATATCAAATATATACAGTATGTCTTCACTTCTAATCTGCCTCTTAAAGTAATGTGCTCTAAGTCAGTAAAGCTAGTTTTGATTATTATTTCAGGAATTTTTTTCTGAATTTTGGCTTGTAAAAGAAATTTACTTACTGAAAGTTGTGTGGACTTATGCTTCTGAACTTAACTACTGATTTGATTTGCTTGGTACATGGAGGAAAGATCTTCTGTCAAAAAGAACTCGTAAGGTGTGCAGTGTCTGCCTACTGTTGAACACTAGTGTATACCGAGAAGACATACATACTGTTTGAAATCTGATTTTGTCTGTCAGACTCGTATGAATGAAGCTGATTGGCTCAATGGATGTATGCATGTTTTGAGGAAAAATATCTTATGCTTGTGATCAGCCTTTAAGGAGGCTCATAAGGTATAGAAGGAGCACAGAGGGCACGTGTAATTGAGTTCTGCAGATGGGAATTCTGCGAAACCCTTCTTTCTTTCCTGTGTTCTTCAGTGGATAATATTCTCCAGTCTGATCTGAATATTTGAAGCAGCCTCTTTCTGAAACAAAAGTAAAAGGGCTTTAACCTTAAATGTAGATCCTTCAAAATCTTCAGCTTTGATCCTAAATAAATGCTTTAATTTTAGTTGTGGTGTTCTTTCACTTGACGCAGTAGACCTTTATCTTTGCATCTGACTTGCAATATGGAGCTGGGTTATGATGATTTACTTTTTCTTTTCCTGATGAAATAAGATGTTTTGATGCCACTTTTCAGGGGGGAATGATGTGTGATATAATAATGCTTTTTTATGGTTCCTGATAAAAATGTTGAAATGTAATTACATGTGTTTTTTTAATGATTGGGGTAGGTACTTGATTGAAGTCTGGTAGTAATGTAAAAGTAACGAGGTAATAAAGAATCTGAGATACTCTGTCTAAAGGGCAGTTTATCCTTCTACCAGTTGTCTGTTGAACTGTTCATTAGAGGAAAAGCTTTTCATACAGTTGTTTCAGAAAGACAAATAATTTCAGTAAGCACTTGTATCTGTATCCATATCCCACCAATCTATTAAAAATACTTTTTGTCTGAATTGAGATGGAGTTGTTTCTTGTGAGAGGTAAAATACTGCCTTGGTTTTATTTGGTATATATTTTCTAGTAGAAATTAAAGAGATTTGCCATCATCTGGAAGCATTGTTATGGTTGAGGTGCAAAAGATTCTAGCTGTAGATTAAACGAAGTACTCTTGAGTTGGAAGTACATGTGTGACTCTCTTTTGTACTTAAAACCTGGAGGAGGGAATGCATGCCATTTAAGGGGAAAAAAAAAATTCCGTAAGGAGGCTATCTGAAACACATTGTGCAAGTACCAGGCCCCACTTCACCTGTTTTTATTGAAGGGGAATGTGTTGTCTTTTCTGCTCCCAGTCAACTTCTAGACCTAGAATATCCAGCTTGGAGAGAGAGCCACAGGGCAAGGCTAGGTTGCCCATCTTCTAGCACCCTATCAAAAACCAAACCTGGGTAAGCTGAAGTCCCTGATGTGAAAGAATCACCAAACCTTCTCAAGATCAAAAGAAACCACTTCAATGGTAAGTTGCAAGAACCCTAGTACTACTTCTGGTATAACTGTTATGGGTTAAACTTCTTTCTGAAGTCCTGTAAGAAAATTATTGGCATTGAAAAAATAGCTTAATCTTCCAGAAAAGTATTTATTTGTCTTTGTTGAAATTCAGGGCTCCTGGTCGAACACTGCAAGCTCACTTTCGTAAAAGCAGAGTTGAATTTGAAAGTTCCTTGTATATGCTCAAAGAAAAACTGCATTTTTTCCTGTTCAGCTAGATAATGATAGCAATAAAAATCTGTGCAGGAAAAGCAACCTGTCTCAAACCCACTCGTGACCTTTTCAGTTTATATTTTACTTTTAACTTGGTCTTAGATTTGGTTAGTGGAAATACTGTGCTTTTTTTTATTGCTCTAGCTAGAAAAACAGATGACAGTAAGAAGTTCAGAGGGATTCTTTGATGCTGGAAGTTAATGTTTTCAAAAAGAAAATCTGCTTTTGAAACGTCTCTTTTTCAGTTAGAGGTATTAAAGAGAAGTAATATACATAAACATCATAAGCCACGAGGCTTCAAAAGTGGCAGTCAAGTTTACTTCTTTCTAGAAAGAAAATAAAACTGTTTTGAAAGTGTTTGAGAGTTGGAGCAATCTGTATTCTTGCTATCTCTAAGCACATACAAAATGTTTTAGAAATAAGACAGATTTCGTGGTAGACACTGCCTTCTTTGGAAATCTCCAATTGCTGCAAGTTTTGATAGTATTTAGAACATTTGTTACATTAAAGTAGTTGAGAAAAACAGTAATGGATTACTGCTACCAAATCAAATCTGTAGCTTCACAAAAACTCTCAGTATACAATATGACAATCTTAAATCTATAAAACTAGCTTTTCTGATTCAGTAAAAAAAAAAAAAGCAAATACTTCTGTCTACAGAAACAATAATCTGTTTCTGAGACTTGCATCCATGAATTTACTAGGGTCCTGATGACAGACTGAGGTGACGAAACATTTTTTCACCTCCTTCTTTCTTAGGAGTGCAGGTTTCTTAAAGTTCACTGTGGAATTGATTTAAAATATATATATTCCTTCAGTGTACTACTTTGCTTTTATCATCAAGATTTTAGATGTAGTACATAATGAAGTTTGTTAACTAGTGTTGAAGAGAGAGTAAGGTTAGTCATAGTATTTTTAAGGTCCAGCATTCTAACTTTTCTTTATAAATAAGAGCAGGTTTTTTTTTCATATTTTTCAGTGAAGCTGATGACTATTAGAAATTATAAACAAGCAAAGATAGCTGAAGTTGCTGAAGCGCAAAAGCAATTTTATTCTAAAGCTGAAATAACAAACAGAAGTGAAGCTGGAATACATTTCCCACTGGCCTACAACATTACCTGGATGAGAAAAATGATATGGAAAAAATTACTGCATAGAAATTTTGTCAGCGCTACTTCTGGCTATTTTTCTAATCCTAATAAAATTACCATTATTGTAATTGTATGCTAGGGACTTAAAAGCTGCTACTGTAGATCTTAACAACTGCTTTGTTCTAGAAGTTTTTATACTTTTGTTTCTGTTTATTCTAATGTTCACAGAGTACATGCAGAATGTTCCAATAAGTAAAATGTATGCAACTTTTCAGGGAAGCATGCTAGCAGGCCATGAGAGTGTACTTATACATGAGCCAGACTTGTTAAGAGCTTTAATAAATACGTAAGTAAGGCAGAATGAAAATAGAGAAAAATACCAAAAAAAAAAAAAAAAAAAGGAAAAAAACTTGCTCTCGTCATTCTGTTGTTCCATTTTTAATAATTGTTCTCTGAGTATCTAATGTAGTTCTTAGTGATAGGATCCTAAATGAACATTACTACCAGGACAGAATATGGGAAATATTTATTGAGAAATGCGAAAATTTATTCCTATACTCTGCAGTATATGAGAAGCACCTTTAAATCTGGTTGTTACTTGATCTTCTGCAGTTACTTCTGCAGTAAAGTAAGGTGAAAAATGCTAACAAGGCATTCTGTGAATGTTGTGCACTGCTGTGGTATGGTATACAAAAAGTCATGTTTAATCTTCACCTATAGTTTTCAAAGAATATAAGACGTCAGTCTAAAAAATGAAATGGATTAAATGATCTGGAAGTTTCTTGAAAGTTTCTTTCTGGCTTTAGGTATACTCGGAGTAGCATTAGTAAATTATGATTTTTTTTTATATAAAAGAAGCCCTGAGAGTATTGTATTTTTAATATAGATGAATATGAGTTGGAACTTTCTAGATTATTTGTAGTTCTTCATTCTCTGAGGATAATCACAGGAAATACTTATTTTTCAGTTTCTATAGATGTGTTTTAAAATAAAAGGATGTTTTTTGTGATGGTGAAAGTGGTTTAGAAGATCCTTACCCATCCTAAGGCATCTTTCAGCTGAAAATAATGGATATAAGGGAAGTTTGATTTAAAGTTAACTTTGTGTGCTCTTCTTTTGATTCCCTGCTGTTGGTGAATACGTTTTAAAACACAAATTTTCCATGGAAAAATTGTTCCAATGTAGTATCAGCATAATTCAAATGGCTTGCTGTAACAGCTTGGCAGTCTTCTCATTAAAGTTGAACAGTAGTTCTTTGTGCTGTAAGTTTAAGTTAATTTGTTTTGATCCCCTTGCCTCCTCTCCCAATGATAAAAATATGCATTGTAGTTTTTGTTTTTCCCTTTTTGGATCTGCTGAGAGGGTTGCTGTGTATTTTATTTTATTAAAGAGCCTTCTAGACTATTAGAGGGGAGCAGCTTCATGACGCTCGTCTCCTTTTGTATGGGTTTGAGTTGATTGAACACAAGGAAATGATTGTGGATGGCAAACCAGCATCCTAAATTTATACTGAAAGGGTTTTTCTTTCTGTAAGGACTGAGCACCAAGCTGAGATGGAAGTGCAATAAAATAGGCAAAAGTGTATTATTAGATGGTATCCTTGTATGAATTTTAGTGGTTAAGGAGAAGTGTAAAATGTAGCTGAAGAGATGCAGACTTTAAGACCTGTTTTCTTCTCTGCGCTCAGCAGTTCAAGTAGTTCCCCAGTATTTTTTATAAGCACCTTATAACACATTTCACTGTTCCCTTTAAACGCGAATCTGTGGATGTTAAAAGTTGCTTTTTATTCAAAGTATGAAATTTTATGCCCAATTTTATTAAACTTATTCCTTTCTAAGGAATCAAGTACATCTCCTACTGAAAACAAAACACAGCTCCTTACCTCTAGTTTGATCTTGAAGAGATGTCAGGATTAATAATGTAATATATCCGTGAAGGCTGTATAGGCAGGAGAGCTTAGCTCTTGAGGGATGCTGTACATCTTCAGAGCTGGAAGTAATTGGAAGTTGGATTGTCTGGGTAGGTTATATGGTAGGAGCTACCAATGAATTACCTTGGAAAAAAACTTACTAGGATTACTAGTATTTACATATTTTGTTACCACATGAATACTAGATTGGTGGATATGGATACAAGAGCGAATAATTTCAATCTTAGTTCTTTGCTAAAAAAATGTTTTTTTTAAATGGAAGCTCATTTTATCCTGATAATAGTGTTTCTTTGTGTTGATATCTGTGGAGATTCTTAAAAGAATGCGTATAGTAATAAACTATTCCTTACTTATTTTCTTAATGTGCTGTGGTGAAGACAAAAACACTCTTTAAATCTTACAGGTAATTTTTGATACTTACCTGAAAGAAAAGTGCTTTGCCTGTGTTGAATTTGTAGAACTTTAGTGCTGGGGGAATGGACATGAAATGCCTATCCTTGAGGGACAAGGGAGAAAAGGACAGAATCAGGTCAACACACTTCCGGTACTTGAAACTGCTTTACTATCTTGATCCACTGCTAAACAAGTTCTGTATGAAATTAAATTTCTCCTATGGCAGATGTTCATTTGTACACATAAACACAGTTGCTGTGTTATCTGTACTAGAAACTCTTAATTTCTTTTCTTTTTGCTGTAGGCAAAATACCACATTCAACTGAAGAACTGGATGCGATTCAAACATCTATATGTTGTTCTAGTTCTTTAGTCTCAGGTTTTTTTGCTTCTAATCTATGGAAAAAAAATATCATGTTTTCCAGATATAATCGTCTTGCCACCCTGGCTATTTAACCGTGATCAACAAAATGTAAATAATACTTGCTTGCCGTTTAAGTTGTTTCCATGTTCCATTTCAAATTGGTAACTAAATGAAGTATTACCCCTACTTGATTGGTAGCTTATGTGTTTGCCAGTACTGCGTGTTAAGGCACTAAACCGTTCCTTTTCAACAAAGTCATTGCTATAATAAAAATAACTCCGTGTAACACAGAAGGAAGTTGAGTATCTGATTTGTTTTCATATCCTGGAGGTAATGGTATTGAAATTACCTCATTGGATGTAGTATCATATGGGACTGATGAAATTTGGATTTGAGATTAAGTTCCATTGTAAAACAATGTGATTGATGCTGTTTTCTTACTTTAAAACTAACAAGCTTATTATACTGTTGGGAGATATTATTCCCTTTTATTTGCTAAAACTTGTGTTAAACTTTAAGATCATTCCCTGATCAGATGGTGGGGAGGCTTATACTTCAGTGAAGTAGAGCTTAACCATTTTGGAAATGGATTGGGAAAGTCAGTGACACAAATTCTCTAAATTATATTTTAGTCTTTTGGAAGTTAATTACTAATTACTAGATTACATAAATATCACAAAATGATACATTTATTTATGAGTTTCCTGATTCTGAGAGGCGTGTATCATTTTGTGGTAACAGAGTCAGTTAAAGATTCAGGGGGTGAGGAAGGAGTCTCCATTTCTTCACTGATGAAGGTTTACTTGGAGTGCAGAGGAAGAACTAAGTTCTGTTGTTTTACAACTTAACTAAATTTGAGAATTCCATAATGCTCAAAATATGAACCCCATATGCATTTTTATTTCTTGTATTTTGACACAGTTCATATCATAAAACACAAAGCAGATAATTCTGCAGGCAGCTTGAATGAATGGCACTGACTTTTGAACTAAAGTGTTACTTTGACTAGATACAGCTTAAAATCTTTTCCACCCGTTTACTCTTACCCTTACGTAGCCTTCTGGGTAGAAAGATGTGTATGGTAGTTCTAGAACTATGATATAAATGGGCAGCCAGCATAGGTGTTATTGCATTGCCAAGTGAGCTGAGTCCCTTGTTTTCCATCCGAACTGAACTAAAAAGATGTCTTTCTGAATTGCATGTACTCGAGTTAGGACTACTGTAGGTAATCAGTCTTTCAGGAATCTCTTACTTTTGACAAGTAGGTTTTAAACTAGCTGGAGCTGTTGGAGTGAAGAAGGTCATTTTTGAAGTGGTAGACCTAACCACTATCTCTCTGTCTTGGTAATAAGACATGTCTCCACAAATTTGTACTAACGTAGTCCAGCCTTAGTTTAATGCACCATTGGGCAGACATAGTCTCTAGCGCTTAGCCTGTCTTGATTTTTACAGGTGTAATGGGAAACTTACTCAGTGTCATTCTTCTGTACTTTTGACTGCAAGCTGTGGAGCTAAATGAGAAATTCTTTCCAGCTTTTACTGTATTTGTAAGTCTCTATATATAGTGTAGATTTTGTCTGGGAAATGTTTTGTATTTCTTTGTCTTGTCTTTGCTTTCTTGAGAATTTTGTGTTTCTGTTTTAAGAGGATGTGGTTGGTTGCTTCCAGTAGAAGCATTTTGGGAATATCTGGTAGTAAGATTTTGGAGGAGCATTTTGAGTAACAATGTTATGAAAGTTGTCAGGCTATGCAACCAGTCTGTCTTCTGTTGTTCTAAGTATACAACTTAGAACCAGTAACTATATTGCTATCTAACATGGCATTTCAGAGAAGTGCCCTATTCTTCACCTCTGTTTTTTATTGTACTTTTGAAACCTACAAAGGTACATTGCTTAAATTTTCAAGTTAAATAAGTGTGATGATGCTTTACTTCAGCTGTAGACAACCTGAAATTAAAACTATACATTGAGCTGTCTGACTTTCTACTAAATGTTGAAAAATATATGATCCCCCCCATGCACTTAAGAGATCACTTCACTGAAGAAGTGATCAGTGCTTTGGGTTTCATTTTCTTCTGAGCATTTAACCTTGTCTAATGTATCTGTAGATATTTCTCTTTTCTTTTGAAATTACTTCAACCACAGTTCACTTTTGCTGCCTGCTTGTGTGCAGTTGGCTGCACTCCCCACCTGCCACCTTCCTTTTATTTTTTTCATTTTAATCTGTCAGTATCGATTGTAGCTTTCACTTCTTGCATTGGTCTTGGATGGGGAAACAACAGCATGGACTGTCAACCATGTTGAGCACATAAGGCAGTTGCAGTAGTTAGTCGGTAAGGGATTCTGGAGTCTATATTTGACTAGTCAAAGAAAGTATTGAATTATTTTCAAGGTCATGGACCCTATCTTGAAAACAAAGTGCTTCAAGCAAAAACATAGCTTAATAGAAGACTAATTTGTGAATGGTAGGGTTGATAGGAGAGTCAACTAAGCCTTATAGGCAGTGAGACGTGCCAGGCTTCAGTGTAACTGAGATGATTATTTGCATGTTGTCAAGTGTTGTACTGGGATTACCTACTGAAAGCCAAATCAAAATAATTTGAGTGTAAGCTGTAAAGCTCATAAAATGGCTCTATGCATTCGAAGAAGTATTTAGAAAGAACAAGTTTTTCCTTTTGAGATGAAGTTGAGAGGCATTAAATTTGGTACTGCCGGATGACATTCATGAACTACTTCTGTAACAACGGATGTTAGGTTTTAAAGTTTTTCCAGGAAAACCATTAAATCCTTTCTGTGAGCAAATGTGTAACACCGCTTTCTTAAAATGATGGGGGAGAAGGAGGTTCTGAATGTTGTTGGTGTGTGTGTGTTGGGGGGTGGGGGCGGTTGTGTGTTTTTTCAATGTTTTTTAATACAAAGATATGAATTACGTTATGATGGCATGAACATCTTAATCAGAGAATTGCTGCAAAGATGTGAAAAATGTCAGAAAATATCTCTGTAATGGAGAACATATGCAGCTTTGGCAGTAAAGCTCTACAGTGTGCACCTTTTGCTATTTTATGCAGTGTCAGGAGAACTTAGTCTTTGCAACTTCTGCTTTATACTTAAGTCCACTTAAAAGCAGTTATGTGACTTTCATTTGCTGAAGAAAATTAGAACAGATATTTCTCAGAATTAATGTTTTTTTTTTTTCCTTGCTTTGTGTGTGGTCAAAACTTTTCCATTGAATTGTATTTTTGAGAAAAACATTGCTCTCAAAGTGGAAAGTTGGGGATGTAGAGGAAAATAATTCTTAAAATAGCCTATTTTTCTCTTTTAAAAGGAAGAGGGAAGGCATTGGGAATTGATCTGTTTCAACATTTATACAATATATAACCTAAATATCCCACAAGTGTTGATTAATATCTGTCTATTTTAAAGGGACTTGACTGTATGCCTTGTCCAGAGAAATGCTACAAGTCTGATTGCTTACTGTTAAGAAGCCTGGTGTTTCTTTCAGGCTTTTTTGTTTTTATGTGATGCACTCGCTAACTTTCAAAAAATTGTTATTTGATCCTTCATTGAGCAGAAACAGCACATTGTTTTCTGTTTAATATTGCTGTGTTTAATGTCGATTGTTAAAATGTGTGCTAATCTTTTCTTTACATAAGGGAAGATAGTAAAAATATTTTTGTTTTTAACTGGACTAGCTTTTTTCAAGAAAGCTGATTTTATTTTGAAATGTCTCCTCTTTTTGTTTTCTTCTCCTCAGATTTGAGTTCTGTGAACCTGCCTTTGTGGTTGGTAACTGTTTGGAAATAGCCTCAGACAGTCATCAGTATGACCGAATTTACTGTGGAGCTGGAGTCCAGAAAGACCATGAAAACTACATGAAAATTTTATTGAAAGTTGGAGGCATTTTAGTAATGCCTATAGAAGATCAGGTGACTTAATGACAATTTCCCCTTGCTATCCTATAGTATATGAGAAATACGTAATTTAAGAAATGTTTTAACATGTATAGTTGACTAAGTTGAACGTTAACTGTTGTCTTTACTCAGTGTATTACTGTAATTCAGCAGGTGTTTTTGCAATGCAGTCTTGAAATTGTTTTCCTTTAAATGGTGGGGAAAATGTCAATATCCTGTTTATCTGTGATAAAACTGTTTTGTCTTCAGTGAAGCTAGTACTCTATTCTTAAGTATTTTAAGTATATTATGCTAGTCCTAGTACTGCCTTGAAATCCTTGCCACACATGTTCAGCTAATACTTTAACACAGCATAGAACACTCTCTGAAACAGGAGAATTGATTTTATGTTTGTAATTAATGGTAGTAGAGATAAAAAAGAGTGGAGGAAAAGACTTATTTCCAGCAATTTTCAGTGTTGCTTTTTTGTTAGACTTTTTCCAGACAGGTGTATTATTTTAATAATACTTCACACTGTTATCGCTTTTCATCCTTAGATCTCAAAAGGCTTTACAAAGGTAAGTATTATTCTCCCCGTTTTGCAAATAGGGAACCAGGGAACAAAAAACTGATTTACGTGGATGTTCTCTTGAATGTAGATAATTACTAAATTATTTGCTGGTAAGCTTGCTAGTTACCTTCCAAAAAAAACTAACTATATGTTTACTTTCTCAGAATATCCAAGTGATTTAAATGTGGTCTGTGTCATTAAGTTATATGAATACTAGAGAAAGTATTTATTGGACTAAGATACCATCAATTGAGATTGATTGCATTCATCTCAAAGGTAGTCTAGATTTGAAAGCAAAATTAAAACTGCCATTAGGTTCATCTTATATGCAGACGGTTAGCACACTAGAAACTGTAAGACATAAGGAGAAGCTAAAAGATCTGGGTTCCTCTGACCTGGAAAGAAGGGAAAAAAAAACCTGGGGGGAAAAAAAACAACAAACCCTAACAAAACCAATCAAAGAGAAAACACTTGGCTACAGAACATCTCATCTGATTTCTGGGGCATTTATGTGGTAGGCAAGAGTCAGTTTTTGCAGATGCACAGGGAATTTAAATAAAAATGTTGCAGTAGCAACAGTATTCTGTCTTGATAGAGGGAAAACAGTTTTTCATAATGAATTGAATACTGCGTAATGAGGTAAACACTCCAGCACTTTGTCTGGAAAGGTTGTGGAAATTTTTTTTGTAACTTTATCAGAAAAAATTTTCTGAGTTGCTTGACTTAGCTTTGGAAAAATGGAAGGGGGAAGCACAAAACTTATCTTAGGACTTTATTTTCCAGTTGCATCTCTCCCTACTGCAGAATAGCCTTCAGTACTCCAGTGACAGAAAAATATTTCTAGGAATATGGAAGTGCTGGCTATTTAGAGAACAACCTCTTACAAATTAACTTTGAAGTAAATCAAAATTTCACTGTTTGAACATCAGTTTGAACAGTATTGAGTATGACAAAACTGTAACCACTGATTTTTTTTGTTGTTGTTCTTATGCAGCTAACACAAATCTTGAGGACGGGACAGAACACATGGGAAAGTAAAAATATCCTTGCTGTTTCATTTGCCCCGCTAGTGCAACCAAACAGAAATGACAATGGCAAACATGATACTGTGGGACTGCGTAAGTATCACTTGTACTGGCTCCCTTTGGTTTGGTGGGTTCTAATAGTGCTTGCTGGTGTTACTCTAGAAGTGGAGAGGCTATCCTTTACATATGTGTGACGGAATAGGAACATAGAACTTCACATAGTGGCAGCTCACTGATAGTTTGTGCTGCTGGCTATGCTGCATTGCTGCACAATCAACATCTCAGATTAAAATGGTGCATTGTTTCCAGCTTACTTTTCCAGACTCCTTTTCCTTTTGGATTCAGCTGCTTTTCTAATGAGATACATCTAACATACTGAGCTAATACTAGGTTTATCAAAAGTACTGATGTTCAGACAGTCTCACAGAGGGAAAAAAAAAAATTTCTCTCTCCCCTCTGGAAATGGAAGGAACTGGTTTACACTGCAGCTGTGGTACTACAGAAAGTTAATAGCTGAGTTGTCCTTATGTCTGAAACTGATAAGATGATTCTCACTGTCTTTTATATGGGCTTTATATGGTCACTTATATGGGCTTTCTAGTCACAAAACTTTTCAGTTAGATTAGGAAGGGCATTTAGAAAGTCTCTGAAAGCACAGCTGTTGCCAAGATAAGATGATAGCATGATGAGGAAAAAAAAAAAGGCTGGAAAAAGTACAGAGATAAAAATTTGTGCTACCACAGACAGAGCTAGGAATAGTATTACATAGGGCTTCAGTGGCACCCAGGAATTTAAATAAAGCCAGCAAAGAAACTAGACAATAACAGTTTTCTCCTGCTTTGTTCTGTTAACATAAGACCAATGTGGACTAATTCTCCTGTACTATTTACGTGCCTCTTGATTCTATGCACAGTTTTAAATGCAAAACAGATATAAGCCATTCAGCAGTCTAGGATGCCATGTCAGGTTGCATTGCTTGTAACTACTGATCTGACTATTAATTTAGAGAGTATATGTGAACTTGCAAAGAGTGATTCCTTACTAAAAATCACAGAAGCATAGAATGGTTTAGGTTGGAAGGGACCTTTAAGATCATCTAGTTTCAATCCCTCTGCTACAATCAGGGGACACCTCCCTCTAGACCAGGTTGCTCAGAGTCCCATCCAACCTGGCCTTGAATGCTTCCAGGGAGGGGGGGGCATCCACAGTCTCTCTGGGCAACTTGTTCCAGTGTCTCACCACTCTTACAGTGAAGGATTTCTTCCTAATATCTGCTATAAATTTACCCTCTTCCAGTTTAAAACCATTTCCCCTTATCCTGTTGCCACATGCCCCTTTCAGGTTTTAGAAGGCTGCTATAAGGTCTCCATGGGGCTTTCTCTTGTCTAGGCTGGAAAGTCTTAGCTTTCTCTGCCCCTCCTCAGGAGGGAGGTGCGTTAGCCCTCTAATCATCTTCATAGCCCTCCTCTGGACCTGCTCCAGTAACTCCACGTCTGTCTTGTGTCAGCAGCTCCAGAACTGGATGCAGTACTCCACATGGGGTATCATAAAAGCAGAGTAGAGGGGCAGAATCATCTTTCTTGACCTGCTGATCACACTTCTCTTGATGCGGTGCAGGATGCAGTTGGCCTTCTGGGCTGCAAGTGCACATTGCCGGCTCATGTTGAATCTTTAATCGATTGACAGTCCCAAATTCTTCTCCTCACGGCTGCTCTCAAGCCATTCTCTGCCCAGCCTTATCTGTGCTTGAGATTGGCCCAAACCAGGTGCAGGACCTTGCACTTAGCCTTGTTAAACTTCATGAGATTGGCGTGGACTCAACTCTCAAGCCTGGTGAGGAAACATCTCACTAGCGTGTCAGCTGCACCACTCAGCTTGGTGTTGTCTGCAAACTTGCTGAGTGTGTACTTGATTCTACTGTTCATGCTGCCTACAAAGATGTTAAACAATACCAGTCCAAAAACTAATCCCTGAGGAATGTTATGGGTCTCCATTTGGACACTGAGCCATTGACCAGAACTCTGAGTGCAAACATCCAGTCAATTCCCTTATCCAGTGAGCGGTCCATCCTTCAAATCCATTTTTCTCCAATTTGGCAACCAGGATGTCATGCAGGACAGTGCCAAATGCTTTGCACAAGCCTAGATGACGTCAGTTGCTCTTCCTTTGTCCAATGGTGCTGTGACTCCATCATGAAAGGCTGTCAAGCTTATCAGGCTTGACTTGCCCTCAGTGAAGCCATGTTGGTTACCAACATTCACCTTGTCTTTTTTTTCCACGAGCTTTAGTAGGGCCTTTAGGAGGATCTACTCCATGGTCTTGCCAGGCTCAGAGGTGAATCTAACAGGCCTGTAGTTCCCTGGATCTTATTTTTTTTTCCCTTTTTGAAAACAGGGGTTTTGTTTCCCCTTTTACGGTCAGTGGGATCTTCACCAGACTGTCATGACCTTTCAAATGTAATGGATGGCAACTTCATCTGCCAGTTCCCTCAGAACCTGTGGATGGGTCGCATTGGGTCCCCTGGACTTGTGGACTTTGTCCCATGTGATCTTGTAAGAGATCAACTTGAGAATTTTAGAGTTCTCTACTACCATTCTCATATTACAGATTAAAACAGTATAGACCAGTAGCATTTAGAAGTGAGCTGCAGTACAGTAAAGGTGTTTCTTGTAAGTAGCTTAAAAGAATACTCCTAAAATGACTGTTCAGTTAGAAGAGGAAGAAGAAAATAACATAAAAATATGCTACTACCTTGCCACTACTATCCAATTATAAATGGCATTAGGAAATTGAAGTTGCCCTATGAAATGAAATCAGCAAAGTAACACTTCTTTCCTCCACTCATGTTGTCTTTTTACTGTTGGCTACAACTGCAACCAGTATTGCCAGTATTAAGCATCTTTTTGGTCTCAAATTTTAATAACTAGCTTGGAGTTTAAGTCAGTGAAAAAAAATATTTAGTTGGAAATTCATTGAGTGTTTTTAAACTGGATCAGTATTGGCAGTGTTTTTATAAAATTTATTTCCTCATTATGCATTATGCTCATTTCCTCCTTTGCAGTAGTATCTGTAAATTTTATACTATTTTATGTAGGAACAAAAGTGAGGAAGTTGAACAAGCGACAGGTTTGGCTGATGTAGAATCATAGGATAGCGAACATTTCCCACTAACCCATGTCCCTCAGTACAACATCTAAATGTTTCTTGAATACCTCCAGAGATGGTGTATGTACCAGTCTGTTCCAGCACCTCACTACTCTTGGAAAAGTATTTCGTAATGTCCAATGTGAATCTCCCCTGGAGAAACTTGAGGCCACCCATGAGCCTCCTCTTCTTCAGACTGAACAATCCAAACACCCTCAGCCATGCCTCATAAGGCTTGTGCTCCAGACCCCCTCCCCATCTTCATTGTCCTTCCTCTGAACAGGCTCCACAGCCTCAGTCTTTCTTGTAGTGAGGGGCCCAAAACTAAACACAGTACTCAAGGTGCAGCCTCACCAAGGCTGAGTAGAGAGGGATGATTACTTCCTTGCTCCTACTGCAACGCTATTTCTGATACAAGCCAGGATGCCATTGACCTTCTTGGCCACCTGGGCACACTGCTGGTTTGTGTTCAGCTGAGTGTCAACCAATACTCCCAGGTCTGTTTCCTCTACATTGTCTTTCAGCCATTCTACCCCAAGCGTTGCTTGGGGTTGTTGTGGCCAAAGTGCAGGACCCGGCACTCGGTGTTATTCAACTTTACCCACTGCCCTCAGCCCAACTATCCAGCCTGTCCAGATCCCTCTATACGGCCTTGGTATCCCCAGGCAGATCAACACTTCCTCCCATTTTAGTGTCATCTGCAGACTTACAGAGGGTGCACTCAATGCCTTCATCCAGGTCGCCAGTAAAGATACTGAACAGAATACGCTCCAGTACTGATCCCTGGGGAACGCTACTTGTGGCTGGTTGCCAGCTGGGTGTGATTCCATCTATCACCATGCTCTGGGCCTGGCCATCCAGCCAGTTCTGTACCTTTTATTGTTTTGTTTGCCTTGGAATTACTTGGCAACAGGTCATACTGGGTATGTTATCCAACAGCCCAGCAGTGCTTAATCATCATCTACTTATTGCAAAATATGAGGCGTTTGACTTTTTGTTACTTTGTTGTTGTTGTTCAGAAACTTTGATGCCTTTTCTGCTACAAAGATAAGGGTGGCTTACTTGGTCAGCTGTGATCTTGACATCATGATCATTTGGGTTTAGCAGGAAGAAGTATTTTGTGTAGAAGAGAGAAGGAAGAAAAGCACTTGCCTAAACCAGTGTGACATGGTAGGGGAAATGTTCCGAACAGCAGGAGGTGGTAGGAGCAGTCGGTCCCAAGGCATGCCATGTTTGAAGTGTGCTGTCTAAAATCAATTTTTAAATAGCTAATATTTTCTGCTTCTCTTGCGCATCTGTCCAAAGATCTCTTAACAGCTTGGACTGTGTGTTTTCTCTAAAAGAGTAATCATATTCCAGAAGCCATCTTCTGTCCAAATCTGAGTATGTCTGGAGTAAGAGATGTTTTTCAGTAGAGAATATGCTACAGGGTTTGTCGGGAACCCTCAGTCTTTTTATTTCATTTGTATATCGCATCACGTACAAAAATTTTGTTTGTTCTTAAACATGAATTGCACTCTCTTGCAACTAATGTTTTTGTTAGAGGGAAATTT
The DNA here is from genome assembly GCA_028571105.1 of Tragopan temminckii. NCBI lineage: Eukaryota > Metazoa > Chordata > Aves > Galliformes > Phasianidae > Tragopan > Tragopan temminckii. The sequence goes on along the minus strand of JAOWBP010002052.1, from coordinate 44,999,326 downwards.
TGCTTAATGAGTATAACTCTCTTTCTTTCCTTTTAGCTCCATGTGCTGTTAGGAATCTTCAGGACCTCGCTCGAATATATATCAGACGCACCCTTAGAAACTTCATAAATGAGGAGATGAAAGCTAAAGGCATTGCTCAGAAGGCTCCCCCTAAACGAAAACGCAGGCGATGTCGTAGACGCAGGATTAACACCTACGTGTTTGTTGGTAATCAGCTCATTCCTCAGCCTCTAGATAGTGAAGAAGATGAAAGAATGGAAGATGATAACAAAGAGGAGGAGGATAAAGATCACAGTGAGGCCTTGAAGCCAGAAGAGCCTCCTCGAAATCTATTGAGAGAGAAAATTATGAGTCTACCATTACCTGAATCTTTAAAAGCATACTTGACCTATTACAGAGAGAAGTAACTTGTTTTAAGTAGAAGTAATGCCTACTGATAGTTCCTTTATTCTTGAAAATGTAGCATTTATTAAGAAATAGGTGGACAAATTATTATTAGTCTTTCATCAAGACTGAAGTACAGCGATAAATCATAACTTATCTTTATCTTTGCTACAAGGAAGACTTGCATTCAACAGTAAAATCCCTTTTTAAAAATCTATTTTTCTTTAAATTTTGAAAATGCTGTTTTAACTCTGATAGAAATATATATTCCATTATGCAGCACTAATCGATATTTTGCATGATATGTCTTTTTGATCCCTAACAGATTTGTATTGATAAAAGGATGAGTGAAATTTTATATCTGCTAAATAATTGTTAAACACGTGCATCCGACTTGAGCAGTTTGTCTGTATTTATTATTAGGGAACATTTTAAACATGCAGACACTTATCCTCTAATGTCAGTACCAGACCCTTTAAAAAGTTAATTTTACTATGGCTTTGTTGCAATCATTATTACTATGTTGGTATAAATGTATTCCAACAACACAAGTGCAATAAATGTATACAGACACTGAATTAGCTGGCTTTAATGAAATATGAAAGTGCAAGTTCTGAAACGTCAGGTGACCCTACTACTTCTGCATTTATCTTTTGCCAAAAGATCTTGAGAAAAGTGACAGCTTATCCCAGAGCCTTAAAGAAACATCATATTGAATGAAAAGGAAAGCAATGCTTACTTCAGCTCTGCTTATACTTAACTCCATTGTATGCTTTCAGTATTTTAACTAGAGGCACTTCCTCACTTGTGAGATGTTTAGGACAGTACTTTTTGTTTATTTCTGCAGCTCATGGCATTGAGACATAATGTTTTGTATACAAGATTGTACTTTAGATTTGTCATCTGTATTTACTGCTTTTAAGTAGAGGTAGAACTTCAACAAAATTTAGTTTGTATTGCTTATTGAAATAGTTATTATAGTAAAAGTTAGAATTTGTTTGGCAAATGCACTTTAGTAAGTAGGTTTTATACTTAACATGCATCTCCAAGAAGGTAGACTTGTGCTAGCCTATATTTTGTTTCTGAGCATGGCTCTTAGCACAAAACTATTCATAAAATCATATGCATCTTTTGGAAACCTATGAGTAGCAGTACAGCTGTGGGGATCCACGATAGTGCTGATTTAAATTGTTTTACAATTTTTCCTGTTCTAGCTGTGAAGTTACTTGCAGTTCTGATTTTTTTTTAACTTTGTTCTTAACATCTTAATTTCATTATTCTTTGTTGTAATGTAACCATGAGGCAGAACTCTGCTTATTAAGAACTTGACAAGATGTGCATTAAAAGCCACAGTCATTGGAATAATCTGCCTGGACCCAGTGAAAAACATTCCTTATGAAGAAATATCCTGCACAATACATTTTTAATACTAATAATTTTTTTGTGTGTGAAATAACAGACAATATAACCAATTTTTCTAAAACAGTAAAGTTCCTAGTCCAAGTATTTATAACCAGCCAATATTAATTTGAACTAACAGTCCAGTATTGACTTCCAGATATATAAGCTGAGAAAGAAGATGCATAACTCTGACAGTGACCCTTTATTGTGCATTTCATGCTGCAGTCCCTGGTTGTTGTTTTTTAAGGTACATGATAGTAATACTTAAATGGAACTTCATGAAGGCCTGTTGTACCAGCATGTGGAGTTATTTTCCGCAGTATATTTACAGTATAAGTAAACAATGCTGTTTGAAATAAATACTCTGACTTCATTCTAAAGACAGGAAGAACTACTAAGAAATAATTTTCCAAAATAATGATACTAATAAAGTAATTGTAATGCTTCAGCTATAAGAATTGAGCGTAATCTTGTTTTAAGTAGGTTATTTTAGATGGAGTTTAAATCATCTGAAGTTTGAGATGGTTTTTCTCTCTCCTTTTCTTGGAATATACATCAATAAACTCAAGAATTTGAGATTATTGAATATCACTTATATACTTTAAGGACTCTATACAGGATGCTTTTGGAGAATAAACTTCTGCATTCTTTCACTCCTGTGTACTTGGAAAAATGGACAACGGATGATTTGTCATGATTATTCAGTATGTAAGTCTTTTTGCATTCACTGAAAGAGAATGTTTCTTCTGTGTTTTTATATGTGGATTTATTTTACACTCTTGAATTTATATTTACATAAAAAGGTAGAAATGCAAAATGTAATAAAACTTAATTTTTGCCATCTCACGTGATGGGGACGTTGTTGCAATAAAATGGTTTTTCTGGTGGTTTCTGCTTGCTGAATTCCTGTGTTTCTGTGGAAGTATTAAGCTATTTGCAATTTCAGGTATCAGTTTATTCATAATTGGGACACTGATTTTGTAAAAAGGTGATCATTGAGTCTCAGAAATATTGGAAGAATAGTACTTGCTACATCTTGAATTTTTATAGAGGTTGGAAGATGAGATATTATTCTTGACACAGAAGAACTATTTGGGGCCCAACAGTACTTCTGAAGCACTTATGTAAAGAGTTTGTTTTCTCTGGGAGAGTCCAGAAACTATGCTTCAGCTATGTACTCAAGAATGGTTTTACTCATTTCTAAATATTGAGATTGGTTTAACCCTGAACAGAGCTAATAGGTCAAAATAAATAAGAAAGACTTTGAGGTAAGAATAACAAGGGTGTTGAACAAATTGCAAGACCTTCTTACTGAAGGACTTACGTCTTGATGTGGCCTTAAGTTGTTAGCATAGAGAATAAAAGTGGATAGGCTAACCTGTCTAGCAATGCTGTAGTTGTAATCACTGTAGGAAGAGATGTAATGAATTGGAACTTGGGGGTTTTAATCTCCTTGGTCTGGAGGAGGTATTGAGACCAACACAATGTTTTTGAAGACCTGAAGTTGTTAATCCCATGTGTAGGTAGGACAACAAAGCCAGATCAAAAATTTGGGCATCTGTTACATTTAAATGAATCAGAAGAACTTCGTTCAACTGGATACTGTCTCTTTTGTTTGTTTAGGTGCTGGCAACTTAATCTGTTTTTTTTTTTTTGTGTGTGTGTGTGTGTATACATATGTATTTTGTTTAACATGCCCATCTACCTTTCCTCTAAACTACTCTAGTAGTGCATATGTACTAGTCAGTTTCAAAACAAATAGGGAATTTTAAATGAATGTGCTCAGTTCTCATTTAAAGTAGTTTTAATTCACTAAGTAATAATCTGTCTCCTTCAGTTATCCATATAGTTGATTTAGATTGTAATGCTTCTGTATTTGTTTGACTTTTCTAATCATTATAAAAAGTAGATTGTGTGCTGCATTCTTCCTGAAGTTGTACATAGAATTCCACCTTAATGACCTGGTAATTATTTTGACAATACTTGAATAGTGTCTAAGGCGCTTTCCATAAACTTCTTTTTGGCAGATTACTAAAGCTTTCAAGTTTGGTGATTCTTGATAACCTTCCAGTAAAATCTAGATTGCTGGCTTGATAAATGTCTGCTTTGTTTCTGTAACTTTGGAGTGTACCATCATCTTCATGAATTACTCTGTTCAAGTAAGGCTGGCTTGTTTAGCAGTAGGTTTGCACCATGCTTATAGTCAGTTTTGTAACCAAGAATACTAATTTATCAGTGCTTTATAATATGATGGTAATACTTTCTACAATCTTCTGATTGCTAGCCTTTGTATTCTGTGTAATACTTTGAGAGATTAAGGGACTTGCAACCTTCCTGGTAATTAAATTCCATCTTCTGCTGCTGCAATCTAGGAATCTGTTACATCTTGCCAGTGCTGGAGAAAAAGCACTGAAATGTTTCTTCTTCCTTCATGCATTCACTAGCAACCATGATGAATATTGACAAAGGAGAGGAAACAAAGCAGGTGTATTAGTGCATGTTAAGTATTTCTTCCTTTTTTTTTTTTTTTTTTTTCCCCTGAGTATTTACTTGTCATTTTTTCTGGCCCTTTCCT
>JAOWBP010002052.1:44948746-44969042 GCA_028571105.1 Tragopan temminckii | reverse complement strand
ACAGGGATAGGTACCCAGAATTGGAGCATTAACATTTTAACTCCCAGTGCACTACATGATGTTATGATGTGGAATACTGAAAACAAACAAAAAAACCAAACATAAAACCATGACAACTGGTCATTCCTATGTTTGCTGTGTGCTTTTGCATCTTTCTCTCTTCCACTGCTCTGGGGGCTAGCTGGGCATTGGCTGGGAGGTGGTGAGCAATTGCTTGTGCATCACTTGTTATAGATACGTATATATTTCATAATTATTATCCTTCTCTTCTTCATCTTAGTAAATAGTTTTATCTGAACCCAGGAGTTCTATTTTTTTTCTTTTTTTTTTTTTTTTCAATTCTCTTCTCCATTCCACAAGTAAAATAAATCTACCAGAAGGTCCAGAGAACCACAGATGTGGCAGTTCAGAAGCTTGCAAATGCAGTGTAAGGATTTGGATTAACTATAAAGTGCTTTATTATTTTGGGGGTGAAAGAATTTTGCAATACATGGCAAGAATATTGTGTTCCTATCTAGGTGCTTTATCGCGAGGAAAACTGTATTTTAGTTCCCTGCACCCCACCACACATACACCCTTTGATAAACTTCAGCTTCTAAAACTCTCTGGAGGTGCTTCCCACAGTAATTGGGGTCATTAGTCCTTGACTTCCTGAGCTAATTACCAGCACAATTGAGATGTTGTCTTCTGAAGAATTGGAGCTTGAACAGGTTAAAGGCTGCAGGCGCATATGGGTAGAAATAAAGATGAAGTGAAAAGATAAGACTATTTTTTGTGGCTGTTGTTTGTATTTTATTCTCTATCCTAATGTGCGAGCTGCATTTGCTTCTACAGGAACTGTATACTTTAACAGGCTCCTAAATCTTAATTTCAGTTCAGACAAGTAGAAAAGAGATGTCTGTGCCTTGACTATGTTCTTACTTTGTGTGCTTCCTATGTATAGGTCTTAACCAGAAATCAATTCTGTCTACATTGTAGTCTGAAGGATGCGTTGTTTTCAACTGCCAGTACTTACTATCACTAGTTCTGGCTGGTTCCAAACTGAACAACTTTTTCCAAGTTTGATCAACATTAAAATTTTAACAATGAGATGAAAAACAACAAGTTGCCAATGCACTGTAACACCATCTGTTTTAAAATTCTCTTATTTTATGTCCAATTTTGAAGTCAGCATATGATATTTTGTTTGTAAAGATAGGGAATAATGAATGAGAAGAGAAAGATGTAAAATATATTTCTCTAATATCTTGTTTGACCTTAAAGTGTAACATGAACATTAAAATTTTATAAAGAAATCCTTGAGGTCATACTAGCATGTAGAAAGCATTTGTTTCCATGCTTTGAGTTGGCAAGTTCACTCAATTTGCAACCTGGAATAAAGTGTATGCCGAAGTGCTGATAAATGCAGGAAAAATAACTTACCGTCCCATGTCTGGAATTTTGCTCTGAATTGCTAGTTGTGGTTGGCATACGAGGTACTTAGTAATGAGTTTCCAAAAGTAATTTTGAGGAAGAGATCACCACGTTGCCTCGTGTTTCAGATAAATTACGGTCATGCTGATAAGTCAAAATGATTCTATGAGGGAAAATGTAAATAAGTGCGTCTCTAGGGCAAGATTGCAGCTATATTTGCATTCCTTTAATAAGAGCATGAGACAGGAGTGTACAGTATGCAATATGTTTTCTCTAGATAAGTTTGCTGGGCTGTATGGTGTAGTCGTCTCTGGGGACTGAATGTTAGGGCAAGCTTTTGGTCACTGAAGAGTGCATTTAGCAGAACTGCTTTAGGACTATTGGCTGTTTCCTGCATTTTATCATTACAGCATTTGGAGTAGGCTTGGCATTGCTCTGTGAGGGGTGGAAAATGGAGGCTATCTCAGTCCTGTTATGCAGAGTATCTGAGCTTTTCTTTATGCCCATGTGAGCAATGAAAAGGGAGCTGAGAGTTAGCTTTAAGTCTCCTCTTTAGGCTGGCAAAAATGTTTTCAAGAATATGTTCTTTGTAAATGAAGAGGCTGAGCTCTTCTAACCTTCTCTCCTTTTTTGCTTTTGGTTATCTTCAATCAGAATAATTTTGAACAGCTATCGGGCTCTCTCTGGAGGAAAGGAGCACTACTGAATAATCTACTGAATGCTGAAGTTGGGAATGTATATAGATTTGTAATCATTTGCACTGTACTCACAAATCGACCTGCGCAAATTCCTTTATTACAGCTGGAGCAAACTAATCCATTTTCCTTTGTAGAGAAAATGTTATGTTTAACAAAGTATGGGTTGAATCAATGGCAAAGAGCCATTTAGGTTCTGTCACTACTTATATTCTAGGTGGCAGAAAATTAGGACATTTTTCCCTATATAATTTCTCTAGGAAATGGTTTTTCAATAGAGTAGTTTTAGTTATGTCTTGAGATGTGGTTCAGGACAAACAAAAATACAGCCATGGAGCAATCACTAAGGGGAAAGAAGGGAAGAGAGATCTGCAGACAGAAAACACAAGTCAACCGAGCAGCTTATTGTGATGAAGGGCTTAGTGTATTCCTAGAGCTGCAAGTCATGGTCTGGGAGTGAAAGTTCAGGGAATATTTTAAAGATCAGGAAACCCTGAGAAACCAGGAATGTTGTGAAAAGATGAGGGTTACAGCCATGTGCCTGTCCCTGTGAGCCTCTCAGCCAGATAGGAGAGGACTTATTTACCATGCATGAGAAATGAAAAGAGGAAATGATTTAGAAATTTCTGCTGGAATGATATGTAGGAATATGTATTTCTTAAGATGGAAATTTTGTTTGAAAATACCGAGTATTTTTCCTCTAAGGGAATAGAAACGAAGATTTTCCTGCCTTGTACTTCCTCTGTGCTGAATACATTAACTCTGTGGCTTGCCTGGGGAGATAAGCAGGAAGTATAAGAGTTACTCATGGGCTTTGGGGCAAAAGACTTCAGTTTCACGTCCCAGAAAAATGACTGTGAAAAAGTGAAAATTACAAAAATCTTTCAAGGTGAGCTTTGAGTCATGTGCTGCCTGTAGAAAACAGATGTTCCTGAAAAATTCTGCCTGCAGTATGTTATGAAGGTTTGAATGTTGTTGCCCTTGACTCTTTTTGGATTAAAAAAAACCAACAACACAACAACAAAAATCCAGTCTGAACCAAATCAAAGCTCTCCACCAAAAAATCATCATTTCATTTCAGAAAAAAATGAGATCAAAACTTGTCATATTGTTTCATGACAATAGTATTTTAATATCTGACATAAAATAATGCATCTTTTGAAAAGCCAGTTCACCAGCTTACCTGAAAAAATGTTTCAGAAAATATATTTGGCATTGTACTGTATATGCTTAGGAGCATTTCAATTTTCTTGGTAAGAAATTACAACTGTGCATTTTGAAAGCAAGTTGAAATTGCTTAGAAATCCTTTTGTCTAGTTCTGTTCTAGTTTGTTTTATTTTTCTCCCTCTTCAGTTTTATGAAGTTTTTAGTTTGACATTTGTTTTTCTGCATAGATTCTTTACAGTAATTGCAAACTTGAGAAGTGCCAGAACCAATGCTTCTATTCTACCAGTTCATATAAAAGTTTCTTGTTAATGCATCTCTTTTTATTAGTGTGGATAGATTGTGTCATAAATGGTTCGTTACCTGCTGAGACTTCAACAGTTTTTAACAAAACAAATAATTGTATTTACAGGCAAGCTGAGAGACTGCTCAGCAGAAATAATAAAAGTCTTTTATCTAACTCACTTGAACAGACTGTAATTGGCTATTGGGCTGGAATTCTGAATGAGGTTGCAAATTGACTGTAAATTATGAGCATCATAATTTTTCCAGTTCATCTCTTCTGTGTCGTAAGTCTGCCTGTTACCCTCTGTGATTTATTACAGAGCTCTGTCAAGAGGAGAAAGAAATTAGAAAACAAGTGCATGTGTGTGTGCATGCTTTTGGGACTAAATTCTTGTGAAATACTGGACCTGATTGCCGGGTTCATAAAAAGCAAGGGAAGAAAATGGGAAGAACCAGACTGAGAAACCTCTTGGGCTGAGTTAAAGATGGGGAAATTGTTCACTGGTTACTATCATGGACAGAACAAACTTAAACTTAACTAACCTTAAGGTAAGAAAAGTTATCTTATTTTATTATAGTTAAAAATATAAGTACTAATTAGATAGTAGTAGATAGAAAGACAGCCTTTAAAAGAAAACCTTTCCTTTGCATTCTCACAATCTCAGTTTTACGCCTTTGCTCCAAACTGCCAGCCCCCCACACCAAGTGGTGTAGCAGCAGGAAGTAATGGGAGCTTGAGCCACTCCATAACAGTTCCTCTCTGTACATTTCAAAAATAATTCTTTATAAAGTATTTACTAATAAGAGAGTATTTCTGGTGAATGTGAATGCTAATTAAGTAGGTCTTCCCAAGGTGCCTTTACTGAAAATATGTTATTGATCACTGAAGCTAAATTAGGAAAATTCATCAAGTCTTCTGGAAACTGTTCTCTGTTTAAGAGACAAATATTTTTTTAAACTCGAATGTTTAAGAGTAAAATGTGTGTGAGTGAGTTTTTTTTTTTAAAGCTATCAGTGCACCTTATTCTTGACAGGCCTTTGTTCTTGTGTAGATCATAGAACCATAGAATCGTTTGAGATAGATACTTGCTGTTTATGAACTGCTGAGAGACTCTCTAAATACTCAGCATTGTGCTTCTGACTCAACTGTGCTTTCAACCTTTTCCTTGCAAAAGGGCTGAGGAACCTCTAATCACACAGAGAGATACATATTGTATAAACCCTGTGAAGAGAAGACAATCCTTATGTATATACTTTTTTGAAAAACTTGAAAAGAAATGTTTATCAAAAAGAACTTAATTTTGGGATGCTAGATATTCTTTTCTTGTCCATTAGCATGGATATATTAGCATGGATTAGTATTAGCATGGCTGCAGGAAACTTTATATCTTTGTAGAACAGGAACATTTACTGCTTCAGAAGGAATGAAAAGACCAAGTCTTTGAAACATTTGTTTTCTACACTGATCTGTAAGACAAACTCAATCTCCAGAAAATTTCAGAACAATTAATTTGCGTGAAAAACACCTATCTCACAGAAGGGAAAAGGGGTTGTTCTGATTTTTGCTGGGACAGAGTTAATTTTCTTCTTAGTAGCTGGTATGGTGCTGTATATAGATTTATGATGAGAATAATTTTGATAACAGGTGAATGCTTTAGCTGTTACTGAGCAGTGCTTACACAAAGTCAGACTTCTCTGCTTCTCCTGCTACCCTGATAGTGAGGAACTGGGGGTGCACAAGGAGGTAGGATGGGATCAAACCAGGACAGCTGATCCACAGTGGCCAAAGGGATATCTCATACCATATGGCATCATGCTGAACAGTAAAACTGGGGAGAGTTAGATGGGGGAGCTGCTGCTGCTTGAGGACTGACCGGGCACACTCCACCGTGGGGGAATGAGCGAATGGCTGTGTGGTGCTGAGCTACCTGCTAGGTTAAACCATAGCTGCTGTAATTTATGTTTATTCTTTCTAAGCATGTTATGTTTTAGAGAACTGTTATTTTAAATGATACTAAAGGACTTTCTAAACATATAACAGAAAAATGAGATTAAAAAATCCTACCCCAAACAACGAAACAAAAATGGTATGTGATAGGACGATGTATAAACCTTTTCAGGTGAGCTGCTTATGCTGGATGACTTCAAGTTGACAGAAGAAAAAACCCTCCTAGGATGTAGTTCTGACCTATTTCTAGTTGTCTGCTTTAGGGTGTGATGAATTGCATGCTAAAAGGGGTGCAGTCACACCATAGATTCTAAACGAAGCCTTGGGTGACTGGCTCAGATTTAAATGTTTGTACAGTAATACTGGGGAAGAGAAATCCCATTCCTCTTACCTTTTTTCGTCTTTGTGCATGATGGGAAAGTTTGATTGGTATGTGATACTGAACAGCTGTTGAAAATACCATGTTTTGAGGCATAAATACCTTGATTCTATTATCAGTAATAGTCTGCAAACTGCAAATAGAATTAGAAACTTGCAGAGAATGCCTGCGTTCCTTCAGTCACCTTCAGGGGTATGGTCTTACTTATAACCTTGGAAAGAGGAATAATTTAATGATATATTTCTGCTTGACTGATTTAATATTCTTACTTTAAAAGAATGAGTATCGTGCTGATGTTCTTGAGGCTGTTGTTCATATTCTATTTTACATTCTTTCATGGCACTTGTAAGTACCACACGTTTATTTGTACAAAAATCTGTGGAAGAAATGAAAAAGCTACTTTACCACTTTGAACCAATGGGAATCCTAAGTACAGACAGTTTTGCTGTTGCCCAAGTCCCACAGCAAGTCTATCCCAGCTGTGGAGATTTGAATTTATCTCTTCCAAGTCCTTGCCTAATGCTTTAATTAAATCAACACTTTTTCTGTGTAGTGGTTGTTGATAGAAAAACTCATCTGTATCAAGTAAAAGTATGTGATAGACATGAACACAGATCCTATTCCTTCAGTCAGATATCTAGTGTGGGATTGAACTGTGAAGTGTGACCTAGAGAATCCCTCTCCATCTTTCCTGTAGGCCCCGTTTACACACAGAAAGGGCACAATGAGGTCTCCCTGAAGCCTTTTATTTTCCAGGTTGAACAACCTCAACTCCCTCAGCCTGTCTTCATAGGAGAGGTGCTCCAGCCCTCTGATCCTCTTCAAGTCCTTTTTCTGGACCCACTCCAACAGCTCCATATCTTTCTTGTGCTGGCAGCCCCAGGCCTGGATGTAGTGCTCTTGATGGGGCCTCACGAGAGCAGAGCAGAGGGGGGACAGTCACCTTCCTCTCCATGCTGGCCACCTCTCTTTTGATGCACAAAAAATCTTCTTATAGAAGAACTTGGTTTTCTCTGGTCATGAAGAGACACTTCAAATTTAATAAACTAAAAGATAAGTACAGCTACTCAACAAACCAACACAAAAATTTCTAAAAGATAGCTTTCTGCAAGTTTGGGTAATCCAAGAAAAAATCAAAGCTGTGTTACTAGTCTATGTGTATATTTTATATATATGTATATATATTTGTGTGTGTGTGTATATATATATTTGTATATATAAATGCAAAGCAAATAGGATTTGAAACAATGTTGGAGCTTTCCTGATTTGAATCTAGCTGGCTTGGGCATAGATAGTTTGCTATCTTAGATACATGGTCCAGAGCTGCTGGAGCATCTGATAAAGCTTTTGGATCTTGGACGTGCTCTCAGTTCTACGGCCCATATAAAAGCATTCACGTAACTCAGTTTACATCAGGCTTGTCAGTACTGTGCTACAGACACAATAAAAATGTTTTAGGAGCCTGACTGGTGCATGATAAGAGTTGATATATTTATCTTATTTGTCTGACAGCCCAAGGTAATACAGCATTGAAATGAATATTTCCTCTGGTTCAGAGTTACGGTTTGAGTCTCACAGCATCCCTTAGTGCTGTTTATGCAGAGAGCTGTTTTTGCAGGAAAATGGGAGGTTAAATCCCAAGCAGCTTTGTGGCAAAGAGTAAAGAACAAAGGCCTGTTTATGTGATTAGTCAGATACTAAATCACAGAATCATAGCATTGTTTGAATTGAAAGGGATATTTAAAGGCCATCTAGTCCAACTCTTCTGCAGTGAATGGGGACACCTACAGCTAGGTCAGGTTGCTCAGAGCCCCATTCAGCCTGACCTTGAATGTCTCCAGGGATGGGGCATTCACATCTCTGGGCAACCTGTTCCAATGCCTCACCACTCTAATTGTAAAAAAAAAAAATAAAAATAAAAAAAATAAAAATAAAAATTCTTCATATCCAGTCATTCTTCCCTCCTTATTTTGAAACCATTTCCTCTTGTCCTATTACCACATACCCTGCTAAAGAGTCTGTCCCCTTCTTTCTTGTAGCCCACCTTTAGGTACCACAAGGCTGCTTTCACGTCACCTTGAAGCCTTCTCCAGTCTGAACAGCCTCAGCTCTCTCAGTTATCTTTGCAGGGGAGGTGTTCCAACTCTTGATCATTTTTGTGATCCTCCTCTGGATGCAATCCAACAGCTCTGTGTCTCTCCTATACCGCGGACTCCACATCTGGATGCAGTACTCCAAGTGAGTTCTCACAAGTGCAGAGTAGAAGAGCAGGATCACCTTCCTCACCCTATTGGCATGCTTCTTTTGATGGAGCCCAGGATGTGTTTGGTTTCTGGGTGGCAAAGATTAAGATCATAAAAATAAGAGACAAAGTAGTGCACAGTCATATCCCCTTCTAGATCTGTGACAGAAACAGGCATTAACCAAAACACTTCTCCCTGTTGTGAATGCACTTTTAATTATTTTCTCTTAATCTGGCAGATTCAAGACTCAGCCTCTGCTAAAGATTTTTTCCACTCTCCAGCTGAGTTCTTTAATTTTTGGATGAGATATTTGACCAGAACGGAAGATGCCCCTCTCATGCCTTCCTTCCTATGGAACTGCTTAATCGCATACAGAGCTGTGTATTATCTGGGCACATGAGTATGGGCCCCTGGCATCTTAGAGATGCATCCTGACAGCTCCATCTCTTTCTGCCCCCATGAGCATCTGAATGGTTTACAAAAGGCTGAACACTTCAGCTGAGAGCTTGGGAGGGATGTGCATTGGACAAGCACTGCAGCACTTGTTCCTGAGCACTGTCAAATCCTTAACCCCTTGCTCTCTTCCAGTCTGGCCAGTAAAAAGATCACCTATTGAAAGTTCAGTTTAAGAAACTAATATATTGTCTATAAGTTGTAGTATCTGTGCAGGGAAAAAAAAGGTTTCATGGGAGAAAGAAAGGAAGTTAAAAACAAAGAACCACCCAGCTCTCATTCTTACGCACACAAGTCAGTCCATGATTTTCACAGTGATGACTTGTGAGTAAGATCCAGTCCCACAATTAACAATCTTGCAGAATTGGGTTTTAAATCAATGGTTATTCTTTTCCAATGGCCAGGCACCCTGAGGAGTGAGAAAGCACATCCTCTGAGGACAAATGGATAGGATAGATTTCTATACAAAAACAAACACTTTAATTTGTGTTTGTAGTAAAAAAAAAAATAAAAAATGTGTTGTCTAATGTAAAACAAACTTGTTCATTAATGCTGTATTCTATCAATAACACTATCTGCTAAGTAGGAACTTCTGTTCCTTCTAATTTCAGTGCTCCCAAGCTATAGTTCTCTTTTCTCATTATTTTTTTTTGTTTCCTAATAACTATTAGTACTAGAATTTATTTTCAAAATTAAAATAAGGTAAACTCTTTAATAAGATTAAATATGAGATTACACAATTTTAATGAATTTAATTTGCTGCTGCTAATATCTGAAAAAAATAGTGTATTAAATATAGTATGTTTTGGGATGTACTCTTTTCTGTTTTTTTTTTCTTGTTTGTTTGTTTATGATTTTGTGTTTAAGACAGAATCTCGGGAAATAATCTGATATGTATGGATTCTGTCATAACAAAGGATTGTTAAGATTGTGCTGGGTTTCCTCTTTTTGAAGAGGATAGGTGATCACAAAGGACTCGGTGCTCTAAGGTGAAATGCATTGTGTATGTTCTAATTCTAGTCCTGAAATCAAGTTGAGGAGCTGAAAAACATGGCTAAATAGCCAATAAACTTAAAGCTGAGGAGAAAAACTGAAAAGGAGTTGTGAACTAAAAGGTGCTAGGGGTTGTTCTCCAACACTCTCTTCAATTTCAGTATTTTCTGTGAGAAGCATCCTGTCCTTCTGACTGAGCATGTTTGCAAGAGCTGATTTTGCTACGTTTGCTTACTCTTATGTTCTTATTTATGTACTTTTACCTATAGGTTGGAAATGTGCAGATACACTGCATGGAATTGCTCAAAGACCACTGAGAAAATAATCAGGGACATTAAGCATTCTTATTTGGTACACTCACTCTGCAAGTAGCTCAGTGGCAACTGAAATGCCTCTTCAAAGAAAAATTTAAATTTTACATGAAAACCACTAAAATTGCTCTCATTCCTAGCAATTCGAGAAGCTGTGAACTCAGCAGGCTCAAATCTCTCATGTGCTGCTTCAAAATGTCTTCTGTCTTTACTGCTAGCACAAGGTAGCAGAAGGGGCATGAATGCTGACCATGGAAAAAAGTATAAATGTACTGAAAACCTATGGAGATGGCAGGCTGTAAGGCAGGCACGTGTGCTGCAACTGGGGACACTAACGGAATTACCTTTGAACTATTTTCGCAGGAAAAAGTTAAGAGAATCAATTATTACAAATTGTTGGATAGAATTTAGGATCCCAAGGTCGTTAGATATCTTCTAGGCAACATTCTAACAAGGTGAATTTTTACTAACAGGCAGTTTTTGAAAACTTCTGCTTTTTCTCTCTAATTTGGATTTTGACTCTTTTTTTCTTCCTTTTTTCCTTCTGATCTTTGTCGTATGGAGTTGTTTGAGTGGGATAACAATGTAGAAACACATTCACCCACTTTCTACCAAAGACCCAGATTTTGGGTGTCTTTGCTTTGTGTCTTCTTTATTTGTTGGTTTGTGTTCCTCCAGTATCTAGAGATGCTTTACCTTTGGTTGTTGTCTTTAGCTTCCACAACCAGGCCTCCCTACAAAATCAGTCCTCGCTGCCTCTTCTGCTATGCTGGGCAGGAGAGACTTGGACTTCCTGCTATCTACTACCTGCTAGGTGAGAGGTCATAAGGGTTTGATGCCTGAAAACCAATTTAGCTGTTAGTTAGAAGTTCTCTTAAGAGAACTGTGGTACTTGTTGCAGTGTTATTCTTGCATTCTCCAGGTCATTGTTTGCGTTGCTTAGTTCCTACCCACGTGTTGGTGAGGCATTGGTACACAATGGAGAAGATCATGAACCAGACGTTCATGGTCTCATTGGCAAATATCAGGTAAAAAGTAGAATAATTTTTGAGTTATTAGTCTTAAAAAAAAAAAAAAAAAAGCCATTTATTTTTACGAAAATACAGACAGTGGCTTGCAATACATGTTAATTACTGTTTTCTTACTGCTCTGAAAGACTCTCATCTCCCTTAACCATTATCTATTTCTATGTCAGATATGATCTGAGTTAGGATTAACTTCAAAAAAATTATTTTTAGTTTATGAAGTTTACTTAGATGTGCACTGCGTGTTTTGATAAATATCAAGGTTTTTCTCTCTTTTTTCAACAAATTCCTTATAGCTTTTTCCCATATTACACTGATTTAGACTGTGAATAAATCATCTGTTCAGTGTTTTTTTCTTTTTTTCTTTTTTTTTAAATCACTGCACATTCTACTTTACTAGATCACTCTTGATATAATGATGCTCAATTTGGGTTTCCAGTACTACTCCCTGTTTCCAAACCAATTGGAATTGATAGGTAGAACTGTCATTAACCAGTGGTACAGCCTTTATACAAAAAGAAATTTTGAACAATATTTTCTAAAAAAATTACCCCCATTTGTTTCCCTTTCATTCTGTAGTTTGTGCTCATTTCTGTTTGCATAAAGGAAGTATTTGACACTTCTGAGTTTAAGCATGTGTTTAAGCAAGTACATTGAGACTTATGTTGAGAAAAACTTGCAGTTGCTCTAATTGCCTTTGGGCTTTTATTTTTCTCCCAGTACAATATAAGAACAAGAAGTTTCCAGCACTAATTTTAGTGAATGAGTTTCTAATTATATTAAAGAAAGACAGAAACTTAAGAGTTCTACCATTCCTTTGCCAGCTAAGTACTTTTTCAGTTGCATCTGTATCATCACATTGGCCAAAATAAGGAAGAAAGTCCATGGATCTGTAGTCTTAAGCAAACAAAATGATTTAAGTCTTTGCAAGTACGTATTCAGAGGCCTTAGAGTTTCTTTGGGTCTTTCTTTTTCAAGGATTTGGAATATCACCTTGATAATTCATACCATGGGAATCTAAGTTTTGTCTTCTACCTTGCATATGGTCAAATCACAAATGTTTTTCAAGATTTTCTTATACAACTTACCTCTCTTCAGATACAGCCTCCTTTATGTGTTGGCTTTTGTTTGATTTCCAGTACATTATGAAACTTTGCAGGCCCTGCCCTACCAAACATTAATGCCAGACCTCAGGAAACTATGGGGTCTATAAGTGTGATACACTTCATCCTGTAAACATTCATTTTAAACACCCTTACTCAGGGAGCTCAAGATTTATCTTTACCACGGGCAAACAGTGGCTGCTAGACATCCCTTTAGCCAGGTCATAGCTGTGGTTGGAATGGTACCACGTGTAGCTGGGACTTACTGACAAGGTGGTTAAATTCTTCCTCTTTTCATGTAGTGGTTTGATCAGGAGGCAATGGAAGCACTCAGTCACATCTTTCTCTGTTTCTCATTCTTGCATATACTGATTGTACCACATGTGTAATATACATGCTTGGAACTAGGGATTCTGGGGATTACTGATGTTACATTAGATGAAATAGGCAGTTAGAAAAGAGTTGCTGTTTGCAGTCTGAGTTCTGGTGAGAGCCATAGAATAGTTTGGATTGGAAGGAGCATAAAAGACCATTTGGTTCCACTCTCCCTGCCACGGTCAGACAAAACTTCCACCAGATGAGGTTGCCCAAAGCCCCATCCAACCTGGCCTTGAACACTTCCAGCTATTGGGCATCCACTTCTTCTCTGGGCAACCTGTGCCTCACCAACTTCATAGAGAATAATTTCTTCCTATTATCAAATCTAAATCTACTCTCCTTTAGCTTAAAGCCACTACCCTTTGCCATGTGTTTACATGTTCCTGACCCCTTTCTTGTAGGCCCTATTTATGTACCGAAAAGCCTTAATGAGCTCCCCAGAACCTTATCTTCTCCAGGCTGAACAAGCCCAGCTCCCTCAGTCTTTCCTTATAGGAGAGGCTCACCAGCCTTTTGATCACGGCCCTCCTTTGGACTCACTTCAGCTGCTCCTTGTCGTTTTTATTCTGGTGGCCTCAAACCTGAATACAGTACTCCACGTGGGGTCACGTGAGAGTAGAGGTGGACAGTCACCTCCCTCGCTCTGCTGACCATGCTTCTTTTGATGCAGCCCAATTGGCTTTCTGAGCTTCAAGCACCCATTTTCAGATCACGTTGAGCTTATCATCAAGTGGCACCCCAAAACCCTTTTCCTCAGGGCTGCTCTTATTCCATTCTCTGTATAGCTTATATTTGTGCTGACCCAGGTGCAAGACCTTGAACTTTATGAGTTTTGCACAGGCCTACCTGTCAAGCCTATGACGGTCCCTCGAGATGGCATCCCTTTTCTGCAGCGCGCCAACTGCACCACGCAGATCGGTATCAGTGGAATCTTGCTGAGAGTATAGTCAGTCACACTTTCCATGCTCTTGAGCTTCACATTCCCCAACAGCCCATCCCTTTTGATGAGAACAAGATTCAGCATCGCATCTCTCTTTATTAGTTTCTCTATCACTTGGAGAAGAAATCAGTGCATTCCAAGAACCTTCAGGATTACTTATGTCCTGCTTGTTGTCCCTCCAACAGATTTATGTGATTGAAGTCCCCCATGAGGACCAGAAGACCTGTAGTAGCAATGTTCTTTGCTTCCTGGTGGTTGAGAGGTCAAGAGTGAGCAGTCACCTTCTCAGGACCCTTTGGCTACCCTTCTGCTGCTCTTTTCAGGGCAGGATTTGTCTTCTGCCTTATTATTAACAGGAATGCAGTCACTTTCCCTGCTGGTAATCATGTTGCTTTTTAAGTCACGAGTTTAAAAGTTTACACTTTTTTTTTCAGCAGTGTCAGAAATGTTGGGAAAGCTGGTGGATTTTTTTCTACAGGTTGCTGTCAAATAGCACGTGTTCCTGCATGGGGTGACTGTCAGCTCAAGACTTCAAGCTTGTTTGAAAATTCTCAGCATTGTCATTTCTGTGACTGACCTCTTTCAAAGGAAGTAAGAGAAATGAACACGAGGCTATCCAGCTAAGCAATGGTCTTTTTACTGTCATTTTTCATCCTCCATCCCCTGTTCATGTGTCTAGCAGTGCCTGCTCTGGTTTAGCTAAGGTCCTTAGTTTTGAAAGTATTTCAAATACTGTTTTATTCTATCTTCCAACACTGCAGCCCCAGTGGGACAAAAATGCCTTTCAGGCTTTCACACAGGAGATGTCTGTGAATGAGGCAGTTGGTATAAACTGTTCATGTGTTGAACAAATGTCATTTTTCCCTTTTCAGATCCAAGAGCACCACCTGTAAGGTGCCTAATTGCTCTGAATTTCAGTTTTTAGTCCCTTTGGCAGAGTATCTACTATGAAACTTGTTTTCATGAGCTAAGGCAACTCTGTTATATAGTGCCATATGTGCAACTTGGTAGAGAATAAACACTTTCTCAGGAGCTAGAGAGAAAAATGTTACTCCAAATAAAAGGAGTGAGCTTAGAAGAGTCAAATGGGATACATATTCTATTTCCATTTCAGAAGATTAATATCTTTTTTTTGTTGTTTTGTGTTTTTTAGGTGGCTCAATACACTGTTTATCTGTTACAGAACACTCAATGAATTTTATGAATTACTGCGTTTCATTTAAAAACGACTCTGTCACTGAATCAGTTCTAGTTTTTAACTCAATCTTCTTAATGGATTTGCCAATTTTAGACATCTAAGAACTTAGATTACACTGTATGATTAAAGTTATCTGGCTGGCAATACTTGGATGAATTTACTGGTTTAATAATCCTTGAGGTAAATGTATGTCTAAATTATGGTAGAGCTGACAAGTTTTCATGTTTTAAGGTATTATCAAGAGAACATTTTAAGTGTTGTTAAAGAAATTATAAGCTTTTCATGCATTAAGATGATCACGTAAAAGGGAAGATAAGAAAAATACACAAATAAAGATTGGTATCTTGATATTGCTAGGAAAAATGTAAAGTCTAGTAGCTACTATGATCCCTAGAACAAGTAGTCTCCTAGGTTAACTAAGTGTTTTACAAAGGTAGATGAAATCTGTGCAGCTCTTGCATATCAGGTTTGTAGAAAGTGCAAAGCTGCTACCTGGTAAATCCAAAGCTATACTTTGTCAAAACTCTAATAAAGTTTATTATTTTTTATTTTTCCTTGACAACAATCACAACTCTGTGAAGTATCTTGAACATGATCCTACAGAAACATATACAAGGCATCAAGAATGCCTGGAACAATATTCATTCTATTAATGATATATTTCTCTCTGTTTCCTGCTGTTGTGTTCTTTAGCTTCTAATTATCACTCTTCCTTGAGACTTTTCACTTTAAAATTTGTGTATATGAAGTTCTGAACTGGACCAAATATTTCAAAGATCTTTGTGAAAAGGAAGGCTCTATGGAGTTCCAAAGCCATCAAAAACAGTAGAATAACTTGAGCAATGTGCTTCATTTTCATTTGGGTAATATTTTTTAATATGTATGAAGAGATAGAGCAAAGTTATGGGGTGCAGAATTTTTTTTTCTTCTCTCTCTTCTTGATTCACTGGCAACCAAAATGTTCACAGCCTTTACAGTATTCCTCTTGACTTATGTGAACTTGACAAGCCTACTTGATCTTCTATTATTAGTTAAATCATGAGACCTGGACATGAAAAATTTACCACAGCTGTCTTTAATTGCTACTGTCTGAGTTGTGTTTTTTTCAAAGAAATATTTTCACCTCTTGTTTCACATAATTACTCAAATAATCGAATTAAGCATTAATTGAAGGATTAAGAGACTACTGAAACTTAGAATAATTTAGCTACTTACCATGGTGAAAACACTTGGCAAATTCAGAGTTGGTCATGTATTCCTGTTAATTTTGTGGGCAGTTCCTGAACTCATCTATTCATGTAGAAAAAGCAGGGGTTTCTGCTCAAAAGATACACTTATGAATGCTTGAATGAATGCCTCTAGGAGCCCAGGAATGCTTACTTTTCAGATTTCTCCATTGACACTGCAGTGCTGAGATAGTAGGCAATCTCAGTTGCTTTTTATCAGGATGTCACAGATGATGGCATTTGTTAATAATTAACATTGGGATGCTAAGTGATTTTTTTTCTTAATTTCTACTGGATTTAGTTTTTTTCTGGATCTGAAAGCAAGTAAATGGCATAAGCATAAGCCCTGTCCTTTGCAAATAAGTAGAGCTATTGCAGCTAAATTGTTTCCATTACATTCATCAGGTTCACCCAGGACTAACGTCTTCTTCCACAGGGCTCCAGTTTGTGCTGTGCAGATAAGATCTTTGTTTTCCTCCCTGAATTAACCCTTCTGCTCAGAGCACAGTTCAACCTGATTTTTATATTTGCCTGTTTCTCTCCTCAGTTGTTTGATTTTTCCTTCATTTCTGTTTCTCTCTGCCTCCTAAGGAAATGACAAATCAGAAACAGTTGAGTGGTCAAGTGTATCTGAAATAAAACAAGCTGATGCATATGGCATGGTTCGGTGGATGGAGCATTTCATTCTGCGTCAGAAAAAACTCCTTTCTCTGCCACTCATTTTTTTTTTTTTTTTTTTCTCCCAGCACTGGACAAGTTATTTTATTTTAATTTAGACAGTAGTGAGACAGAAACAATGCTATATAAGCTTTTTGATGAGTAGTTTGACATCCAGGTTTGTAACATGCTATATGAGATTGACTTACCTTTTACTAATTATGGGAGGAGAACTGAGAAGGTCTGTTTATGTGCAGCTGGCATGCATTGGAAAGAACAGCTAAGAAAATAATCCTTTTTTAGGAACCACTTACCTATGGAATTTCTTTGATCTGTAATAGAGCTTGTCATCTTTTCAGATTCTCTCCCAAAAAACATTTTAAAATACATGATAGATTAGTGTGGAAGCCCTTGAGAGTGCAGAACCTATGCATCTTCCTTACAGACATTCTGTGTTATTCATGTTCTGTTTTCTACTGTCAGAAGGAAAGTTCCATAAGAGATGTGTCCCCTGCATGACAAAATTGCAGAAAAGGGCCAGCACTTGTGCATCTTCAGTATTAATCAGTTCTGCTGATTCCAACTTTGGGCAGTGCTCAATCTTGCAGATGCAGAGTAGTATGATGCAAAAACCTCTAGGTGACTCTGCTTGCAGACAGTGATGGTCTGACCGAATTTATTGGGCCTGTCCCTGCACATACTAGGCTGGATCTGAGCTGGTGTGTGCAGAGATACCTGTGCTCTGGTCTAGTAGTCCTTCTAAGAGAGGTATGAAGTTGCCTGCAGACTGCTAGCGTGGATACATAAGGGCTATGTGACAGCAGCAGTTTGGGGATTGCGCTGGCAAGAACTGTGTTAGCATAGTGCTACACCTGATCTGATGAATCTAACTGGATTGAAGCACCTGAGCTTGTTTTGTTCTGCCACCAGGGCTGCAGGCAATGAAGCTGCTCCATAAAAGGCTATCATCTGCAGCTGCTTTGAAGTACTGTCACAGTAATTTTGTCACTGAGGGTGCCAACAGAGCCTAAGTTTTTTATTTTGTAGTTTATTTTTTAGTGGCTGGATGCTTCTCTTGAGGAACAAAATGAGAAAACAGTAGGTAAGGGCAAGGTTTGGCCAAAGAGTTC
This sequence comes from Tragopan temminckii, assembly GCA_028571105.1. Lineage (NCBI taxonomy): Eukaryota > Metazoa > Chordata > Aves > Galliformes > Phasianidae > Tragopan > Tragopan temminckii. The sequence goes on along the minus strand of JAOWBP010002052.1, from coordinate 44,951,500 downwards.
ATCTCCTCTATTCTTAGCCAAGAAGAATAATATCTCTAAAGAAATGTATGATAAAACCTGCTAAGGAAAGAAAAAAATATGATGCTGGTGAAGAACAGTGTTGGAAAGAAAAAAAATATTAATTATCTTTGAAACAGATGGACATCAGCAAGACTGCAAAACCAGTGAGTTTATTGAGTTTGTGATTATGCTGTCTCATAGAACTCATAATTGCTGCAAATAATGAGTGCTGGATCTCAAATACATTCACGTTATTAAAAACTTTTGTGCTGGTTGGAAAAGATCCTGACTCAGAAATAATATGGATATGTTAACTTCTAATGCTATACATTGATTCTTCTGATAATATACTTCAAAAGGTGATACAGAAGGTTGAAGTCTGAAAAGTCAAAGAATGTGAAATGAAGCAGTTGCCTGCTGTGTATTAGTCTGTGAGATGATAACACTTGATGTTTGAAAAATACTTCCTTGTAGACTTCCAGTGAAAAGGAAGTGAAAGCTCTGTACTCAGAGTTGAAGCACTGCAGTGTAATTTGGGCTATGATCCATATGTATTGTTGTGAAGGTGTTGGAGTGAAATAAAGGCACTGAATGTTCTCATTTGAATTTCCTTGATTGATGAACAGGAAAACGTTTGTCTGAGTAAAGGATGGTATCAGAAAAGAAAGGCAATAAAGCATCAGATCTTTTTCAGCTGAGCCATCCTTTTATCTTGTAGATAGTTATCAGAAAGGAGTGAGGTCATACATTAGAAATGCATTTTTTCTCCCTCTGTTCTACAAGAGATATTAGCAGGTATAAAAATGAGTTTTTTTTTCTTTTTTTTCTTTTTTTTCTTTTTTTTCTTTTTTTTCTTTCCCCTGTCTCTTTTGTGGTTATTAGGAGGCATTCATTTTACGGAGGCCTTTTCTTTCTGATACTACCTGGCTTGGGACCTTAATTGTTCTGGTGCAATTCATTTTATAGGTTTGCATGAACAAAGGATTTAAGGTTTCCTTACTGAGTCCTGCTCTTTCTTGAGCAAAAGCAGCAACTGGTGTTTTGTCTTAGTGATAGCTGCTCTCAGAGCAGAAAGAGAGCTTAGAAAGGACATATCCCCCAAGCTGCTTGCTACTACTACAAGAGTGAGATGTCTCTGGCCACCTGCATGCCATTAGGCCAGGATTGAATATTGCCTTTGGAAAATCAGACTATTAGTCTCATGGTCTTGGGTAGTTTCTGGGAGAAGTTATGGTTATTCTTCTGGTGTCCTTTAGACTTCATTACTCAGGTTCTGTCAGGGCTCTGAAGCGTTGTTTCTATGGCTGTGTTTGAGGTTATTACTGTTGGCTGAGTCCTGGTTTAGAGAAGAGCAAGCATGTCCTGGCCCTGTCTGTGCACCTGTACAGAGAGGTCTGTAATCAATGAGTTGTCAAAAGTGTTCTGAGGTGTCTGTATGAACAGGTACACATAAAAAACTGAGAGATTATCTATGAAGAGGACGATACTTAATTAACTGCAGTATAACAGCACTTACCTGAACAATCCATGTGTATATTTTTTAACTTTGTTTTTTTTTTTTTTAATACAAAGTATAATAACTTATATGAAATAAATTCCATGAACTTCATATCTTCTTTTCTTTATATATTTCATTATGTTCCAACCTATCAGTTATCATTTATCTATACAGAAAGTTAAATGTGTAAACATGAGATCGTTTAGATACTTTTAAAAAATTAAGTACACCCAAAATGTTAAATAGTGTTTCATTTTAATGTAGTTATGCAAAACAGCTTGTTGAGAGATTTAGTAATTCACGTTCCTGTTACGTTTCCACTACTAAAACTTACAAGGCTACATTTGCTCTGATAATTCTGTGCTTCCTGGATTCCAAAGAACTTCAGAATTGGCATTTTTTCTTTTGTTTTAAGCAAAAATCACAAATAAACTCCTTTAGAAAATCTATGAAACAATTTCCAAATTTCTTAGAGAAACAGATGATTGTAAATCCATAGGATGCTATGGAAATGAACACAAAGAACAGAGTCCATGGAAAAACTCTTCTCTTTAGTCTGCTTCTATTGTAGATACTGCTTTAGGCCCCTAAAGTGTTTTGAGGATGAAGTTAGGAATTTAGCATTCATGTGGTATTCGGTGTATAGTGAAAAATTTTCATGGTGATTTCTATGTGTGTTGTAGATATGTTTCTGTATGCGTTGGGATTCTCTTATTCTTAAGTGTGCTGCAATAATTAGGCCAGAAATCACAAACAGATTGTGGTCCATTTCCTAACAGAAGAGAATGTAGTTCTAAACTTCTGGTATTTTATTTACTGCTGTAGAGATTAACAAAGATGTCCTGGACTTGATATACAGTGGTAGGCTCTTTGCATTGGCGACAAAGGTTTTTGGTGTATATAGTGGCTAAAAGAAAAACCTCTACCTCACCTGCCTGTAGCTTCAGGTCCCTCCTCACTCCAGGAGCTTCTCTTCCTCTGCCCTTCCAAGAGCAGGAGTCTGCAGTAATGCACTTGATACTTAAAAGCAGCCTACCTTGGAGGCAGCAGTTCAGGTAGCAGTATCAGGATTTTTTTTTTCCCCAGGGAGGCTGAGGAGCTGAACAGAATGTAGCAAAAAGAGAGCCTTGTGGAGCTCGCTTGAGACCATGTGCAGGATGTGTATTCCACAAGATGCTTGTTTTGTGCAGTGTGTGCTGTGACCCAAATCTCTCTTTCTTCCCCTTTTGCCTTTGGGGGAAGAGGAGGGGGGGGGT
>JAOWBP010002052.1:44933217-44948697 GCA_028571105.1 Tragopan temminckii | reverse complement strand
GCTGGGATTCAGCTACTTGTCTGCAGCATGTGGACTAAAGCAGGAATTAAAGCACTTGAAAAAGTCCAATAAGCTTTGAACAGTCTTTTGAAATCAAAACTTACTAAATAGATTAGGTGTAAGAATGGCTGTATAAAACATAGCTCAATGAAGAGAAAATGATCCTCTGTTTACCACAAGTTTCATCATATCTTCAAGAATATATTAATATGAGGCAGCAGTAGTGCTGCTAGGATCCCAAGATGCAGCTGTCAAGTAACATCTGCCAAAAATGGACTTGCTTCATTACCTTCAAACCTCTCCATTGCTCATTAGGTCTCACCAGATGGGGATTCAGTATTTTGAAGTTAGTCATCCTGTATGAAGTATTTTGTTCATGACACTGATGAACAATTATCTGCTCACACAGTTGGGACTTTTATGCTGTTTATTTCAACTGAGTGCCGTTACAGGGCACAGTTTCAACATTCAGTGTAAGAATAGTTGAAATACAAAAGGTCAGGTTGTCTGACTATAAAAATGAGACTGAAAGTTTTCCATAATAGTTTGATGCTAATTTTCCTATAGCAGAATCTATTATTATACCCCTCATAAAGTTTTGCTACATGTTTTTAAATTTATTTTACTATTTCAAGTACTGAAAAACTAATTATAATTCAAAAATATTGTTCAAACCCATTCAGTGTAAGATAAACTGCTGTTCATAATTGTTGTATTTCTGTTGGCTGATAAATGTTTAATGATTTGTTAAGAAACTAATTGTCACTTTAACCAGGAGAGTGGCAATAATAACTCAGTTAAATATCTGCATTGTCACCTGCAGAAGCAGCTGTAAATATGATTCATTCTAAGTTCTGCATGTTGTCTATTGATACCAATATATGGCATATATTTGTACAATAAGTGGGTATAATATATTTGTATATATATACAATATATTTGTACCCACTGGTACAAATTCTAAATCCCACTGAAATGTTTCCTTCTATTTTCTGTTGTTCCCAATCCTTATAAGCAAAATATAACAAAATGTCTCTGGATCATGCGAATTGTACATCTGCAAGATGTTGTAATGGTGACTTTACATAGTATCAGAATTTGAATGCAAGATATTAAATAACCAATATTAAGGCAGTAAATGTGATTAAAAAACCTGAACGCTAACTTAAGACTTCTTTCTTTTTCTTTTTTTCCCTTTCACGGTATTCAATTAAAAGATTGCATAGGAAAATCTGTGAGAAATGTGTGTGTACAAGCACGTGAATGTACATTTGCATATATATACCCTCACTGGTAAATCGTATTTTTATTTTTTTTATAATAATCATTATTAAAAAGAAAGCAATCAAGTGTGTTAAAATAATTCCCTTTAAAGTTAGTAATAATCATTTTCCTGACCAAATGCTCTCTTTGCTGAATTCTCAGTAAACTACATTCTTGTTGCTTCCAACAGGAAAATACACTTAACAAGTCTTCACCCTGAGGTGTGTGAGTCACCACTGGTAGCAGAAGGCAAACTTTTTCACAGTAAACATAGATATGACACAATTGTCAACTTTATTTTGGGAAAAATACTGTACCTAATTAATTGCAGCAGCACATTGACGTTTTTAAGGTCCTTTCTTGGCCTTCATAAAAGAAGTGGAGGAGGAGGCTGTGCCAAAATCCTTCTTGCTCTTTTATTGCATGATTGAGCAGTGGTGTCATTCAACAGCAGAGGACTTTAGGTACTCATCTTTGCTCTTTTTCTGGTGCTTTTCATTTGGCTGCATGAAAAGTAGGATAAATCTTCTTCTCTCTCATTATGATGAGAATTGAAGCCAATTTATGAAAAATGGAATTGAATGACATCACCGTCTTCCTTGAAAAACCTACACTAAAAAGCCTTGCTTTGCAATTCTAATCTGAGCACATGCTAAATGGAAGCTAATTCCTTCTCTTTCTGTTTTTATTTTCCCTTCAAACTTTATTTAACAAACTGTTACTCTTTTGGTTTTGAATAACAGGTTTTGAGGCTCAAAGAGGAAAAACAGGATCTCTGTTGAAGATCTTGGAATTAAATAAAGTAGTAAAATGCTTATTTTCTTCTTAATAAATAAATAAAGATTTCATTTTGCTTAATGGGCTTAAAGGTGAACCCAGGTTATAAATCTAAAGCATCTGGGAACCACAGAGTAGTTGAACAGATTTAATCTCCAAATAAATTTTTCCACTACAACCAGATCATTTGTGTATGATTGGTTACAGATATGGCTATGTAGTTGCAAACATCTAGAAACAGTTTAAAAAAAAAATAAAAATTAGATCCAAGTCTAAATAATTTGACCATGAAACATGATGAAAATTCTTCTCTGATTCAAGCTTTAAGGTAGCTTGAAATATTCTATGCCTTTCTTGAGGTTTCAAAGCAAATTTCTTGGTATATAAATTAAAAATAAAAATGATTAGTTGTTATGTATCCTGCCTGAGACAGATTTACCTCTTTTGCATTGGAGGTATTACCTTGTATTTCCTTGGAGTTGAGAAAAGACCCATCTTGGACAACTCCTAGTGGAACACAATCGTTATTTGCTGAAAATTCCTTCCCTCATCTTTTCAAACACTAAACAAGGACTGTGCATAATTGTCAAGGGCAGTTGGCACGTGTGCTGACTGATGAGCTTTTCTGCGTTTTGTTATCAAATGCAGGAAATGCATCTTTCAATGCTCTTTGTTGTATTATTCTCAGTAGATGATGTAGCATGTAGCAAAAGCAGGAGGGTGGCAACTCTTAGCCTTAGTGGTGAATTCTAGAGAATCAGTGCTTTGCAGATTAGGCACTGCCTCAGGAGGGCTTAACTCCACTACTAGTACCACTTACAGCTATGTAACTTTATGGATGGCAGTATGTTTTCCACTTATGGCAGTGGAAGTAGAAGCTGACTTCCATAAGCATGAAGAACGTCTATGTTTTCAGGTAAGCAGTGCTGTGGTGTATCAATAAGGTCCATTATTTTGGTTTCTTCACTAGCATTCTTTATTATTCTGCATACTGAAGGATGGGATGTTGCTGAAAATGCACCAGCAGAAGCCTGACTGCAAGACTGAGGCTAAAGGGGTTAAATCCAACATTTAACAAAAAAAATCCATGTGTTAGTGAAAGTGTGTGGGTTTCAGTGGATTTCTATGTGTGACTATGCATTCCCTCACATTTTCTAATGAAGATTAGTGTGTGGGCTCAGCAGTAAAACAGGAATGGGAAACCTCAACAATCCAGAAGCTTTTGACCTGGGACTGTGAATTTTAAATGCTCACTCTCCTCAGAAATTATTTTGAATGTATTCAGTGCATTTGTGCACATCTGAAAACTGACCCTCATGTATAGCAAAGATATCTTGCACGGAAGTCGAACATCAATATTTCAGTGTTTCATTTGCTTTGTTGAGGAACCTCATCTAAAATACAACATCAATTTTGTAGCTCTCGGCTGCCATTTCCCTCAAGTTAGATAAAAGGTTGCTGAGCACTGTAAATTTAAAGCACGGTCAGTGGCGGAAGTGAAGCAAGAAAGCTGTTTTTGTTTCCTACCTGCCTCTGCATGCCAAAAGTCATTTAGAGCACTTTAAAATTTTGTTAAACATTTAGTTAAATGTTTTTAATCAATTTTTACTATGAGAGGAAGTACATTTTGGTTAAATTGCAGGCTGTGAGATCTGGCAGTTTTACTAGCAGTTTGTGACACTTGCCTTTACTTCTCCTAGGGCTGGACTGATTCATATATAATTTACTGTGACAAAACACTGGCTCTACTTGCTGTCCATAAATATCAGCCCATTAGCAATGTGTCTGAGGCATAGCTTTTTAATGGCTGCATAATATTCTTGGACCTGGAGTTAAGGGAACAGTAAACAACTTTTTGGTTACAAAAGCAGTGCAGCAGAAGCGTTCTTCCATAAAATCAATTTATTGTAGTTATATGGCCATTTCATGATAATTTGTACCTATGTGCATACAACCATGAATCCTTTTTACCTCAGTCATATTAACATTTCTGAAAGCTTTAGGCTCATATCATGATGGGCAGGACTTGGTTCTGTAAGTTCACTTCATAAAGAAGAGTAAAATGTTGTACACGTAGTGAGCCTCCTTATGAAACTACAAAGTGCCAGCAGAGAAGTGAATTTAGACAGATTTTGATAAGTACAGATGGTTTTCTTCTCATGCATAAAGTATGGTAAAAAAAGACCTGCAGCATATGAGTAGGAGGCAGATAAATATGCAGTATTTGAGAAAAATACATAGCTTATAAAAAGAAACTTGTGGCTTTCTGCCATGTCTTTGTTTCAGAGCTGCAAGGTTAAGAACAGTAAAATGAATATAGCTGCAAGTCAGGTGTGCTGTAAAGATCACTTCAGCTGGGATAGCAGTTAAAAGGAGGAAAAAATAGGTTTTCTTGCCTTTAAAAAGTTATTAGATGTACTTAAAAACAAAAGAAAAATAAGTGGGGATAAAAAAGAAAATTTTCTTTATCTCAAGCAAAAGTTACATCAGAAAAAAATGTTTATAAACTGTATTTCTCTATGAAATACCATCTTTGAACTAATCACAAGTGTTGAACCTAGGCCATACACCCATATCACTAAATGAATTACTAATTCAAATACAAAAGCAATATACTTAGTCTGAGTAGTGTTTATGTAAACTAGTCCTTTATAATAAAGAACAATCCTATTATTTTATTTTTTAAAGGAACTTAAAAAGATAAACAATAGGGTAAATAATAGCAAATATTTTGGGTGTCTAATATCTCTATACTTATTTATTTTTATACCTCTTTGTCCTAGAAACCAGTCCAAGTCTCTGAAGTTAACTTCTGTGTTTTTGAAAACTACTTTCTCTGGTCTAGACCATGTCTACTAGATGCTCACCTAAACTTTTATTTCCTTAGAATTACAGTTGCAGAATGGCTGAGGCTGGCAGGTCCCCCAGGGTCCCTCTGGCCCAACCCCTGCTGCTGCATGGACACCAGAGCAGGGGCCCACGTCCAGGCAGCTGCTGAAGAGGGAGCAGACACACACACACAGCCTCTGGGCAGCCTGTGCCAGTGCTCCATCACCTGCACAGAAGTGCTCCTCAGAGGAAACCTCTTGTGCTCCAGTTTGTGCAAACTGCCTCATGTTTGGTGGTGCCCAGTGCCAGGAGAGCACCTGCCTCTGTCTTCATTGAGCTTCAGGTATCTATAGACATTAATGAGAACCCTTTGAGCTTCCTCCAGAATGAACAGATCCTCCTCTTACAGGATCTCCTCATAGTAGAGATACTCCAATCCCTTAATTATCATGGTCACCCTTTGTTAGGCTATCTGTAGTATGTCCAGGTCTCTCTCGTACTGAGGAACCCATAAGTGGACCCAAAACCTCAGGTGTAGGCTCACCAGTTCTGAAAAGAGGGATAGAGCCACCTTGACTCGCTGGCAATGGTTTCCACAGTGCATCCCAAGATACTATTAACCTTTTTAATAGCTAGGACAAATTGCTGGCTCTGAAATCCATCAGGACTCCTATGTCCATTTCTGCAGAGCTGCTTTTCAGTTTCTTGGTGATAAGCATGTACTGGTACACAAGGGTGTTTTAACTTTTAGTAGTATATTCAATTCTGCAAGCTCTTCAGGCAATCTGTTCCAGAAGAAAATAAATAAATAAATACATTAAGATTAGGTGGTGTTTTTTATTCTCATTTTCCTGCTGCATTTGGAGATCACTTTCTTCATGTTGTCTCTCTTTTTTTTGAGATAGAATTTCATTCTACTTTTTGGCAGTTATTTTAAATATTTTTATATCTATCATCATTTTTCTGAGACTTCTATTCATATTTTTCCCAGTATTTTCTTTTAAGTCATATTTCCTAGATCACAATCCACATAATTTTGTGATCATTTTTCTGGTGGTTTTTTTTTTTCCTCTTCACTTTCTTTTGGATCACAAGTTTAGCTTTATTAATTAAGGAGTTAGTCGGTATAGAGTGAAGAATTAACTCTATCTTACGTAAAACATTCCAGTTTAGAAATTGTGACATTTATTTCTTGTTTATTTTAATGATATAAAAACTGGAAGACAATTTTCTCCACTTTTATTTTTTCCTTCTTCCTTCATCTCCTTTCATCTGGTATGTATGTTTGACTCTAGTAAGGCACTATGATTTAGCTCTAGCAGGCAGCTCAGCACTACATAGCCACTCACTCCTGCACAGCAGGATGGGAGAGAATCAAAATGAGAAAACACATAGGTAGAGAGAAAGACAGTTTATGAGGTAAAGCAAAAGCTGCTTGCACATGAGAAGTAAAACAAGGAATTACACACAGAATTGCAGGTATTGAAAAGGACCTCAAGAGATCGTAGAGTCCAACCCCTCTACTAAAGCCTACCCTACAATAGGTTGCACAGGTAGGCATCCAGAAAGCTCTTGAATATCTCCATAGAAGCAGACTCCTCAACCTCCCTGGGCAACCTGATCCAGTGTTCTGTCACCCTTACTGTAAAGAAGTTCTTCCACGTGTTTTATGGAACTTCCTGTGTTCAAGTTTTAGGCCATTGCTCTTTGTCCTATTGCTACACACCACTAAGAGCCTGGCCTTATCCATTTGTCTCCCACCTCCCTTTAGGTATTTTAAAATAGTTATAGGATCCCTTCTCAGTCTTCTCTTTCCCAGGCTGAACAGTCCCAGGTTTCTCAGTCTATCCTCATGCAGGAGATGTTCCAGGCTCTTTATAATCTTTGTGGTCCTCTGCTGGACTCCTTCAAGGAGATCCTTGTCTTTTTCAAACTGGGGAGCCCAGAAATGGACACAGACAGTATTCCAGATGTGGCCCCAGCAGACCTGCTGGCCATGCACTTTTTAATGTGGTCCAGGGTGCCACTGGCCTACTTGTCTACAAGGGCACAGTGCTGGCTCATGGCCAACCTGTTATCCACCAAGACACCCAGGTTCTTCTCTGCAGAGCTCAGATTTCTTCATTTCTCACAGCCGTTTCCAAGAAAGCAGGGACAATCATGCATAATGGTCAGTTGGGAAGAAAAATTCATTACTCTAAACATACTCCCCTCCTTCCTCTTTTTCTCAGCTTTTACTACTGAGCATGACACCAGATGGTACAGGAGAGCCCTTTGGGCAGTCTGGGTCAGCTGTCCTGTGTCCTCTCCTAGTTCTTTGTGTACCCCCAGCTCCTCACTGGCAGAGCAGTGTGAGAAGCTGAAAAACCCTTGGTTCTGTGCAACCACTTCTCTGAAACAACTGAAATATTGGTGTATTATCAACACTATTTTGATCACAAATCCAAAGTGCAGCACCATTTGAGCATCTGTGAAGAAAATTCAAGCATCTGGGCTAGGTAGATGATGTGGGTATAACTAGAAACATTATCACAATTCTGTGAAAGAGTTGGCTACTGAAGGTCATCTGTGCAACTTTCTATCCTATGTAAGAGATTTAGTTCTTAAACAAAAAATAAAAAATAATAATAAAAAAGCTCTAGAGCATTAAAATACCAGTTAAAATGTATTAACAAAACAGTGAGCTGCAAAAGAAAATAAATTGCACTTTGAAATATTTCCAATGCTTTAATTTTTTACTGTATTTTTTTTTCTGAAAATAAAAATGAAGATGTGAGGAGTGCAAGGTACATTTACAATGGTCATTATTCTAGTTTAGTACATCTATTGCTCCATTCTCTAGATTTTGAATCACTGTGTGCTTATCATATTTTAGAGGAAGTCATGCCTCAATGAACTTAATGGAACTAAAAGCTGCCAATTCTAGTGTTAATGCCGTTTTAGTTTGACATAATTAACACTTAATAAGTGAATTTAATATTTTTTTTTTGTCAGTTTGAAAACTACGTTAATTATGTACTGTTTTCTCCAGAGCGTGTGCGTGATTTTTTTTTATGCTAAGGACAATATGGCATTCAGAGTAGATGCTTTATTCTCTAGTGGCTCCTTTATTTTTCTTTGAAACGTTACCCATGTTTCAGTTGATTGTGATGTATTTTAAAAAACTATATAGTGCTTTCTGATCTCTGCTGGATCACAAAGTAAACCCTTGGATAGTCTGTTCCAGCAGAAACATTAATCAAAGCAATTTGTCTGAACTGATTCATCAGGGTTGGCAGCTTTCCACAGTATTGACTTTTTTACAGTTCCAGGTAAGGTAACTTTTTGTTTATTGTGTTTATTGCTTATTGAGATATTTTAAAAGTAAATTATCTCTGAGGATGAAAATCAAGATCGTGCAAGTAAAGTTTTACAGCACATGTTAATTCTCGGCGGAGTCACTCTAAATCACTTGCCATAATAGTTACTTCACAGTCAGTATTCAGCAGTGTGTTTTAACTCAGTCTTGTTTTCTTTATGTTACTTTGTTAACTACATCTTGCATGAAATTCCTTTTCTGTTCTTACTTTGTTACAGAAGTTTTTAGTAATTAAATAATGCACAAGTATGTATTTTCAGCAAGCTTGTATTTTCAGAATCTGAAAAAACAATTTTCTAATTATCACTAAACTGAGGAATTGGCTAGTTGTGAAGATATTAGATGGTGTTACTGGAGCTGTACGGGAAAGAGACTTATCATTTCTTGGAAGTGGTGCTGGTGAAGGCCTAGTCTTTGCTATCAGTCTGTCAGACACGTCTTTTGTTGAATCATTTCCCAAGGTTGGGTTGAAATAGGGTGGAAACGTGCTCTGGCAAAATGGGTCCATGCAATCTAATACCTGCCACTCATAAACTTGGAATAATGGCATGCTATGTAGTGAGCTAGCTAATTTGTGCTGCATAGATCTTCCATAAATAGAGATGAATCACTTCTCTAATGAGACATACAAGAATCCCTCTGATGCGTTTTGAATTTTAACAAAAAGCAACAACAACAACAACCAAAAAAAAAACCAACAAAAAAAAACAAAAAAACCCACCACTTTTAATTAAGATTTTACTCATAGATTGTGTAAGATTTAACAAAAAAATCATGTTGAGTATATAGAAATCAGTGCAGCTAAGTGTTATCTCATAGGAAATAAAAGTTACTTTTATCTTTAAAATAAAAAATTAGACAAAATATTTATATTTTGTTATATCGTTAACGTTTTAACACCTAATTTTCCTGCTTGATCTCTTCTGAAGTAATCTTAAAATCAGGTGGATATTTCATACCAGTAGTGAAAAGCAGATAGTGCTTACGATAAGCAGTATTTTTTAAGCTGAGAGACTTGCTGACTTTTGTTGATTGTGGCTAAGGCCATGTTGGTGCATTATAGTATAGTGTAATTTTATAAGTGTATTATATAACTATCTTGTATGCTGTAAACTGTGCCTCACCTAATACCAAAATCCTACTACAACAGTGAAGTTTTGGTTTTTGAGAAAGTACTTTAGAGAAGAAACACACAGCCAAAGCACAGCAGGACAACCAAAGCTTAAGAAAAAATGTAAAAATGGAGAGAGAGCAATATGCCTAAAATTAATAGGTAATTTTAACCTCTTCAGAATAGTATCTAATCTATCAAAATCTATTCAAACAATTTTGTAATTCTCTAGGGATGTAAGTCTCTATAAAGATTATCAACTAGTTTTTAGTATAAGTTAGACCTATTGCAAAGTTGTTCATTAATATGTAATTTGTATTTATTTATTTATAGAGAAGCTGTTTAAAAAAAAATAAAGCCATTGAGTTTTCTGGCTAGAGAAGTGAATAAGGTTGTTTCAGCTATCTGTTACAGAGTACTAATTGGATTAAACACTTGTAATTGTCATAAAAACCTGTTCAAATTTATTATTTATCACAATTGTCTTCATTAATTATTTCTACTTACAGAGTATTGTGTATTGCTTTGTTTACAGTGCATAATCATAGCAGCCAAGAACTGCCCTTCACAGTTCATTGCTTAAGACCTTTCTCAATGTGTAGCATTTTTTCAGTAATTATAAATCTAATGCCTTTAGAAGTTGCAACCACAGAAGTTATTGAGACACTGGGGGAATGCTGGGTTGTGAAGCCTCACCTGACCTCCAAACTGCCTTGGGGGGTGCAGGTCTGCATTGTGACTTTGGTCTGATCTGTGGTGGGAATGACTAGTATGCTCAATATTGCACTCAAAATGGTTAGGCTTGCAAATCACATGTTGGCTGTGTGAGAAAGATCCTATTTTCAGTGGATGTATATAACAAGTTTTATAACAGAAGAAGGGCAATATTAAGGTGTAGTACTGCTAGGAACCCCTCCAAACATTTCCAGGCAGTGTTTAGTACTTGAGTGTCCACGTTCTCACCTGCATTGGGAAAGAAAAGTCCCAGGAGTTGTTCTTGTGAGAACAGCCTGCTGCAGATTGTTAATCTTTTTATTTGAAAAATAAAATAAAAAATAATTAGAAACACAAGACATCAAAATAATACTCAGAAATTCACTCAAATACTCTTGCTTTTCAACTTGCTAGTGAAACTATAAACATTTTCAGTGAAAGTAGGCTCTTTGCAAGGATAGCAATAACAAAACAAACAAAGAAAAAAACCATTGAAACAACAACAACAAAAACAAACAAACAAACCAAACAATAATTTTATTTTTCCACTGGGAAAAAAAAAAATCCAGTTTTGTCATAAGACAATTAAAGGTATTTCAGTGCTTCACTAAATAATTGCACACACTTTTTTTTTTTTTTTTTGCTGTCGCCGTATTTCCTTTTCACATGCTTATTAGCTACAGACAGTAAAGTATGTACTTCTTTTTTCTGCATGGGAATGCTTTGTTCTGACATATGAGTAATTTCTCTATCCTATTTTTTGTTTTATTGATCCCTGCCTTCATTGTACTTTACCTTCTCTAACCTTATTGCTGCTCCTGAGGTCCTAAACGTGTCAGTCTGGACTCCAAAGGCTCATTATTCTTCTGTGCTATAAACCCATCTAGAATTTAGCTGTAGCCTCTATTTAACTTTATGTCAGTGCTTTCAGTTGAAGAATACAAGCATGAAAAGTAAATGATACTTTCCAAAACTGTGGAAGGCCACAAATGGCTCAATGTAGATGCTTAGAATAAACTAAACTAATAATTGGAAAAAATATCTGGTACAAGCACAAACGACATCTTCATTGCAGTTTACAACTAGCAAACAGAATACAAAATAAATTAATTGATTTCCAACTATGCCTTCAAATATGATATAATTGAAGAGCATGTGTCTGTGTGCATGTAATTCAGTAAAAAAAATACAGGAAAAGAAGTGCACCAAAGGCAGAGCAGAGGGCTGGTACTGAAATCCTGCCTCTGTCAAAGCTTGTAGAAATCTTACCTTTGATTTTAACCAGGCCACTACTTCACTGCATTTCTTCAGTCTTCCTTCAACACTTCTAAGAATCTATCAACAAATATCATAGACATGAAAAGCAAAATTCAGTGTTATGTATGGGCTTGATGCCAGCAGGATATGAATCAGGGCTGTTTCTTTCACACTCTAATAGTGCTGACTTGATGGGAAGAACCTTTCTACTGCCAAAAACAATTAAATGTACAGAAAATACAAATCTCTTTCAAACATTTTTCACTAACTTTGAGAATTCATGTAGGTTGGTAGAGAGCATTAATGAGGCTATGTATTGTATTTGCCTTTCCTGGGAGAGCTAATAGCTTTCCTCTCTAATGTTAATGTTAGAGAAGGTTTTGCTGTAACTACAAATTAATACAAGCAGTATGTTTCCTTCCACCTCCTTTTTAATTAGATCAGGTGGGTTAGGGTTCCAAAGATACCAAATGTGGGCCAGAATTACACGAGCTGTTTTCTGGTGGCAAACAATTCCTATTTTCATGACATCTCCTGAAGGATATGAGCACAAGTATCTGTTACCCAGAATCACACTTGCTGGTGATTCTGACCCTTGTACCTTGTGCTATGACTCAGGTCAGTTCTCCAGCTTTGAAGCCTTGTGTTGTCCACCTTCCTGTAGTAATATAAAATGTGACAAGCGAGAAAAAAATCTTCCTAAACCTTTTACGTGCTACAGCTAGCATGTTGGAAATTAGATTGTGCCTCCTGTCCTGCTGTGTCCCATTCAGATCAGTACTGCTGGATGATAAGATAAGGCAGTGCTCAGTGGTGTGGCAGTGATCCTGCTACCTGAGCCCACAGACTTAGGGAACAGAGTGATGAAAAGCATTCTTAAATGTGTAGACGTGTTTTTCTGTCTAGAAGCTGAGTGAGAAGCTGTCCTGATGTGTTCTGGAAGGTTTCCTCCTCATCTGAGTCTCTGTGAGAGCATTTACTACGCTACGAGAAACAGAACACAGCTGATTTGTGTTACATATCCCTCAGGCATTTTCTTAAATCCTTGTTGTTGTTACTTTGATATTTACAACCCCAGTTCCCCTGCCTCAAAACTAATTATTTTGCTTGTTTGTGACAAATACTTCTACCCTTGTGCTAAAACTGTGCATAACAGTAACTCAGCATCCTAACGCTCAAAAGCTGAATGGAAAAATCAATGCTTTCATTAATTACACAAATATGTGCCATTAAATATCTTTATTACCACGCTTTTCTGTGCATTCTTAATTAGGTGTATAGCCTTAAGTTCTATCTAAAAATATGTTAAACTACAAGTGGTTACTGAGAAATTAAATACTGGTGATGGCCATTTTGAATATGATGCCAGAATTACCACACTCTTTCATTTTCAAACAAAAAATAATCTGTGAAGGAAACAGAATATTTTCTAAAGGACTTTTCATTTTGTTGTTTTCACTGGGCGGTTATGACTGTACTCGCTGCAATGCAACATGGTTGTGCTCCTGACAAAAAGGAGAAAACATAGCGATTATGTAAGGTTTACTGCTTAAAATGCTGATGTAAAATTACTACTAATATTCTAGTAAATTTTTAGTGTCAAAGAAGCCTTTTAAAATTAAATTTGTTATGTAACATTTCTTAAGGGGATGAAAAGATAAGTTCTGTTATTTTCTTGTTATCTTTCTGATCTCCTCAAAATGGAATAAAACTGGGAGTTGCACACAATCCACAGGTCTTCTAGTGGCCTGGCTCCAGAATGGGGAAATCTGTCCTGGCTGTCAAGATGCTAAAATATTAGCATGAATAGTCACACTAAATGCCACTAAAAAGATTTCTTATAAAATATAAACTGCAAAGTATAGCTATCAAATCTTTTCTATCTGTTAAATATTTTAAAGACAGACTGTTTACATCACATTAGAGCAAACCAACTGCATGTCTCATTCGATGTAAGTACTTTGTTTTCAGCATATTGTGGTGTCATATCTATCGCTTTGAAAAATTGATGCTCATTTTTACATAATTCATAGTATCATGCTTGCTGAGATGAGTGAAAAACGTTTAATATATTCATGGTGTTACTTCTGTAACATTTTCAAGGTCAGACATTTAGTTGATGCTTGATTCTAATTCTACCAATGTCAGTATGTTCATTTTTAAAAAGGGAAATGACAAAGAATATTCTTTTAAGTGACTTTTCATGTCTGGAATGTATACAGAAAATGTGGTGGAGGCCTTACACCACCTGATTTATGTTGACTTTTCTACACGATGAGAATTTATAAACTGTATCTTATCTTGGCGAAGAGGCATAATTAATGAGAATTTTCAAAGCTATGGTCAAAAAACCCAGTCTTGCAAAGAATAATACTGTATTCAGGTTTGCTTTTGTGTTTGCTGCTGTTTATCTCTGGGGTGAGGAGATGTGAGGAGGCAGATTTTGTGTATGTTCAACTGCTCTACATCCTTTGGAAGTTGGTTTAAGAAACCTCTACTCTATGATCAGACTGCTGTTCTCAGGTAAATGAAGAGTATCCAGGATAACAGCAATCCCCCAGGCTTCCATACCTGTGGGTGATTGGTTTTTCTTAATTGTCTCCACTGGCCCTCCAACTCCTTAGTATGGATGGATGGGATACCCCATCCCCCATGCTATGAAACAGATCAGCTCAGGAGGAGCTGAGAAAAGCCCACCTTCATCCAGGTGTTCTTTAACAGTGTAAGAAGTGTAGGGCTGGGAAATGCTGAAAACTCAAGTTTATCAGGAAATTCAACAGATTTTCAAGTATGGAAGAGAGTAAAATTGTATGGGAATTTGATTAAGATGATGCATGATGCCTTCTGAGATGGTTATAGAAACTCATTTCTGGAGACTGTTATGCAAGGGTGGAATTCCTCAGTTGTAAGAAATTAGTCTAAACCTACTCTAATAGAAATTGCAAATCTTAAGAAAGTCACTTGGCGGACCATCTCTGTATTTAGAAATAATAGAAGTATGTCTGCAAAGTGGACAAGGTCAGACTCCCCGTGACTCTGAAGCCTTGAAAAAACTGAAGAAGCAAGTAGAAAAAGCAAGATTGGCCCAGTTCAGTGAGGGTGTTATGGGCAGAAGATGTCCATAGTGACTTACATGGAAATACAAATAATAGAATGTATCCTTTGGCATATTTTTTCTTTTATATCCTTGGTTAAATTTCAAGTGTACTTGAGAAAAGTTTCCCAAATGTACTTTTTTGTTAGCTTAACCCTTGTTAACACAAAGTTGGTCTCCCTGCTCAGAGCTGGGAGTAAAATTAAAGCAGTAACTTATTCTGTTTATTCAAGTTTGTTGAAATAGGACAATGCTGGAAAGGTGATCTGCACTGCCAATGTTGGACAGATGGTCTGTCTCCTGGGAGGTCTGTGTCCCTAAGCCATACAGGAGAATCTGAAAACTTAAATGAAGTTAACTTTCTTAAAAAAAAAAAAAAAGGCAAAAAATAAACCCTGCATTTGTCTTTTCTTGCCACATGCTTTGGAGCAACCTTCAGACAGAAAAAATATATGAGTGCAGATTTGTTTGCTCTGCTTTGCTTTGCAGTGAGTTAAACCATATCTTTTATGTACTGTTATCTCTAAGAACCTAGTGAAAGAAAATTTAAAGTAGATCATAAGAAATAAGGATCAAATAAAAACTGAAATATTGTGGTCCCCATCCTCCTGTCTGCAGGTAATACTGGCCCTAACTAAACCATTCCAAGCAAATGTATGCCAAATGTCTTTATTTAAAAACCTCCAGTGATGAATTTTCATCTATTAATTAACTTTCAGAATGTTATTTTTTAGATTTTTTGTTGATTAAAGTCTAGCTAAAAATGCTTCTGTTGGAAATTATACCTGTTACCTATTGATGTACCTGTAGCAGAAGTGCAACTTAATTTTCTTGTTTCAGTTCTGTGTTTTTCAAAGTTAGTTTCTCCTTTCAGCCTAGACACTTGAAATGCCTGCTCATGGATTGTGTCCTTGAAATCTGACCCTTCTTATTATGACCTTTCCTGGTGTTCAAGGCCAGATTGGATGGGGGTGTGGGCAGCCTGGTCCAGTATTAAATATGGAGGTTGGTGGCCCTGCATGTGGCAGGGGGGTTGGAGATTCGTGATCCTTGAGGTCCCTTCCAACCCTGGCCATT
>JAOWBP010002052.1:44898129-44931798 GCA_028571105.1 Tragopan temminckii | reverse complement strand
GGCAAGGAAAGGGAAGTTAGGGTAGAAATAATGGAATCTATCTCATTTTTCCTAGAAACATCAAGTTCTGTAGGTTTGGTTTTTTTTTCTTCTCTCATTATATGTGCTTCCTCTGGTTTGTCTCTTATAGCTGCTATAAAGATTGGATTTTAAGAAATTGTTTTCTGTGGATCTAGTTAGCAACTTCAGACATTTTGAGCAATAGAACAAGCATCAATAGTTGCATGAGTCAAACTTCACTTTGAAGATATTTTTAGAACCATACTATGTATTCTGTTTTTCATCCACAGAATGGAATCCAAGTTACCTGAATGGGAATTGAAATTAGTAAACTACATGATTATAAAGATCAAAAGCTAGATTGCAGAATTATGAATACTGTATCTTTTAGATTTCTTCCCAAAAGTAGAAAGAATTGAAAACTTTCTCTCCTTTGAAATTATTCCTGCCAGTAGAACATCTAGAATAATTAAGATATTACAGTTTTTATTATCTTTTCTCAATGTGTTTATAATCTGAAGATGTATTTCTTTCTAGGAGAAAGGACTGTATTGTATAAAAGATAATTTCTCTCTTTCCATTTCCATATCCAACAGAGATTTCATCTTGATCAGACAACTGGTTTTCTTTCTATTTAAAAATACACATTACAGAACAGCCTAAAAATTTTGGAATCTGGATGCGCGATGTCTTAAAATAGTTCAGTCCCCAAAGTACGTGTAGTTGCAGTATGGCAATACTAATATTAGGTAACAATAACAATAACAAAAATACATTTTCCAGGGTTTTGTGACTCATTTTGGTATATGAAACATTCTGGCAATGCTTTATAAGTACTGCTTGCCTTGCCCTTATTTCTTTTTTTTGAACATTCTACAGAAATACTGCCTATATTCTATCTCTTTTGCAGGCTCAGAGCCACTTCACTGTTAATTAAAGCAAAAGCAGTATTTACACTGTACATTAAAACACCTATCAGTGTATCTGAGATCTCAGCTTGTCAGGTGAGTATTAATCTGGTCAATTTTCCACCATGTATATGATCACAGAAAAAAACAGAAGCCTGCTAGTCTTTTGTACAAATGAGATTATGTACACAAGACACGTTTTCATTATCACTGAAGAGCTGGAAAAGCGCTCAGGCAGCAGAGCTGGCATGCACTGTGGGTGTGAAGTGCAGAGATCGGCAGCATGCGCCTCACACAAGCATTGCTTTTCAGGTATTCATGAAGCAAGTGGGGAAGAAATAAATGTTACCATTATTTTCTGTTAACTGCATGTTGAATGGCATTATGTGTTTCGGCACTTGTGATCTCTTATCTCTGTGTGAAGCCTCATCCCAGGTCTCATCCCTTGTATGGAAGTGATAGGTTGTTTTGGTGTGATGCGTCTGGACCTTGGGCATGGTTAGTGGGGATGGTGGGGATGGGTTGATAGTAGGACTAGGTGATTTTAGTGGTCTTTTCCAATCTTTATGTTTCTGCGATTCACATAAGGCTATTTTAACATGTTACTGGTGTACTACGCTGAAAAAGATTGCTGATTTTAACATAAAAAGTTTTTTGTTGACTTCCTTAAAAAACAAATCTAAACCTTTCATCACTGTTTCTGCATACACACTTTTGGCACAAATACAGAGCTGATTTTAGGGTAAATTATTTGGTATTCCACAGATGGAAATGAGTGTTGTCACTCCATATTTTCAGCTGAATGGACAGAAATCTTCAAAGCTGCAGAAGCTGCATAATGATATTTAAGATGACATTGTGCTTGGGGTGCACAGACTTGCTCTAGAACAACAAGAAATCTTGCAAGGTTTATTAACCTGACCATAGCACCATGTAAAACGTGGCTCTGCTATTTCTTATTTTGCTATGAGCACATCCAGACATGATACACCCTGGATAAGTACATTTTGAAATACAGTTGTGAACAGAAAATAGTCTGGAAGAAAAAAACCACCAACATAGTTCAAGTAATTTTAACACAGCCAAATGCTGCAGCACCAGCCATCAAGGTCTAAGGGTACATTTTGGAGCTCTTTGGATGCTCACTCTGAATAAGCTGTAATATCAAAGTAGGTCTGCATAAGTCTCTTCTTTGGAGGTAATAATCTCAAAGAATCTTCCTTTTTGTCTGCCCTTTCTTTCACTTCGGTATCCTCCCTCAGAGGAGGGTGTGCTCTGGGGTTTCTGACAGAGATGTTATCTCCAGGAAGAAGAGAAGAACTTGGTGTGCTGTAGGCAGGCCAAAAGACTTCCTTTCTCTTCTGACGTATAGAAATACACTAAATGCATGATGTAGCTGACCAGCTGTACCATCGCAGTACACACTAGCACACCCCAGAGCTTCCTTCTCAGCTGTAGTGGACTTCTAAGCACTGTGAGGCAGGCTTAAAAGCAAAAGATAACTCCAACCCAAGCATCAAACATATGTGCTCTAAAGTGGTGCTTCCTAGGCTGTGTGTATGCCAGGCCCTGCAGGTCTTTAAGCTGTCCACTCACATGCATTTGGGTCTCAAAAGGCCCTATGCAAGACACCCTGGTGCAGAAGACAACAAGGTATGTGCCACATTCAGCATTTTGGTGGTGCCTGCTCAGTATTTTGATTCTCCATTCATGAAGTCTGTGAGCAGGTCCTGGATTACACCAGAGATGCAAAACACCGAAACGGAGTGTTCATAACTTCCATCCAAAGCAAGCAATTTTCAAACCTGTCAGAAACCACCTCAGCTTTTCTGAGAATTAGGACATGGTCTTAAGAACTAAGCAGTCTTCCATGGAGAGTGATCTCATCTGTATAAAAGTTATGTTTGAACTGGTTAATTTAACTTGGATCAGGTCCATTAAAATCTTCAGAGTAAATTGTGGGACTGGACATTTTTTCCATCTATGCTTTGACTACACCAAAGCTATCCAGGATAGAAAGCCCCAGTATAGAAGTGGGCTTGGACTGATCGTTCCTTTTAGGACAAGAGGTAATGGCTTTAAGTTGTTCCAGTGGAGACTCAGGTTGGATATTAAGAATAATTTCTTCTCAGAAAGAGTGGTGAGACATTGGAACAGGCTGCCAGGGGGAGTGATAGTCACCATCACTGGAAGTATTCAAGAGCCATGGAAACGTGGCACTGAGGGACATGGCTAGTGGGCATGGTGGTGATGTGCTGATGGCAGGACTAGATGACCTCAGTGGTCTTTTACAGTCTTAATGATTCTAGTCCTGGTACAGGTTGGCCCTAAGAGGCAGCACTAAATGCCATAGGAGAGTCCAAAGCAGGAAAGGCATAAAGAAAGCAAAAAAAGTTAAAGTTGACAGAAGACCAACCTGTAACCTGTTGGCAGTCTGCATGCTTTTTTTGATATGTTTTAGTACAACTAAAGTTAGAGAGACACAAAATGTATCAACAATATTAGTCTGTGGATGAGTGTAAAGCGCCAATGACTTCAGGGAAGGAGTTGCTCAGATACTGTCACCTCAGAAAAAAAATAAAGCTTATTTGGTTAAGAGGTGAAGACAGTGTTTTTTTTTGTGTGTGCATAGGGTGATACAAACTTCTTCAGTGTTCTAAAATCCTGTTTTCCTTAGTTTATTCAAGGTTTCATTGCCTTGAGAAGTTTCAGTGGTTTGTTTGTAAATACCTGATTTTCTGTTTTTATTTTTTTGAGGTGAAAGCTTGAATTTTGTATAAGGGAAAGAAATCGAATCAAGGGCAACAGGACAGCCACCCTAACAGTTTTGACAAGCTGGGTCTGTTGTACACCTTTGTGAAGCATTCAGAAAGTTACCATCCCTGAAGACAGGTGAAGTACACAGGGAAAGAAATTCAGTGGGGATAAAAGTAGGAAAGGGAATTGTGTTGCTGTTCCTTTAGGGATTTTCTTGTCTGGGGCATACTTTTGGTGGTGGTGATGAGTTCTGGGGCTTACCATTTAGTTTTTTCTTATTTTGTTTGACTTCTTGATGTAGCTCCAGCTAGAGAGAGGCAGCCTTCCCCATTGCTCATTTCAAGCCATCTGCTCTTTCCTAAGATGTTTCTAGAAGCAAAGTCAGAAGTACAGATTGAGAAAAACTGACAGACACTGCAATCTATCATTGTGCTGCTTTTCAGAGATATACTATACTGAGTGACAGCTAGTCCGTCTTTGTTTTGGCAAGTGTGTGGAAGTTTGTAAGTGGGATCTTTTTATGTCAGTATTTTTTGAACTAGCCTTAAGAAGATTATCTATACCACCAGACCAGCATGGTTATCATCCTGACATGAATTTGAGAAAAGAATGATAGGTGTTTTCTATTTTTGACTGAAAAAAGTGACCCATGAGAGTGCAGGAATGACCTGCTATAAAAAATGAAGAGGAAAAACTGGAAAGATGATACAAATATGCCAATAAACTTGTATATATTTTTTTAATTTGTCCAGATGGTTCGACAGTCTGTAGTGTTTGTGATTCTAGGAGCTAGTATCCTTCTTGGATTGCATATTCTTGGTTTTTTTAGGTGATGAAGAATTTTATTTATTTAATTAGTTAGGGAACTTGGAAATTCATGAAGTAATTTTATTTGACCCTGATCAGAATTTATTCTACTTGAATAGGAGAAGCTGTACAAGATCATGTGCTTTGCAGTTGCTTCAGCTAGGACATATGGACGTACTGATACATAAACCCTTTGCATTAATGAAGTGGTGGGAAAGGTATTGCTGACCTCTCACTTGTCTCTCCGAAAAAGCATGAGACCCTTGTAGCTGCTAAAGGCATCTGCTGCATCCCAGCAATCCACCTTCAGCAAGGGCAGAGATTCTTAGTAAAATACACAGTATTTGGCTTTTTTGCTCTGAGAAGAGAAACATTCTGTCAGTTCTGCAAGCTTCTATAGTAAACTCAATGACAGTATCTCTTCCAGGATATATTGTCATTACATATGCATGTGATAAGAAATATTACTGTTGATCAGTTAAGTGTGCCTTTCTGATTCTGATAAAAATATCCTGGATTGAACTGCTAGGTAGTATAAATGTGCTGCTTAGATGTTACAGTGGTAGGGAACTTAAATATCTAGAAAGATCCCTGCTAAATGATATGCTCTGCAGATAAACCCCTGCCAAATTCTATTCAAACAGCAAAGAGATAATGTGAATATGACTCTAATGAAGGAAGGCTAGAGTTGCCATAATGCATGCAGGTGCAATTGCTCCAAATATCTCTTAAAATCCATTTTCCTGCCAGTGCTCGTTCTTCCTTTAAACAGAAGTTAATACTCTGCTGACATTACTAAACTCCATCATGCTCATTATCTCAGACTAGCATTTAGATCAGGTTTTTGGAGGTAAAAGACCAAATCATTAACTCTATTGTGCCACTCAATGACTTCCTGCGGAGAGATCATAAGTCAGATGGTGGGTGCCACTGCTGGAAGATAAAAGACAGCTATAAAGTAGGAAGACAACTGGTATAATTTTGGGGGAAAAAAAAAGATAAAAATATCAGTTACTCTATAGCCTTTAATTTCTTTTCATAGTTTAGGTCTTAAGTACATTATTAGATTTTTGTGCAATTGAGAGATTTTTGTTGAGAGTTTCAGATAGGGAATGGAAGAGATTATTGGTTGGGTAACTCTTTTTGACTTAAAGAAAAGAAATAATACAGCATCAAATAATAGAACAAATAATAAAGAACAAATAATACAGCAATTGCTCTAAAGAATAGTTAAAATAAGAATTGTAAAACCATATATGTTGAAATACCCATATGTAATAACTTGGCTTAAGGGGACAAAAGACTATTTGGAAAATGATCACTTTGTAAAAATTAAAATGTTATGAAACTTCAAACTTCTGTTAAAGAAAACATCTGATGTGATTTTTTTTTTTTTAATTTGATTAAAAAGAAAACCAACAATCAGATAAAATACTGTTTCCTGAAAGTAAAGTAATTGTTAATTTTGCAAAGAATTCTAGGATAAAGGCTTTTCTTTAAGATATTTTTTTGTGGAAAACAGATTCCTACTTCTACTGGTTACTAGCTGAACATGAAGATTCACAACTTGCAAGTGGGAAATAAACAACTGAAACTACTTTTTATGTCAATATGAGCAATTTGCAACTGCTTAACTTGAAGAAGTAGAGTCTCCCAAGGAAGTTCTTTCTTTGTTAGAGAGCTTCAGTGCTTCAGTTCAGGTACCCTGTACATACTGTGCAACAAAACCCTGGGTGGTAATTTGTGTGATTCATTTCTCCTTCGCTGTAAAAAGCACAGGGTCAGGGAAGGACTTTTAACAATACCAAATCATAGGGAATCTCTAAGCTTCAAAGCACAAAGAACAAAAGCTAGAATATAGAATCATAGAATCCTTAGAATTGGAAGAGACCAATAAAGGTCATCTAGTCCAACTCCCTTGCAATGAACAGGGACATCCACAGCTAGATCAGGTTGCTCGGAGCCCCATCCACCTCACCTTGACCGTCTCCAGAGACAGGGCTTTCACTACATCTCTGGGCAACCTGTTCCCGTGCCTCACCAGCCTTAATGTGAAAAATTTCTTCCTTATATCCAGCCTAAATCTCCCATTTCAGTTTAAACCATTATCCGCTTGTCTTATCACAACAAACCCCACTAAAGTGTCTGTTCCCTTTCTTCTTATATTTCCCCTTTAGAGACTGAAAGGCCATTATCAGGTCATCTTGGAGCCTTTTATTCTCCACGTTGAACAGCTCCAGCTCTCTCAGCTTGTCCTCATAGGAGAGGTGTTCCATCCCTTGGATCATTTGTGTGGTCCTCCTCTGGACACACTCCGACAGCTCTATTTCTCTCCTGTACTAGCAGTGGGGGTTGTCATGACCCTGGTGCAAGATCTTGCACTTTGCTTTTGAGATCCTCATTATGTTCTCCTGGGCCCACTGCTTGAGTCTGGTCTCTCTGGATGGCATTTCATCCCTCAGGCATGTGGACCGCACCCCACAGCTTGGTGTCAACAGAAAACTTGCTAAGTATGCACTCAACCCCGCTGTCAGTGTCACTGATGAAGATATTAAAGAATATTGGTCCCAGCACTGCTGTCTTGACACCACTTGTCAATGATCTCCAGACATGGAGCCATTGGCCACCACTCTCCGGATTTGATCCTGCAACCGTTTCTTCATTCATCACCCATCAAATCCATACCTATCCAATTTAGAGAGAAGGGTTTTGTGGGGTACTGTGTCAAAAGCCTAACTGAAGTCCAAATAGATGACATCAAGCGGCTCTTCCCTTGTCCCTTGCTGTATATACACCATCATAGAAGGCCACTGAGTTGGTCAAGCAGGATCTGCCCTTAGTGAAGCCAGGCTGGTTCTCTTGTATCACCTCCTTGTCTTCCATGTGCCTTAGCATAACTTCCAGGTGGATCTGCTCCACCATCTTTCCCAGCACAGAAGTGAGACTGATAGGTCGGTAGTTCCCAGGGACATCCTTTTTTATCCTTCTTAAAAATGGGTGTGATGTTGCCTCTTTTCCAGTCACCAAGGATTTCGCCTGACTGCCAAGACTTCAAATATCATTGATAGTGGCTTGGCAACTACATCAGCCAATTCCCTCAGGACTCTGGGATGTTTCTCTTCAGGACCTGTAGACTTGTGGATGTTCAGGTTCCTCAGATGGTCACGAACCTAATCTTCATTTACAGTGGGAGGATCTTGAGTTGTTCAAAACTGGGACTTGGGAATCTTAAATTCTCACAGTTTCACATCTATTCTAACCTCTTAATACTAATAAATCTTATTTTTCCTCGCTGATTCCTTTATATTCACATTCATTAGGATGAACAAAAAGAAGTGCAGTTCTCAAACTACAGATGAAAGAACAAATAAATTTTCTTTTATTACAGGCTGGTTTGGAAACAGCTACCTTTCCCTCTTTGCCCTGTACCCACTTTATTCTTACCTTAATGAGAATCCCCATCAGGTTTTCTTTAAAAATGAAAGACACAATTGAAAGAGGACACAGAAGAAAGAAATGCTATGGCGGTATCCATCTCTCTATTATTCATACTGCTAGTTATTGATAAATTTGGTTTCTCTTACTCTGTTATCCTGCTCTGTTTTTCTTCTGGATTGAGGCAGTCTCCACAAAAGCCTTCATTACTTTCCTTACATTTTATTTCTTATCTCTCCCCCTTCTCACCCTCTGCAATTGTAGGCTGTGCGTGTTTGCAGTATTTGCTTTCTATTTGCAGACTGGTTGAACTTTTTGCATCAAGTAGCAGCAATGTATCTGGAGACCAAAGAGTCACTTTATATAAAGATCACTGAAAATCATAAGCCATTTTCTTCTTGACCTTTTCTACCAAAACATTAGCTTCTGAGTCAGCCTGCTTTGAAGCTACAGAAGGACTGCATATTGTGTTGATGATTTCTGACTTCAAGCAATTCTTTTCTTCCATTTTCTCTTATTTTTAGCATCTGAAGGCTGAAATTTTACAATATGCTACTTTTTTTTTTTTTTTTTTTTTTTTTAAATGGGAACAAATGTTAGCACATCAAAAGCTCACTGCTTTTAGTGTGTGTCACTTGAGATCACTAAAAAGAATATTTTGTATTTCTCCTTATTGAATCATAAACCATGGGCACTACTAAAAATACTTTTCACAGAAGTTCTGGGATCAGTCATTTAAAAAATCTTGTATACTGAAGTGAGGAACTAAAGATGAGCATTAACCCAAAGGTGAAGTGTTATGCAACTAAATCATAATTCTTCTATGCAGTCTGTCTATGCTTTGTTATATAGACTGAGCATTTGTACCATAAATTATACACCATTTTTAATGTAGAAAGCTGTACTTTTGCATACACATGTAGTTGAATGGCTCAGTTCCTGTCTTTCTCTTTTTACATGCCAGTCATAAATCTTCCAGATGTGAAGGTCTTTCTGCAGCAATATGATTCTCTCAGACAAATGTAAAATAGTTGTTCGTTTGCAAGGTGTATTGTTTCAAATTTCTAGGAAAATGATTCAAACTGTATTTCTGGTATTCAGTTAGTAGAAGATGGGAGGTGTGTGTTATCACCATAGACTCATCTAGTAAGTATAGATAAAGACCACAGCAGCTCCCCTGCCACCTTAGCTGTGGTGCTATATGAATTCACATTCAGTGTAACCAAATAGCTATCTCACAACCACATAGCTATGGCTGCAGACAAAGACAGCCTCTTTTCAGGATAGAGAATTGCAAGTCATATATAGCCTACACCACAAAATATCCATTACGAGTTAGAAGGACTCTTATTTTCTGTGACAATGACGAATTCGTTGTCCTGTCACCAGGCTAGAGATGCTCACTAAGGTGTTCAGAGGTGCTCACTGAATAGAATGAACATCCAGGAGCAGTACAGTAAGCAGAGACTTCAATAAATTTGGCAGGAACTGAGAGTATGGATCTTCCAGAACTTTGTTCTATTTGCCATTCATCAAGTTAGAGTGTAACACAATAAATAAAGATGGAATATATTAAACATTTAAAACAGGGCAACTAAATTGCCACCTAGTGGTCTTCTAATGTATTATCCATGGCACGCTGTTCTGGGTGAGAAAACACCCTTATACATTTTCTTCTGTCAGAACCTCGGTATTGTTGCTCACTGTACCCTTGTCCATAGCATTAACAATGTGAAGGGATGGCTGTACATAATTCCCAAGCCAACTCAAGACATCACTGCTGGATCTTCGGGGATGTTGGGGAAGATTGTGCAGGGCATGGACAATTTAATAAAAAGGGAATCTCCAGGGCAATCAGCCAGTCTGAATTTATGATAAAAAATGCTGTTGGGTAAAAGCCAATTACGTATTATCTCTATTAAAAAAAAAAAAAAAAAAAAAAAAAAAGGAAAAAGAAAAAAAAAATAAAAATAAAAATAAAAATACAAAGCAAGTGTTTCCTTGGAGTCAGTAAATGAGTAAATACTTAGGATTTTTGTCTTCTTGAGGCTCAGCCACGTCTAGTGTAGAAAGCCCTTTGCTCCCTTGGGTATTTTCCCACCTTCCAGTCTCACCTGCCTGAACCGTATGTTCATCTGGATGTGCTGTTTACACAGAGCCACGCAGATGGGAAACAACCAAGGAACACAAGTTGAACAATAAGTTTTGCAGTTCTACTTTTGTGATTTGTCATGTAAGTCTGCTCAGAAGCTACTACAAGAGACTAAAAAAGTATTTCAACATAATGAACTGCAATAGGCAAAATTTTTAGTGATTAATGCATTTTCAGTCATTTTACCAGTAATCTGCTTGGGATTCAGTGGGCTGTGTGCTGACAAAGATGATGCTCACAGGAGGTGGAGGCCGGGAGCGGGGGCTGCAGGCTGTATCTGTTGCTGAACTCACCAGTTGTTTCAGAGATAAGTCAGAGATAAGTCAGTCCACAGCAGTAGAATCCAAATGATTCATCTTCCTCCTCCACTGTCATCTGCTGGGATTCAGTGTAATTAGTGGCTGAAGAGGAAACATCACCCCAGGGAGACAAGTTGAGGACCAAGGACTGCACGTTCACTGTGGTAGTTTAAGGTGTCATGTGAGTGAGGAATTGTTTTAGGGATGCTGCAAAATCCTAACGCTTGACCCTAGCCAAAATATGTTCCCTTGCAGATCACTGGCTCCTCAGTTAAGGTATTAGTATTTTCCATATCTGTCAAAACGAGCTGAAAGCCCATTAACTATAGGCCATCACTTCCCTTATCAGTCAGTTGCAGAAGAGAAAACAGGGATTGGGCAAGGGATAGGACTTGAGTAGTGTAGGGAAACTGTTCAGCTATAGCCTGAACTGATGATTGAGCACCCGGTGAAAGGATATGGATGGCCCAGAAAGCACAGGTGCAAAATATTTACCTATGCTTCCCACCTGACCAGAAGGGGTAGACCCTGGGTCCACACTCCGCCTAGCCTCATTTAAGGGCTATCTTGGGGAGACAGAATATCTTTTGGATGAAAATTCCTTCCTAAGAAGGAGTGTTCCACAACCTGAGATCCTCATCACCAGCTGGGTGAGTCAGCCTTTTCTCTGTATATGGCTATTGGTATTCTCAAAAATGCTTTGGTATTGTACAATGCCTGGTATTGTAAAGATCTTGTCAGAAGCTGTTTTGCTGCTTCATAGGGAGGACAGGTAGTAATAAATGCATTAAATTGATGAAAGGAACAATGTTTTCCTAGGCTTCAGATTTTGTGACTGAAAAACAATTCACTGTGTGTAATACAGTATATGGTTCTGTTGTGTCCCATTATCCTTTGATATTATTTTCAACCTAGTTGACCTTAACCTATTCTAAGATACAGTCTGATCTCTGAAAGCCAGTTCACTCCCAAATGCACTTTGAGTGATTTGGGTTCTAAGAAGCATACAATAAAAAGTGAAATGTCAACACTGAGCAACTGCAGGTTTAACCATGATATCTATTGTTAGTAAAATTACTCAGGGACAAGATGTCAGATAAATGCAAGGAGCACCTCTGAAAAATAAACTACCGGTTCCCCAGAAGTTGGTAAGCCACAAAATATAATGTAGAAAGCTATTGCTTGCTAGAATTGTAATGTATGACACAAATTTGTTTTCCCCAATCTGTTCCTGGACTTATCAGTCCAGGAATTAGGAACGATATTGACTATTGGATTTACTATAAGGTTAACCTAACATTGTTCTGCTCTTCCATAAAAGTAGCCTATTGGTTTTTCAGGTCCTGTTCAGATTGCCATGCCAAATGGCAGCTATGCCACTCTGGAAGACATACCTTCAATTTCTGGGGCCTCACGTGTAGTAGATAGCATGGAATGCCTTCAAATACATCTCTCAGAAGCTTCTGTTGATGTTTGCAGATAGGAAGTTCTAGATCCTTTTGTCTTGTTCCCATAAATAATTAGTGTTCCTGATTTTTAAACCACGCTGGATGGATCATTCGTTATATCCGTACTTTATATATACATTTACATAAACACCAAATGTTTCTAGCAGGAAGAAAGTGTAGTCCAGTGTTACTGTGCTAGCCTTCAACAAGAGAAATAACTATCCAATTGCTGTTTGTAGGGTCTATGTGGCAGTTTGAGGGTATTGAAGGCTTGCTGGTACTGGTTCTGAAATGGTTCACTGTCTCAACCTTCCCTTCGTGGCAATGTGACTATATGGATTTACTCAGTTCAGAGCAGTCAGAATGAACTTGTCTCCCCCCAGAAAACAACCAAACAGTCAAAAATCATACAAGTGATACTCAAAACTGAACAAGTGTTTTGTGGGGAATGTTATCTGCATGGACCATTCTGGAAAAGAGCTGCCTTAAGACTTAAGTACAGGCAGGCATGTAGAAATTGAGTTAGCTTTCTTATCTAATTAGCACATCTCATGTTAACTGCCAAAACTGAGCTTCTACAGAAATTTCTTTGAAAGATCTTAAAGGCATGAGAACATTTCATAATAATAAAGCGGCCATGACCTGAAATAAGATCGTTGTTTAAACATAGAATGCTTTTCAGTCAAAGGGATGTAAAAGCTGATACAACTGGAGTGTTGTTTTTTTTTCTTTTTTGGGTTTTTTTTTTTTCAGTAACTTTCAGTACAAAATGTTTGTGGGAAGAAGCACATTTGACCTTTAACAAGCAAAAATTGTTATTTATTTTTATTAATTTTTACTATGTGTGCCTGCTTCCCCCAGGAATAAAACTAACTGAAATCAGCTCCCCCTATGTTTACTTAAATGGAGCTAGTATTTATGATGAGCCTCCAGTCAGCTCTGTCATGTTCAAACGAATGTTCTGAATTATTGTTTTTCACCCGATTTCACAATCAGCCCTTTGCAACCCACAACACTGTCACTAGCAATCTGACTGAAGGCAAAAAAATTCTTTAATGTCTAAATCGGTTTATATTGGATAATCTCAACACCTTTCAGCAGCAGTAGTATTTAAATACAGCTGAAGAAGAACAAAATAGTGTATCTGAATTTTAAAGAAGCTTTGTGTATCTGTTATTCTTTCTTTCTTCCTGGAATCTTATAAGTGCGACACTTGCACCTTTTTTTTCCCATGTCTTGCTTAAAATTTTGCCTTCTCTTGAGCGTAAAGGTTAGTACATTTTAAGACTGATAGTCTTTAACATAGGAAAGTGCCCATGTTAAAAAGCTGTAAAACTATACATAAATACTGAATTTAAAAAACTTGGGTCAAGGAAACTTAGTAATGTATCTATCAAGTGTACCTCTATTGTCCTGTTGCTGTTGATGGAGAGTACAAATCCTTGTCTTTTGGAATATCATAGGAATAAAATGGCCACAGACAGCATCCTTACTTGCAGCTTGAAGTTCATTTCCAGTCACCACTTCATATACTCGTTCTTTCCTTTTCTATAACCCCCTCCTTCTTCCCAGTTCTCAAAGAAAGGAATCGGAGGTTGTGGAGGCATTTAAGGCCAGGCTGCATGTGGCTCTGGGCAGCCTGGTTTAATGGTTGTCGACCCTGTCCATGGCATAGGGGTTGAATGTAGATGACCATTGCAGTCCTTCTCAACCCAGGCCATTCTATGATCAGGGAGATGGGATTAGGGAGGCAAGTTGTCTATTTCCATTCTTCATTCAGTTATTTTTAATTTTTTTTTAATCCTTTTTTCTATGAAAGTGGAAACCTTTAGCAGAGCACTATCTAGGCAAAATCTTCCCACGTTTATATGTTTGGATAAAATGCAACGTTTCAACTGTTTTTTCTCTACAAACATGCTAAATAAAGACGAAGAAAGATTCATAGCATCTCTGTTTATGTAAACGTACCAGGTATTCAAAGCACTAATAACGTTAAATAAATAAAGTTTAAGTCTCCGTGTTTTCCAGCTGTTAGTTGCGTGTCTTGCGATCCGGCCTGGTATGCGAGCTGT
This sequence comes from Tragopan temminckii, assembly GCA_028571105.1. Classification (NCBI taxonomy): domain Eukaryota; kingdom Metazoa; phylum Chordata; class Aves; order Galliformes; family Phasianidae; genus Tragopan; species Tragopan temminckii. Next base: position 44,917,920 of record JAOWBP010002052.1, on the reverse strand, counting down.
TCACCAGCAGAGGGCATTGTGCGCATCGGGGAAACGCAGGTCGCAAAAGCGGTCGCGAGAGAAGGGAAAATTCTTCTGACCTTCTTAGGGTATTGCAAATTGTAGGAAATTAAGCAGAAGCTTAATACAAACTGAAATTTCCCAGTCACAGGATCTGACATATTTCCCAAGCACTTCCTCATCTCTGTGGCTCTTGCACTGGGAAAAACAGTAAATGAGTTATTTTTCACTTGTAAATAATGAGTAAAACTCTGCTATTAGAACTGAAATTGTGTTTTCATTTCTGAGCAGATGAATCTGAACAAAGGTTTTTTAACCTATTCACTGGACAGTTTTTGTTTTCATTTCTCCTGCTTTTAGCTGACACTTCCCTTAGTGAGCCATATTCTCCCCGTGTCTGTATGGATTTTGCTCTGTTAGCACCAAACAGCACTGATTTCCAGCAGCTGAGATGGCAGCCTTTAAACTACATTAGTCAAAAAGATTGGGCAGAGCAGGGAGTACATCTGCCACTGGGGGGAAAAAAAAAAAAAGTGCCATAGAGAAATAAATATTTCTTGCTTTCATTTTACAGGCATACAGTCTCCTTATAAGAATCTTCAATGTTATTATTACTATTAATATTACTCATTTCTAAGACCTTAACAGGTAGACTGCAATTGGATCAATCTCAGAATTTAATTTTTTTTTTTTTTTTTTACTAAGACTGAGGTTTTTAATAACACTTCTAATAATCCCTTGACTTCAAACATGAAAGCAACATTCTCATGGGTGGAGAAAATCATGTCATCTTGCCTTTTCACCTTTACACTTGGAAAGAAGTTCTCTTACAAATGCTTTTCTGCCAAATAATATCTTGCATTTCTTAGTATGTTGACATTTCTCTTCTGGAGGGTTTTCAGGTCCTCAGAGGAAGCAGTACAAGAGGAGAGTCTGAACACTAATATATTAATGCATAATTCTGTATTACCAAATCTAATATACATTTAACTGTAACATTAATTTAAGTGAAACATTCTTTTTAAAAACATACATGAAGGAAAACAATATTTTCAGTTCAACCTTGCAGAAAAAAAATAGAACATCTATATTTCTGAAATGTGTTAAAGTTTGCCAAATGAACTGCATAATATAACACATTTCTTCCTAGGAAAATACTCAACTATCACTTAAAAACTGTTTCATCAACTTCAGTAAGGCAAGGAAGAAGCTAACATGCACAAGCCATTGAAAAGTGAGAACTAAAAATACTTATTCAGTGGACTGCATTATTCACACAAGGATGTAAAGAATACTGCAGTCATTTATCTGTTTATTATGTAAAGGATTCCAGCTCTTTAAGCTTGTTGATGTATACATAACATTAAATCTCAAAATGAATGTAGCACAATACTTATTTGCCTGTTTGTAAGATCAGTATGTGCAGTGATTAAATCTATTGCTTGGATATTGCAATTCATATGGGTGATTTTTCAAGGTGATTCCCAGAATGTCATCATTGAGAAGGGTATTTTCACTTGCCTGTTTATCCAATGTGGCCTTGCTTCCTTAAGTGAATAATTCCATAGCAAGTCAATAGTTTACAGTAAAGTGTATATTGGGAATCTATCTCACATTTGGAAGTTTACATTTAATTCCAGTCCTAAAATTATTTTATTACTATTTTCTTACTTTTACTTCAAAGGACCATCTGAAAACTGTCTTTCCAATAAGAAGATAAGTGCCCAGATATGTGCATATAGGTGGCGCTCATAATTTACCTTTTCATTCCTTCTGCTTGCTTCAGAACTCAGTAAAACACTTAAATGAGAAAAGTTCTTGTCCAGCTAAACCTAAAATGATATTAGCTTTCAGCACTGAGACAAATAAAAATGTACTTTGAGTTTAAGCTGACTAATGTTTAGTGACTTCTATGCACCAAGTCAGTAACTGAGAGCTCTGCTCACAGCCCACCTACAGATATGGGCCCTCTGCAGTCGCACACTGTCTTGATGTAAAAGCTTCTGTGGATATTTAAACTGAGGTCTGAAAACAAGCAAAGCTTGTGCTTCATTTTGCAAGGAAGAGATGATGGGAGGCCTTAAAAATACTTTATATCTCTGATTACCTTTATGACACCTCTTTCCTTTTTTCTGGAAGTCAACTACATATCACAAACACTTTGTAGCCCAGCTGGCATTCAAAAAAGCTAATTAGCCTCATGCTTCTTAAGTAAAGACTTCTGCATCAATTATACATATAAACAAATATGTATGAAATAAATTTGCATCTATATACTAACTAATAAGAAGTGGAAAAACTATGCCCTGTAGCCAAAGGTTGGCCTTCCACAAAAGCTTTGAGTAGTTATTGTTACTACATCATTTACAAGTCTGTGATTTATGAGTGTTTTTCTTGGTGGGAAGTGGTGGTGGTGGTGGTGTTGTTTTTTTCCACACCTCTGTTTCTTTGTGATAGGCAATAGATACAGGAGAGTTGCTAGAAGCCAGCCCAGACTATAGTAAGGCCTGGACAAAAGAAATGTTGAGCGTAATCCACATGGGGAGAACTACACTAACACCAGAGCTACTGATGATAGAAGGAACTGCCAAGTCCATGGCAGCAGCTGGAGGGAGTCTAGGAGATGAAGAGAAAGGAGTCTTTAAGTTTGATCTGCAGAGACCTCTGCATCACTTGGAATGAACTCTTTTAATGAAGCTTGCCACTTTGTTAACATTTGAACTATTCTTAAGGCACTCTATCGAGATGTGAAAGTTGGCTTTAGCTCCTTTATGTGGGTACTCGACATCTTGCAGTGAAAAGCTTCTCCCATGAGTAATGAGGATAAGGATAATAGCATTTCTTTACTTCAGCGTGCTAACTGTGAGAATAAATTAGATGTTCAGATACTATAGCAATGCATCCTAGTTTAATCCTAGATCAAAAAGAATTTTGAAAACAAACAGTATTCCATTATTTTTTTTTAGACAGTAATGATACAAAAATTTCTTTTCAATAGCGATAAGTTCTCTTAAGCCCCAGAAATGTTAAGAGCAATTATAGGGATGGACTTGAGTTGAGAGCAGAATGGCTAAAGAGGATGCTATTAAATTAATAAGTGATCCACACTGCACGGTTCTGCAGCCAGAGAAGTGACTACCAGCATGCTCAGTTTGGTCTCTTCAGAATGCCTGGAGTGAGGCTCAATGTTGAAAAGTGATTATGTAAAAATAGCACTTCCTACTCAGCAGATCTGTTCTTGTGTGCTTTAGTAGGGAGAAAAAAATATCACTATGTCTTCACTGCTGAGCCACCCTGTCTCTAGGGGAAGAAAGTGGATTATAGTCTAGTTTATGCAACTTCATCAAAATCACCATTTTAAAGCTACAGTGTACCTAGGCAAAAGCCATCATTTCAAAATTGTGTCCTTTGAAATCAGACCTGCATAACCTCATTACCTCCAGCTGAATGGAAATAAATGAAATGAAAGGAAATAAATCCTTCAGACTGAAAAATCATGATTGGACTACTTCCAGCTTCCTGTCATCACCCAAACTAATCAAGCTATTTTCACCCCCAGGTGGAAAATGAAAAGAAAGTGAGAGATAATGATTATTCTTTTTTAAATATTTGGCAGGTAGACTCAGAACATGGAGCCCATATAAGTTTCAAGAGGTTACATGAGGACTACAGAAGGCTAATAGCATGATAACAGCTGCTAGCACAGGGATGTAAGCAATGCAAACATCAGATTCATGCAGTTTGGCCAGCTTGTTGCCAAGGATGTCAGACTCCTGAGTGATGGAGAGAGCTTTGCAATAATCAGTGTTGTCTCCAGCTTCCAAAGCATTGGTATTCCACAACAAAATGTTCCTCTTTCTGTCTTTCAAAATAAGTTTTATTTAGCAGCATAATTGTTCTGTTTTTCCAGATGAGGAGGCTTTAAAAAAAAAAAAAAAATGGAGGGGGAGGGGAAGTGCTATTCTTAACGCTGGATAGTGTATACCTAGAATCTATCCAGTGATTCAAAAGGATACTTTAATCGTTTTTGTCCATTACATACTCATTAGAGGCGAGTGTATTTACATGTTTAATATTCAGCTAATCTGCAAAAACTTCTTTGATCATAGACATGACATTTGTCCTCAAAGCTGTGCCAAAAATCTCATCTCTAGATCACCTAATGTGTGAAGTGATTACTTTGTTTTCCAGTCCCTTACGGAATGCCTTCCATTTTTCACTTCAAAATAAAATAGCTACCTAACAAGTGAGCCTCCTCTCCTGAACATTATCTTTAAATATTAAAAAAAATCATACCAAAATCCTTCCCTGAGGGCTTTGCCTGACATTTCTCTTAGAACATATCTGAGGAGGAAAACTAATGGCATTATGTTATAGACACAATCCTTTTCTAAAGGAGCAGAAACATCTATGCATTTCTCCTTACCATCTGTAATACAAATCATTTCAGTGGATCTAATAAGCCTGAATCACATCATCTAAAAGCCTGGAGCTTTAGACTCAGAAGCTTGATCTACTCTACTGTACTTATTGCAAAGGTACGCTAGGGAACTACATAAATTTGGAGGAAAAAAAAAAACACTTGTAGGGTTGGATAGAAGCCATTTCAGCAATGGACATTTTGCAATATGCTCTGGACTGAAGTCTGTTACATTAGATTTAGATATGACAAATCAGTTTAAAAAAAAAAAAAAAAAGCCAGACTTTTTTTTTTGTCTAATTGTGTTCTTACAGAATGAATATTTTCCAAGCAACAAACAAGCTTGCAATTATTATCTTCTTCTACCAAAAAAAAAAAAAAAAAAAATTCTCATGTCTCTACAAAAAAAAAAGCTTTTTTTTCAAAATAAAAATCCACCTGAGTTTTTTATTAAAAAAAAAAAAAAAGAGAGAGGGGGAAAAATAAAGGTGAGAGAGAAACCCAGTATTGCAATTCCTTTATGTATTTAGAGAGTAGCATTTGCTTTGAACCCCCTGACTGCATCTTGGAGACCTTTCAAGCATGGTGTCTGTGTTTACTGAGGAAGCACCAAATAGTCCTTACAGTACCAGACATACTGTCATTAGAGGGTTAAGACCTCTGGCAAATGAGGTACGCTGTCAGTAATATATCTGCAGTCAGCACTGTCAGCAAAGCACTTCTTTAAAGCTCTAAAATTGAAGTACCCTGATAGAGCCTCTCAGACAAAAAAAAAAAAAACAACCAAAAAAAACCAAAAAAAAAACAAGCAAACCTTAGAGCTGCAGTAAGATTCTCAGATCCTACCAGAATTGCTCTAATGTTTTTGCAGGCTGCTCCTTAGAGTTCCCACTGTAGGCAGCTTCCATGTATACCTGGTAGGCTGGGGTCCGCCATGTCAGCAGTATGCCTCATCAGGGTCTTGAAGGAATAACTCATTTTGCACAATCGTTGTCGTGGTGGGAGAAGAAAATGTACTGACTTTTTCTTTCTTTTCTTTCTTTCTTTTTTTTTTTTTTTTTTTTTTGCCTTTAGTCAGAAGACTCATTCTTTGCAAAATGTATTTTTTTTTCTACCTGGGACAAATTTATAGAAACAGATTTACTGAGAAGAATTCTGACGCTTTTCTGGCAATAATGCTTAGTGAAAGCAGCTAAATTTTGCTGTAGATGAAATTTGTAAAAACTCATGAAAACAGTTTTTGAACTCATCCCCTAAAGACAACTCTAAACAGAAATGTCAGGATTATAATTTTTTTTATTTACTTCAGGCACTGCGTTCAGTATACACTCCTTACAGTTTAATAGTAAAATAAACTTCTAAATAAAATAAATAGTAAATTAAATCTTCTTTTCACAGAAAAAAACCCATGACTTTAACTGTTGACTCTGATTTTTACCTTTCATAGAATCATAAAATAGTTTGGGTTAGAAGGGATCTTAAAGAGCATCTATGTGTTGTTGGCAGGGACACCTCCCATTCTATAGGGCTCCGTCCAAACTGACATTGAACACCTTCAGTAATGAGACATCCAAAGCTTCTCTCGGCAACCTGTGTCCGTTCCTCACCATCCTCTGAGTAAAAAATTTCTTCCTAATATATAATCTAAATCTACTGTGTTCTAGTTTGAAACTATTCCCCCTTGTCCTATCACAACACTTTTCTCTTCAACTTTTCTGCAAGCTCCCTTTAGGTACTGGAAGGCCACAATGAGGTCTCCTCAGAGCTTTCTATTCTCCAAGCAAAACAACCCCAGATCCTCCTTTGTTGGAGAGACGTTCCATTTCTTTGATCATCTTTGTGGCCCTATTCTGGACCCATACCAACAGTTCCATGCCCTTTTTGTGCTGGAGGGCCCTGATCAGGGTGCACTGTTCAAGATGGACCTCACAAGTATAGAGCTAGGAGGGACAATTACTCTCCTTAGTCATGCTGGCCACTCCTTTTCTGATGCAGCTCAGGATATATTTGGCCTTCTGGGCTGCACAAACACACTGCTGATTTGTATCCAGCTTTTTGTTCACCTTTGCCTCTGCAGGGCAGCTCTCAATCCTTCCACCACCCAGTTCGTATTGATGTTTGAGGTTTTAAAATTGCCTGAACTGGATAGCTGTCATATGATTTTGTCAGGAGACAGTTCTGCTTTTAGTGTTTTCAAGTTGAAGTCTTCTCCAAAATCTGGCAAGAATAGACAAAAATGGCAGATATGCCTGTTTTGCCCAATTCCCCTGAAACAGTTTGTAAAAGAGGGTCAAGAGCAAAGCTAAGGGCTCTCACACTGTGTGTCATGGGCTACAGATCATTCTCTAACACATTTGGTAAAAAAGGAGGCTCATGGTACAGAAACTATTAGAGGAAACCAACAATATTTGGGGCTCTCTAGAGTAGCAGAATACTCTATGCTAAGAGGAGATCTAGACATGGTACAAGCTGGTCATTTCTGCTATGTAATCAAACTTTTGTTTTTGTTTCAGTGAGTGCTCCAGTTTCAGAGAGAGTCCACAGGCAATTTTCATCGAACAAAGCAGCACGTCAGGGAGTTCAGGCTGTCTTATCTGACAAAACTCACTTTCAGTGCAATGATTTTCATATACTGTGTCTCCTAAATGAACTTTGGATGCCTGTCATTTAATTTCTTTATGGTATAATCAGTTAAAAGCTGCTTCAGATGACAACTTAATGAAGGCTGATCTTGTGAAAACAGAACTGAACAAGGTGACAAGAAACTAGAATACTATTCTTGGTTTCCTGTATTTTTTCTAATTCTGAGAAATTTGTTTAACCTTGCCGATCCTCACTGTACTCTCTATAAAGTATGGATAATGATACATGCCTATTCTACAGAGACCTGGGAAGATAATTATTTTTACATTGAAAAGCTGTGGGAATGAGAAGTATCATTACTTCTCTCTTATTTAATTGTATTAAAATTATCCTTCAACTTCTGTTAGAATCTTTGGCATTAAACATAACAGAAGAGAACAGAAGTATGAATACTGTGGTCCTTTATTTTCTCTATGGATGAAGGTGTTTGCATATGTGAGATGACTGGCAGATCTAGGACCTTTTAGAAATGCAGACCCTATCTTCTGTTGAATAAAGGAAGAATCTCCACCAAATTCATATAAACTTTTGAGTTTACATTTTTTCCCAGACAGTTTTGGGAGCTTTTGGTCTTTGCTAGCATTATGGTTCTGCTCTGGTATTTACACTGTGAAGAAAAGTCATCTAAAAATAGGCTAAAGGAATCAGTCCCCCTAGCGTTAATGTCCCACTTGGAAGAATAACAGCAGTAGGATGCCAACTAAACACAAATCTCTCTGCAGCATTTCAATAAACTTTCCTTACTGTTGTGCTGACATAAATATTTCAAAGGTTTTTGTTGTTTTTTTTTTTGTTTGTTTATTATGATTCAATTTTAAGATCTATCCAAGGTTTCACTGAAAATTAGTAACAATTATGACTAATGTGACATATCTTCCTCCTTCCTTTGTGCTAAAGACCATGTTTCTCAAAGCAATTCTCATAAAATCAGGAGACATGTCAGCATAAAGATTACCACACTGACATCAGAAGGTCAGAAGCCATTTGATCTGTTAAAAGACAACACTGATAGCTGAGATACATGGGTGGGATGCAATAATAAAAATATATAATGATGTCCCTGTCTTCAAGAATTGAAGTGCTACTGACCTTTGCAATATCACCACCTTTGGACGTTACTGGCTTCTACTTTAACAAAAATAAATTGTGTGTAAGAAGAACCCTTTAAATATCATTACATATTGGCCATAAAGAAAAATGTTTACCAGAGTTCATTTTCATGTATATTTATAGGTTTTGATGTCTTCAAATGCAGTGATATTGAGTAAGCTGGTTTAGAATTTTGGAATTACAAACTGGTTATAAGTCAAATTTTATCATAGCATCCTTGGAAAGTAAATAGTATGCCTTCCTAAGAAGGCAATTAGCATTACTCGATTGCTGGGTCTTCACCTTTTCATGTTGAATGAGGAGTGTGCTTCATCTATAAATGTTTGTACACACTACAATCCCTGCGACTCAGAGTCACAAATCCATGTACTTATTAAAGCCTGGGTTCTCAGTGTGATTGTGTTTTGAAATCTAGATTCTGACTGAGATGTATGGGTTTGCTCCTCTGAAACAGCTGAACTACTTAAGCAAAGCCACACAAACACTACAACCATGTACTTGGTTTCTGTTGCAGAAAAATGATTAACCTGTGATAAAAGAAATGTATTCTAATGCTTGAAGGGAATCAGTAAATGATTTAAATAGCGGTTCTGTTAGATTTTTCTTACATCTTAATCACCAGGAGAAAGAAGAGCTACTGTTATTTTCTCTAATGATTCTTCCTGGCTACAGGCTAGAAGTCAGAATAGAGGAAGGTAATGCATTGACTTTATTAATGTCAATGATAATAAAGATAGTAGCAAAGGAAAAGCCACAAAAAGCCTTGGGGTCACTTAGTTAGGTGATCATGTAACAGCAACACACTGGTACAATACAAGGAATCGAAGCCACCCCAACAGTCAAGGTCTAGAGGGCCCAGAAGTTTCTATACAAGAAATTTCATGGAGATTATTAAGGATCTGGAATAAAGCTGAATTGAGCAATGTCTAAAGCTGCTTTTGTGCAATAACAGAAAAGAAAAAAATGTAAGCTGGAATTAAAAAAAAAAGCATAAAAATTATTTAGAATTGCTTTTAGATCTTCACGATACATCTTTCATTGTGAATTACTAAAATCTGTTTCTACAAAATAAGATACTTCTACCATTTCCTCATCACAGCTGAGGTTCAGGAAATAACTGCAATTCCTCAATTCCTTTTATTCATTTATTTGTAATAAAAAGTATTCTTAAATCATCCTCTAAAGAAACCGGTGACGTTTTGGGAGATAGAAGACTATCATAAAATATATGAATGCAGTAGCTTTCAAATAAATATATTTTGATGTTAGAAGATGTGTTTGAACAAAGCAGACTGTAATTAAATAGCCTTAGTTGGGTGGGTTTTTGGAGGGATGGTTGGCTTTGTTCTTTCATTAATTTTGTTTAGCTATTTTTTACATGCACATAGTTTCACTTTTAATCATAGAATCATAGAATGGCTTGGGTTGGAAGGGACCTCAAGGATCATCAAGCTCCAACCCCCCTGCCATAGGCAGGGCCACCAACCTCCACTAGGCCAGGCTGCCCAGGGCCCCATCCAACCTGGCCTTGAAAACTTCCAGGGACGGGGCATCCACAACCGCTCTGGGCAGCCTGTTCCAGCACCTCACCACTCTCATAGTAAAGAACTTCCCCCAATATCCAACCTAAATCTTCCCTCTTTCAACTTAAAACCATTTCCCCTTGTCCTGGCCATTATCTACCCTTGTAAAGAGTTGACTCCCCTCCTGTTTGTAGGCTTCCTTTAGGTACTGGACTAGGCTGCAGTGAGATCACCTTGCAGAAGTAATACAGATGTATATGAAAGAACTACATGAACAAAGATCACACATCATTTTGCTTGCCATTATATTTTTAGCTACATGCTTATTTATACACTGGTTAGTTTCTAGCGGTTTCTAGTACTTTAGAGACCTGAAACCATCTGGCTGCTTTTCTTCTAGGCCTTTATTATTAACTCAGTGTTCATTACAGGTTCAGTTTGCTATTATATTCCAAAAATAAAAGTGGTTTTATTCAAGTGAATTAAAACATATGGAGAAAAAGTATAAGTTACATTTTTGTAGAAAGGAAAGTTCTTGAGCTTCATTCCCAGTTCTGCAGCATAAGCCTTCTAGAGAACAAGAGTGATAAGTCAAGAGGCCTCTGCAGTTAGCAACTACTTAGAAGGCAATGTGAAACCAAGAACCATTGACCACAGTTAAGTTAATGCTGATACAATTTAAGCTTTTGTGTTTACTGCCACAGGTAGATTTCTTTGTAATCTACAGTATGCTTTTAGTTCTGTTTTTTCAATATGTGATATGTGAAGCACTAAAGCACCTAAAAAAATAGCTATATACAGACCTTAAAAAAGGAAGAGACAACAGAAATAATTAGTGGGCTTTCTCTAATATCCACATGTGATTGCCTATACCTTGTAAAATATGTAGATTCTGACTGAATATATCTTAGAAAAAGCAAAAAAATACAGCAACAGAGTTTTTAAAAGTGCATTTCTTGGGGAACGAAAAAGAGGTCTGAACTATCCTTGCCTTTTTTCTTGCTTCAATAGCAGAGAAGTAAGTGATAGAGAAGCAAACTTAGCACATAAAATAAATAATTATATTTTTAGTATAATGAAATTTCAATTGTTTCAGGATCAGATTCTGCAATTGCTATTATGTGTAGCATAATATTAATGGAATACTTTTATACTGTTCTCAAGCTATACTGAAGACTTTCTTGCAACTGAAAGGCTCAACACACAGAATTAGAAGTATTATGTAGGCACAACCTTAGCCTAAGATGTAGTCTCATTCATTCCAGGCTGCTGTTTTACCTGATGAGTAGTTCCAGCCTTTAGCAGATGGATTCTCACACTATCCAAAAAGCCAATCAAGCAAATCTTCCTCTCTCAGACCTCTGTTTTCTTCAATGAAGTTTTTCTTTTCGTGTAATTGTATGAAAAGTTAAAGAGGGATTTAAGGACCTTCAATCCTTAGGAAGACTTATAATTGTTTTATTGCCAAATATTTGATTATTTAGTTTTTAACTCCTTTGGTAGAAAATTGAGAACAGTCAGGAATCAGGATGGAACATGATTTAAAGGGTGGAGACTTAACACACTTATTCAGACCTTCTGGAGTACAAAATGTTCATTCCTGTTATTACATGTAAGAATGAATTGGCTTCAACAGGATCTTTCACTAGCTAGCATCTTTCCCTTATTGCATACAGCTTAGTTCAAGACTTAGCACAAACACAGGTTTGCTTACTGTCCTTGTCTTGCACATTAAGATCCATGTGTTAGGCCAAATGAAACAAATGAAAAAAAAAAAAAAAATCACAAATTCATTTGTTATCACAGAAGATCACATGAAACAATCAGATTTTTGTTTGATAGACCTTTAACATGACTAAGCAGTACAATGTTAATCTGGTTAATATACATTGCACTAACATATTTACTGAAAAGTGTCGCCTGCCAAATTAAAATGTGGAAGAGTTCTATTTGGGCTTGATACTTTGAAAAGCATAGTACCAGGGCTGAGTGCACCAATTGGCCTTGGCAGGCCTGATGAGCCCCACCTGGGACCTCCACTCACAGTTCTGTACACGGTGCCAGGACATCTATTTAAACTCAGATTGCTCTATGCTATTACCTCCATTTCTGTATTGTTGTTTGGATTCCCTGGCTTCACCTTGGCTCTGGCTTGTTGCCTTGCTTTTATCTTGTGATTGCTGGGTTGCTTATAGTAGTGTTAGAAATGAAACTAGAGATGTGGATTTTTTGACATCTTAACAATGTGCAGACAGCTTTTCTCATCTTTCTTACTTAAAAGTAGAATATAAGAAACAGATAGCTAATGGATACTCTTAAATGAATGGTAGGACTTGAAAGACTCTTAAGTTATTGCATGTAGGTCAGTTGATTATCCATGGAATTATATATTGTTCCATATTTAATAAAATCAGGCAAAAATACAGGAAAACTCCCAGCATCTGTTAATTTCAGAATAAAATTCAACTATTAGTTAAGATGCAAAATATAGTAACTTCCTTCTAACTGACTCATTTAAGTGAAGCTCATAGACTATTTGGCTTCAAAGTATTAGTCATGATGGCATATAATTTTCTCAGTTTGAAGGGTTGTGTTGCTTGTAAAAAAATAGCATTGTAAATTTAGCAAAACACCCTCTTGATTTAAGCAAAGAATAACAAAAAAAGTCTGTTGTTGACTCACTGTCACTTACAGCTAGATTAAAATCAACATATTTTCTTGGAGAATGTCTTGGGCTTGCAGTTTACAATCCAGGAATAGGACAGAGGTGATACTTTCTGCTGAAATATTCATGTTGTGTTGTACTAATATACTTCTGAGACAAGTTACAAAATGCTAAGGGAATGCTGAAGGAAGATGCATCTTTTCCCATTAGGGTCATGAAAAAAAAATTGTAATTGAAGTAGGTGTTCATAATTTTTTTCTTAAATGGCTAAAAGATCCCCATTTGTAAAATATCTACTGATGAGATATAGGACAAAAACTAGTCTTGGTAACAATTTTTTTTACTTTTATTTTTTAACATTTGACTGTGTAACTGGACGTTATAGCGTGTCAACCGTTGTCTGTATCAATGTGCTATGTTTATGAACAAAATTTGGTTATATAATTATCAGTGATTCCAAGCCACTGAAACCCTTCCATTATTATGATCTCAAATTTGTTCCTAACAGAAGAAGATGAAGGCATGGGCAGAAAATTAGAAAAGCAATCTGAAAGAAGTAAGTAGATCATAAGAGACATATCTTGAGGCCACTGGCAACAGATTCCAATTCATTTCAGACATTTTCATTTTTCAGTTAAAAAATGTGCATATTTCTAGCTTGTGCTTTCAATGTTTAAAAATATGAACTGAGCATAACTTATGTTCTGGCAGCTGAAATAATACCCCTGGCTATGAGCCATCCTCTGCCAACACCCAGGAGCACTCCCAACATGACTGCTCCAGAACCTGAGAATACTAACACTAGCCTAGCGGAGGACTCCATGACAAGTGAAGAAAACATCTTGCACTCTCCCATCCAGATGTATATTTTGGGTAAATATCACTGCTATTCCTGCTTACTCAGGGCTGTTTAAAAGGAAAAAAAAAAAAAAAAAAAAAGTTTCAGAGTTTCTGCTATCATGTTTCCTCTAATAAGACAGATGATAGTTGTGATGGCTTACATAAGGCATGAGATTTAGGATGCGTGGTAGATTTCAGACATCCCAAATAAATATATGTGACTCAAGACCCAGCACATTTTATTTGGAACTGATTCTGTTTGCTTTAGAGGAGCACAATCATGATCTACAGAATGTGTAAGTGTTCAAAAGTTTAATGCAATTTATGTCTGGGAAAAGTGTATTTCAGAATCTACAGCCATGATAATCTCAGTTTCTAAAAAAAAATACAAATGCCTTAGCAAGGTTACAGTACCAACTACCTCACTGAATTGGGCAGGAGAGGGACAGTATGACTAGTACTGAGAGAAAAAGTGACAAGTCTTCAAGACTGGTCAGGTTATTCGACATATCCTGTCACACTGACATGGTCTCTAGTAAATGCTGACTTACTTAAGAAAAAAAAGAATTAAAAAAAAAATCTTTTTCAGTCAACTAGATCCTAGAGCCTTTGGGACGCATTATTCTGATCTTAAATATGATCAACATACAACCACTTGTATCTAGTATTTATCCTGGGCTTGTGTATCCAAACTGCAGCAAGCGAAAGATGAAGAGACACTACAGCTTGCAAAATTAGATCTCAACAGTCTTACAGGTAAGATCTATCAAGTTTCATCTGGAAATGTGGCACCCTACAAATGTGACTAAACTACTTCCAGAGCCAGGTCGCACAAGAAAGCAGTATAGCTGCATTCCTGCTTCAGAGGACCACATCAACAGCCTACAGAGCCAGCCTGATGTTTTCCTAGGTGTGTGACTGGAGGTTACAACGTGACATGCAACTAGGCAGTCAGACAACTCCATTATAGCCTTACTGTCAGCGGGTTGGTGCTGCTTTCACAGGTGAACAGACTCAACTGGGCTTTGGCACTTCATGGGAGCTTCCTGGGAACTGGAGCACTACTTACTGTAAATCATTGGAAACAGAATGATAACTGTTGGGATATATACAAGAGTAATAAAAAACAAAAAGGACATTGCAATCTCTAGGAGAAAAGAATTAATACCTGATACATTTTAAAAGTACAATGAGCAGGCCAAATGTTTAAGGTAAAATGAACTGTTATTCACACGTGATTTCATTACTTTTCCTTCGTGCTATTTGTAATTTTCTCAAGAGTGCAGTATTTTTAGCTTTGAGACAGTGTATTAATGTGGGAATATTGTCAGTGTAGCTAAGCTTTTCTTTTAGGAGCACCTTAAAAATTAGCATATCTATCTAAACTGCTAAAAGAGAGATTACCCCATCGTTAACTAACGACAGGTGAAGAGAGAGATGGGATCTAGACCTCATGATAACTGCAGACCTCTGTCCAAGCACTTAGGCATAGTCTACCCGTATTGTATATAGGGAATGTACCTTTGTTCTGTTGGGGGTGCACATCAAGAAGGAAATATCCCCTGGACATCCGGGGCTGTATTAACAAATGTCTGTTTCTTAATAGCTACATTTGTCTTAAGGAGTTTTACTTGGGCCGAGGTTTGTCTGGCAACAGGAAGACCAAATGTTTAAGACAGGAGAAAGACACTACAGGTCTTCTGCATTTCAGAGCACTCTTCCTGAAACGGGTTATGTCGGTGACAACACACAATAGTGTCTGAGGTATGTGCTCACTGTATCTTCTTCCCAGAAATAATACTTACTATAGAGAACAGAGGACAATATCTGAAAAGTGTAACTGCTACTCATACAGCACATGCTCTGTGTGCTCCACAACTGTAAAATGATCAATCAAGGCTTGTCAAGAATGAAAATCTACAAAAATAAAAGAAGGCAATGAAATAGAATAATAGGGGAAAAAAATAAGAGCTCAGTGCACATACTCTTTTAAAGCGTGAATCAGGATAAGGCATATGAAAAGAGACATAGGAGAGCAAATGTAGTTTTAAAATGCTTGATAATTAAAGCTGAAACAAAAAGCAGAATAAGATTAGATTGAAGGAAGGAAGTCTAGCAAGGTTGGGGAAACTTGAGAAAAAATAGTTACATGTAAAACAAATAAGAAACAGGATGTTGCACTTCACAAAGTTACACAAAGTTAAAAGATTTAAACATAAAAAAATATAACAGCTTTCAGCGTAGTTTATGGTATAAAGACACTTTATTTTGTGGAGTAGAAGCAAAACAGCAACTTCTGATCTTCAGATCAATCTAAGTGTTCAACTAAGCATGAAGTCAGAAATAAATGAACTCTCCTTATCCTACTGGCTGCTGTTGGTGAAGCTATTTGTTCAGAGTTCTTCAGCTGCAACGTTTTCAGTTTCTAATGGCTGTGCTACATCAGCATAATAAAAGAAATAGAGACTGCAACTACCATTAAGTGAAAACGTGGTCCTGCCATCACTTTAAAGACACTATTTTTTCCAGGTCACTGGTGTAATAGCACATGATGGATGTTTTCAATCAGATAAAAGACAAAAGAAACAAAAACATTCGATTTTGAAGAGTTAGTAATGCTGTATCTTTCATAATTATTTCATTCAATTGACCACTAACAATTGAAGTTATTTGATGGAATAGAAAATCTTAACATTTCCCTTGTTTAAAAATAACTTTCAAGTTTTGTCTTTTTTTTGTTTGTTTAAATTACGTTGTGAAACAATATAAAATCATGTCACTCAAGTCAGTTCATCTAAATACATAGAGGATACCCAGGGATAAAGTTTTAAACAGAAATACAGCTTTATAGAACAGGTTATCTGGCTACATACCCATAGTATCTTAAATGAAACTCATATTTCATGTTCACTCATTTTATTTTATTACTCTTTTGGGGATACTTCTTATGTATGTTTTTCAGAACACATGACAAAGCAATGGTAACTGCATCCTGTTTTATTTTTCTTATTTAAGCCTACGCCCTTCATAAAGTGTTAGTTGAAATCTCAGGCACAAGTAACTTTTCATTAGAAAGAGATTTTAATTGTTTAGTTTTCAAGGCCACAATCAATTACTTCTTCCAACAGTAAACATCCATAGTTAAAAACATTCTGGGATTTGTTTCTATCTTTGTACTCTATGTCTTTTTCACTCATCTAGAAGAAAAGCTCAAAGAAGGTAGATTTAGGATAGATAAAAGAAATAAATCTTTTAGAGTGGGGGTGGTGAGGCACTGGAATAGGTTACCTAGTGTTGTGGTTGATGCCCCGATCCTGGAGACTTTCAAGGCGAGGCTGGATCAGGGCCTGGGCAACCTGATCTAGCTGTGGTGTCCCTGTTCTTTGCAGGGGAGTTGCACTAGATGGCCTTCAGAGATGCCTTCCAATTCTGAGGATTCTATGATTCTAAAAGCAAATGTAAATGTAAAAGCTGGAATGAAAAATCAGTCTTTCAAAATGATAATGATTTGTAAGCTTTCAACATCGTCTAAAAATCTGTGTCAAGTACATACATCATATTGTGAAATAACTGAATGAAAACATAGCTTAGATGTAGGGTTTTTTGTTTTTTTTTTTTTAATATCCTTCTCCTTGTATAGCCTTTCCATAGCTAAGCAAGGGAAGAAAGAAATCCTTGGTATGGATAATACTTAAGAAATGCAACAGAACATTAGAATGTTATAACTTTGTTGAAATTCGAATGTATTGCAGAACATAAAAAATATTTTGAATATTTTCACGAAGTCAAGTTTATAGGCCATTTTTGTTATCAAATATCCCTGAAAATAACATTTCAAGAAAAAATACTCGTTTTTTATGTATTTCCTGAGGCATATGAAAGTATTTTAAAACAGTTATGCACAACTATGGAACATAAAGTTGAAACTGACTCAAGGCAAGCCACATTACATGTAATGATATATAAATGATTTTTATGACTTGAAATGTGCACAAAAATAAAAGCATTGTGTACCACACATTATTTGTTACTTTCATGCCAACAGGATTACATTCAAGGGATGCTATTTGCATCATTCTATTTTTAAGCTATTGTCACTTTTACGAAGGCCAGCATGTGAAAGAGAAACTTTTTTTTTCTGTGGAAATGCAGAATTCAGTATACCTAACTACTCAATACATATGGCAATCTTTATTTGGAATAGTTGCCACTCTCAATTGCTATGTATATCTGATTTTCATTTCAGTGTAGTAGCAGTTACATTTCCGTATTTAACCTTAATGATTACTAGTGGCAAATTTCAAATTTATCTATAAAAATGGAAGTCTAAAGTACATATATTTCTACTAGACATGAAAATGCTTTAACCTTCGCCAGCAGCACTGAATGAAGACAAACCAGAGTCATTCACCTAGTTCATATTTTATTTGCATGATCACAAAAATATGACAGAATACCAAATCCTGAAAGAATAAGCAATGCTTGAATTTGCACAAAAAGTAAAAATAACAAATAAACACACAAAAAAAACAACCCAATCCACTTCCAATGATTATTGAAGTTTGAGGGGCACGTTAGTTTAAACAACCCATTTTTTCAATAAAGGTGAAGGGATGTTCTTAAATTAAGAAGTGCTTTACATGGGTTTTGAACTCAGTTAATTTACACAGAACTTTGACAGGGCCTGTCATATAATACTTAAACTGACATATATTTTTAGGAATATTAACTTACAGTCAAATGAAAAGAAAGAATCTCCAGTTTATGCACATCTCAAACTTAAAATGATGTGACAATAAATACAATTTGCATCCAGACTCAAGTTACATACTGCAACAGAAAATATGTGCCTTACTTCTGTTTTGAAGATGGGTGACAGGAGTTAGTAGAATCATACGTGCTTGAGTAGAATATTCAGTTAGGCTTGAATACTGAATCTTTTTTTGAGCTTTGAGAGGGCAGAATGACCTTCCTAATCCTATGTTTATGCCCACTGTAAATGGAAAGAAAACAAAATCAGTTCATGCCACGATAATTTACGAGAAAAAAAGCTATCAGAAAAATTCTTTAAAATCAAATGAACAAAGTATAACCATAACTGCTGTCCTGAATGAATATTAAGTGCACTTTGTCTGACAAGTAAGATATTGGTTATACACAAGGAGATCCAGGAAGATGACGAAAAGAGAAGGAATGAAAAGCAGGAAATCTTCATGCACAATAGGCAAGAGCCCATCAG
The DNA here is from genome assembly GCA_028571105.1 of Tragopan temminckii. NCBI lineage: Eukaryota > Metazoa > Chordata > Aves > Galliformes > Phasianidae > Tragopan > Tragopan temminckii. The sequence goes on along the minus strand of JAOWBP010002052.1, from coordinate 44,899,480 downwards.
TTGCAGCAGTAACAACATGGCTATTCGAACCCCTCAGTCCAACTAAAAAAAGGCAGAATTATTTCTCAGTCTTAGCAGAAACTCTCCCCAGTATATGTGTCCGATTACCTCCGCTTTAAACTGTTGCTATCTACAGCCACTATAGCAGGCATCAGCACTCCCCCCCCCCCCCAAGTGACATTCATTCCTGGCTGCTTACCAGCTACGTTTTTATGTAATTCGTTTCTCGGGGCTTTCACTTAGAAATCCTGTTTCACCAGCACTCAAACTTTGGCTAAAACTCAAACCCTTATGCCTCTCGGCTGCATTTTGCAATGCTTAAACCACTCCAGATTAAAATGTTTTAAATGTCACCGAGTTACCGAAGTTGCTTCTTTAATTGTAGCGTCTGTACAGGTTTTTATATCTAGTACCCTTAAATCTCTACAAACTGTATAATCTCTGTCTATCCACTGGCACATCCGAGCTGGATGCCCTTCTCCCCCAGGAGAGCAGTGCCACTTTCCCACTCAGGAGGCCCTTCCCAAGCGGGATCTGAGGAGGTGACGCTCTCCCTTTGGGCTTGTCACAGCAAGGTCAAAATCCCCTCGAATTAGCAGCCTCGGACAAAGTGGAACAACGTCAGACGGGTATCATTTACTTTGTTCACTTTTACAAACATCAGGCCTAACAAGTTGCGCGTCCCTTCCTGCGCGGCCGGCCCCTGCAGGACCCCCCCCTCCGCCCTCAGCGCTGTTCCTCCGCGTTGAGAAGCGCGGCTGCTTCCGGCCCTCGCCCGCAGCGCGGACAGCGCTACGACCCCGACCCGATACCAACCGGCCTGTAGAAGGCCGTCGGGCGCTACGGTGAGTATCCCCACATCCCCTAGCGACTGATGACGACAGCCGTTAAATGCCCTTCTCCCATTGGCTTTCGGACACGCAGAGCGTGACCAATCAGAGAGCGAAGCGCTGCTGCTTCCCCCTCCCCCTTTAAAGCCGGCGCCGCGGTGCGGAGGAGGCTCGGCTGCCTGCGACGGCGGCGTCACGTGACCTTCTGTTTACATCCTCTCAGCTGTTGGGGCCCCTCCTCCCCTTGCGGCGCCTTACACCAACACAAACAGCGGCCGCAGCCGGCCGAGCCCTCCGCTGCTTGGCCCGCCGGCCTCTCCTCGTTCCGTGGGCGGACGCGCGAGCGGCTGGAGCGCTCCTCCGCTTTCATTCTGCCCCGAGCGGGGTGCCTGCTGCACACCGGGTGAGTGCCCCGCGCACGGGAGGAGGAGGCGGCAGCAGCGGCGGGGCTCCCCGTGGCTGTGCTGCGGGGCGCGGGGCCGCTACGGCGGAGCCGGGACGGTTTGGGGTGAGGAAACAAC
>JAOWBP010002052.1:44872867-44898029 GCA_028571105.1 Tragopan temminckii | reverse complement strand
ATAAATTGCATGTGGAAGTTGACTCCTCTTCTTAACTTTAATATTACACGAATCTGTGCAGTGCTTTGAAAATTTTGCTAACCCATATAGTAAGAGTAAAAGAATAACTACCAAATAGAAATAAGGGGAAATGTGTAGGAGTTTGCTTTCTTATAAAACATGCTTTAAAAAGCTGGGCATTGAGCCAGGATGAAAGAAACTTGCCTTTATGCTTCCAATAGCTGAGCAAAACAGTTGTGTTACATTGGGCAAATGATTTTGCTTTCATGTGCATCTCTGTCCACGCTATCTGTGGGGGTGGAATTGCTACTGACAGATTTCCCAAGTTGATACCCCAACAAACTCAGTTCAGGGCTGCAGATTTTAAAGCAGAAACAGTCCTGGTACTTTTCTCAAGGTGGAATTTGTTTCGGAATGATAGTGAGCAGAAAGACAGGCATGTATTGCCAACAGCTGTAGCTGCTCAGTATTTTTCAGAACACGACTTTACTAAAGATCCAAAGATAATTTTCTTCCCTACCTAATTTGTGGGGATATAAATGTCCTCCTTTCTTTTTTCTTTTTTTCTGTAATATTTTTTAGCTTTTGCTGTCATTCACATCTCACACATACCTAAGACTGTGATCCAGAAAATTATTCCACATAGAATTTTGCCCCCACATATTTTCCTGAAAGATCAGAAGCAGGTAATAATAAACAAACAAACAAACAAAAAATAAATAAACAAATAAAATAAATTGTAAATGCTCCCTTGTATTTTATGATATACTTTCTTCCTCCCAAGTATTTTTGGAAGTTTTTCCTTTCTCTGGCTAGTTTGTGGTTGCATGTTAAGCTGGAAATAAGAACTGTCAAATACAAAAACTCAGAGAGCAATAATTTTCCCTTAGATGTTTCAGCTCATATAAATGTTTTACAGCTAGAAAACAATTTTGTCAGTAAAAGCTAAGTAGGAGGCAAATTAAAGATCAATCATTTTACCAAAAGCCTGTTATCTCCCTCTTGTTCAGTAACAGGTAGCATTGTTTGTTACTCATATATCCATTTAGATGTGAAAACTTTAAATCTGATATTGGTATTTTCAACTATTTGCAGGTATTGAGAGTGATGAAGAAATCAGACATTTGGATGAAGAAATAAAAGAACTGAATGAATCCAATCTTAAAATTGAAGCTGACATGATGAAACTTCAAACCCAGGTATGACATCAAAGTCGAAGTTTTAGTTTTTCTTGTACTATGGTTAAAAGCATACTCTTCACTCTGTAGCATTTAAAATTGCAAAAATCCCTCATAACTTTTTGTCAAGTTTTTTTTTTTTGTGTGTGTGTCTGTTTTCTGTAAGTAAGTAGCAGGTTCCTGGGAATTATTATTAAGATCTACTGAGTGATAGGTTGATGGCAGTTTAGAGCTAATCTTGGCTACCAGAGAAACCATATTTACCAAACAAAACATCCGTTTTCCTTTGTTGACCAAACCTCTGTTAAACACACCACAGAGAATCCCATGACTGCGGTAAGAACCCAGGCTAGGGAAGGAGTCGGGAGCCCACTCTGACTCTTATTATGTTAGTTTTGTTGTTTTGTACTTAAGGAAATCTCCCTAGCTCAGTTCACTCACTGACAGTTACTCAAATAGTTTGAATTTTGCCTCCAGGCAACAGCTGGTAAAGAATGGATGCCTCTTGTTAACCGATAGGGCAGATTAGCTGGAGGGGGAGCTGTGGAGAAGTCATTCACAGTCATTCTTTCATAAACTGGCAAGATGGCATTAGCCTCCAGATGCCGACTATGGTTCTGTGGTGAATGTTCCTTCACAGAGAGACTTCTGCATGCACCTGAAGGTTCACCTGGGTAAATCAGCTTGAAATAAGAGCTCAATATTTTAGGAACAATAAGATTTTTAGAGAATAATTCCTAAATAAGAACAGATCTGGTAACAGAATGCAAGTCTAAACTGATCCAGAGCAGAGTGCAACCACAGCCCTCTGCATTTGCAGAATGCTCTCAGTGCTGATTCATGCTGTTTTTATAATATCCAGAGAGTGTATAGTCTAAACACAGGCGAAGTTTATGCCACCTGCACTGAGTCTAAATGCATGCTGGCTTCATACTGCAATGGTTGTATCCATCCCAAACCGAATAGCAGTGAGGTTTTTTTCAGTGCCTCTGGACGCTGTTTTCAGTTCTCTCTGTTTGAACAGAGATGGCCTAATTTATGCAGCTAGCTTTCTCCTCTGAATTACTGAAGATTGAAGACCATCTGACCAACAAAGCCTGAACTACGTCTGAAGCAATGTGCTTGTTACACGGCTTTGCTTTATCCCCTTTTGAACTCCCCAGATCAGGTGTTTGGCTGCCTGGAGCACACTCTAGAGGACAGGCCTCAGGGGTGCATGCAGGCAAACAAGGTTCCTCTCCCTGTGGGCAGTCTGGGTGTGTGACGAAGGAGACTAAACTGACCAAAACAAGAAGAGATTTAAGCAGTGCAGAGAAATGTCATCCTAACGAGGAGAGAGTGGGCCTAACACTTGCAGATGTGCTGTTGCACTGTGCCTTCCAGGGCCGTGGGCAGCCATTGCAGTGGCTGCACTGGGTGAAGCACCAGGCCCTGCCATAGTGGCCTTCAGTTTTTCAGCACAGCTTTTGACATATAAACTTTCACGGCTCAGTATGTGCCTTCTGCTCTCATGCAGAAATTATACTATTTCACTACCTCAGATACATTTTTATGCTGTTTTTAAACACCTGGTGTTTCCATTTTGTTCCTCAGAGATCTCAGCAATCACATACTCAGCCTCTCAATTTCCTTCCTGCTCAATTTTTCTCCTACTGATTTCATCACATTCCATTCCATCCATTCCACTGATTTTTTTTCTTGCTAATCCAGGCAACTCGCAGCTCTACCCTCCACTTAGCAGTGAGGCAGGGAGGTAGCATAACAACTAAAAGCTGTGTCATGGCCATTGTGGGCAACCAGCAGGGAATGCTTTAAGAGCAAGACAGCAATGCAAACATCAGCCTTCTTTCTCCTAGCTTCCACCATCCCTGAGGCCACACTCTCCATCCCAGTGTGTCCCCTTTCCCCTCTGACCTCATTTCCCTGCTCAGAGTGCTCTCCAGTGCCTCACTGACACAGGGTTTCTCTGTGAACCCACAGCAAAGTCCATTGATTCCGAGTGAACACAATTTGCTGTGATTATTCTATGGAGAGGTTATATCCATCCTTTAAAAAGTGCCTGAGTTTCAGACCCACATTGTGACAATGTGACTGCCAGTTTGGGCTCAGCACTGCCACAGTTCTGTTTGTGTGATTGTAGATGTCTGTGTTTTATAGATCACATCTATGGAGACCAACCTGAAAACAATAGAAGAAGAGAACAAACTCATAGAGCAGAACAATGAGAGCCTGCTGAAGGAGCTAGCTGGTTTAAGCCAAGCCCTCATCTCCAGCCTTGCTGACATTCAGCTTCCACAGATGGTAAGACCACAGCCAGTGGCTTCGCACCGTCTTTGAGATTGTATTGCCAGCACCTGAAGCAGATGAGCATGCTCAGGGACCGACGGGAGCACTATAGCTGCATTAGCAGAGCTCTGCTTAGCCTAATTTACTCCACTGAGATGCTGGATCTTGGACTCTGATTGATATCAGACTCAGCTGCTTCCAGGACTGAGCCAACACTGGCGTTTCTGCCTTGCACAAGCTTTTACTCCACCCCTCCCCAGCTCAGTGTCCCCCTGCACAAGGTGTAAAAATTTCACACTGAGAATCTGTCTTTACTCTTAGATCAGAATTTTGACCTGTTTTACTGAGCTCAGTTCTGTGATCCTTTTAAGGCCAACAAAACTCTGCCTCTGAAAAACTCCATGTCCTATACGTCATCCAAACGCAGGTCAAATCCACCAAGGTAGTTAGGTAGTTAGGTCTGCAGAAATAGTCTCCTTTCCCAGTCTCAAGAAGGGCACTGGGAAATTAGGTAAGGACAATTACAGGGATGTCAACCATAATCCCAGAGCCTTGATAGATAAAGTCTCAATAGAAAAGCAATTTATACTAAAGATAATATCTCAGAATCTTTTCTTGTCTGGAATATGCTCGGTTGCCCCAACACGTGAAAATCCCTCAATTTCTACAATCCCTCTATTATCTTGGATGACTACTGTGTTTATGACTTCTCCCCAGTTGCCATGTCAATGCTTTTCTATGCTTTGGTGTTGGGTGTTTGTGTTCCTTTGGCCTTCATTTTATCTGCTACAATTATACTCTGTTTTGTCTTCATTTAGGGGCCAATCAGTGAGCAGAATTTCGAAGCATATGTAAATACACTCACAGACATGTACAGCAATCTGGAACGGGACTATTCCCCCGAATGCAAAGCTCTGCTGGAAAGTATCAAACAGGCAGTGAAGGGCATCCATGTGTAGGATGTGAAAGCTGCTGGGCAACAGAAATTACTTAACAGCAGTAAACTCCAGATGGATCTGTTAGGAGTTCATGTACTGCTAAGGGGTGTAGGTTGCCATGCTGCATTTACAATTGCAACATTGCACTAATTTTTTCCCAGCTGACATAAAAAAAGAATAAAAACACAACAGACTATTTGTATTAACAGCAATGCACTCTGTTAGTATATTATATTTATTTCAGTACAATTCCTTTTTTTTCTTCTTTTGCACTCAGTTTTTGTAAAGTGAATGTAAAAAGTGTGTGTGACTATTTTTTATATTTTTTATTTATTTCTAATCAAAGAGTTGGTTTTTTTTATCTTTTAACAGCATTTTTGCGGCCTGCCATATTTTTACAAATGTGTTTATTAATTTATTTTCCAATGGGATTTTAAATAGACTGAAAGTTATACTGTAAATTAAATAACTTGCTGGGTTTGTACAGGAAGAAAAAAAGCTATGAGAGTAACAAATGACGGAACTGTGGTTCTAGTTTTATTTTCCTCACATCCTGCTTTTTTATAATGGCTTTTTATCAAAAATGGGTTTGCAGTAACATGAGATGTGAAGATGCATGGACTGAGAAGATAAATGGTGCCCACTAGTGGGGAACTCGGGCTCTTAAAAGCACAGTATGCTGGAAAACAGTGTGTTAAAGAATACGTTAGCAATAATGAAATATAGCAATCAGCAAAGCACTTGACTTGGCTGTGTGATTTAGCCTATGCGAATGATTATTTAAAATGTTTCAAGAGAACTTCAGATTTATTTTACCACTGCAGTTTTTTTCAGAGTTAGCTTACAGAGGGAATTGACAATTATCTCTAAACAGGAACGATAATTTGATAGGACTGGTACTCTTTTAGTACAATACGTTGAGATTTTAACCAAGTGACCAGTATTGCTATGGATTTGGAACCGAAAAATGCAAACACATCCCAAGCCGAAGGATTTGTGCATAATGAGTCAAACACATCTCCCCTGAAATGGCATTCAGTACTGGTTTGAACTTAACAACAGTGAAGAAGGCAGCAGTCTGGAGGGGAATATTACTCCAGCTCAGTGGTGTTGCCCTTCTCACTGAATGAACGGTAGCAACACAGTGATTGGTTTCTCCCATCCTCATTCACCAAGACTAGTCTGATACTGGGTCAGTTGCCAGTCCTTCAGTAGGGTACCAGGCGCTACAGGACGTCCAGGCACAGGGGATGGGGACATGCAGCTGTTCAGAGCAGCTCATGCGTGCCCCCCTCGCTGGTTAGCCTGGGCTTGGAGTTTCTGAATCCGTCAGAAATTAGCGGTTGCTATAACCGAGGCAATGTCTATTTCAGGGATTGTAAGTAATTAAGCATTGTTTCAGAAGTTTTTTTTATATTTATTTTTTTTAAGAAAAAGGTATAAACAACCAGCTAAACTGCCTTTTTTGTATGCACACACACCTCATGTGCATATGTGCCTCAGTGTAAATGTATACATGGATCTAGCGTGCGTTTAATTTCTCCGTGCTATAATGAAAGTGTTTATTTTTATTAGCCTCATTTATATTTAGATTGAATATGATGGCATTCACAGGCTTGACATATACAATTATATTATTACTGTTCCTGCACAAAAGAACTATTCAGAAGTGAGTAAACTCTCATGCACTGTGGTCACTGTTCTGCATTAGGTGGAGCTTGCTTTTTTGTTTGAGAGTTGATTCAACTCTCCAATCCTAGTTTAGACAGGGGGAAATGTATGTTCTTAGGAGCTGTGTTTATTTTTAAATCAGTTTTTCAAAAGCTACCATACGTGCTGTCTAATATAAATAGGAAGACACCAAACAAAAATTTGCTATTAAAGTTATTGTACTCGCTGAAAAAAAATCAAAAAGCGAACATTTGTTATACTTGTTAAATGCATACAAAATGAGTTCACTCATTACAAAGACTAAAATTTAATTTACTAAATATTTTAACAAATTTGTTATATATTTTATTTAAGTAAAAAAAAATCTCTTACCTATGTATTTATTATTATGATTTACTCTGGCTTCAGGTTAATTTATCTGTGTTTGGTTGTTTGCTCAGGATGTTCTGTGAAGTATGTTTGTATTTATTTGCCTCCCTTGTACTTGATGTGTTTTGTAATGTGCACTGATTTTTTTTTCTTTTCATTTTTCTTTTTCTTTTTTTTGTGTTTAAATGCATTTATGAGCTACACTGTAAATTAGATCTTTTGTAAAGAGCAATGATGTATGCATTTTTTAATTTGAAGTAGTTTGTATACTGTTTCTTCATACAATTAATATTTCTTACATCAAAGCAACAAAATTGTGTTCTGTGCTGTACATTTGGTGTATGGTAGGAAATAAAATTGATAATGAAACATTGCAGCAAGTTTGTTGGTTATTTTAGCCTCTAGATGCAGACTTGTATTACACATTCTTAACTGCACCTGGCACTATACAATGTGTCAGATGTTTTACTTGCTTTGTGTACAAAACGTGTCATCCCTGTAAGTAAATTTCTGGTATCAGTAATTTAATTAGTGTTTTACTTTAGTGTCAATTTGAAGTAAGGAGATAAGCAGAACTGCTTAAGAGATCCTTTTCATTTTTGAATGAAAAAAGAAAAAAAAAAATAATAATCACTGCATTATTTATTGCATTCTTTTCTTGGCAGTTGTAGACATCATTTACACTGATAAAGTACAGGATTTGTGCTGACCTTTAACAGCTGCTAAATTATGTTTAAACATAAAAGCCATTGTAAAGTTTCCAGCAGTTTGGAACCACCCACGGTTCCAGTGCAATTTTCCCTGAGATTTGCAGTGTTTATACATTGCAGAAATAAAAATCTAACTGCCTTTAGAAAGATGATACTTCCAGTATCTAATGGACTTCCTTTTTTTGCACTGCTAGTTTACTGAAAACAAGCTATTTTCATTTAGAATTCATGCTGATGGCTTCAGGAACATTTCTTGTCTCAGATTCCAACTTCCCATGGATAGATCAAGAATAATTTTCTTCAGAAAATATGGCAAATTTAGAGCTGATTAAGTAGCTGGTCATTATGTATTTGAGTAGATGTTGCTAGATAAACCAAAATGGACTCTAGAAAAAATGACATGGTCAGCATTCAAATATACCAGATCAAGAATAACTGTTCTATAACTATGCCTGTAAGAGGCAGAGAGGTGCTTACTTCAGTAAAAATATATAAATGGCATTGATTGAATTAATTGGAATGGAATTGAAGCTCCAAATATCCAAGAGAAGGAAGGGGAGTAAGTTCAGTCAATATAAGCTTGTCCTATCAGCTCCAGAGGTCTATATCCTGTCTCTTAACTGCTCATAGCAAAGGTTTCTGAGACTATAGTGTCAAAATCAGATTCTGTTTTCTACTGCAATCATATTTCCATTTACTAATTAAGTACCTCTTCTTTCCTGCTGGCTTATCATATCTATCTAGTTACTTCATGGCTTTTGCACTCAGAGATCCTTCATCCTACTCATATTGTACTTTTTTTTTTTTTTTTTAATGAGTTTTGGATTTCCTTGATTGGAATTTGTGATCTTGCAATGATGCAGAGTCAGGACAAAAGGCATATCCTTCCTCTCTTCTTGGGCAATTTATTCTAACTTCCTCAGCATTTATCTCATAAAGTTTGCTTTATGATTTGTGCAGCTGCATTTCTTGGATTTTTCTCAGAGTTCTGCAGCTCACAAAGTCCTTTGTTCCTCTCGCTTGGGTGGCTGTAGGATGATAGATAAAGCTCCGTGTAGCTACTGTGTAATGTAGGACAGTGACCCAGTTTCAGTACCTTTCAGTATCTCATTCTGGCTTGGTTTTCTTCTGTCTCTTTTGCTCTAGTGAGTTTTAGACAGCCTCGCTCACACATAATTTCATAAAGGATTAGCCTGATTTCCTGTCTGACTTCATGGTACAAATTGCTTCAATTGCATTTTTGTTCATAACAAATGTTCCCACAGATATCGTCCAAGCATTTCTCAGGAATTTTCAGCTATGGGATAACACTTGCTATTTAAATTGCTGTTTTTTTCCCTCTGAAATTATTGCTGCATGAGATTTTTCCAAACCTGATCAGTGATTTTGGTGCCCAGCTTCAGATCTATTTGAAGGGGCCACATTTTTAGAAGCTGAAGGCTCAGCTATTTTTGCCAAGAAGGGACTTTTCCAAATTCCCTTCTTATGGCCAATCCAGATTAATTACAGAGCATCCAAAAATTCTCAGCAGGTACTTGTACCCATCCCCAGTATTGAAGAGTAAAACATCCCTTATGTTACACCAAGCCTAATTCTAATTCCTACCAAGCTTCTCTTTCAATGTCCATACACAACATTTTTAAAGTTCTGAAGGAAAGCAAGAAGAAAAAACGAAGGACCAAATCTCATTCCTTATTTAACTGAAGATAGCATCTGTCCAAACAGTTCCCTGTCGTTGTTACTGAAGCTGGAGCTGTGGCTTAGAGTCCATGGCATGCAATCTTCTCTAATTACAATCATATGTACAATCTCTGTGCATTCCGTGATTATTTCTGACACAGTAGTCAAAATCTGGATTAGGAACCAGATTCTACATTGATTTCAAATTTGTTGGAATGAAATTCATGTGATCCTTTAGAAGCAGAAAGAATTTAGTTACTTCAGGAGTTAATTGCCCAGAACTGGGAAACAGTTGGGGTTTTTTTTCATCCTGATATCTGTTTAATGCATGTTAAGGAAGGAAAGAAGGTTTTAAAAAGCTCGTGAAAATCTACTGGGAAAATGTGTGTAAATCAAATTCCTTCAGAGAAAAGCACAGCACTATCTCCTCAGGCTGAAGAGCCCAGCTCTTTGCACAGAAGTGCTGTATTTGGGACTTCAGTGCTGACTGCTGCGAGTGAAAGTCCTGTACATTCAGCAGTCAGACAAGGAAATGGCAGCTTGGGAAGCTATCCCTAGGGCTCAGCCTTTTGAGTAATATGGGCTGCGTTTGATGAAAGATATCTGCAACACCACACTGTATATCAAATATCTTGATTGCAGTCATTATAAATAACTAATCCGGTGGTTTTTCAGGGCACTGAATGGTACCAGTAAAGTCATTCAAATCTACTGCATCCAGGTAAGTTCCTGTGCCCATCAGAAGTGGCTCAGCATTGTACTCTGCAGGCTCAGAACAAATCCCCACATTTGATTTAAAACTCCACTTTATCACTACTTACGCACAGCTCATCATCTGTGTTTTTCTCTTTTTATTCTTTTTCTCCTAAGGCATTAACAGGGTCTATATTTTATTCCTATGATTGGTATACTTGGATATATCTTCCAGCCAGCACTGCTGCTCAGGCTGCAACTACATTTTCAAAACAGTTTCAAAACAATTGAAGTAAGGACTATAAAAGCATAAGCACTTTTATTTGAGATAATGCATCTCATATGGGTTTAGTGTAAAATCAGCTGATTGCTACAAGAGTAAAATGATTCACTGTAAGAGGGAGCGGAGGGAAGCTCAGCTGCTCCATGCTCTGATTGGCAAGGACATGAATCACAGCCTAGCCTGTCAGCAGCAGCCTATGCAAGCTCAGACAGAAAGGTGCACTTCTCATGCCTGGTGTGGTGTCAAAGGATGTGAGCACTACAAGTCTTACACATGAATGTAAATATTTGAGCTAGGCAGGCAATCAGGGATTCTTGCTTTTGCGATCATTGTGACAGCAACACAGACAGGGCACAGAACAGACGTCATAGAATCATAGAATCCTTTGAGTTAGAAGGGACTCTTAAAGATCATCTAGTCCAACTCTGCTGCAATGAACAGGGGCACTTACACCTAGATCAGGTTGCTCAGAATCCCGTTCACCCTGACCTTGAATGCATCCAGGGACGGAGGCTCCACTCCTCTGGGCAACCTGTGCCAGTGCCTCACCAACCTTAATGTGAGAAATTTGTTCCTTATGTCCAGTCTAAACCAATGTTTCCTTCTTCTATCACAAGAGTCTGTCCCCTTCTTTCTTATAATCCCCCTTTAGAAACTGAAAGGCCACTCTCAGGTCTCCCTGGAGCCTTCTCCAGACTGAACAGCCTCAGCTCTCTCAGCCTGTCCACGTGGGAGAGGTATTCCATCCTTTGGATAATTTGTGTGGTTCTCCTCTGGACGCAGTTCAACAACTCTCTAAAAGAATAGCACCTAAGGGTGCCAGGCTGCAACACCTCTGCTTGTACAGAGCCACTTTGGCTTCCAAACACAAGTCTTTTCCTGTTTTGTAAAATATATATGTGTATATATATACGTATACACACACACTTTTGGTCTTGCTGTTGTGTTGCAGCATAGAGAGAGAGCAGGATTGTGACACTAGCTCTGCCAGCATGATCTCCTTCCTGGGTTGGGTTACTAGTAGGACTGGTGGTGGGGAGGAATTCAGGCACTCACTGTGAGCCTCCTCCCCACCCTGTGAGCACCCACACACAGCAGGCTGCAGTCACACTTTCCAGCATATTCCTCAACCTGGCCCCAGTCTTGGCCTTGGCCAGGCACCCCTTCCTCTGCAAGAGGCTTAAATCTCCATTCCCCATCTTGGGAGCACTTGTGATGCCCTTTCTATACCCAGATTAGAGGACATTGTCGCAGAGCGTATGAGGCCTCACAGATAAGGCTCTGTATGAGCTCCAGCAGCATCCAAACACAACAGCGTGGCTTTCGCGTCTAGCCTGTGGGATCAGAGTTTATTTCCCCAATGCAGGCAGCTTTGCACTGCCTTCCTGTTAATTAAAGTATTGATTACAATACCTCACTGTTTACACGCAAGATTTTGCATGGTCTTGGCCATTCACATGCAAATGAACTTGTAAGCCTTTCTGTGCCCTAAAATCTGCTGATGTCAGTCTTCCAATTCTAACTCCACATTGTAGGACATGTGGCTTTCTATAGCTTAGCTTTGATGCCCCCAAGTCATATTATCTCAGTTCCAAGGTTCATTATGATAAATCTTTTGCTGGTTTTAAATCAAAAACTTTAATTGTACTGTACTTATTCAGCTTGGGTTTTGGCTCCTGAAGGCAGCAGTTTTAATTGCATCATTTGTATAGTGGCCCAATATGTTTTGGTGTGAAAAGTGCATTATCACGTTTAATTTTGTATTATTTTTCCCATATGTTTTAGTTACACTAAAACTTCAGACGAGGAGTGATGAGGCTTTGCCACTGCTCTCTCACTCTCTCTTCAGTGTTTTTTAATGAGCTACAACCACATTATTTTCTTTTGTTCTCACCGGTTGGGGTTTCAGAGAGCTGTTTATTTGTAGGGTAATTCTTGTATTTATGTAGAGCAAGGCATTAGACATTTTTATCCTCTACTTATTAACAAGCCAGATGGTACCGGCTGCTACCCACACAATTCCAATTATCAGATGGCAAACTGAAATATACGTGGGGCAAATTAGAAGATGTATATTAAAGAAGCATCGTGGAGAATTGGCGTCTTGGAGATGTTGATTCACAAAGGAGTCCTAGCAATTAGGATGTGAAAGCCTACTGCTGAATATACAGCATTGGCCTGGGGCAAACATAGCCTCCAAAATTTAAATACTATCTCTCTCTTTCCCCTGTGGACTGAATACTTTTATTCAGTTCTTTCATCCTTTGCATTTTGTGTCCTCTTCAGAGTAAGTTGTAGTTGGTACTACATGCATACTACAAAGGTATTTCAGGAAGATGTAGAAAATCTGAAAATTAACAAGACCTCTGTGCATCACCTCTCCTAATACACTCTCATGTACATCAGTGATAGAAATAGTCCTAACTCTGAAATACAGGATCTGCAAAGTATCGCTATTCCAGGTCTCAAATTGACATAGGAATTACAGTTTACATATGGAATTTTTTCATAAGGAGAACCTTGAGCTTCAGATTTAAATGGAGGTCTGGTCACACTTATTATGTTTGTTTTCATGGTCTTCCAAAAACACCTTTAGTAAATTCAGAACCTAGACCTAGTCTTCACAAAACATGAATCCCTACATCAGTGACACAAGATAATAACGAAGAATGAATGGCTTAATGAAAAGTTTTATGATGTCCAGGAGGCACAACCTCTATAGGAAATATCTATTCCTTTTACCCATTGATTCAAGCTGAAAGCACTAACTCAAACTGAACTGTGGACAAATCAGTGTCTGCAGGTCAGACCAGCTAAAGGAATAAGTTACTTAAGCTGAGGTAATGGCTTTCTTTAAGTCCTTCCTTGCTCATTTGGGATACTTTGTGGCAAATCATTGATGATCTGTGTAAGTGGATTTTATGAACGTTATAGTTTGAAGCATTTTGGATTGTGTCTGCTTCTTGTTTATAGTGTCCAACCAAGTGAAAACCTTCTCTTTCAACAGATAGTGTCAGGACAACTGGGAAAAAGCACTCTTCTTGCAGCTCTAGCATCTGCAAACTACAGACTTTGGGGGAAGTCTGAAAGCAAATCTGCACGGTTTAAACATCATTTACATTTCAAACAGCTTATTATGTGCAAATAGTGCAAATTCTCACTCCTATTCATGCAGAAGTGAACGATATAGGCAGACATCTGCCTACCATTTGGTCACACAAGTGCATGAATCCACAACCACAAAGGTGCTGGTGCTTCATCCCTCTCACCTTCCGCTTTTGAAATTAGAGGACTAACAGTGTTCCTTTCATCTTTCTGTCAGCAGTAAGCTTGACCAAGATGTGCACTGGCCATTGGAATGCCCGAAGTGAGATACTAAGTGTAAATTGGTGACAAAACCATTAATAAGGTGTTGGGGCATTTAGACAGGGCTTTTATGCCTGGCCTGTCAGCAACAAAGCAAAACAAAATTTATTGTCTGGGGCTTGTTCTGTCAACCCTCATTCTAGTGAAAGTGCCTCATGGCCTTCTTAGTGTTAATGACTCCTCCAAAAGGTTAGGCAAAGCAGAGAGATCCACACAATTTTCATAGAGATTTAGTCTTTTAAATCAACAAGGCCAAAGTTTGGTTTGATTTCTCAGAATAGGAAAGCCAACATTGGATGAGATGCTTGAAGATCCCTGACATCCAAATTGTTGTCAGGCCTGGATTGCAAAGAAGTGATTCAATAGCTGAACATCTGTGTACCCACTCACTTATAGTTGCTGTTTCACCCACAAGCAGCTGTGGAGTAGACAGGCAAAATTCTCTACAAGGTGATAATTACAGTGTGCATTACAAAAGAGGCATAGTCGCAAGAGCATGCAATCAGCTTTTTTTTCCTTTTTTTTAAAAAAAACAAAAAACAAAAAAAAACTCTGGAACAGGGCGACCCTATTAGATCCATGACTAGTACACATAAAATGGGTTTCTCAGCCAAAATAGAGGAAAATTTAGTCAAATCTGAACAAGACTGGAAAAATGACTTCCTGAGAAGGAAACTTTTTCTAAGGTCATTTTTTCCAGTCTCATTTTTGTTTCTGCTGTGATAAAGAACTACTCCAGGCGTCCAAACTCTACCAGAGACTGAAATATGATTGATCTATACGGATCTGCAATTTGCTTTAATATGTTTTTGTTGCTTGCTACATGTGCCTGTGCTGTCTAAGGAAACACTAACCATTACTTATCTTTCCTTACTGTTGGGTTAGTGGTGAGTTGAGCCCCTTCGTCAGAGCTTGTGATCTTTCCATCTCTTATATTATTTTTTTTCAGCCTCCTGATCATACATTTTATATAAGTTATACATTTTATATAAATATCAGACAGGGAAAAAAGAAATCTTATAATAACATTTTTCTCTCACCCAAGGCAAGCAGCCATGCACCACAGAAAGACTATGAAGTGGGGCTTAAATGAGATAATAACGTATTTAATTAATGCGTAAGCCTTGCATGTTTGTACAGGACTGTCTTTTCCCTACGCTCTGTATCTATGAACTCAACTTCTTAATTGTTAGGAGCTGAAAGGCATTTGAGTGTGAAAATAGTGTCTTCCTTGTGTTAATTCTGAAACTTTAGATTTGTGGTTTAAAGGTTTAGTTTTGGAATTGGAGTGGGCTGGAGTGACATTTTAGGGGTCACACACTGTCCACACAGCCAGGGAACACAGCTCCACCGTAGGGAAACCCAGCAGCCTGGACTGTGGTGGGCCCTTATTGTAAGAGGGCTATACTCTGTTATCACATAGGTTTCTGGTACAGAAGTTACAACACAATAAAAACATCAAGCAATATTATTATTTTTTTTCTAGGCAGTAGTTCTGTTTGTGTGCTTATATGGCATTAGTAGCAGAGAGAACAGAGATCATGTTTACCTACTGCAGGTCTTGTTTTTGCAACTGAATTATTCAGTAACTGCATCTTGTTCATTATGTGCACAGTTTCCAAAATTTTACAGATTTTTTCTCTTAGGAAAGATACAAGGCACAGCAAGATTTGTCAGGAAAGAAAAAAATGATAGGTCACTCTATGAAAGCAAACCAGCTGTCAAGGTTTTGCTTGTTCCCTTAATAGGTAGCTGTAGAAAAGCATTGTTTGGATAGAATGATTGCAAATCTGGGGTTGTGGCATGGCACCATGTGCACCAGAGGAAAATTAGGGAAAGACAGATTTAATTTAACAAAAGTACTTTAAAGGAAAACTCATTGGAAGAAAGGGAAGTTGGAGCTGCAGAGTGATAATGGACAGATAGGAGGCATGGGCTGGGTGTGGACTCAGGAGAACGGTTCTTGCTGAACTTAAATACAAATTTCTGACATAACCAGTACAGGGGCACACAAGCAGCAGGCACCACTGACAATACTTGTCCCCTCTACCTCCACTGGGAGACAGATAGAGCTGCGCTGCCCAGGTTTGACACAGGTGGTAACACCGAGCTTGTAGGCTGTGTAAGCACTTGGCAAAACACCAACAAAGGTGGTGAAGGGTCTGGAGGGCAAGGTGTATGAGAAGCAGCTGAAGTTTGTCCAGCCCAGAGCAGAGAAGCTGAGGGGAGGCCTCATGGTGGCTGCAGCTCCTCACAGGGAGTGGAAGGCAGTGCTGAGTTCCACTCTCTGTGATGGCAACAGGGCCTGAGGGAACGGCATGGAGCTGTGTCAGGGGAGGGACAGCTGGGGGTTAGGGAAAGGGTCTGCACCAGAGAACGGTCAGGCCCTGGAACAGGTTCCTCAGGGTAGTAGTCCTAGCCCCAAGCTGCCACAGAGTTCAAGAAGTGTGCTTGGGAAACACTTTCAGACATAGGGTTTGATTTTGGGTGATCCTGTGTAGAGCCAAGAGTTGGACTTGATTATCCTTGTGGGTTCCTTCCAGTTTGGGATATTCTATAGTTTTCTGTGCTGGTGGGAGATGAGCATGGTCATGTTGATTACCCTATGGGAGCTGCTCTGGAGACCATTGCCAAATCAGCTCCTGTGCCTGTACCAAAATGCAACTGTGACCTCTGCAAGCAAGGCCAGTGCTGAGCTCTGGTGTGGTGCTTCCTGAAGTTGTGATACAAGAGCACTGCTGCTGTGTGCAGTAGCTGGCATCACAGCTCCTCTTTCCAGGCCCAATGAAGATGAGCAGGAAGCATCCACACAAATTGGTGCATGCCACTTTTTTAATAATTCATGTATTTTTGCTCTCTTCTATAGTTAATGAACCTCCCCCACTCTCACCCTCATTCTCTCTCCCTCTCCCATTCAGTCAGTTTGTTGTCGTTTCATGTATCTAATCCATCTGTCACTCGATTATAGCTATCGAGCACCTGTTATGGATTTCTAGAGTTTCATTCAAGCTGTTGACAAGTTATTCACAAATTGGCCCTTGTCATACTGTCATCGTGTGAAGTGCACTTTAGTGAATTCTTTTGGGTACACAAAATAATGAACAGAAGACAGCAAGCCCTGTGAATTAAGCAGTTTCACATTCCCAATATTCAAAGAATCACTAACAGATTGGAAGTTTCTTGTTGGTGATATATTTTTCAAGCCCTTTTCTTAAAATATTTTGTCTTATCCATCCAGCCCCTTTCGCATCAACAATCACAACACAACTTGCTTGAGCTGTCAGGGCAAGCGATGCTGACAACGCCGCCTCATTTTCCAAAGCCCATGTTACAGCTGTGACATGTTGATCCCTGCTTCCTCTGCGCAATCCTCGCTGCTGACTGCGTTGCACAGCAGGGAGAGCAGAAGGCTGGCTGGCCCTCCTGGGATGTGAAGCTCCTTTCCTCAGAGAGTTGTTTGTTGTATTATGCCCTGGGGTAAGTCGAGCAGGACCTGGGTGACAAAGATGGTTATCTGAGAGTGAAACACCTCTCGAAGGAAAAAGGCTTTTAAGAAAAGTTAAAAGCAGGTTAGACTATGTCTGGAAAATCCTTGTTGTTCCTCGCAGACTTT
This sequence comes from Tragopan temminckii, assembly GCA_028571105.1. NCBI lineage: Eukaryota > Metazoa > Chordata > Aves > Galliformes > Phasianidae > Tragopan > Tragopan temminckii. The sequence goes on along the minus strand of JAOWBP010002052.1, from coordinate 44,881,242 downwards.
CAAAAATCTCAGTACCAGAAGTCATAGAAATTAACAATTTTTCATACAGTTTCCAATTCTGCTTCCACACTGTTGCTATTACTGCTTAGGCTTTTCTTTCTGCACCGCACACAGCTCTGGGCTTCTGCCTGTGCTCTGCTGCCATTCTCCAAATGCTCTTGACAGTACAGATGGATTTTGAGTGTGCAGTCAGGCCCTTGAAAGTCATACGTTACCAGGATAACATGAGTTAAAAGAGAATTCTACAATTTCTTCACAGAGCAATGTGTTGTTGGTAAAGAATAATGCATTTGCAAGTAAAGACAAAGTGACTGACCTGTTTTCAGCTACAGAATGAGCTATTTATGTGCAGCTTGGCTGGAAATAAGTAAATGTAGTGTATGCTTACTGTATATTTAAATCTATTTTGCATCAATAAACATATGAACATTTTTTCTAGGGAAGTCTGCAAATCCTTTGAGTAAGATTAGAGCTTCAATGTTTTGATTTTGAAGGGCAGAAACTGAAGTTTAGCTACTGTCTAGTCCTGATGGGGTGTTAATAAACCATCAGAAAATTATCTGGCAATTGCAAAGAGGCTAAGCAACTTCTGGTGACACTGTTAGCTTTCTTGCTGTTCAGGATTTCGGCGTTGTAGGATGTATTTTCCTTCGTGGTTTTCCATGGGTTACAACTGTGCGGTCATTGCTTCCATAGACCAATAGGTGGCAGGACTCCAAAGCAAACAGACAGCGATACATGGTGCGTCTCAACGGAGCCTGACATGCAATGTGCACCTGCCTCAACAGCATAAGCCACGCTTAAGAGTTAACTCGGAAGGAAGTTCACTTTCAGGGCTTTTGAACATGTTTATAATTATTCGATATTCAATCTGTGAACTGCAGTTCAGATGCTCACAGAAAATAAATACCAACCAAATAAAATGAAGTTTCAGGGGAATTAGGGGCTGTTTGTAAAGACGTTTTGGATTCTGAGGCTGCAGATAGGCACCCATGTCTTTTAAAGCTTGCAAGAGTCACATTCCTCGAAATACTTAGAAACCTATTTTTTTTACCTACTTATGCTGACATGATGCTAATCACATCTAGGATTTTCCGTGTGAGTAGGTTATGATAACAAACCCCGTTTTTCAGAAACAATTCATTTCCTTCAAGCAAGATCAAAAGACCACATTAAGCACCTGAAGAGGCTTCACTGAGAGTTCTAAAACCACATCACAGTGAAAACATCAGTACAGTTCAGCAACAACACTTTCCTACATGCTGATATTTGAGGCTTTCAAACAATTTTTAATCACTGCTTCAACACCGCAGTAAAGAGCAGCTCTAAATCCTGCCTTAAATGAAGGTCCTGCAAGCCCTGATGCTGGGGTACTGAACTGAGTACCAAAAGATCCCTTTCATCTGTGGCTTACCCATCCAGCAGTGCCCTCAGCATGCTTGAAGCATGCTGATTCCCAGAAAAATAAATTAGAAAAGAAATTCCATTGCTGCTGGATGGAAGGAAAGCCCAATGCCAAGCTATATGATGGCTAAGGGAGCTGGAGAATAAGCTCAACAGAAATGGCCTTCAAGTCAGGCAGAGGTTTTGACAACTGGGGCATGGGCTGCCTAAAGAGCTGCCTTGGCTGCAGTGTCCGCATCCAGCAGAGCTTGCAGCCAAGGAGCTGGAGTGAGGGGAGCCACCTCGACTGGCATAACATCAGTTGCTTGGACACATAAACCCCATTCTTCAGTCTCATACTGTTGGCTAATTGAGGCAGGTCCCTGCTCAGCTGTTTGCTTTAAAAAGCTGAAAATCTCTTTCTTACGAGCTTAAAACTCCTGTCCAGGGATCCCAAGCTGCGCACAGGCAAGTTGGTGCTGGAATTCCAGGTTGTACTGCAGTCCTCTGCCAAGCAGAGCTGAAAACCATCCCTGTAAATCCCTTCAAATCCTAAGTCTTGTTGGATGCAATGAGACTAGGCTTGGAGGGCTTAAATCACTTTTGAAAAAGATGTGGGATCCTAAGACACTAATGTATCCTTGAAATAATTTCCCCTTGCTCTTAAAAATGAGGTTGCTGGAATTTCCTTCCAAAGTAGTACTGCTAACTTTGGGAAATTATTTCTGAAGTGTGCATGAATAGAAATTATTCAGAGAAAGAAGGGTATCATCATCTGTCTAAATAAATAGGAAGAAAAAGCAGGACCAAAACCATATTTCTGTTTGGGCTTTTCCAGTGAATCATGTTCAAATGAATAGGTCTTCACTGGATTTATTAAGAAAAAAAAGAAACAAAAACAGAAACAAAAACAAAAACACACAAGTAGTATGTTCTTTTTGATATTTTTGAACATATAAAAACTAGAGATTTTCTAAATGTATAATGAGGATATCTTGGCCTTTATATTTTTGTTATGGGTGTTCCTTCCTACTCTGAGATGATTCATGGAGTGAATAGCTTTCTGAAAAAGAAGAAAATATCCTTTCCAGAAGTAGCTGTTGAAGATCATTGACAGAATTGGATATGTTTGGGTTAGATTCAGGCATTGGTTACATCACTGAAAGGTCGAGTATATGGTTGAAGTTACTGCATTTCTATAACATGCAGCTGCAGCAGGGTTGGAGGCTGAGCAAAACACTTTGTCTTACTATCGCTTATTCACTTGCTCTCTTGAACAAAAGCAACCTTTCCATGTTTATACATCTCCTTTGAATTCCTTTCTTCTAAGCAGCTCTCAAATATTTTGAAACTGTGTCCTTTCTTAAGAATAAATTTGGCTCTTCTTATGTCTGTATGACTATCCTATGTGCATTGTCATCTCTAGCATGCCCCAAACTCTTCCATCCAAACTTATACCTCTCTTCCCAGTTTTATGGTGCCTATATCCCTTGACAATATCACTTTTTGATGCTTTAGAAAAGCTGACACAGCCAAAGCCATGCTCTCTGTAGCCCACATGCTCCTGCACCCACATGTCTCATTAATGCCAACCAGAGCTGCTTCTGGTCAGGGGAATCTGTGAGAAGGTTGGTATTACAAAGCAGGAGGAAGTGTGAACCATCAGAAAGAAAACAATAGAAAAAAAATTTAGGTATTCTCCTGGTCTGAAAATTTACTCAGTCTTCCCTGTACATCATCTCTAAGAATATTGGTCTAAGTTGTCTCTTCAATACAAACAGGCAATTGTGGGGCCGGGGTGGTTTTATTACTGGCAGTTGTGCTCTTTCCTTCCTGACAAGTATAATCTCCTGCCATGTTTTGTTCCATTTGCTTCTGTTATTGCTAAAGAGGTGCTCAGTCTCATAAAAGATGACATGCCCTGAGAAACTATGTGTACCCTTTGTTTTACAAAGCCTGAGCATGAGAATCTCTGAAGGCATGAAGTAGATGTTTGATTTTGCACTGAACAAAGGCTTCCAGATTTCTTGTTAGGGAATACCTGTGGGAGAAAAAAAAAAAAAAATCCTACTTGCCTTTTGACATGCACTGCAAAATTGCCTGAGTTACTGAGAAATATCTTATGTGTACAAAGAAATGTGCTGTGTCAGGTTTTTTTTTGTTTTTTTTTTTTGTTTGTTTGTTTGTTTTTTCCTTTAGGGATTAGCAAAGAGAAATCTTTATTTTTGATACTATTTCCTCCCTTGAGCCTAGAGAAAAAAAAACAAAAACAAAACTCCAGATTCTATCCATGTAAAGATTCTAAAACACGAATAAATATGTGTATGTGTGGTGTTTTTTTTTTCTAGTTAGTGGGCTAAATTTAAAGCTTGCATTAAGTAATTGCTATTGTCTGTGTGGACTACTTGCTCATAAGTGCCTATGAAAATAATAAAAATCTTCTTACTTCTGGTGAACATGAAAGAACAGTTTGCTGTGGTACTTATTTTATTCTCTTTCATTCCGCTATCAACTGCAGACTTAGATGGAGAGGTTCATAATAATGCAAAATGTAGCAGCTGAGGATTAGTACCATTTTTTGTGCAGATAGCAGGACGGATCTCTGCTTGCAAATATGTATGTATGCATATATACAAATGCATGTGCATATATTATTTGAACAACAATTGTATATATATTAATTTCTTTCCTTGATTTATAAATATGTATATACGTATAACTACAGAGATAAATAAAATTATCAACTGTATCAACTGTAGCATAGTAACTGTAAACAGCTGCACAAGTAGGACCTGAACAGCATGAAAAAATCTTAGCCCTTTTGACTTTGAATGTATGACCAATACCAAAACCCACATGAGAATGATGAATCAGGCTTGTCAGATGAATTTTTGACTCATGAGTAGGCCATGTAAATAAAAATTTGGTGTCATTTATAGCTACCACATGAAGTTTTTTATTTTAACTCAGTTGCATGAGAACACAAAATTAAAATCACTCAGGTAATGGTAAGATTTTCTTTCAGTGACTTCTCGTATGAAAAATTTGCATTTCTGAATACAACCCTTTGCAAAAGGCTTTTGGTGTATCTGTGACATTTCGGCACAAATAGGGTGAGCTGCCATTAAAGGTTTTTTAGAACCTTATTGGAGAGTGCAATTTTTCTTACTTTAATTTTCATGCTACTTTGCTTTTGACTATGCACCAGGGATATTTTCAGATTATTGATGACTGCACCATCTGGTTCTACTCTATTAATACCATTATAACAGAATTTTCAAAACTCTTTCTCCTTCAGTTCAAACCTTTAGGCAACATTTTCATTCCATAGGTATGGCAGGTACTCCAGAGTGAATGACCTTGGTTATTTTACATACGAACAGTATTTGCATGTGTTTTAAGCAGTATTTCTGCCTATACTTTCTTACAGTTGGGAATACAGGACTTCGAGGTAAGAGAATGGAGATTGATTTCAAGGTTAATTATCTCATGTTGACAACACGTGAATCCATGTGGGTTTTGCTGAGTGCAGAAATGTGATGGTTGGGAGTTTAGCGGCAACTACACTGTTGTGATTTCACCCGGCAGGCAGCTCAGTGCCGCACAGTTTTTCACTCAAGAATTGGAAAAAAAACCCAACAAAATAGAACTTGTGATTTGAGAGAAAAACTATTTACTAAGACAGAAAAGAAAGAGAAAATGAAAACAATAATAGTAATAATAATAGCATGTATTTACAAAACAAGTGATGCGCAATGCAATTGCTCACCACCCACTGACCGGTGCCCAGCCAGAGCCACGAGCAGCAGATCTGGACCCCCCATTCCAGACAACTCCTCACAGTTTTTAAAGTTTTTTTCACATGATGTCATATGGTATGGAATATCCTGTTGGCCATTTTAGATTAGGTGTCCTGGTTCTGTCCCCTCCCAGCTTCTTGTGCCCACCTCCAGCCTCTCTCACTGGCAAGGCAGTACAAGAAGCTGAAACATCCTCAGCTCTGTACAGCACCTCTCAGCAACGTCTAAAACATTGGTGTGTTATCAACATTGTTTTTCTCCCAAAGCCAAAACAAAGCATCATACCAACAACTATGAAGAAAATCAACTTTGTCCCAGCTGAAACCAGGACAGACACGATCCAAGGGCATGTCAGTTACCTTGCCCAATATAAAATGCCGCAAGTGGAAGTTCACCATTTGATTCACTGGTGGAGCTGGACATGGAGAAATTCTCTTTTATGTGTGTACGTGGAAGACTTTCTTTTTAGCCTCTAATATGTTGATCAGAAAGCAGTGTGTAGAGTCTGGCTTCGGTTTTCTTCAAACTCTTTTCCTCATGTTTTCCAAACGTCATCCTGAGAAAAGGATTCAAATATCACAGTGCTCACTGCTTTTCTTTTAATACCAGCTTTGGCTGACCAACCTGCTTAGTTTTTAAGGTTTTGCTATGTTACATGCTGTTTCCAGTGCTACTATCATTTTAAAAAAAATGGTAATTCACAGAATTCATAAGAAACTTTTATATTTTAAGATATATTTTAAGATAAAACTTTTGGTGATGTAAGTAGACTGTTTCCTTTACTTTCTTTTCAGTGGCAATAATGCAACAGGTGCATTTAACCATAGTTAAATACCATAGTACCATACACTCCTTGGTATTGCGATGTTTTATTGACTTATTTTTCCTGACAATTATTTCTTGAAAGTAAAAATCTTTTGACATAAAATGTTTTTACGATGTGGCGCTGAGTATCTGTGAATGTAAAACCAAAAGCTGTTTACAGAGTTAGAGAAAGTGAGTTGCAAATAGTGAACGTTCTGATTCTGTTGCTACACATATGCTAAAGAGTATTTGAAAAAAAAAAATGCAAGAAAAAAAGCCTATTTTGTTTCTGTGAAATTCATGAAGAGAGAAAATGATTAATTAAAATAGTAAATGTCCCATGAAAAATTTGCCAGACTGAACTCTGAACAAACAAAAATTGTGCAGCAATGTCACCTGGATATATATACATGTGTGTAAAGTTATCCAGAGATATAGCTAGCAACCTCTGTAAGAGAGGTGTCAGCAGGACTTGAAACAAGGACATTTCTACTGTGCGATCTGTAGAATGAAGTCCTTTATCTGGGAACAGGAGGAAGCTTTGCAAACTTTTATGCAGCCACAGCGGAGAAACAGTTGGCTAGAAACCTAGTATGCTGTCTTTGTGTGGGTTACAAACCCCTGACTATAATTCTTATGGAAATTATTTTTATCTCCTTCAGAGGGAAAATGTTTTGGAAACTCCCTGTGGTTTTCTCACACAGTTGGTTCATTGCATGGATTACTCCTGCAGTGTTTTGGGCTCTGACACTCTAAACTGAGCTGTGATTCTATATCTATCTGCATTTCTTTCTTTCACTGCTTTTTTATTTCTCCAACCCACATTTTTCCCCACTGGGAGCTAAATTGTTTCATATTTTTCATCTGAAGCTAAGGCTCCTTAAATGACTTCTATTGAGTTTTTCCAAATCAGGTTCCATTAGCAGAACAAAAATGAAAACAATTCCTGCTGTGACAAACCTTAAGAAATGGGTTGTGTAATGAAACAAGAGAATGGATGATTGACAGTCAAGAATTCTGTTGGCTTTAGCCCATTTAACACAGCCAGGACACATATGAAAAAAAAAAATCAGCAACAAATTGACTTCTCTGTCTTTCTCAGCATTATAAAACTATCAATTTTATGTACCAAGGTAAATTAAAAAATCATGTTTAGGGCCTTTGATAGTATATTCTCTGGACAATGAAACAAAAATGGCTAATGTTCTTTCTTGGAGTTTAAATACCAAAATGAACTTCAAAGCTACTATTGCCAGTTTGGTGATTTCAGACTAGGGCACAATCATTAATAGGGAAGGGAGAAGAATGATTATAGATATTGGAAAAAGCACTAGGAATAGTAGACTAGTAGAGTAGTACTGTCATAGCAGAATAAGAGAAATGGTAGAGGTGCCCAAGAATTTCTGGGAAAAAAAAAAAAGGGGGGGCATGGTGCCAGCTGGGCTCTTTAGTTCTGGCTTGCTGCCAGGGTTCGGAACACCCTGCAGGGGGGCCCTGCAGAGCCACTTTGGCACATCGCTCCTGTAGCAACCAGTGCTTTATGTGCAGAAGAAGGCTGACAGGTGTTGCTGAAGCACAGCACCTGCACAAGGAGCAATCACGTACTTCCCTGAACTTGACCTCACAGAACATGTATCATGATGGACTGTGGTGCTAAGGTGAATGAAAGCTGTTCAGGCTTGTGAGAGTTAGGCAGTTTGGATCACCTTGCACAATTTGCTCTGTGACCTCTGGTATCTGCGCGAGGCTCTCTATAGCTCCAACAAGTTCTGCATGTCTTCCTTGGATGTTCACTTCCCCAGATCATCTAGGCTGTAAAGCACATGGAGAAACGTTAGTTCTGTGAGTTAACAATACAGGTCTACTGCAGACACAGATAGTAAACCTTGATGGACCATGTCTTTAAATGTGAAATGTCATGTGAAATAGTAAAAATACCTTGTCAGTGTGCTGCTTTTTATATGAATGTGTCAGGAACCTCACTGCAAATGTTCTGGGGTTCAAAAAATAATCCATTTTAAACAGATCTGAATTCTTAGATTAAAACTTGTAATTTTATAAAAGACTGCCTTAAATAGTCACTTAAAACAAGTGAGTGGCAGTGGCTACTAGGTAACTGAAAAGTGTTGTCTGAACTTTATGAAAGTCCATAGCCCTTTAAACTAATACATAATCTGTTAAAATGATCCACAAAATAGTGTGTAGGATTTTTCAAGGAAGTAGTTGATAATTTTTTTCTAGATAAGTATATAGTACTGCTAGTGGAGATTAGCAGTTGAATAGGAAAGAAATTATATCTGAAAGGGGTGCACAGATTTGTCAGTCCTGAAGGATTCGAGAAAGGGTTCACCATCAGTACTAAATGTCTGTCCTGAAGCATGTTCTTAT
>JAOWBP010002052.1:44838719-44868151 GCA_028571105.1 Tragopan temminckii | reverse complement strand
GGATAGTAAAGGAAAACAAAAAAAAGGAAAATTCATCTAACTTAAAGAAAGGAGAACATTTGTAGTAAGGTGAACATAAAAGCAGATTTTTTTAAAATGCGTATATACAACATAATACTTCTAAGAATATATTATATTTATATATATTTATAAAATATGTTTATTTGTGCAAGTATCTGAACATGTATGTGTATATATATATATAATATACATGTAGATACCTATGTATTTTTGCATATATATATATATAAATACCTCATTTAAAATGACAAATGAAAAGCAGATATTTATCTGGACTGGAAAGTAGGCTTGTTCAGATGTAAGCAAATATGTGCACTGCCAGCTTTTTGGGTGGCAGGTTTTCCAATTTTGTTTGTAAAATTGAATACACCCTATTAGATGTATCTTTGCACAGACGCATGTCTATTTCAAAGGTTCATCTCAAGGAAAAAATGATTGAAATGTTTTTATACAAATGCAAATCCATACATATGCAATTTCTGTATAATGTATATCAGGACTGAAGTTTATGGCCTGTTGTTCTTACAAAGATTGCAGTGTACAGCTATTATTTTAATGGGAAGGTGAAAGTAAAAGAGCAGGTGAGTGTTTTAGCTGTGCAGATGCATAAAAGTTGGCAGTAAGAAGCTGTGATTTACAGACTAGTTCAACATTCTATGTAAATATGAAGCTAGCCAGAACCACATCATTAGTACTCTGTGGATTCTGCATTTGTAAACTTGATTTGTTGACAAAATGTGTATCAATCAGAGCCTGTTTTTTTGTTTTGTTTTTGCCTGTTATGGTGCTTAATAGTTAAAGCGATAAAGCAACTTTTTATATGTTAAAAATAATATGAAATTAGCAATAGTAAGTGCTAAAAATGAAGACCCTCTTTTTCTGTTTCACTGAGGGGTAGTTTTATTTGCACTGGAGAAAAGGAGAGCTGAATCATGAAGCTCTTATGTTTTGGTTTATTGAGATACCCTCAGTATTTAGAAAAACCAAACATGGCATTCAACTACAGTCAGTGCACATAAGCAACTATTTCTTCTACAGCATCCCAAGTTTGAGGAAAGACGTCTTGAATGTCTTGTGTAGGTCTTATCATTGAAATGCAGTCAGCCAAAGCTCTACATCCACGGCCTTGGGGCTGAAATCTTTATGCAGCAAGCAGTTTGCTGTATGCAGCAATGTTCTTGGTGTATGTGAGTGAGAAGCTGGATTTTGCATACTTTGTTGGACACTGTAAGAGCTACAGAGAAATGGTGATTGCTTATTAAGAACTGAGATCATGATGCTGTCTTTTCCCAGCCATAGTTTGTGACTTCTCAAACTCCAAAATACCAAAAAGAGAGTACAGTTCTTTCTACCTGTTTTGGAGTAAGTGTTGGTGATGGAAGAGAAAACAAAAAACCATAAATGCCACTTTTGTCCGTGAAAGTGCTTTTTTGTTCACCTGCTGGCTCTTTGTTCTTAAGTGACCTCTTTGTGTCCACTAAATCTTATTCCAAATGACAGTCAGCATGAAGACCTCTTTTATTCTGAATATTCATTGTTTGTTCTTTTTTTGTGTATTTCTTTTTGTGTTTTTTTTTCTTTTTTTCTTTTTTTTTTCCTCCCCTTTCACTTGTTATTTTGTTGTAGGGAAGGGGGTGTTTGGGTTTGGGGTTATTTGTTTGCTGTTCTGGGGTTTTTTGAAATTCTCTAAAGGGTAGACTCAAATTACAGAAAGTTTCCAGAAAAACAGGTCTGCCAATTCTTAGCAGGTAATGCTCTTATATGACAGTTGTAGTTTATTCAAGAGCCTGATCTTGTTCTCCTTACTCATACAAACAAAGCTACATAAATAACTGTTATTCATTTAAGTAGGGTAAGCAATGTTGTTTTAGCTAAGACTGAACAAGTCACTTGTGTCTTCTTACACAGTAGAACTCCAAGGGGAAGCCTTCAAAAGGATATATTTGCAATTTCATTTTCTTACCAGTGTCATCAGATCAAATTTGATAATGCATTAATCCTTGTTCAGTCTTTCCTTAGACATCATTGTGTTCCATGCCTGACTAAGGAATGAGAAAATTCTGAGTAAATGTCTCAGATGCTTTGTTAAAAGATGTGTATATAGAAAAGTTATTTTTCTGGTAAAAAATTAAATGTTCATATTTCTGAAGCCACTTTTACAGTAAACCTTTAGAATCAGTAAGAAATTGATTGTTTTAAATGTATTCTCTGAATATTTTATCATATGAAATTGTAGTCTGAGAAATAAGACTATTTTATGGAAAGAAATTGCATATTTAAAATTGCTAATCAAATCTCTCTTCAACAGCAAAGCATTTTTCAAATCCAGTGAAATTTTCTAATCGACTGCCTAGTGCTAGCGCCCACACACAGAGCCCTTGCCATGCCAACTCTTATAGCTACGGTCAATGTAGTGAAGACACCCACATAGCAGCAGCTGCTGCTATCCTGAACCTTTCCACCCGCTGCAGGGAAGCAGCAGAGATCCTCTCCAACAAACCACAGAGTCTGTCTGCCAAGGTAGGGTAGTCCAAGAACCTGGAGGGTGTGCTAGCTACTGAACTGTGCGAATAAACTGTCTTTCATGTTAGTGACTGCATTAAATCCCCAAAAAGAAGGCTTCTGTTTGCATGCTCTTTTGAAGAGAAAGAAAAAAAATCAGTAATGCAGTGACCATTTATTTATAAAAATAAATAAATAGCAGGAGTTATGTTATTACTCTTTTCATAATTGAGCCCTAAATACAAGGAGGGAATTTTGTGTGGGAATAATGAAGATGGATATATGAAATCTAGCAAGAATCTGTGTTGGATAATGAGTAAGATATGCTTAAAGAAGGAATTTTCCTCTCTCTGAAACCTGTCGTAAACAATCATTTTGGAGGCTGTTAAAAAAAAAAAAAGTGATTAATCAAGGTGATATTTTGCTTGCAATTACACAGGACTACATCTATTGAGTCTGCTGTATTCTGAGTGCATTTGACAGTTTGACAAGGTGTAGAGAGATAAATAACAACTGACAGATAAAATGCTTGTTTCTGCTGGTGAGAGAGGAGAATCAGACCCACAGTATTTGGAAATAGATAATTTGGGCAAGTCTGTCGTAATGGAATGCTGCCTAATCTCGTAGATGTTTGTGTGGCTTTCATGTTTTGGTTTCGCTCTGCATTTCCTCACTGATCTTTATGATTTACAAATGGTACTGTGTGAGCTATGAGCCTTATTTTCTGTGCCATTACATGGTATTATAATGCTGATGAAAACAGACAAGATTTTCTTCTGATGGCTGTGCATGTGGGAGCGCTGTTATTTGCATTAAAGTTCCATGTGCTCCCTTACGAACCAACAAAACTTTTGAAAGCTCTGTGTAGATGAGGATTTGCCATAACAAGAACTTGAAAAGAAATCACTGGTGAAAAGAGGTATAGTTATCAAGACACAAATTATCAGGCATGTTTCTGCTATGGGACTCCAAGTCTTAATATGTATTCCAAATAACCAGTGATTATTACAATTCAAGCCTCAGGGTGCAAGAGGTGGCTTCTGCAGCTGTTGGTCTACAAATTTTGTTGGGCCTCTGTCCACTACTACTAAGAGACTACCTGTTATCCTTTGAGGGGAACCACTTGTTTTACCACAAACATGGCACCTTGTCAGGCAATACAAGCCATTCTCCTTTGCATAGTAGTATTTCTTACTTTTCTAACTTTTATTTCCATTTGTGGGATCTTGAATCTTGAAACGAGCACTGGGAGATGCCACAGGGTGTACATTTTAGTGTGTCTATATGCATTCTCCAAATATATGCATTCTCCAAATATCCCAAATATTGCACGTGAAACCTTTCTCAGGTGACAAATCTATCCCTGACAGCTGCTGCAGAAAGGTCCTTCCACTGATCTTCTATGGAGACTTCTAGCACGAAAATGGAAACTGATGCCAGTGGCTGGATTACATTGCTGCCGCAGCCTTTGGCTGACCTCAGCGATACAACTTTCTTGCCAGAGAAGAGCAGTAAAGGGACCAGACATAAACCAAAGATTTTCTCCTCCATACCTGCTTCGCAGTTGCCAAATGATGAGGAAGGTTTGAATAGGAGTGAATATAATAATGATACAGAAGAGCATTTGGGGCACATAGCTTACTCCTTTTTCACAGCTAGGAATCCAACCTAAAAGAAAATCACCTGCATACCTTGCTATCTGCATGCATCTACTTTTGCCAGACTTTCTGGAGGGCATACTGATACAAAACATCTGACAGAAGAATCAGAATTAGCTTCTGGCTAGAACACAGGCAAGTGAGCCCCAAACAGATTTGGTGGCCAAAACCAAACAAAACTGTTTTTATTTGGATTTGGCTATTTATTACTTTCAGAACTAAAGCAGAAATAAGTCTCTAGAAAACTCTCTTCAGCGTAGACTTTTTTTTAATGTTAGAATATGAAACATGTATGAGGCTACATCTAAAAGATACTACCATCTATTTGTCAATATTTTTGAATTCTTTTGTGCCTAGTATTGGTCACCAAGGTAGATTTTTTAATGATAGAGTATCATACATTTTTAGATAATCAAAAACATCTCATGAGGACTTTTTCAGTGTTTGGAACTCAAATAATTCACCATAAGCTGATGACTACAAATTTAATGATTTATTTCTGCTGTTCTTGATAGTACACACATTCACCAGGTCTGAAAACACTTGTGAAGGGTGGCTGTGTTTAGAGCTCCATAATGTCAGACCTCTGAGCCCTGACCCTGCCACATTCCTTTTGTTCCTTGCCAAAGAAAACCTGATTTACATCATTCTTACTTTAGTGGATCAAAGCCCCTGACTTCTAAAGGTCTTTTCTATTGCATGAGCCCCATGAAGCCTCCCACCAACGCAAGCCACAACACTTGGGAGTCAGAGTGATAGGAAAAGGCCCAATGGGACCACAAAGGATATGGTAGGAAATCTTTTCCAAGTATATCTACAATAGTCAGATCTGTAAAATACCATGCTTCTAAGTTTTAAAAGAGAACTTGAACTTCAATCATTTTAAACAATTGTCATTTTCTTGTTTTATTCTCAAGGTGCATTGTCCCAGATTTTATTTATTGACCTTCAAGGACTTGTAATTTTTTTTTTTAGTAAGAGCTGGACATGTTAACTTGAGTGCTCACTACTTTTCTGCAAATATGGATATCTAATACTTAAAGAGACTTTTTTTTTCACTGCAAAGTTTCAATTGTTATTAATTCAATGGATTTTCAGTCTTAATAGGAAATGATCTCATATACTCCACATATCAGTTCAAAAGGGAGAATCCAAGGGGGGAAAAAAGAAAGAAAAAAGAGAAGAAAGTATAGCAAGACTAGAGAAATCTGATTACACATTAATATTAGCACCACTGTTGGTAAAAAGAATCTTAAAAAGAGAACCAACATAAGAAAGTTATCTGACATATATTCGTATATAAAAATTCTTAACTTATAAATTAAACAACTTAAAAATATCTTCATTCTTAAATGGGCATTAAAATTGATCCTAAGCTTTCCCTGTGAAGTCTCTACTAGCTGTGTGCTACTTACTAAGATAATCAGGCACTTGATTATACCATATTTAAAATAAGTAATACCACTTTAACTTTATAGTATCTAAGCCATTCAGTATCACAGGTGCAGAGGTTCGCCAGTAAGCTGTTCCCCTGCTTATATTGATCAGCCAGTTCTCATGTGGTCTATACGCCAAACCAGTACACTGGTCTCCATTTGATTTCCAGCTCATGTCACTACTTTCAACTCCTATTGAAGCAAACAGAAGAACTCCCTTGAACGATTAGCCTGCAGTTTTCAGCACAGTGCAAGAGTCTACATTATCATAGCATCCATTCACTATTTACAGCTCTCACCACATTCACATCTCACAGAGGTAGTTGCAAGCAGTGCAATTTAACTGTATCCCCATCACTACTGCTTGCCAAACATTTTGTTGAATGTTTTGGTGTTTTTCCCACCTGTTTAGACAAAATGGCATATGCATGCTATGTCTTGAAAGAAAACAAAAAAATGACACTTGCTAAAAATATTTAAAGTTCAAATTCTGTTTTTGAACAAAATTATGTCATCTCTATATTCTTGGATATTGATGGTGATAATTACATCAATTATTTCAACAATGTAGTTAGTGTTGTCACTTAACACATTTGTCAGGCATTCTTTTATTCCAAATACCTTAAAACCTAAATACAGAGTGAAAATCAGCCAAGAATATCACTAGGTTCCATCCTGTTATACCGCTGCGCATGTTGCTCCTTGAGTAAGTGCTTGGCTGCCTTTATTTAATTTGTGAATTGCTCTGGGCTGAAACTGTGACTTCATTTGTTTCTCAAATATCACTGGGCAGCTACAAGTTTTCCTGCTTTGCCTCTGTATTTCAATTTACTACAGAATAACTCAATTGTTTAAATTTACATGAGGTATGCATGCATTTATTCTTATTGATTGTGAATAGAAAAAACGTAGTCTTTCAGGTGGAGTCAAACTAAGAATAGCATTCACACACATGGCAAGATAGATATTAGTTCCAGAGTTATTTCTAATGCTAGAACTGAAAAACCCTTTTGAGCTTTCTGGACAAGACTGAACTGCTGGTGGGAAGACAAAATCTTTGATAATGTTGTTTCTTTGGACTTATTTAGTATTAAGAGCTATGACTGATGCCAGCCAAAGAGTACATAAAACTCTTATATATAATGACACAATCTCCCTTAGGTCACAGGTTTGAAATAAGGTTCATACAGACACAGTAATTCACTCTTTCTGATTCATCTATGAGATAAAGCTTAACTTGTAATCGTTACTTGAGACAAATTGCAGCGTATTACTTTTGGGCTACCAAATGAACCAACAACATATGAAATAATGCAGCAATAATTTATGAAAAACAAACAAACAAAAAAAATCTCCTCCCTTTATTTTCTTGGCTTATATGCTTGAGTTCCAAGACAAGATTAAATAATGTACTAGATAATACTTCGTAATAATTATGCCATAAAATGAAGTGAAAAAGCCTGACTTTAAATTATAAAGCACTTGAAGAAGATAGAGAACATTTCTTAGTCTAATTTGTGTTAGTCTTCATTTTAGATGGATATTCTTCACAGAATACTACCTGTACCTTATCTTTTTCGCTGCATAGATCATGGAATGAAGAAAATATACCTTAGTCTTTTTTCTCTCATTTTTCATTCTGAACTCCTTTTTCTAGCTCCTTGTAGAACCTGTGGGAATGATTACACTGTCAGTGATGTGGAAGCAGATAAGGAGTAACCTGAATTTAATTACTATAGGTCTCCTCTCACCCTTACTGATTTTTCTTCATTGCTTCAGTAGATTTTTTCCTGATTTACATCAGTGTAAATGTAAATAAGATCAAAATCAGATTCCAAAGATTCACTCAAATGTAAACTATTATGTTAGGAAATAATAAGATACATTTGCATCTTTATTTTACTTAAATTTTAAGGGAAGGACAGAAAATACACATAGTTTTCTGTAGGTACTATTAAATATGTAATTAAAAATGGATAAATATGGGACAGTTCCTGTACAGACCAGAGGTGACAGATCTTGCCTTCACTGAGGAGAACACAACCTTTACAAGTCTGAGATAAGTACAGTAAGTGCCATTTTCTGTCAGCATGCCGCAGCACTTCTTTAGAATTTTTGCCATTTTTGTCTGTTTAGCTCCATTTTAAAAGTAATGTAAAAATAAATGTGGTAAAACAAGCAAAGCAGACATATTGAGAGGAGGGTGGGATGAGAATAGGAATGAAAACTGGAGCTGTAGTTCTGACCATCATCTCTCTGCCATTTGGAGTTTGCTATGAATGTAGCAAAGTGATAGCTATTTTATACTGTTCTGAATAAAAACCCATGCTGTAAACGTGTGATCCATCCTGTGATGGGCAAAAGGGGATATTTTTCCATGACTATATTTAATTGCTGTGTGCATCTGTGAGCTCACTTAAACCCCATCTGTACTCTACTTCACAAACACACAACCCAGCCTTTCCTGATCAGAATTAGGTGCGTTGGACAACACAGCTTCTGCACGAATTTCAGGAAAGTGCTGATATCTATCTACGTTAGTAAAATATTCTCCTTATCACTCAAAGCTCTTGTTTAGGTTAATGGTAGCTGTTTCCCAGGGGCTATACGTTTCCCAGTATTCTCCTGTGTACAGTTTCATCAAGGAGGGAACCTTGAATGCTTTTGGTCCCTTCTGTTGCCATTGTTGCCTTCTGAGTAGCTGATATTTTGTCAGTGACAGAGAATCTGCACTATTTATGGGTTTTGCACTATAAAACTACTGCAGCCCAGTCACATGGCTTCCTTTTCTAAGCCATCTGTCACAGAGGTCTGGAATTTTATGTGAATGTTGGTTGTGCAGACTTAACCCAAGTTTTTTTATTATGAAAAATGTCAGCAACTACAATATTTAGCATTTTACTTTACATTGGTCATTAAACTTGATTACTGTAGCTCTGTTTCATCGCTATAGTTACATATCAACTCTGAAGCCAAAAAACACTGGGGCAATCATGGCAGAGCTGTATTGTCAGATCCTGGAGTGTGAACTTGGCACTGATATAGTTAATATCTTGGATTTTTGTAACTAAGGTTTATTAATGCTGGTATAAAAATGTATTTGATATTATACAGATGGCATAAGATGTGGTGGATACTAAGTTATTATCCAGGATAAGCTGCACTGTCAAATTCAGGGCTTAAAACTATCACAGGAGATTAAACTATTTACTAAAAAGGGGCAGAAAGATATAACCAAAGCGTCTTAGTATGAACATATTAGAAGTGTATTTACTTCCCATAAATATAATAAAACATCTCTTTAAGCTGTATGATTGAAAATGTGAACTTTGTCATGCATACGAAGCAAATGTAAGAAGTGTCTGAGTTTCTGAACTGGGGACAAACAGATGGCTTAGTATGCTTCAGTCTAGGTGTGCATCTGTCGTAGGCCCATGGATACAAAACGGAACCAGGATCCCCAAGTAAGGAGAGATCACCGGTCCTGAAATGTTCATATTCTACCAAAATTTTCCTTGTGATTAAAAATATTTCATCAGCTGCATTTCACTTTTAAGTGAGTCACCACTGACAGTGGTAGAAGACATAGCTGCATGAACGAAGCTTGTGCCTTCAATCCAACTGACTTTGTCATGTCACACTTTCATTATGGAGGAAGAATTCTCTGCTTCATTGTAACTGTTTTTAAGATCCATAAGTAAGCATAAATTTGGTTGCCCTATGTTTAACCATTCAGTGACAGACTAATCTCCAGTAATAGTTAGTGGGAAAAAAAAGAGATTTGCTCTGTCAGTGTCTCATCTTGTCCAAAGAAAGAGATCAAAGTAAAATGGAAAAACTTGCTCCCTGGGCATATCTGTCTCTTTTCTCTTTACAACAAAGGATCTAAGTGATTCAATTATGGTACAGGCTTACTTTTTTTTCTTACTCTTTCAGAGTAAGAAAGCTTGATGTGGGCTAATATGACTGTCTCCGAAGTTACCCAGCACATAATACATCTAGCCTCAAATTCCCAAGTGGCTTCTGAGCTTTGTGGTGATGAAAATAGAAAATAGTACTGACAAAAACAACAGGAGGATTCATCCGCATTAAATATAGCATTCAACATGAGTACTACTTCACATGACCTTGTCATTTATCTCTGTAGACTCTGTATATTTTCCAACTTGTTCAGGTTAACACATACAACTAGGCTACCAAGTGTTCTTTCAGAAAGCACCTTTTTCACCTCTTCCACTACTTGATTTAATAACTGCTGTCAATAGTGAGGACCAGTCTTACCCATATCTAAACACTGTGTCAATATGCAGTGTTGCTCCCTTAAGGCATGCATATTAATTCCGGACAATATCCCTGCATTTGAAACAGTAAGAGCAAAGGTACAAGAAATCCCAGCTATAAAAAGGACACCTTGAGCAATTATCTGTAGACAGGAATTGCAATGGTCACAAAGGAGTTCACAGTGGTAAAATCACCACCAGGTCACTATTTATCTGTCCACGAAGACAGGACAAGGAAGCAGTATCTCATCAGTGAGTGGAAGCAAGAAATTTTTCATCTTCTTAAAGGATGATGTGGACGTGCAAAAGCCTGCTTAGGCCTATGTCCAGAAGCAGAAAGACTGTTTTCTCTGTGCAGAAAGGGCTCAGGGTTAGCCCTCACAACATGGGCATGAGGTGAAATTTTTTGTTGCATCTGTCACTAAGCTGTACTTTCAGGAGCTTTTTATCATTTCAAGAAGAGGAGTTTTTACTGTGGAAGGCAGAGCAGTGAGCTTTTCTTCCTTGGTTCTCTTCATACAGCTAAGCAGCACTTGCTTTTTCATATGAGCAGGAACTTCCCTGAGAGATTCTCCCTACTTGGAAAAAGAAGTTGGGTCTCTTTCCAAACTGCACACTCCCCTGCAGTCAGAGGCTGCTGCTTGCTGTACTTCCCAGAGTAGCAAAGGCTCTTTTTACTCATATTGGAGGTCTCCATCAAGGAGATTCTTCCAAAGATTTTTCTGCGGCTCTCAGTCTATTGCTCTCTATGCAGACCTTGTTTTGTGGCAAAACTTTAAAAGATGATTTCCAACCCAGATTATGACTAAGATAATAATATGTGAAAAATTCTCCTACTGTGTTTCTTTTAGGCATATTTCTTACCCCTCCTTCTCTCCTCCATGATGCAGATGTAATATTTTTGAGTTGTGGGGGGGAGGGAGCATATATAATAATAATGCTGGTGATGACCTAAACAATGCACTAATGCTTTTAACTGTGAATTGGGGTCATAGTTTTCTGTAAGAGTGAAAAGATCAAGAAGATTTAAAGCTAAACTTTTTTTAAATAAAACTAGATTTATAGTGTATAGGCTATGGTTTAGAGGCATTTTTTTTTTTAATTCTACTTACAATGTTTAAGCTGAGATGCAGGGACACCATTACTGAAGCTACCCTTAAGTCTGCCTAAGAGTTGGACATTAACTGATACAAATCGAAAAGCTGGTTTTAGATTCAGATAAATTTAAATAAAAGCATGCATTTATACTTATCCTTTAAAAGCACCACATGTTTATGTTGCAGCCTCACCATGTCCGTATTTAAGCATGTCTCTGTTTCCTGTTGCATGTCAGGGAGCTGAGATAGAAGTGGATGAAAATGGCACTCTGGATTTGAGCATGAAAAAGAACCGAAGCCAAGACAAAGTTACGCCTCTCACTTCTTCCAGTACAGTACTTCCCACTCCTTCCTCTTCTCCTTTCAAAACAAGCAGCATCCTGGTAAATGCAGCCTTCTACCAGGCTCTTTGTGAGCAGGAAGGCTGGGACACACCAATCAACTACAGCAAGACACATGGCAGGAAAGAAGAAAAAGAGGTATTTTTTTTCAGTTTCTGAGTGATTTTTTTCCAGTGGATGAGTGGTCAGATAATGGTATTTCAATAAATCTCTGCCAGTGAGCCTTGAATCTCACATGTGAGTCTATTGGTTCAGGTCCCATCTGAGAGCATAAATTCAGAAATAAAAAATTGTTTGAAATTCCTGAAGGTTTTTGT
Source organism: Tragopan temminckii (assembly GCA_028571105.1). Lineage (NCBI taxonomy): Eukaryota > Metazoa > Chordata > Aves > Galliformes > Phasianidae > Tragopan > Tragopan temminckii. The sequence goes on along the minus strand of JAOWBP010002052.1, from coordinate 44,856,499 downwards.
TACAAGTAGCACAAAAGTATGTGTATGTGATTTCCACCAATAGTGATGACTTTTATTCCATAAGAAAACATCAGAGAAAAATTTAAGAGTACGCACAACCTATCCTAGGGAACGTAATAAGTCAAACTTGAAAACATAGAAAAAAAAGTGAAATGGCCAACTAAAATTTCAGTAAATGCTTTTACTTAGTAACTTTGCACCTTTCATGGCTATTCTTCCTGTCTCCCCCTTCCAACTTGATCATAATATTGGTTTTGTTTACTTGTCATAGAGATTTATCCCACGTTAGCAACATGGCAGCACAGTCTTCTATTGTTTTTCTCTCCTTCTATTTGACAAGCTTTGGCTTTCAGTTATTTTTGTTTTGTTATTTTTCTTGAGTCTGGCCATCAGAAGATGGATTACTTGAATTTTTCTTAAATAAAGAAAGAATCATAAGTCATTTTAAGTCTAATTAGACAAAATCTTGCTAATTAACATAAACAAGTCTTAGTGATAACCTTCGAAGTAGAATGTTTTGATTTGAACTTTTTTATTTGGCTTCAAATACATTTACTTCCTATTTTTTTGTTTTTATATTGAATAAAACATTCAAACATTTTAATTATTACAAAATTATCTTCAAATATCAAAACTGATACTTCAAGAAGGCATACAGCATGGTAAAGCTGTTTAGTGCTGAGGTTAGGGGATTCGCATTTACAATTCCAAAAAATATCTGGAAATAGAAGATAATTCAGTTGAATGCATAAAAATCTGTCAGGATTGGGTAGAGATCTGCCATAATGGGATAATTTGTGCTATGGTGATTCATTTATCGGAGGCAGGATTGCTTTGAAGAGCACACTGCTGACACCTCTGTGGGGCTGACTGTGCTCTCTGCCTCAGCCACAAGGCTCTGGGAACCTGTATCAGTGTTCTGGAGTGAATTTCACACAACAGAGAAGGCTGAGGGCCCCAACTTTGATAAAACTGCCTTGCTGCAGGAGATCAGTTGATGCCACAGACTTGTCAGGGGCCTATTCTGTTGCTCCTCCTCCCTGCAGCAACTGAGGATCAGAGAAGGAGCTATAGCAGAAGCAACTCCATGTTCTCCACTCTTTATGGGCTTTCAGATTGCCAAGACATGTGGCTGCCTGCTTCACTCGGCACGAGAACAGGGAACTGGATGCATCAGCACACTACACAAAATGACAAAGATCACTGTTCAGGCACTCTTGCCCCTCACACTCTGTGCTTTGACACTATATGGCTTGTTCCTAATTGGGGATCTGGACCCAGACCTCTGCTGTGAGCTTTTGCCATCTCAGTGTGTTCAGTGATCTCAGGGCCAGAGGCTCTGTTTTGCAAATCGAAGACTGGCAGTTATCCTTATGCAAAGAAAATGACTGATTATATCTATTTCTAATTCATTGTTATCTGGTTCATATGCACAACAGTTGCTTAATTTTGGTGGTAATTTCCAGAAAATATTGTCTCTCTCTCTCTCAGTGAAATAGCCTGTCCAGATGCCCCCTTAAAAAAAAAAAAATCTGAATTTGGAAAAAGCTCAAAATCACTCCAAAAGGAAAGCGCTGAGAAATAACTAGAGCTGTCAGTTAGTTCAACTGTCAGTTCTCCAAAGATTTCAGGGCTTAAAAATGTTAAAAGTGCCAGATGCTATTATCTGTTATTCATGTTACCATTATGTTCTGGTCTTTGCTGAAATCAATATAAACTTCCATCTGTACATTAATGGAGTTTCATTGCTTGCTTGCTTTCTGGAGTGTGCATGCGTGAATACACACATGCTCTGCAGAAAATAGTGTGTTGAAAGCTCTGCAGAAAGTAGTGTTTGGATGGATTGGTCTGGTTTTCCTTTTAGTCTGGTATTCTTCAGAATTTTAATAGCATTTAATTATAAATCCCATCAAATAGAAAAGGAAAAATTATACATACACTTAGCTGTCATCATCACCATTTAAAAGACCAAGAAGTAGGAAGCACTGAAGGTGTTTTCCCAAGGGTTTATCTTGCCATCTAAAGCTAAAACTCTGGAGATAGATGTGGTCCCTTGTGGGCTGCATGTATTGACTCTAGGGCCAAGAAAGGGAAAGTTTGGGTATCCTTCTGCACCTTGGGAGAATATTTCTTTTCTCAAAGGAGCACAACTATGTAGTTCTTGTAGGTTTTTCTGCATGTCTGTGCATGTACAGCTGTTGGTTTAAAGATTTAAAAATTTTAGTGTGGAAAAGCTGATTCTATAAATCCAGAATTAAATTTTGGAAAAAAAAAAATGATATGGATATCATGTACATTAAAAAAATGCATATGGATAAACCTATGTGAACCTTTGTCTTCCCATCTTATTTTTTTTAATTATTCTGTAGATAAGTAAATGAAATTGTATATATCAATCTCAATGCTGTTGCATTTTGTCAAGTCCCAGTACATAGAATTAATAGTCAGTGCTCTCTGTGCAATAGTTATCAGTCAGTGACTTGACAAATATCTCACACACAGAGATTTCTTGTCCAACAATTGATAAAGAGATATCTTCCATCCGAGTTAAAGAACACAAGCTGTAACTGAAGACATTAAGAAACTCTGCAGTGTGAGCAGGCTGATGTGTGCCTGGTCTTTATACATTTCTAAGATTCATCCCATATATGCACTAAATCTTTAGAAAAAGCACTGTCTCCCAGTTCAGTAATACAGATGTAGCCTGTTGGATTAGCTGATAAAAAAAAATGCACAAAACTGATAAGTCAACCTTCTTCAACATCCATTATGTTAAATGGAAACCAACCTACCTAGGGCTTCTGAAGTTATCTTGATATCTGAACCCTGCAGCTGCCAGGAGAAGATCACCAATTTGTTGTTCTTTTTGGAGCTTTTGATTTTATGGAGATTTACAATAGTGATAATCCCTGTAGAAGCTATAATTTACATGTATGAAAGAAAGTCAGGTCAGAACATGTGGAAAGACATAGTAATTAAATAAAACTCTCTTCCTGCAGCTTTAAGAGGAAAAATATCCACATATGCGACTAGAATCAGGATTTAACTTAATGCTGGAAAAACAGTCTCTCAGGTTGCTTGAATCTGGAACAAAGCTGGAGTTCCTTTTTCCACTTTCCATTTTTATCTTCTTGGCTTCCATGTTTGGATGACTTTCAAATATTTAGTATTTCTATATGAATGTTTTAGCAATGCTGATCTATTACTCTTCTATTACTCCTTACGTAAAATTTTCCTTTAGAAATCAAATTCCAAGAGCCTGAAATATATGTTTACTTTTATACCTTAAAACATGACTTGTCAATTACTATGAAAGAGCATTTAGAAAAGAAGACATGCATTTTTGTTTTCCACATTTGTAGCAGATGAGATTCCCAAACAAACTAACCCCACAAATGTGGCTCCAAAAATCAGTAGTAATTGATATATCAATAATATGACATGAATTTCTATGTGTATGTATAATGCGAGTTGCAGTAGGCAGTAGGTAGCCAGTACCAGAAAGCAGAAGGAAGTCATATTGAAGATCCAGTCTCCAAACAGGCAAAGACGAGCTGCCAGAATTGACGACCATATGGAAGCTTTATCAGAAGATACACCCCCGCAGAGCTTACAAGTCCCAGTAGGCAGAATCTCCATTTTCAGTCCAGATTCTTCTCAGCCCTCCACTATGTGCTTAACAGTTCTGCAGACATCCCTGCCCCTCTGTCCTGGCACATTCATCAGCTGCACAAGCCCAGAGAATCTACAGCACCAACCCCGAGAGTTTAGCAGAAGCTGAGAGGTCCTCCCCTTAACTGCAGGCAGCAGTTTCTGCTCCTACGTGTGGTAATCTCAGGGTGCTACCTGCCTGAGAATCAGATTGAAGTTGCAAATCCAATGTGAGTTCCCAGCAAGGATTTATAGAGATTTAATAATTGATGCTAAGGACTTTGGAGATTTCTTGAATGATGAAATATCCACAGAGCATTACTCCAGAAAGGAAAAACTTAACCTTCACAAAAATAGTAATAATTGAAGACCGTTAATCTTCAAAACAGTAAAAATGAAGATATCTGAAATGATCAAAGTTTGCTTTTTTTTTTTCCAGAAAATGAAAATGTTATATTCTCCAGGGCTCTGGATTTCCAAAATGTCTCCCCAGGAAAGTGAATATTCATAGTGCATACTATCTATCAAACAGGCTTGTAGCAATGATTTTAATCTACAAGTAGTAGAGATCAATAACTACCTTTACCAGTCTGCTGCTAAGAAATTCTGTGTTTTTCTTCTAACGATTTTTATTTTATCAAGTATCTTGTCTTTGCATAAGACATCAGATCACAGCTTTCTACCAACCTAGAAAGTGTTGTATTTACATATTTTTACAAACAATAGTTTTCTAATTTATGGTTATAGTTTTTTAATTCACAATATGGTATTCTCAGTTCAACTATGTATAAAACACAATGAAGCACTTGCAAAGAAAAAGCAAGTATATACTTTCTGAAATCTTGTTTGGCTCTACATTCAACAATTGCCTTAATTTTCTCTGTATGTTTTTCTGTGGTCTTCATCATTTTTATATAAATGTAAGCCTGATTGTCTCTATGTACATATTAAAATAGCATTTACATTCAAAAATAATTTCACAATATACAGTTCAACATTTTAAAAAGTCTACCTGCCAGTGCTTTGAATTGCAATGCATTAAACTTTCTTAATCACTCCTCTTGTGGAACTTTTTAAAATGTTTTGAAAGACGTTCAAGTTATTTGTTGAACATGTGGAATTCTCTTGATGAGAGAAACCATTTGTCACACTCTCATCTACTATTTCAGAAAGACCCAGTGAGTTCTCCAGAAAACATGGAAGAAAAAAAGTATCCAGGAGAAGTCTCAATACCAAGTCCTAAACCCAAGCTCCATTCAAGAGATCTCAAAAAGGAACTCATCACGTGAGTCACAAAAAAGTGCCATGTTTCTCTACCCTTCTAAAGACTGAGTAAATTGTTTGTCTGAGTGCTGATTTGGAGTACATTTGAGGGAGCCAAGCAGGGAGACCTTCATGACTGATCACTGCAGGTAGTTCCTGCTGTAGGTCAGCATGGAGCTGAGACAAAGCAGAGGTAGGTCTGAGAGTCTGGACAGATTCAAGACTTATATTGTACTCTATATCAGTTTTTATTCTTCATGTAGGCAGGTAACAAATGGGCAACAGCTACATGTAGGCTGTGTTAATGTTTATGTAATTGAATAAACTTTATTTGGAAAGTCTTTGTTGTAGTTCCACTTCCAAGGATTTGTGGAGAAGTACAGCAGATTTTGCAGACATTAAACATACAAAGTTCAAAGGATAAAATGGATAGAGATAGTGAGGAACTGCCCCAGCGTTTTCCAACCTGTAGGAAATAGGCTTAAGTTCTTAATTTGCTTCCTTCAAAGCATTCTGTCATTCTGTCCTACTGAAAATCTAGTGGACTCACAAATTCATACTCTGGGAGAATAGGCTGATGCTCTCTTTTCCCAAGAAAAGAGACTCATTTGCTTAGATTTAAACTCCAAAACTTTACTTTCAAGAAGTGCAAAAAATCAGGATAGTTTTTTTTTAAATCTTCGTGCACATAACAGCTTGTTTTGGTTCAGAATATTCTTCAGTAAAATTGTCACAACCAGCTCATAATACTGGTCACCTTTTAAAACCCCAGTTAGGCTCTTCACAAAAGCCTACTGGATTCACGTCAATATTGCTATCAGTAGAGTGGGTTTTTTGCCATATGGGATTGAGTGATCATTTATTCCACTTTTCTTTTTGTCCCCAGTACAAAGTAGGTCTCTCTAGACAAGTGGAACGTAGTATTACTTAGTGATGATAGTCTATAATGTATCACTGCAGGCTCCTCCATAAATAAATGAGTTGCATCCCATCACCTTGTGTACCGCTCCCCAGACTCGGTGGCACTGAATCAGTTAGATATGACTCTGTCTTTAGAAATAACATTTCCCTGGGGCAAGCTTCTGTGAAAAGTGATTCTTTCACCTCATGCCGTGCAGCCTGCATGTTGCCTACTCACCACATTGTATCTGTACTTGTAGTTCACGACCTAAATTGAAAAAGGTCCTGTTTGTTTTGCCTCCTCTAAAACAACTGCGGACAAAAATACTCAGAGTTTATTTGCTGAAGACTCTAATGGCTTTTCTTTTGTACTGTTTATTCCTTTGTGATACTGACCTGTTTTGAGATGGCTGTGAAACACTTTTCTAATCTCCTAAATAATAATTCTCTACAGCATTTACAGAAACAATGATAATCTGACAGTGGTTTTACTGTATTTTTTTTCACACGCCAAGTAGAAAGAGGCACCTAAGATGTAGCTGTTCTAAAAATTAAATAAGAAATAGCTTTAATATATCAGCAGAATCTAGGTGCAATTATGGGAATCAGACTGCATTTCTGTGATCCCACTAAGCCTCAAAACTCATACAGAACAATCCAATACAGGTGGCTCCATCATGAGGAAGTTTTTAAAATGACATAAGCACTTGCAGAGAAAAAAATAAAAATAAAAAATTGACCCCATTATCTCATTTGCAGTGAACTACCATATGAATATCATCTCACTGCATGTGCCTCCTATTTTTCCATGCTGATTCTCTTTACCAAAACTACACTGCTCAGGTTGAAGTGGGCTGTGATATCTTGCTAAGGCTTTTTTACAGATTTGAAAAGTTCCTAGCATTCTGCCACTTTGGAGAAAATAGGCAGGTGAGGATCTGAGGTGTGTTTTACTCATGGAGCGCTAGCTAAATGTTTCTGTACAGCTTCTGATTGCCCTTCTTAACTATGGGTCCATGTGTGAAACACAGCCATTTATAAGTGACTGCAGGGCTGCTGTTAGAGGTTTTAAAATATTGCAGAAGGGTATACTTAACTCACTCCTCCTCATCCACCCACAGCTTGCATTTCTTGCAATTTTTGCACTCTTGCAGAGGAATACATCCCAATATGATAAATGATCTCAGTGTTATGACTAAAGTTGAGTTGAGGAAAAAAAATGATATTTTCTCCAGGTCAAACATGCCTCCATCTCTTGGCATAAAGGAAAAAATCCATTGTGCTAAATGTACACCACTTTTATGCCACTTCTCATTTCAGCTATGAAAACACACTCATTCTGAACTTTAGCTAATACATTTTCTGTTCTGCAAGCAACCATAGCATCTATTTCTCACTTATGTCAGCAAATAAAGATCCTGAATGCATTTCTAAAAAAGGTGCCTTATTTTAGTCAGAAGCTAAAGGAATGATTTGGGATATTATTGTTCTTAGGCCTGTGTTACACACAAGATCAGATAGGATACTTCACCTCTAGGATTTATGAACTGCAGTTAAAAATTGGTAGCAATAGTAAAGTTTCTTTTCAAGAATCTGAGTTGTAACTGAAAACCTATGCAAAGCAAGGTGGTTTCACACTTGCATAGATTAAAAAAAATAAGGTTTTGACTGATTTGCATGGTGGAAATACGATTTTTTTTCCTTCTGTGCTTCAAGTACTAATTGAAAACTAGAACTGTTATGCAGATTTTGTTAGTTTTTGTGGTGTCATGATGGTATTGAGATGGGTTATGATGAATATGATTGCCCTACATGTCATTATGTACTTAATTGCAGGGTAAGCTATGTGATGTGTTGTACATGCTCTAACCTCTCACTGCATCTTTGCATAGCTGTCCAACTCCAGGATGTGATGGTAGCGGTCACGTAACAGGAAACTATGCCTCACACCGCAGGTAAGAAACAACAGGAAAACCAAAGCAGAAAACAGTGCTACTTTTACCTATCATTCAACTTTTTTTATATACTAACCATGGATAAGTATTCAAAAGTAATTTGCAGAAAATAATCCATACAGAAAAGTGTCTGTTTTTTCCTGTTTTATATTTTGTAGAAGGTCTGGACTCAATAGTCTGATGGATTTATGCAGGATATGCTTATTACTCAGGATGCATGACGTAGCAGAGACCTGTAGATAAGTCACCTAGTAAAGATTGCATTTCCCAAACTGAACAAGCACTCTCTATGCAGATGAGATATTGGATGGGATTTTAAATAAGGTTTCTGTAGATACCTCTGCAAGTGGCTTTGAAATTAACAGAACTGACAATACATTCTGTAGCTGCAAATTATTTCTTTCAGAATAGCCTACTGTCTACCTGGGGGTTGAAACAATATTTTTTTCTGTTTCCTTTTGAGAACAAGATGGAAGCAGCCACATGGACCAGATCCTCTACCTGCCCTTTATATAGAAAGGGCTCTGCATAACACCACATTGCCATTTAATGCTTTACAGGGACTTAGAAAACTCTAGCCCTAACCATATATGTTTCCAGTAACTCAAGACTCAGAGTCTGGCATAGATAATTCTTCCTTTGTCAACAGGAAATATTTGAGGGTCTGCTTTTTTCCCATTTTTAGTCACAGATTTTATAAAGATTGTTGTTTTAAGAAAAAAATACATACATTTTGTTTCAGTGAAACATTCTACATTGTATTTTTCAGTGTCTCTGGGTGCCCATTAGCTGACAAGACATTAAAATCCCTTATGGCTGCTAACTCTCAGGAGCTTAAGTAAGTATTAATAATAATAAAAACGTAATTCTTATTTATCTTTGATCAACATGTTCCCTACAGTAATTGAGTTGTTCATTTGAATTACTCTGAGCAGTGAAGTATGAAATATTTCAGTGAAGTTCACTTACTAAAACAGAGTTTATTTCTCTCAATTTGCCTTTCTTGTTTTTAGTGTCCCTTCATTTTCATGAATTAGCCAGGACATGAAGAAAAAATACTGAAAACACTAAGAGTAACAGTATTTTTCATTCAGAAAGAAAGAGAAAAATATTTAAAACATACCACTGATTAGGGAAGATAGAATAAATCAAAAAACTAGACCAGAACTCCTGCATATCATTTTTTATTATTTACCCTATACTATGCGTTTAATGTCATTGAAGCAGACATCGAATCACATGATTTTGTGCTGGCATAATTTTCACCACGAAATGTCACTTACAAAAGGACTGTGCGGGCTCTGCTATATAGACAGATGTATAGGGACATATGAATATTTCAAAAATCTGTAGTCAAGAGAGGCACTGGCAACCAGTCATCTAGTTATTGAATTGCCTTTGTCAATAAGGACATGGGGAAGAGGAAAGGATAATTAGAGTTCTTTCATAGCTTTCTCTCTGCATCTTGTAAATTGGATCCTGTAATAGATGGCTTGGAAATCTCATGGATGCATGTAAAAAGAGAAGAATCCCATGACCGTCCTTTCTGTCCTTTAGGTTCATCCCTAATCCAGACAGAAGAAAATAAAGTCCAACAATGGCACAGTTATGCTGATAAAGTGATATTTATGACTGTACTGATTACACATAGATTTGGCTCATTACTTAGTCACAAGTTAGCTTACCTAGATCAAATGCTAGTGGTCTCATTCTTTAGTCCAATAACATGAATTAAAAAAAAAAAAAATGAACTGATGGTAGCTATGGACATGAATCTGCTAGAGATGCATCAAAATGGCAAAAAAGGTCCATTTATATGGGCAATTGCTTGAAGCAGTTCTGAAATTTATTAGGGAAACTAACATACTGGCACAGTATTTCACTGAGTTTCAAATGTATAAAATTTAATTTTAGTATTTTTTTAAAAGAGCAGCACAAGAAGCAGGGAACTGACTTGTGAAAATGCTGACAAATTTGAAATCATTTGCTGAGTCATATGTATTTGTCCCTGCTTTTTCTGGCTTTCTGCCATACATAGACACTCATGCAAATATTTTGAATAGTTGCTCTTCATGCAGCCCCTCCCCCCCATATTCATGTGTGAATAAAGAAATTTGCATACCAATATGGTTATTTTTCCACTAAAGCTTCTAGAGTTTTGGTCATGCCATAAGGAAAGAGGAGCAACAGCATATGACTTAAATGACAAACTGCACATTGTATGCCATGTATTATAAGTGAGTTGTGAAAGACAAAGTCAAAGTTCATGAACATTTCACAGACAGAAATATGTTGCATAATGCACTTAGCATTTAATTTCAATTAGCTAGAAAAGAGCAAAAATCAAAATCTGTTCACAGACAATTTGCAAAAGGGAAAAGGGCGAAATAAAATCATTTTCCACAAATGTACCAACTTATTTTAGTTTCCTGCAAATGTAATTCAGGTGAAATTTTAAACAAAATTCTGCTTTTGATAACAACTAAATGAAATCTTTTGCTTCTGGTATGGTATAGCGATATCAGTAGTTAGTTTTACTTCACAGAGATGAGAGTAAAGGGCATAAATGCTCATAGAATCAGGACACCAAAGTACCCTCATGTAGTTAGCCATGAAGATGAAAAAGCTGTGTATTTTTTCCAAATGTTATTCACATTTAATTTGCCAGAATCGAGATATGATTTTGGCTTTAACTGTGAATCTCTAAGCCAGCAAAGATACAAGGCTTCCATGTGATCTACAGTTTGGAAATAAGGAATATCTGTTCAAAAAGTAAATCTTTGAGTCAAATTCAAGAAATTTAATATCTGAAAAATTCTCATTGCACTGCGCAATTTAAGATGGTTGAATTAAAATACACTAATGTTGGTAATGGATTTTTAAGCTATTATGGAGAGTTGTGATTTAATTCACTTTCTCTCATTTCACCAAAGAGCTATCAAACCTTAAACAAGTTTAAAAGTATAGGATATAAAAATATCTAATTAGAGTTCAGAAACTTTAGGAAGTAGGTAGATTCCATATACCAAGTTGATAAGTTATCCATATTCCATCAGCAGCATGACATGTTCTAATCAGTACTTTTTTTAGGTGACCTGTGTGGGTTTGCCTTAGGTAAAGAACCTATCCAACCATTTCTTAGAGCTTTACCATCAGTAGAAGTATCAGAAGTGCTCCTAGATTCTCAGCTGAGTGTATCAATTTTAAGTGAAGTTTGTCTACCTAAAGATAGAACAACATTGAAAAGGGGCACAAAATGGTAGGTACTTGATGGTTACAAAAATTGCTGTGCCAAATCGCTGTGAGATTTTTTCTTAGAAAACAAACTTGATGAAGTGTAAAAGAATCTGTAACCTACACCCATTCAAGAGCTGACATCGGTTAACTTGAGATCCTGAGGCCTCTGGCCCTCCAACACAAATCTGATTTTCTTGGCTCTGCACAGTAACTCCCTAAATTGGAGCATCAGTTCAAACTCATCAGCCAGTTTAAAGCTGATCAAGATCCACATTACTACTGACTGAAAGGCAATGCATTGTTGGTATATCTTGCATTGTGAAATTTTGCAATATTATTAATATCTTACCTTCATATCTTTAACACTGTCAAGAATGCTTTGAATTCCAATCTGGTTGTAAAGTCTAACTGCTACCTGGGGAAGCAAATGCAGATGGGGAGATTCAAAATTGTCTCACTGTACTTTTATGTCCATAACTCTCAGACTCATGATGTGAATGTTTTCCATAAAGAGCCCTTGGTAGATTAAAATCTGTGTGCAGTCTATACAGACAACTCTTCCATCTGTGATCATCTGATAAAACAAGTAGCCCAAATTAATACCCATAGTATTTGGCAGGTATTCTGGCTTTCCTGGTGAGCATTCAAGCTCTCAAAGACATCTGCCCTAACTGCCTGCTTCATATAAGATTGTGCCCAGTCCTTGTCCTACGCTCAGAGAGGTCAGCATTTAGCTGAACAGTCAAGCATATCTGGCACTCTGCAACCCACACCTCTACCTTTGCTGTCATTGTGAAGCATATTATTCTGCCCAAATATTTTTGTTCAGAAAATATCATCATGAAATGTTTTGAAATTGTTATTTAAAACAAACAAACATACAAAAATAAACAGTTTTCACTTTCTTCAGTTGAGATTATTTGCTGAATTCTACTCTAATCACTGAGTAAATCTGGTCATGTCCAAAAGAAAAACATTTTCAAATATTCAAAGATACAAGTTCACACGTAGATGTGATACTACAGTTATACATGTAGAAGTTTCCTGTGGCAGCGTACAAACAACCTGACCAAATCACCCATCTTCTCATCTCGGGCAAGATTCAGTAACAATCAAGATCCATAAGAGATTCCTTAATGGTTCAGTCAAGACTGTTTGGCAAAGCTCCTGTAATTCTGAAACTCTGTAAAAATCATAGCATTTAAAAGGCCTTTAGGGATGGTTAACATAACAACTTGGTGCTGTAGAACACAGAAATGTGGAAATGGCTGGCACTACTTCTAAAGGTAAATATTTTCCTTATGCTCCTTTCTGTGTTGAGACATGTTTCTCTAAAAAAACCACACATATACAAATTCAATGAAAAAAATGACAACAAATGACCAAAAAAAAAAAAAAAAAGATTAGTCTGAATGACTGCTTCACCAGTGGAAAGTGATGTCGGTAAGGTCCTGCTCCCAAACCCACAGAAGTCAGTGGAAAGACCTAATGACTCCAGTAGGCTTTGGGAGCCCACTTTTCATATAGTACTAGTCCCATACCACCAGCAGTGACACATTAACAGGCAAATTTGTTTATTTTCATTGTATGGATGACTTAGTAGTAAATATTAATTCTTGAAAGGCTTCTATTTTTTGCATACACACACACACAAAACCCCTTAACTATGAGATGTAAACATAATCCAATTGCCAAGCTGAATACCCAATTGAATCTAGAGTTAAATAGATAGATATCCTGTTGTATAGTTACAGTGCTAGGAATAGACAAACTACTGAATTCAAATTCTGGCTATCACACTAACTCTATTGATGTTCAAAAGTAAAACTGCTTCTCTGCTTCCATTTTCCCTTTTGTAAATACTGGCAAAGTGCTTATTTGTATCTGTACCTGTGAATATCAAAAGGATAACAAACAAATACATAACAGTAAATTTACAAATAGATCTATATCAATACGCTTTTTGCTTGTTTGTTTGTTTGGCTCTGTACGAGGAAAAATGTTTGGTGCAAACAGTGCTATGAATTGTTTAATTCCATATATCATGTACAGTACATTTAATGTTCCTTACTAAAATTCAATTATATTAAAAAAAAAGTATTTTGCACGTTAAAAAAAAAATCAACAAGAACTAGCTTTAATTACTCAACAAAAACTATGTGGTAGAAGCATTCTTTCACTCTAGACAAAAAGCACCAAATACATGTTTCTTACTGTTATCTTCAAAGTCATGTGAGCTCCCTGTATTATTCTATAGGTGCCCAACACCTGGCTGTGACGGCTCTGGCCACGTGACTGGGAATTATGCATCACACAGAAGGTAGGGACCGTCCCATGAATTGAGACTGCAGCACTCGGGGTTACTGGCAAGCAGCCTCCTAAAGAGGTGGATTTTGTTCTGTGTGCTTGCAGCTTATCTGGTTGTCCCCGTGCCAGAAAAGGTGGTATCAAAGTGACTCCTTCCAAGGATGAAAAAGAAGACCCTGAACTTAAGTGAGTACAAATGTGTAAGTCATTGTGAAGGGGGAAAAAACAGTAAGAGCTGAGGGGACGAAACATCATAGGAATTACCCAAGCCATCTGACAATAAGCCCAATAGCTGAAGCCAAACCAACTGCTTCAGCTTTTAGTGAAGCTAAAAGAGTCCATCACGTTGGAGCTTGAATAGCGAGGAAGACTTCTTGTATTTTCTTGTATCATTCCTACTGGTTTAAACTGATAGAATTTCAGTTGAAGTGAAAACTGAAAATTCAGTGGGTATTTACTGCATTCCTTACTTGACTGCAAATTCCATTAAAATCAGTAAGTGATAACTGCTAGAATATAGATGTGAAGATTTAGTTGCAGTCATTATTTTTCTTACTGCTTGCTAACGATATATGAGAGACTGCAAAACAGTGGAGGAGCAACTAAAATAAAAATAAAAATCCTAAACCTTCCTTTCCTCCTTTCTTTGCATATGTTTCCAAGAGTTTTCCAGTAACACGGATCAAAATAAGTTTGAACCCAGCATCCACTTCATGTCAAAAACACAGAGAAGAGAGAATGCTAATGTTTCATATACCTACAGGTTGTGATTTATAGCCTATGATAGAATTTCAATTTTCTTTTCTGGTAAAATACTATCTAAACAAATGGTTTCGTTTCTTAGGCTGTACAACTTCACTTTACATTACCTAATCTTAAAATTAGGTGAAACTCCATAACTCAGCTTGACATGAATTGAATGCTCAGGTATAGCGCATCTTTGGGGACCAAGCGTTAATATTCCGATGCAAAGTGACATGGGTAGCTGAACATATTTTCTCAGACTTCCTTGAGACTGCTTTCACCAGATGTCTCTAGTAAAAACCAGGGTTCTTTTACTGTGTTTCTGTAGATGTCCAGTGATAGGCTGTGATGGCCAAGGTCACATATCAGGTAAATACACTTCTCATCGCACTGCTTCTGGTTGTCCTTTGGCTGCCAAGAGACAGAAGGAGAGTCCCGTCAATGGGTCTTCACTATCCTGGAAACTGAACAAACAAGAGCTGCCACACTGTCCTTTGCCAGGCTGCAACGGGCTGGGTCATGTTAATAATGTTTTTGTCACCCACAGAAGGTATAACTTTGTGTTTTCTTTACCCTTTTTCCTTAAAGTTCCCTTGTTGAATTGGCAACAAATTCCAGTCTGAATAAATTGTGCAGAGGTCATTTAAATAACGAGATAATTTACATTGAAACTGAAGTAATATGGATCAGAACAAGCTTGAGACAGCTTGGATCAACTTTTAACTCTTATTTTATGTTCCCCTTGCAATGTGACTTCCCAAGGTCTTTTTATTCAGATTAACAGTTTCTATATGATTTAAAATTTAATAAGAGTTTTGTCCTAGGCAAATATGGAGTTGGATCTGTGTATCTTTTATAGAAAATTCAAATATCATTGAAATGTCAACAAAAGGGATTAAGCAAGAGCAATGACTGCATTTATTTAATCTTTTTACCAGTGGCAAACTTGTTTTCATACACTTTGTATTTAAATAGCTAGAACTGCACAAAAAGTTAAACACACAGAACTCATGGATCACACAAGTTTGCTGTTACAATTTTACAAACAAAAATGTCTTTACAAAATAGGAATCACACATATAGCCAGTGTTCAATAAATATCAGATTTTTACATATTAAGATGAAAGCATTAATATCATTTGAACATATTCAATCAATATTACTCGAAGAATCCATCTACAGAATGAGAAATACTACTTTGTAAATTTTGATCTTCTGTGCATAGAGGGAATTAAATTTCTATTTTACACCTCCTTTGCTGTTTTTTTAACATTCTGAATCAAGTTCTCTAATACAAGAATGTCCAATATGACCTGAACCAATTCAGTCAGAGGAAGTTCAGTATGATTCAGCAGAACTGTGTGTTAAAATTTCACAGCCTCTGAAATTGGTTGTTTAAAGGTCCCCCTGCAAGCTTCATTGCTCTTACTTTTCCCTTTCCTTTCAACCCTTGGGTTCACTCTGGTGAGCCACTCCTTTTTCTCATACTTTTCTCCATCTCAGCCTCAAGCCTGTGGCTCTGCCCCAGCCCACTCCCAGCTCAGCACAAGACTTTGTTTTTCCTTATTTGGTTGTAATATAGTTACACAGAACTCTTAGATCAGCTGCTAGGACAACGTCCTGCAGTTTGAGTGACCTATTACCAGTTCTGTCTGCAGCAAAGTTTTGTGGTTGTGGTGGATTCATTAGCTCAAGAGTCAAACACTTTGCTCTGCACCCATTTCTCATTATGTAGCGTTTGATACTGACAGACTGCCAGTCCTCAGAAACGACCACCCAGGATGGAAAAGTGTATCACAAATCCTTTGGTGAAATTTTAGTCAGCCTACACGTGAGCCTGGACTTTTAATGCCAATGCCTCATCTATATGGCAGATGTAGTGGAATCAGACCATGATGGGAATGCTGAGGGATAAATTCCTTAAAGATCTGTGAATTGTTCATATGCAAATTTACCTATAGCAGAGAAGAAACCTCCAAAGCAGTGAATTTGTCCATTGTTATCCTAAATTTATGAGCATGGTAAAGTGTTTACATTACAATACTATTGAAAACTGGGGCTAATTAACTCACACTATGCAACATGACAGCTTCAAACCAATAAGATAAAAAATTGGTTAGCTGGCTGCAACTCATACTCTCAGATTACTTCTGTCCTACTTGAGACTGGATGACTCTTGAGATCATATAATTAGTTTAGGTTTATGATGTTATATCCTTACCTAACACACTTGAAACCCAACAAACTACCCCATGACTTCGGAACAATGACAGTCAACAGCTCTGGGCTGAGATCCAGACAATATTCTAGAACTGGAAATCTAGCACATTTAGCTAAGCAGGCAGGAAACAAACTTAAACCTTCCAAAGATTTTTCTTAGTTATTTATTGACTTATTTATTTCCTTTGTAGAAACACTATGTTGAATAGGATTCTTTTTCCACCAAATAATAGTAATAATAAAATAAAAATAAATAAAAATACTACTAGGAAAAGTTTTTCCTTCATTCCTTACTTGGCTGTATCTAAATACAAAGCCTTTTGCCAGTTCTTCAGCATGTGGTATTTCTTCTTTGTTATTTTTAAGACAGTGCAATTCATCTTAGCCCTTTAGGAGGCAATAAAAATTGCCTCAGATAATTACCAGCTGATGAAATTGTAAGCACTGAAATAGCAAAATATAATTTAATGTGAACAGTGGTTAAAAAGCAAACTGATTATATAAT
Organism: Tragopan temminckii; assembly: GCA_028571105.1. Lineage (NCBI taxonomy): Eukaryota > Metazoa > Chordata > Aves > Galliformes > Phasianidae > Tragopan > Tragopan temminckii. The sequence goes on along the minus strand of JAOWBP010002052.1, from coordinate 44,839,717 downwards.
AGAACCATTCAAAAAAGCTATTATGGTCTATAGGGTATACCCAGAGTTATTATTGTATTGATCATTATTATATATCAACAAAATAATGCAATAGCTGTGTGCTGTGGAAATCAACCCATTAACAATTTATTTTTTTAAGAATGTTAAACTTGCTATTTTAAAGGACCATCTGCCACTCTCCTTTGAAGCATAATCACTCAATAAAAACAATAGAGTTTTTATTTGTTTATAAGTGATGGAACTTCAAGAATTCTGTAAATGCATCTTCACGTAACTTTACAATAGCTCCCAATTCTCTTTTGATTATTCTGAAATATGCTTAAATGTTGTTTACTTATTGGTTGAGATATCTGTTCCAATTTTCAGGCTGGAATATGCAGTTAAATAGCTCTTTATGAGTTATGTCATTCCCTGAAGCTATGCTATAATAGAGATACTGATGTGACCTTAGATACAGAGGTCTGTCCAAGTGCATGATAATATTGCCTGAAAGGATTGCTGCCATTTTCAAGTGGGTGCTAATGTTTTTTTTCCTATCTGTTTCAGCCTATCTGGTTGTCCTCTGAATGCACAAGCCATAAAAAAGGGCAAAATTTCGGAAGAGTTAATGACTATCAAGCTTAAAGCAAGTGGTGGTAAGGAGATCTGTAAAAGACGATGACATTTATTCAGATAGAGGGGCCTGGACTCCCATTTATACTCAGGCTTCTTGATGCCATTCTGGCATTAATTGTCACCCCTTTCAGTTGTCTCTAGCAATAACTAAACTTGAATAACAAAAATCTTTGCATGAAAGATTATAAAATTCAACTCATTTACAGCATGATAATTCAACATTTGGGAGTATGATCTTTTATCTCAGAACATTATTATTATTATTATTATTATTATTATTATTAATTTGGAGAAGATTTACTATTGTAATTAGTAATAAATTATTAGTTACAGATCAGAAGAGCTAGCTGACGTTGGTTAGTCATTAGGCTAACATAGAAGGA
>JAOWBP010002052.1:44818168-44838619 GCA_028571105.1 Tragopan temminckii | reverse complement strand
AAAAAAAAAAAAAAAAAAAAAAAAAAAAAAAAAAAAAAAAAAAAAAAAACCAACTCAGAGCCAAATCCTGATTCTTTCCGTCAGGGAAGTATTTTCAGGTGTTGCTCTTGAGTCTTCTTATTGCAGTGTGAAAAAAATAACATTTGGTTTCTGTAGCCCAAATCTCTTAATTAGTTTGCTGAGAAAGTATGATTGCTGCTTTTTCACCAGTAAATTCATCTGGGCAACATGAACACACTGTAACTATCATATAGCAAGTTACTCTAACTTCAGCAAGCAGAATTTGTGATATCGTGACTCCAGTCCATTTACTAGGGTCTAGTTACTGCCTTAGCCTTCTGTCTCAACCACAAATGAAGGAAGAAGAGAGGTAGTATCACACTGAAATTCACAAAATCAGACAGAAAGCATTCATAAACAGTGACATTTGTTGGGACATGCATTCAGGAGAAGCATTCAACATTAACATCTAAAATACATTTCTTAATCACAGGAATATGGCATAACTGAAGGAACTCTGAGGCAGGTACTTATTTCTTAGATGACTTTCCTAATGATTTAGGACTGTATATCTGCTTACTCTCTTTTTGTCTCTGTGTTTCTGACTATTATCTCTCACTAATTCCTTTTGAGTCCATTAGCCAGTTTCAACTCAATTTGGAAAGAAAGTGCTTAGATGAATTTAAATCCTGTCATATCAGAGAATCTGCTTATAAGATCATGGTATCTATAAGATTTAGGGGAATTAGTTTCACTATGCATAGAATTACTACTCATCACTATTAGATATATTTCTACTTGTGAATCTTGCCACTAAAAAATATGGGAATGCAGCTCAGAGTAAAAAATTCCTGGCCATCACTTAGATATTATCCTGATGGATAAAAACATTTATGGATCATGTATGGATTTTGTACAGAGAAGAACTAACTATCTCTTATGACTGTTTGTCTTAAGACAACATGTACTGGTAGGGAGGGCTGACCATCATTGAATTTGGGAGCATGAAGCATCATCCAGAGAACATCCAGTCTTTCCAGTACACAGCAGTAATAAGATATATCTCTCAAATTCAAATCCTGATAGCAATTGCCTCATTAAAAAAAAATCAGGCAGAATTTCTTATTTAGTTTAACACTTTCATTATTCCAAGGATGTTTTAAAAGTTTGAGTACCTCTTGCTGACTGTGGCTGTAATTTCATGTAAAACAATCACTATGCAGATAAAAATAATAAGGGAGAATCTTTATTCTATTTTTTTTTTGTGTGTGTGTGTGTGTCAGGCAATCTCTGAAAAAAGAAAAAAGAAAAAAGGAATAATGTATTTAAACTTTGAGAATTTTGATGACATACTGTATTCAGTTACTTTTCTATAGATTTAAAGCTTATGATGCATGGGACTTTAGTAAGTTGTTTTTATGCAGTGCATACATGATGATTCTTTTAATATGTGGCTTGCAGTGGGCTAAACAGCACAATAAATTTTAGAGTTGAGTTGATTAAACATCTCTCATAATTTCAAATTATTGCAAGGAAAGGAAATCAATAGAAAAATCACCTACATTGATTTTACTGTTGGTTTTCACTCATTGTGCAGTTTTTAAATATTCATCACAATGTAACACGCTATTTAGACCAAAGTAACTGCTGTTCAGTAGAAGCAGTGGACACTTTCTGTTTCATAATTAAAAGAGCAGCACTGTGATTGGTGTGGTATTTATTATGAAATGATGACAAAGGAGTACCAGTGGTTTTAATAGTTTTAGCTTACAGGAGCTGTTGTTAATTTTGTCTGTAGAGTTGCAGGTGAAATAATGCACAGTGGATAAATAGTCTATATTGGTTTAACTGAACATAATATATAGTGTGTTCTGGAGTTGTTTGTCTCAATAGACTATAGTAATCAAAAGTAATGAACCTATTATGTGCAGGACCTTGGAGAGCATAGAATGGCAGTAAAAGTGTGGCACATAAAAGGTTTATTAAAGGAAATTAAAGTCCATCATTGCCACACCTGCTCCCCTATTATAAGTCTATGGCAGGTCAGTGCCTTCAATCACAACTCAGCATCAGAGAACAGAGCCATGTTTCCCATTACCATTGCAGTCGCATTGCTAAAACTCGCTCTCCAGGTTTTAAGGATAGTGACAAGTAAAGGCTGCCAGCAGCACTACTACGTAAACACAAGCCACTTGTGTTACTTCCCTGCTAATAATCAACATCAGATGTATATTTAAACAGAGAAAAGATAACATTATCTGGGTTTGAGATGAATTTCAATCAATTTATACTTTCATTTCAGATATCATTAACCTGGGTTCTAGAATTAGACTTCTTCAAGTACATGAATAGCCTTTTCAAATACTTGTGTTCTCTCCTACAAATAGGTATTTTGATTCCTGTTGTTATATATGATGCAAAACCATGTGCAACAGCGAAAAGGGAAAAAAAAAAAAGGAAAATAGAGAAATATTTTTTAACCTCTATCAAGGCTGACTTTATTTTTTCATTCTCAGGTCAAATTTGTCATATACTGCAATGCTCATTCACATTCAGACCTTCAGGACATCTCAGTTGTCTGAGTCATGTAAAACTAAAAATAGAGCATCATCAGTTCTTCAAACTCTATGAATATAAAAAGATACAAACCGCTTCTTGCATCTTCCCTCTGTGGGGCAAATCAGCACTGCTGATCCTCAGGAAAAAAAAAGAAAAAAAAAAAAAAGATTGAAATAATGGAGAGAGTCTACCGACACAGCTTTTTGTCTTGTCACCTTCTGCAGGAAAAAAAATTGCAGATGTTGGGCATAGAGAACTTCTGGTACCCACAGAATCTAGTTACCTATTGCCTGAAAGAGTCACATAAATCAGATGCTCATGCATGCAGTTGCTCCTGCATGTTGATCTGCAGAATGTTGGATCATTACCATTTCACAAACAGGGAAACTACAATTAAAAACAAAGATAGGTAGTAAGATACTACCATAATATTAAGAAGAATTACAGAGTTCCTGCTGTTCTGCCTAGGCAAAAATTCCTCATGACAGATTCTTCCACACACCTCCCTGGACATGCTCAACATTACATGGTTAAACAATCTGCTGTATACCACTGCAGCTCTTCATGAAATCTTAATCCCTTTGAATTTCAGGGGTTTGTAATAAAATCCATGGATTGAAAACCTGCCCCTACAATTATGGGTCTGGGCCAGATCCAAGACCAGAAGGTACATATTTCCACTGCTAGTTTAGATGCAGCCAAAAGTGTCATGTGTACAGCCATTCTTGCAAGGTCTCCCTTATTTCAGCTAGAAATCTGATGGCAGCAGCTTATCCTTCTTTCTTTTTTTTTTTTCTTTTTCTTTTTTTTTAAAATGTAAAATACAAACCTGATCTTATGTTCCTCCAAAGGCTTATACACATCTGTAATGGTTTCTTTCACTAGAAGTTCTACAAGATTTGAGATTTGATTAAGTGATGAAATGTTCCCAAACTGGACATGTGCTGTAGTCAGCATTCAAGCAAGAGCGTTTCATGTTCTAAGAATGAAGTTGTCAGACACAGGTTCCATTGCAGCTCTTCTGATATGCTTCAGTTACAACAGTTATGTAGGATGCCTGTAGGCACTAGTGTTTCTGGAACCTTTTCTTCCAGGAGGTGGATATTGAAAGCAGTAGTCACACAACATTGCCATTTCTGACCTTATACCTTCAGCTAACACCTGTAGACCTTGTCACTAAACCTAAAGAGTCACTCATTACCATCACTTTATTAAACAAATCTGTGCCATTAAAGGTATCTCCTAGGTATTTACTAGATATTCACAGATGGCTTTTTATCTCTTTGACAAGATTAATAAGGCATGATTATTATTCTTTCTATTACTGTCTAGCCTTTGGAAATGTGAAAAAAAAAAAAAAGCATTGGAGATTTTCTCAATGGCAAAAGGAATGAATTAAAGACTTTGTGTTAATATTACAGATGGATGCAGATGGGGAAAATAAAAAGCTGCGCACACGCTCAAAAGGAACCAAGGGTGAGTTAGCAAGCACATTCCACGACCCTGTGCCCAGCACACCATGAAATACGATAGTTCTGTGCACAGTCCCTAATGTGCAGTAAGAGAGTGTGTAGCTTCCTTCGGGTTGCTTTTTTAATCAATGTAGGACACAGACTACTGACATTAAGAGGCATGATGTTATTAGCTATGGCTTAAATAAAAGCAGAAAAAAAAATGCAACCCTACTGTATACTATTTTCTTTGAGCTAATTCTAAAGAAAATAAATCTTATGTGTTTTATTATGCAAACATATATTTTTCATAGGGAACAGAGATAGACACTATTGAATGGATTCTTTCAAAATAACATACCAAACTTTGTCTCAGCCAACTGAATGTTTTTCTGCCTATTGCCATTAGCTATCAGTAAATTACCCGTGTAAATGCTTCAGAAGTAAATTTACTTTAATCAAAAGGTGCAGATGTATGCAATGCAGGAGAACCCTGTGCTTTTTTAAAGAACTGGTACTTGTGTTTGATTCTGCAAAGTTATGACAGAGTTGTATTTCCCAGCTACTCCTCTCTTTTTATAAGGAACAGATGGAAATGCAATACTGAGAGATAAACAGGCACTTAATGATCTCAACATCTGGAAAACATGATTGACTAGCAATACAGTCCTTTCAGGAGAATAACTTTTTATATTAATACATAACACTTTTTGTGACTCTTGATAATGATTGAAAAATTGAGATACATAAAAATAAATGTCAAAGATTTGCCTTCCCTGCAAGCATTTTTGCTTATGACTGTTTTCAGAAGCACAAAGCATCCATCTTCCAATCTGATTTTAAAGGGAATTTTGCAGTGTTAGTATTGTGAAAAAAGGACTAGTTTGATTAACTGACATAACGCAGAAATTCTGGGTTGTTAATGTCATGCCTTCAGCTTGAAGCTGTAGTCAGAGCGAAAAATTAAAATGTAGTTTGGCTTAATTCTCAGTATTCAAATGACCAAAGGTGTGTGACATTCCAGATTCTACTGAGAAAATGGCAGATAATATGAGGTGAAATGCTACCCACTGCCCATATATGAGGGAATAAGTACAAAAATGATAAAAATATTAGGTCTTTGAAGCATCCCTTAAAAATGTTCTCCGAAAGTTAAGTAAAAACATATATATTTCAGAAGTATAAGAATAGACGACTTAATGTTACTGGATCTGAAAGATGTTGAGTAGGGAAGTTATTCAGACCTCAACATTAGAATATATCTATTCCATTAAACGAGTCTCTCTCTGAACTAACAGACAAAACAAATTTAATAGAAGATTTTATACTCATACTCTTTTCACTTAAGAAGATAATTACATCTTTTTAAAATTTATGAATTTTCTTTGTATTTTTAATACACATGCAAACACATGTATGAACCAGTAGCTCTTGAGTGTTTTCCCAGAAGCTAAAAAAAACCACAAAAGTTGCCTGTCCTACATGAGAACCACCTGTTGGCTTTGCCAGTATGCTGTATACTCTTGTGTGGACAGCTTTTGTCATTCCCAAATTGAATTAAAATTCAGAAAAAGCAGAGATTTCTTATGCTTTCAACAAACATGTGCCATTCTTTCTATTTATTTTTTTCTTATTATTTTTCATGTTTGTTTGTTTGTTTGTTTTTCCACTGAAGATCATGTTTCAGGTTTCAATCATCCTAAAATAATTGTGAGAATTATATGTTCAGTTAACATTTGCCACTGGTAGCTACAATCCCATGGTTATCATGAAATAATCACCTGTGTTTTGATAGCTGTTTCTCAGTCATCACATAAGCAGGTGCAAGATCGCAAAAAAAGTCTGGAAGTATAAACTAATTCATTCTTTCCTTCTGCTTTTATTAACAGTTCAAGTGGACTCTATAGCTCAAGAGCTCAGGTAAGAACTTGTATTGTTTATTTTTTCCAATTTTACTTTCTGATTTTATCGATAAATCCATATCCAGGATATTGCTATAAAATAGAAAATCCAGAATATGGAGAGGTTTGGCTTTGCTCTGATGAAAGAATGTTCTGATGCAGATACACTTTTAAAATACACCAAAAATAAAAGCAAAATGTTAGCAATAATTATGCAAGCATAATCAAAAATGTTGCAGAATTTGCCTATGTCAAGGCACACAACAAAAAACCTATGGCTTATGATCAGTTTTCAGTCTTATTTTTGTTGTAATAAATATAGCATTTTAGCATCTGAACATTCCAAGAGCCATAAACATTTATATGGTTTTTATTGGAAGGCTTTTATAAAACCAATAGTCTCTGTCTATTTCTGTAAAAATTCTAAATATGTTCATTTTTCATCAAGTACTTACTGAGTTTCAACATATTTTAGAAATAGCAGAAAGTACTTTTCAAATTTGTGCAGAGAATGGCATTTCTGTCAAAACTATAGATTCTACAAGGATATACAGACCGTCATAGTAAAATTTTAATATCTAGATCTTATTAATATGGGCATCAGTTCATAATAGCTGGTCCAAGAGCATAGGAAAAATATTATGTTAATACTGTTATATCTTCAGGACTCGACCTTGACAAAAAGAGCACACAGAATTAAATACAAATTTTCACCAATACAAATTCACTCTTTATTCCTCTCAAGAGAAATATTTACAGTAGATAATAATCCCTAGACTTATCAATCCAAAAAACAAATACTGCACCATAAATACTAAAAACATTTTTGCCAAAAAAACTGTTAAAAGATTTGCTCAAATTAATTTAACTTCGCATATTCAGTCCTCTTTGTCGCATACAACTGAGCAGCATAGCAGGCATCTGAAGTATGTGTCTGTGGATTCTTCCATTTAGGGAATAAAACCAGCTTCACATGATTTATTAGATCAGTCAGAATGCCACTTTCTCTTAATATAGGGCATGAAATATTTAGAGAAAGTTTTTTTTTTGCAGTTAAGAAATACAAGGGCTGGTCTGACAGTAATGTCTCCCATTTTATTATGTTGGCCCAAGACATCAAGAGGAAGGTGTTGGTGGTATAGCAGTAGAGGTTGAACCTTCCCACCAGTATCCCATTACATTTTGTTGCCATGCAACAGTTGGCAACAAAGGGGCAGTCTGACAGGGAAGTACAGATGAAGCAAAGGTGTGTCACTGAATTCCTCCATGCAGAAAAAAAAATACACCTATTGACATTAATTGATGCTTACTTTATATAGAGAACAATTAATGGTGGTGACTATGCTGAAAAGTAGTGCTTTGTAGCTGAGAATCTGTGCTATCAAATGTGTTATTCTGCTCTTTGTATCTTTGCCATTTCATGGAAATAAATAGGAAGCATTACTTTCAGAGCATATAGTATTAAAAAGTTTTGTTTTATAATAAAATAGAGGAAATTGTAATCTTTTTATACATCTTCAACAAGTGCAATTGTAGGTTAACTTTTCAGATAAATTATTCATGGTGAGTCACTCATTCAGCTCTACAATGAACCTCATTTTTCTGTATAGCTTCAGTTTCCTGAGATTTAGTGTTTCTCCTTTATCCTCTGTTCATTCCTAATTTACGCACCAGAAGGATGCATTAATCCAAAGAGGCAGTCATCCAAAAATGAGTATGGTCCATGTGTTCCTCAGAGAAAAATGTTTGAAAAATAGAGGATGTGCAAGTTTCTGCAACATCAGAGAAGCTTTAATTCATTCATTATCAATTAATAAAGATTTTCCTAAGCAATTTTGCTTCTCTGTATGAAATACTTGTTATTTAAGAACTACTATGTCACAGATTGCTTTTTCTGCCAGTAGCATGAAATGCATCTGAAAAGAAAATACAATGGTTTAAAACACTGAACTAATCATCCAAAAAGTCATTGTCCAGACGCTAACTTGGTATTAACAATTTCTACAAAACAAGATTTCATATTGTGTATCTCAGCAGTCAAATGACTTTACTAACATGGGAGTCAAATGATTGACTTTTGTGAATTTATTTGTGCATGAAAAATGAAGCTAGAGGGACAAGAGCTGCCTTTCGAAAATGTAGCCTATGAACATATTCATATTACTCATACCTATATTATTATGAAAGAACTATTGGCTGTTCCTCAAGAATTAAAGAATAAATAGTCTATTGTGCTCCCCGGATACTGATATTGGAACTACTGTCTTTTCTGACCAAGGTTCTAAACACTGTGTTGGCTGAGAAATTTAAATCCAGGCATAATTAATATCCCCTTTTCCCCTGGCTTATCCTATCTGACAAAGCACTTTTACACTCCTTATTGAGTTTCTGTTACAAAGTGCCTTGGGATACTTCTACATGAAAGGCACTACATAAGCTTGCATGCTCATATTGTATTATTATTAGTTTTGTAACACTGATTGGTTCTAGAGCATTTATTAGCCTTTCCTTATTCTTCAAGTTGTTTCACAAAAGTAGAGAATGAAACAAATATAAAGTAAAACAGAGTTGCAATCACCAGTTAAATACAATAATGCATGAAAATGTTTCTTATCTAAATTTCAAAGGATGCACTCTTCCTTGAATTCAAAATGGAATTCAATACTGAAAAAAATTATAAGTATTGATTTTAGGAAAACAAAACTTCACCAAGAAATCTGGCTAATGGTTTTGCTATTATCCATCTTTTCCTGAGAAATACGACCATCATTCCGCTAAAAAATTAAATCCTGAGACAAACAACACTTTCAGTGCCCAGGTGTACTGTTGTTGTAGTAGTTGTTATTCTGCTGAGTAAAATGATTAAATTTCTCTTGCACTGCACTGAATTTCTACAATGTAGTACTTTTCTTCCACCTATTGACCACCTATATACAACATTATTCCTATTTAAATGACAAACTTGCTCTGATGTCATGTAATAATATGCCTTGAAAATTTTCAAACTTTAAAATCATAGGATTTTCTTCACATATAAAAGGGCCCCCAGCACAAGAAAGACACAGAGCTCTTGGAACAGGTAAGAGGAGGACCACTAAGATGATCAGAGGGCTGGAGCACCTCTCCTATGAAGAAACGTTGAGGGAAATGGACTTGTTTATCTTGGAGAAGAGAAGGCTCCAGGCAAACCTCATTCTGGCCTTCTAATACTTGAAGAGAGTGTATAAACAGGAGGGGCCATTCTATAGTTCTATGCTGTCAGTAGTTCAGATTTATAAGACTTTTTTTCCTGTATCTATTGTATAGGTTATAGTGCTGAAGTGTAGTACGCTATACTAATACAACACTAATAACACTTCAGTATAGAACTGTTCCTCCTGTCAGCCTTAATTATTTACTTAGAAACTACATGGTTTGTACTTTTACATACAGGAATGCAGTGCTTTGGTCATTCCATTGGTAGCTTAACAACACACAACAGATCAGCTTCTGTCACAATCTAAACTTCACAAAACAGAGCAAAATATAATGTGTGATAGAAATTAGTTCTGAAGTCAAGAGTTTTCTGTCTTATACGTTCAAGTTTGAATCTGACATTTTTCAGTCGTAACATGTCTGTTGAACCCATCAATAAGAAGCAGAGAGAAGAGGTCTTCTCTTAGATTATTTAGTCACAGACTAATGAAAGGACCAGGATCTTCAGCTGTGCTAAGGATTAGAATGAAAACCAAGGGGAAGTGAGGAATATTGGTATGATGTATTCTCATTATTGTGTTCTATTTAACAGATGGGATACAGTATGATGAACCATCTGTAGGTTATGGAGTAGCATCTGGGTCAGACCAAGGAAGAGCAAATTGGATTGATCGAAGCATAGGATTACAAAAGCATAGATCAGTTTGGCCAGATCCATATTTGAATAGAAAGGGTTTGGTTTTTGGGTTATATACAGGTGAGAACAAGTCTTTCTGACTTCTGTCATTAATGATTAAAGAAGACTCCACCACACACTTGTGCTTCAAGTCATGGAGAACATACATGCTCCCTGGTCACTATAGCTACACTTCCAGTTACACTTCCCCTTACTGTCAACAGTGTTAGAACATTTCTTCAAAAAGGCTATTTCTTTAAAGGTAAGAAAAGTTAATTTTTATTCGGAGCCCTTGTTTCACATGTGGGACACTTTAGATATTCAGATAAGTTAAAATATTCAATGTGAATAAAATATAGATATGAGTTTCTTGAGTGCTTTACCAGAAAGGTGACAGAGCAGAGCTGCCTCGGATGTCTCTCTGATAGAAGAAACAACTAGACACTTTACACTTTGCTGCTGTCTTTTGACTGGGAGTGTGAAAAGCAAGGAAAGCAACCTTGCAATCAACAACACTGAAGTACTTCAAAAGGTTTCTGTTGCTAAATTGTATTCGTCAACTTTAACCAAAATATTTAAGTATGTCAGTATAAATAAAAGTATTGACATGTAAGGAAAATCATTTTACCAGGTAATGTACTTATTATTTATTTTGCAATTTGGAATGTTTTGCTGTTTTTGTCTAAGTACAGGTAAATGATATGTATCATATTATATCTGAAATCTTTTTTCAGACAGCAATGGCACAAAGGTAGAGAGTTTGATAGATAGAAGATATTTTGGCCACTCAGGAAGTTTGTAACATGAAAAAAAAAAAAAAAAAAAAAGCCTAGCTGCATTTAAAAAGAATTGATTAACTGGTAACTCTTTTTGTGAGCACCAGAAAATAAGCAGGTTTTGAAGAAGTGTTTTTATGAAAAGAAAGTCTGGTGGATTACCTCAGAAAGAAATGAAAACTCTACTTAGATGATGGACGGAGAAGTGGGTACATGAGATAAAATCATACAAATAGGCTGAAAGACTTTCCTTAGTAAGAACTGAGAGTGTGATTGATTTATGTAGCTACCACCTTTGCAGTACTGTTATCCCAAAGAACTGCCTAAAGGTGAGACACTGACAGAGAAAGCAGTTTGTTCCTAGTCTATATGTAGAAAACTGTCAGGATTCTCCTTAGTTTTTGGCTTCTAGTTCCACAGAAATTGCTTGTGGACTTATATTTTTGGAAACCACTATGTTAAAGCACATTTCTATTGGAACACATCCAGAGAAGGACCACACAGATGATTCACAGAATGGAACACCTCTCCTATGAGGACAGGCTGAGAGAGCTGGAGCTGTTCAGTCTGGAGAAAAGAAGGCTGCAAGGTGACCTGATAGCAGTCCTTCAGTATCTAAACGGGAGCTACAGAATCAAAAAATCACAGAAATGCCAAGGTTGGAAAAAACCTTCAAGAGCATCCAGTCCAACCATCCACCTATCACCAATAGTTCTCACTAAACCGTATCCCTCAACACAAAATCCAAACGTTCCTTGAACACCTCCAGGGTCGGTGACTCCACCACCTCCATGGACAGCCCACTCCAATGCCTGATATCTGTTTCAGAAAAGTAGTATTTCCAAATGTCCAGCCTAAATCTCCCCTGGCACAGCTTGAAGCCATTCCCTCTAGCTCTATCACTAGTTACATGAGAGAAGAGGCCGACCTCCAGCTCACTGCAACCTCCCTTCAGGTAGTTATAGAGAACAATGTCTCCCCTGGAAGAGACAGACTCTTAAGCAAGGTCTGTGGCAACAGAACAAGGAGAAATGACTTCAAGCTCAGGGAGGGTAGATTTAGGTTAGATACAAACAAAAAATCTTTTACAGTGAGGGTGGTGAGGCATTGGAACAGATTACCTAGTGTTGTGGATGATGCCCTGATACTGGGGACTTTCAAGACGAGGCTGGATCAGGACCTGGACAACCTGATCTAGCTGTGGATGTTACTCTTCATTGCAGGGGAGTTGGACTAGATGGTCCTCCGAGGTCCCTTCCAATTCTGAGGACTCTATGATTCTATGATCTAATCAGCACAGCATTTGATCTGAGACAAAAATCTTTATCATGCTGGTTTTATTGATAACTGATCTTCAATTAAACAATAAGCATATATATTAATAACATCTATTCCTAGGCTCTAGTATCAGAGTTAGAAGTAGTTACTGTTTTTCCTATTGCTTGGAAAAGAAACTTCCTCCCTACCCATCGTAGAAATTTAAATGAGAATGAGTCCTTGAAACTGTTAACCTTGACTTCTTATTCTATGACTTCTGGCATAATCACAGTTGTCCTGATGTCATCAACAGTATTTTCTTCAATTCAAAATAAATTTTATTTCTTATTCTTTTATGATAACATTCTCAGATTATCAAGGAATTCAGGCTACCACTCTTGTCAGTATTTTCCCCACGCTTTTCTGTGGAAAACTGTTTTTTACTAAGGAAAAATTATTTTGTAATTGATGTTTAATAGAAAACATTGAATAGTTAAATATAAACGAACACTGAACAATGTGTATGTGATACTGTTTAGAGGGAGGCAAAGGCAAGTGCATGATGGTCACAGACCTAATAAAATACTAGTGCTGAAATTCACCTGTCCTTATAATTACAGCCCGCACATCAACTGTTCATATCGTGATAAATAAAATTTTATGAGACTGTCATGTCTAATATCCTCCCATGTTTCTTCCTTCATATTCTAGTCCCACTTTAAAAAGCCATCAAATTGTGAATTGTGCTTTTTTTGCTCTCCTTTTCCTCTCCCTATGCCTTTCTCTAGTCTTCCTCTTTTCTACTCTCTCTTTCCTAGTGCTCTGAAGAGCTTATGGACGTCAGGCTTTTTGCCCTTTTTGTAGCCCCCATATATTTTCATACTTCAGTATCAGATTGCACTTTCAATACTGTTATATCAATAAAGCAAAAACATTATCATAGGAATAAATTCAAAATTCAAATATTCCACCTCAATTTTTCCACTTTCAAATATTCAGGTTAGAGAGTTATGGCTTGCATTCAATGTTCAGAGCTGGTGTACAACGAACACCATTTTTTTTCCTCTTGAAATTCTTTAAATGAAATTATAAGTTGTAATAGAATGTTCATTCAAAAAATAGAACTCTTGTTTCAGTGAAGGGAAATGAAAGGGTTTGGTTCTGAATGAGCACAAGTAATGACATTAATATTTTACAGGTAATCCTGAGATTGACAGTTATTTTACTTGACTATTTAGTGAACAGTTCTCTATAACCATTAACATAGCTGAAATACAAACTGTATCTTAAATTTCGTTTGATATGCCAATGGTTGGAGTTGTTCACTACAGTGAATCATTTGCCTAAGTCATGCAACTATTAAAACCTTTTGATTTATACACTGTGACCTCTATCTTTTTCTCTGTATTTATATAAAATTTACATTTCACATTTTCTTCTAATGTCTATTATGTACATTTCCAGTCAGCACCTGTAGTATCAATGTCTTTTCTTGCATTAACATGGCATTTTATTTGGGTGTGGTTCTACTGTTTTTCTCCTTAAAGTCTCAATTTTATATAAAAGCTACAGTGTGTAATTAGCTTCAATGCATTTTTTTTTGAAATTGTTACTTTTGCCATATGTGGCAAATCCGCACCTCTTTAACTGTGGCTGCTAGGCTGGCAGGTAGTTATTTGCTGGTTTTTTTTGTTTTTTTTGTTTTTTTTTGTTGTTTTTTTTTTTTTTTTTGCCTGAGAGTTTTTTGCTAGGTTAAGTGGTACCAAACTAGACCAGGCTGGATGGGGTCCAGGGCAGCCAGGGCAGTGGGTGGCAACCCTGCTCAAGACAGGGTTGTGGGAACTAATGTCTTCCAACACAACCAGTTCTATGATTCTGTGATTTTATGATTCTATGATTTTTGTAATGTTCCTTGCTTTGAACTAAAAATGTTATGTTATTTTATGGAGGCATTATCTATACCATCAAAACTTCAGTGTTCATCAGCACATAGCAAATATCGTCCTTCTAATCACATACTGGAATTTCAAGTTTTGTATGTCTTAACGCTTTCTGTTGAGTGACAGAATGTATCAGAACATTATAGCCCCAAATTGTTGCTTCTTCTTATGGCAGATCCACTCTCTGTGGATGAGCACAAGCCATATAGGGAATGGAATGTGAGCCACAAATTTCTGCCTCATGTATATCAGTTATGAATTTGGACTCAATGATCTTTAAGGTCTTTTCCAACCTGAGTGATTCTATGATTCTATGAGTTAAATATTACTACTAGCTGCATTGCTCTGTTTAACTGATGACAAGGTGGATTCAGACAATAAAAACCAAGACAAAACAGACTACATGCAGGCAAAAGACGGCAAAGAAAGGGAAAGAATAAAGCCAGCATCCTTTTATGTTAAAACAAAGTCTCTGACAGTGAATTACTTAGGATCCCATTGTCTGTTGTCACAAGAAAAGAAAAAAAAAGGAAGTCTTATCCTCTTTTACATCTTCTCTAACCTAACTGAAGGAATTTGCATGGTTTTTATTTACAAATTTATGGCAGCTAGCAGGCTGACCATTCACATGTTAGGCTCTCTGGATCCAGAGATTGTATGGATGATCTGTAGTTCTGACTATGAACTTAATCCGTTCCAAGCTGCATTCTTGGCTTGGGTCCAAGAATGTATTATTGACCTACTGAGCAGAGACAGACTGAGTGACTGAATGAAAAAGGGGGTAGAAAGACTGATTTGGCCAAGCTCTTGGGCACACATTCAGATCACTGAGTTTAAGATTTTCTTGAGTTCCAGTAAATAAAAAAGAAGTTTTCTCCAAACTGTCTTATAATAAACATAACTTATCCGTTGTTACAGCGTCAAATCCGTCTCTAGCTACATAGAATTCTTGAACTATGAGCATTAGAATAAAACTTTAAAGGAGCTGTTAATTTCATGACATATTTAAATAAGAGTATTTATATGTGACATGTCTGAATATCATTATGAGCCCACAAGCTTTTAAACTGGAACAGGAAACTCAGAAAAGAGAATTAGAATCTGTGTTGTCCTTTGAGTCGTCTTTTCTGGCGAAAGAGCCATACCGAAATAGCAAATTGTAGTTTGAAAAAAGAGAGAAAGATTTAAAGAAAAAAATATAATTTCTTCAGCATGATAATTACGTTTTAAGTTCTTATTCTAATCAAAATTTACCTATTGCAGCCTGAAATCCTTGTCTTTTAGCCTCTGGTATCACATGGTTAGACTTCACCATAACTACATGTTTTTTCCTATGTTATTGCTGACTTACCATCACTCCACTCTTAACATGTATCATTTTATTTGCTCAGTCATTTCACAGTCCAGTTCTTTTTGGTCAGGTGGCCTATAACATTTAGTTTACTGTCTGAAACATCTCCAAGCTCAGTATATAATGACTCAACACGATTAGCCATTTCTCCCCAGCCTCTTTTCATGGGGGCTAATAAATCCTCTTTTACCAACAAGGCTGTGGCAACTCTTTTACTTTTCTTGTATGTCTTTTTAAAAATAAAATATATCTTTCAATATCATCCTCCCCCTGGCTTTCAGTTATGATACAATATTTTCTCTATTATCTGTCTAGTCCTGTTACTTTTTTTTTCCTAGCTAAATCTTTACTTTGTGTATACAGACAGACACTTTAATATCCTAAAGTTACTGAGCTTATTTTGCTCATATTAGTGTTCACAAAAATGAATTCCCCTTTTATCTTTCTTCTCATCTATACCTCATGTGCTTTCCTTTCATCTTGGCCTGGCTCTGGACTGAACTTTTCACAACTCTGACATTTGAGAAAAAGATCATTGCCCATGTATGGTAGTTACCTTTTCTATTTGTGGAATGCCTTTTAACCCTGGAATGATGGCTACAGTGCATGGGAACAAGCCCTGTACCTCTCACAGATACAGCTTGTAAGCTAAATGTTTTGGTTTCTATGGCTTTGTTAGAGACAGAAAGAGGTGAAATGCATTTTTGTGTTGTGTTATAATGAAAAATAAGAAACATTTCTATTTTCTTTAATTATCTTTGTCATGTTCTGACTTTTTATCACCACTTCAGTGATATCAATTCACCAGATCTAAATGACAAGCTAGTTGTTTATTAGTTTGATCTCTTCCTATTTTAATGTTTAAAAATATTGATGAAAGGAAACTACTCTTATCTGATGAATTCTATTCCAAAAGATTTTTCAGGAATTCTCATGTGGAGTTTTTTTCTGGTGTTAGACTGTGTCTTGTAGTTCATCCATTGATTACAGTTTTCTCAGTTGCACATTTTTTACTTCTTGAAGTTCTTCAGCCAGACAATATGTTGCCACCTCTAACTTGTAAAGTAAGCAGTTGTTTCTGTTTATATGTAATTTTCTCATGTCTCAAAATTCACAAGTATTTGTATTTCTTACTTTTTTTTTTTTTTTTTTTTTTTTTTTTTTTTAGGTAGGTAGGTAGAATAATCTTCTCATATAACCTGTGTTCCAGCATATTCCACTATTCAGTGAGAAATTCTGTCACATACAAAATATCGGTTAAGTTTACTATCATGTCCCCCAAAGTAGAATAACATTTATAAATGGGAAGTACGTGTTAGCGCGAAGCATCCGAATGCAATGCTGTATAAATTTTGAGAATGTATGTAGTCCATAAAACAGACCAGGTACAGGGAGACCTCATTTCAGGCTTCCAATTTTTAAACATAATTTATAAATATGAGAGAAATCAACTTTTTACACAGGTGGATAGTAGTAAGACAAAGAGGAACGTTTTTAAACTAAACAGATGAGATTTAGGTTAGACGTCAGGGGGAATTTTTTGACTCAGAAAGTGGTGAGGTGCTGAAACAGGCTGCCCAGAGACATTGTGGATGCCCTGTCCCTGGAGGTGTGTAAGGACAGGTTGGATGGGGCCCTGGGAAATCTCATCTAATGTTTGATCTGAAGGTATGCAATCGTATCTGTGGCAGAGGAGTTGGAGCTTGATGATCCTTGAGGTTCCTTCCAACCCTAACAATTCTGTGATTCTGTAATGATCTTTCTAAGAATTTGATTTGAAGAGTTCTGAGATAGATAGTGTGAATTCGTTACTCTTCTCTTGAGCTGTCATTCTCACTGATGAAAAACATTTCATTGAGTATATTCCTTAATAAGTAAAGACATAAATAAACAAATAAGTGATTGATCAAGACCTTCTTACTCAATTAGAAGAATCATTTTTAATGTCCTTTGATTGACTTTGCTTAATTTGCTACCTGGCACCTATAATGATATTAGAGTGGAATACTGTAAATTGAATTACTATTTAATTATTATTTTTCCAAGGATACGAACATTTTATATTCCATCAAAATTGATGCAATTTATTTTCTTCCATTAGAAAATTGTGCTCTCTCTACTTGTAAAATCTGAGAGTAACTTATGTCACTTAAAAGTATGTTCTATCTAGTTTTCTGAGTTTAGGATTTGTCTTTGTATATAGTCAGAATATGCAGATTCTTTAAAGTTCAGTAATTTCATGGTATTGAGAACAACATCCTAGCCTTTGTATAATTAATAGTTTGAGCAGACTTGACTGATGTTGTGGCTTTTTAGAATTTCTGCGAACTCCAACTTCTGACTGTGATGAGACAGTGTCTTAATTGTCTTTATGCCTCTGCTTACTTTCAGAGCAACCTGAACTGAGAATATTAACACTCTCACTCCAACTAGGCTATAAAATTTACATGCAGCCTCTGCAAACAATGAGGATTACTTAAAGAAACAGAACATAAATCTGACTGACTTAATCTGAAAACAAAGAAGATAATTGGATTATAGTCACTTTCCACCTTCCTCCTCAACCATTAATGTCTGTCTGAAGATGCTGTAATTTACAGTATTTGAGTCTTTAGTTGCAGTGATAAGACAACCTATGTTGTGTTTCTTTGGAGTCCAATGTTGCATATCCTTTCAGGAACCTCCAGCATTCTTAGTTGCTGTAAACAATTACATCAATGTCATTTCAATCAACATACGATCATCCCCTTCCTGTACCCAGCACTAGTCATTTCTCCTGATTATCATCAGCTTATGTGGAGCTCAGGATTTTTTGTTTGAATTTGAGGGATTAGTGACATATATCTGTAGCCTAATCCCTTGGGAGCCACTAGGCAGTTAGAGTCCAACTCATCTATTTCTTAGATAACTAGAAGATGTAGAAAAGGACTAAGTTAGGGACATTCAGAATTTCTATTCCTTTTCAGTACCTCTACAGCTTTCAAATTCTTAGAAGAAAATTCAACTGACAGAAAATTGTAAGCCATAGGTTCAGCTTTGAGTAATGTGTTCCTGAATCCTAGAATATCAACTTTTCCCACTTCTAAGAAATAAGTAGTATTTGACAGAGAGTAATGGGACACCTGCAAGTCTGTGAACAAACTTGATCAAGCCCTAAAGAAGCCAAAAATATCTTTACTCACAATCTAATTAAGGAATAGTTAGGCTAACCTTCTCCTTTTTCTGCTGGTGTGAAGTTAAATAATTCTGCAGATCAGAAGAGCATATATCCTTTAACTGAAATTCAATAGTTTAATGTTTACCTTTGTAACATAACTAAGTTATCAGTCAAAAGGTAACTCAAATTAAGAATTCAGTTGTTTTCTCCACAAACTGAAATGTTCCATTAATTACTCTTGCGCAAACCTACACGAAGAGCTGTATGGGAACTGCTGAATCACAGCCTGAACCTCTGATTGATCACCTGGGGCGAGCAGTGAGTCAGCCATGGGAGCACAGGTGAAGGCAATTCACCTGTGCTGCCGGAAGGGGTGGAGCCTGATTCCACCTCTCCTAGACCCATTTAAGAGCTGACTACCAGTGGGGAAGGATCTCTTCTGGAGATCATCTCTTTTGGAGATTCCTAGTGAGCCTAGGATATGGGTGAGCACTTTATCTTTTCTTTGCTCCGGTGTAATAACAGCTTAGCCGAGCTCTCTGGTATTTATAACATCTATACATCCATTGATTGCACAAGAGCCAAATTCTTAAATAGTATTAGACAATACATGAAAATTCCTTGATATTCAAAGACAGATATTTTTCTGTCCTTATGCTAAGGAGCATACATGAGAAGCGGTGTGTTCTGTTCTTATTATTTTACATGGCATCCATTACAGACAGTAGTAGACACCGATTATTGGGCTAAATGTACCCCTGGTTTTACCCACTATGGCAATTCTTATGTCTGTTACCATGCAGGTTGCTTTGAGTAATAAAAAAGAAAAAATCCTGCAGAGGTCTGGAAATCTTGACAACATATTAATGACAAAAATCTTTGCTGGCTACGAAGTGGTTAAAGGTCAGGGTAAAGGTTTGACATACACACTGTTTAGATGAATTGTTTACAAAAAAAGATGGACATGACAATTAGACAGCCTTCAGTATTAGGAAAAACTATAGATTGTGAGGACTGCTCTCTCTTCTTAGGCGTTGCTTTGTGGATGCAAACCAATGCACCACTGTATCTGTATATTACCAGTGTCTGTCTTATGCAAGTAGATCATATATGTCTTAGATATTAACCTTTTGGATCATACTGTAGCTGACACAAGATTATTTTTCCTAGCTGAATCACTGACTAAAAAAATAACATGAAAAAATCTCTTCATTATAAAAGTGCTAAAATTATTTATTATTCAAAAAATACTAGTACATTTAATTTGGGGAAGAAGCGTGCATTGACTTTGGGCTCATGACAAAAAGAACTTCCCCTGGTTTATGAGCCTCAGATTACCAAATAACCTTGACAGCTGAATCAGTGTTCCATGACAACAAGCAAGCCATTGATAAATAGCAACAAAACTATTAGACGTTGAATTTATGAGATGAGTAATAGAGAAGCTAAATTATAGGTTTACCATTTGAAAAACTACAGCATGACAAATCTGTGCTAACGTGTGTGTGTATGTGTGAATGCACAGAAGAAAAAGAGAGAAATGGAAACTTTTAAGACAGAGATAAAATCAACATGCCATGGATGTTACAAAATGCACAAATATATTGCTTTTATGTGAATTAGTTAAATTCACAGTGTCCATTATGAAGTAATAAACAAATCATGTGTAAGTAATTGAAAAAGCTACCACTGAAGTTGCCTTTCTGGTTTTATTCTCATTTTTACTTTTAAGAGCTGTGATGTAGGAAAAAAGGGGGAAATTCTGGTAACTAGTAGATCTTTAAACTGCCTGTTGCAAACGAGTAGATTCCATTTAAAGTCAAAACCTGAAGTATGAAGAGTCACCACCAAAAGCAATTAAAAAATTTCTTCTTGGCCTATGGAAAGTAATTTGCACTTCCTCGGAAAGAAAAAACAATTATTTTTTTTATCCTCCTGTAATCAGAATGAAAGGTACTTAAAAGGATTTCTGGTAAGGTTGAATCTTGTATCAGAAATAGTGTTGCTAGCAGGGGCAGGGAAGTAATTGTCCCTCTGTACTCACACAGAATCACAGAATGGCCAGGGTTGGAAGGGACCACAAGGATCATAAATCTCCAACCCCCCTGCCGCGTGCAGGGCCACCAGCCTCGCCATTTAATCCTAGTCTAGTTAATACTAGACCAGGCTGCCCAGGGCCCCATCCAAT
>JAOWBP010002052.1:44784686-44818068 GCA_028571105.1 Tragopan temminckii | reverse complement strand
TGTTTAAAAAAAAAAAAAAAAAAAAAAAAAAAGGCTGAAGAAATTGCTGCTATGTAACTGAAAGTAAGTAGTTCCCAAAGGTTAAAAAAAAAAAAAAAAAAGTGTACATATGCAAACACTAGTGAAGCTGTTGTGTAACCAGGAAGTACAGCTCAGAAGGAAGTGAAACCACAGACTTGTCTTTAAAACGTGCTGCTGATCAAAATGTAGAAATGACAAATATCATAACCCTTAGTCCCTTAGAAAACATCTGGCCTTTCTCATGAAAAATAAGAAGTGAGACATTTGCTTAAAAGTGAGTGATCAGGACACAATAACTACATATTCAGTCAGTAGCTCAGACTCTGAGATTTATTTACCAGTTTCACAATAACGAAGTCCTTAGGGTGCTATTTTGTTCTGGGCTTTAGAAACAAAATAGCAAACAAGGGCAAATGACCTTTGACTTCGGGGCAAAGAGTTTTCTAATTCTGGTCCTCTACCTGCAGTCCTGAAGACTCACCTGTTCTACTGTGTCCTGAGAAAAAGCTCAAACTTACCCAGAAGGGATACTCCTGGGAACCTTTTCTGACTCTGAGATAAGGGGCATCCTGTGAAAGGATGGGAGATGCATTTCAAAATATCCTCCTGTTTTCTGAGAGAAGATACAAGTCACAAGTTTCAGTGTCCCATATGAATACCTTAACCATAAAACTGATGGACAAATGTCTTGTTTGGTAAATAATTATCCAGAGTAAAATAACTTTCAACAGAAGACATTGCTAATTAGTAAGTGCAGGAATCTTAGTCTGATAGATAATGTCATTTCAGAAACTTTTTTCCTTTCCTTAGCAAAACTTTTGAATCACGAGAAGACAAAATTATGTAATGTCTTGTGCTAAAAGCTTTTTTATGCAGATGGCACCAAGTTGGGAGGGAGTGTTGATCTGCCAGAGGGGAGAAAGCCACTACGGGGGACCTGGGTAGGCTGGATTAATGGGCCAAGTGTCAGGTCCTGAATTTTGGTCACAACAACCTCAGGCAACCCTACAGGCTTGGGGAGGAGTGGCTGGAAAGCTGCCTGATGGAAAAGGACCTTGGTGTACTGATTGGCAGTCAGCTGAATATAAGCCAGCAGTGTGCCCATGGGGCCGAGAAGGCCAGTGGCATGCTGGCTTGTATCAGGAATGGTGTGGTGAACAGGACTAGGGAAGTAATTCTGTCCCTGTACTAGGTGCTGGTGAGGCCTCACCTCGAGTACTGTGTTCAGTTTTGGGCACCTTGTTACAGAAAGGACATTGAGGTGCTGGAGCAGGTCCAAAGAAGGGCAACAGGGCTGGTGAAGGGCTTGGAGAATTTGCCCTACAAGGAGAGACTAAAGGAACTGGGGCTGTTTAGTCTGGAGAAGAGGGGGCCGAGGGGAGACGTTATTGCTCTCTTCAAATACCTGAAAGGTGATTGCAGTGAGAGCAGGGTTGGTCTCTTCTCACTGGTGACAGGTGAAAGGCTGAGGAGAAATGGCCTCATTGCACGAGGGGAAGTTTAGGTTGGCTATCAGGAAAAACTTTACAGAAAGGGTTGTTAAGCTCTTGAATGGACTCCGCAGGGAGGTGGTTGAGTCACCATCCCTGGAAGTGTTTAAAAGCTGTTTGGATGTGGTGCCCAAGGACATGATTTAGCAGAGGGTTGTTAGGGTAGTATGGTTATGTTGTGGTTGGACTTGATGATCTTTAAGATCTTTTCCAACCTGAGAAATTCCATAATTCTACATATATATTGCCATTCTCCTCTCCTTCCCATTTTTCGCAACTTGGTAATAACTAGTTCCTTTATTTATTTTTTTTTTTTTTCTGGTAAATGCCATTTTCTGTTTCTTGTGCACAAGAATACTACTTGAAATGCAGTAAAAGACACCTAAAAACAAAAACATCTAGGAAGTGGGCTTATGGTCATTATCGGCGCAGGGTAGTATGGCAGATGGAGGATACTATTGGGGTCTGGCTAGATGATATCTAGAGATCCCTTCCAACCCCTACAATTCTGTGATACTACAGAGAAATAGTAAAAAGATCATTATGTAACATCTATATATGTCAATCTAGATGCTGACCTGTGTCTAATTATCAATACATGGGGACTATCTGTCATGTCACATTATAATTTCTTTCTCCTTGGTCCTGGCAGTACTTCAACTTTGATCTACATGTTTTATATTCTTGCTGAATGCTTCCATAAGGCAGTGCATTTTTTGCTAGCAAAATTAAATTGTGACTGACACCATCTGTATAAATGTGTTGGATCATACATATCATCAAGATTGCGTAAGAAAATACAGAAGAAAAGCACTGCAACAGGTTAAAAAATACAGCAAGTATATTGACAACATTTGTCCAGGAAGCATATTCAATGATCAGTTTATTTCAGGCCTATGAAATCTACTAAGTTAGATATGCAAGACGGAGGTTCTATCTGACTCTAAAATCCTGGATTAGTTTTTTAAAAAGATGTATTCTAGATGGATGTTGATCCAGAATAACTGGTGTGTAAGGAGCAACAGCAACGCTAAAGCACACCTTTTATCTGCTATTGCTTGGAGAGCTATGCAGTGGGCTTTCTTACTGTGGCTGGTAAGCTGCAGAAATCTGTCCAAAACTGGCACTGCATCCACTGGGTGGCAGGCAAACTCTCCTCAAGCCTGAAGAGATGCTGAAAAACTAGCATCACCCTCACATCTGCACACTTAGTAAAACTCATAAGACTTTTCTGTACATCCAGTGAATCAGTTGTCTCCTTTATCCTTAGGGACCATCTGATTACCTCTAGGAAGATTATCTCTCTTCCACTTCCAAACACAGTCCCTATACTGTCTTAATTAAATTGTGATTAGTTCAAGTATAATTTTTTTTTTTTTTTTTTAAATGAGGATTCCTGAAATGAATGCACTCACCATGAACACATGCTATGCACAAAATTCATTGGCTGTGTCTGATGGTTTTAAATGGCTGATCTGGAAGTTCAGAAAAATGGAAAACCATATGCTGAGGATTGCACATAACCTCACATCTTAAAGTATCCTCAGCACCACTGAAGAAATTGAATCTTTACGGTGGTGAGGGATATGACTTTTGATACACTCTTCTAGGGAATTCATGTTCGTGGTTGCAGTCATTACAGTTGTCTGTTTGGCTGCAAACTTGCATGCAGGTCACTGCTTGAATGAGGAGTACTGATCCATCCAAGCATCACAAAGACCAGTATGCCTTCCTGTTCTACCTAGTGTAATGTTACTGAGGAATGCACTGTTGGAATTTCTTCCTTCCAATAGAACAAAGATCACAACTGCCTCAGGTGTTAAGGATGCCAGGGTAAATTTCCTTTCGGTCCCCAGAGTCATTCCGTACTCTTTGTACAGAGAGTCTTTTCCATTATCAACACTTCAACTCAATACCTGAGAGATTCAAAATTAGATAAAAAATAAACTAGTAGGGAAAAGGATAACCACCCAAGATTTATCTGCACCTTAATCTAGAGCCTGGGTGTCCAACTTTTTAGTTTGCCTGGGCTGCATTCAGTGAAGATGAGTTCTCTTGGGCTACATATAAAATATATATAGTTAATATTATTAAGTAAAAAAGTGTAAAACTAGTGGGATATTCAACCCTATTCTTGTGAAACTAATGTATCAATGTCTGGTTCAATGGCAGTGGTTGCAATTCTTAGTGAGATTTCAAGGTATGTGTTAGAGATTTTTGACCTAATTTTACTCTTCATGTGCTTCATCCTTGAAAATAGTTGTTCACAAATGCACACACTGCCAAAAAGCAATGACATGAATAATGTCCAATTGTAAAGCAAGGGATATTCTTCTCTGCCAAGATAAGCCTTATAAAAGTCTTGTAAAGAGACATCATCCAATTTTTCTTTCAATTGAATGTCTGATCGCAACTCTGTACATTCCATTTGAAAATTTGCAGGTAATGTATTTATGTCAACTGAAAATAGAATCAACAAATATACCAAAAAAATTATGATTTTTCGGAACTCTTGAAACCTATTTTTAAATTCCCTTAAGAAATCTGAAAGCATAGATGCATATTTTTTTTTTTGCTTTTCACAAGACTGTGTTTAGACAATATGTCAACATGCATAAAATTATTTGCTGTCGCTAGAGCTTGCCATAGTTTAAGTCATTTTGAACGCTGTTATGGTTTGAAACACTGCACAGATAAGTTGACTTTCACCTTGAAGAGACATGTTTAATTCATTTAATTGAGCAGTCAAATCCACAAAAAATTCTAAATCTGTAAGCCATATTTCATCATCCTGTTCTTGCAAATTTTCCTTTTGATTCTGTAAATTACTTGATTTCATTTTGCAAATTACATGATCTTTTCAGCATTTTAAAGTAACTTGTCCACCTTACTCCGGAAATGCAAACTGTGTTCCCCTAATCAGCATCCATACTTTTATGGAACTCCTAGAATTGTGATGATTCAGTCCCTTGGACTTCATGAAATACACAGTTTTGGTGACAACTTTCATGACATTATCTATTTTTAAAGCTGTTGTGTATAAGTTTTCTTCATGTATGATACATGTGATATTTCATCATATGCGAGCTGCCAGTTGGAATTGCATCATCTTCTACTAATTTTATAAGTCCCTCTTTTTACCAACAATCACCAGGGCACTACAAGCACATAAGCATGTAGATAGGTTGAAATATTGCTATCGGCAATCACTCTGTTTTAGTTTTGAAGTGGCATAACTACATGCAATGGGTAATACATGCGGCTTTCAATTTGACTGTGTGTGGCGGGTGCAAGAGGTGGAATTATCACTGCACAGCACCCTCCTCTCCACAGCATTCCATTCTTGCTTACATAGTCTATGCACAAGCTACATGCAATCAACTCATGAAAATTATTGCTAGAAATTAAGTAGTAATGTTAAAAGTTTACAGTCTTGTGGGGCCACTTTACGAGCTGTCTAGGGCCACATGCAGCCCATGAGCTGCACGTTGGACATGTCTGATCCAGAACATTTATTCTAAGGTAATTTGAGAATCGAGGAGTTCTTGAAATGGTTTCAGGAGAGTTTATTTTGAGCGTTCCACTGAAAGAGTTTTTGTCATATCGGAAACATGAATGCAAATGGAAGTTTCACAGAATTAAATTTCTTCTCTGAAATAGAGGTGATTCTTATTCAGCTGGCCTCAGGACAGTTGTTGCAGCCAAGTTACAAGGAAAACATCCTCTTGCACAAGTTTCCTCCTTGCTTTTCACAACGGATGTATTAAAAGCTTCTGCATCACCTTGATGCCAGCCTTTGTCCAACGGCTGTTGGCTTAAGCAGGTGTAATTGACTGTAATCTATCAGAGAAGAAAAACTCTTTGCACTCCTGCTTAAGTGTACAGATTTCTTGCACCCAGCAGAGGAAAGGAGAGTGAACACAGACTTCAGGTTTAACTCTAGATATTTCAACCACACGTAACACTTCTTCCACTCAGCCATGTCCCTTTATACATGCAATGAAACAGCAGGAATAGCCTTTTGCTTTGTAGCTGTCAGAGTCTCCTGTTCTGTAGAACAAGCTGTATAGCCAGATCTCTGTTGCATGTGCCTGGGTCTCTGACCCTTGCTCACCTTACGAAAGAGGGCAGTCACAGTTAATACTTTGAAACACTTAACAGTGACTACTTGACAGATGCCTAAATATGAAGCATAGTTAATGCAACAGCATGACTAAAAGGACCTTAACAGAACCATGTTTGCTTTAAAAATCTCTTCTCTCTCTTAGCACTCTCTGTTCTAATGCTTCTACCTTATTTCTGCTTATTCCTTCTCTCTTACCTTTTGTTTCTTTTCACAGGCCTTTCTGGACAACTGTTTTTGGGAAACATTTTTTGTATTTCTCTCTTTCCCTTTCTCTCTTATAGATACCATCATTCTTTAAAGAGCAGCCACTCCTTCCCCCAGCTAAGTACTGTTTTGGCAGGCAAAGAGGAGGAAGAGTCTTCTCTAAAATGCTTTGAGATTGCCCTGTTAAAATATATATGTAAATAAAGCAACAGACATTTTAATAGGACTTTGAACAATCATGTCTTTCATTCACTTATGGCCTATTGTGCTGCTGCCTTTTTATTATTATTTAGGGCAATTCAAAAAAAAAAAAAAAATCCAAATGTTTTATGTAAAGACATTAAGAGTTTGTTTGGGTTGAAAATAAATTAATAACTGTAGTTCTAGCAGTTGGAACTGTGAGTAGATGCACAGTTGCCTGGCAGAGGCAACCTATAGGAGGCACATCAGAAGGCCAGAATAGGCTCCAGTGAGGGAACGCAACAAAAGCATCAGCAGACATTGGTTCTGGTTAAATACTTCCACATGAGCCTGACTATTGGAGTGGTTTACCCAGCTTCTGTCTGTCTCAAATTTACCTCACTACTCCCATGTCTTTGCCGCATCACCTCCAACTGTAACTCATGGCAATTTCAGGGAAAACGAGGAAGCATGGGATTTCTTTTATCGTTCTTATTTATTTATTTATTTATTTATTTTAGCTAACTGATGGGAGCATGTGATTGGTGGATATCCAGCATTGTTCCTGAAAGTATTATACACCTATCTAGAAGGCTTTTGCATACTCTGCCAGACATGTTTTTTTTTTCTTTGCGTATATGCATTTACATTTATTATTATTGCTCTTTTAGGTGCTGACTGTATTTTATAAATAGCCAGAAAAAGTACTCTATCTCTTTCTCTCTACTTCCATTTTTGTTTGTCAGCTCAGCCTGTCATCCACAGAGAATTCTGCCGCATACTGGCAATTCTAGTGAGGGCTCCTCTGTATGCATACTTAGAAACAACTTGCTTGGTCTGTCTTCTCTGGTGACACTGCTGGGGAGAGAGAGAAGTGTTTTTGCCATTAGGCTCACATCTTACCTCCCATGTGACCTAAATTTATTGAATTAATATCAAATCTTAAATTTTCCATCTCTTTCTCCATGAAACTAAGTGTATGATAATTTTTAAAAAGCTTACATATGCACCTTTGTTTTGTTGTGTTAAAGGAGTAATGTGTGGCAAGAGGCAGTTCGGAGGAACCTCTGAGAATCCAAGCTTGACTTTGCTGTTTCAGTTTAGAGACTTAGATAAACCAATCTGATACTCCTTATGAAATGAAGTGGAGCCAATGGCAGTCAGGAAATCAAAGGAGATGTATCTCAAATCAGACTCCAAAGGAATCACAGTGCCTATTTGGAGCCCTTTAATGACTGCCACTGTAAGTGTGGGACATGGAACATCAGGGTGCACATGACAAAAAGAGCTAACCTCAGATGCATCAAAGTTCCTGTGGAATGTCATGCAGAAAACTAAACTGCAGTCAGCAGAAAAAAAGAGCTTAATTTCCACTTTCTTCTTTTCTTTTTTTTTTCAGTTGTTTTACTGATTTGAATCAGAAAACAAGATTATCTATTTCTCTTGTAATAGTGAGGAGGAATTTGATCTGAACAGAGTTCTAAACTATTAGACTCCTTTTAACAAATAATTTGCTTGATTTCCCTTTAAAAGCAATGTGTACCTTTTGAAGTTGAGTTACAGGATCAGTAACACAGAAGAGAAAATCAATCAGGTATTTAAATGGAGGCGCCTAATATTCTGTAGGCCTTGCTCTCATATACGCTCTTCTGCATGTTGGCTCTGACCAATACAAAATAGGTACTAGTATATAGAACTACAGAGCTCAAAAAAGGACTAGG
Source organism: Tragopan temminckii (assembly GCA_028571105.1). Classification (NCBI taxonomy): domain Eukaryota; kingdom Metazoa; phylum Chordata; class Aves; order Galliformes; family Phasianidae; genus Tragopan; species Tragopan temminckii. Next base: position 44,810,326 of record JAOWBP010002052.1, on the reverse strand, counting down.
AGGAACATCTGGCTGAGCTGAAGCACATTCTTGACCCAGGCCTGGCAAGGAATATCACAATGAATTATTCCTGGAAACCAATGATAGGCATTGAGAGAGGATCGCAACCAAAGAGGAGCACCAAAACAAAAAAGTTGAATACTTTCTCTTGTGTGTTTACATTGGATTTGGAATTTAATGCCTTGGAAGTATTAAAAATTTTCAACAACATCATGGAGAGCTGAGCCATAACCATATTGAAGTGGAATAATGACTACACAGCAGGTTCTAATACTGTTGTCATGTTTGTAGAAGCTATGTAAAGACATTGTCGCTGCCAACTTTCTGCTGGTTCTGCTTTGCCATGGATTTCCTGTTTGAGCAGGACAGGTTTCTCTGTGCTTCAGTTCCTGGTCCATAAAACAGGGATTAAAAGCTTTCTGATTTTAGGTGATGCTGTGAAAATAACCACCCAACCTATACTGCAGTATTTATGTAGAAAGGGTATATGTTCCTGAAATACAGATAAATAAGTGGAATAGTGACTGGGAAAGAGACAGAATACGTGTATACTGTAGTACAATATATTACTAATTTTAGTGAGATGAAAAGACCTTAAAGTGTAAACTTGGAGAAAAGGTTAAAAAAACCCCAAACAAATGGCTCCGAGGACAACTTATGTTTTTTAAAGTCTACATGGAAAAAAGAAAGCAAAAGTAGCTATTGTAATATGTTCAGCAGTTGTGGAGAAATGAAAGTTCACTTGATCTGTACAAGTTTACTTTTGGAAAGTGGTACTACTTGACAAAGCACAAAGGTAGACTGTGACCAAAGATTGGGTATGTGTTGGACAGAGAGAAACATTCACATATGTTTAAAAAATCCCAAGAGATATTTAGAGAATTCTACTTGCAAGAACAGTTGTCATTCACATTTTAAAAGCATTATTTTCGTGTACTGATTAAAAAAACACAGTTTGGTAATTTGCAGTTTTTTTGTATTTATGGAAAACTTTTGCATCTGATAAAAGTTATATTTTCATCATTAGTTAAAGTTCATGAATCATTAAGTTGTTAAAGTGTATGAGCAATTGAATATTCTTTAAGACTTATGTGTAATGATCCTTCATTACTGCTATAAAGATTTTGGAGAAACTGTATCACAAACATGTAAAACTATATAAAGTTATTTCACTTTAGCTCCCATAGCCTGATGGGATGAGGTTAAAAATACACATTTATACTGCAGAATCAAACCTCACAAAAGGAAATGCAGACTACTGTTTATTTTACAACATAATGTCACTGGCAGTCATAGTGTCCTTTCACAAACATACACGGCAGGTGTTTTATAATCTCTGGTTTTTAAACCCTTTGAAAGCATAAGAAAAAACATTTACTAGGAAGTTGTAAAAAATATATATATAAAACCAACCCAAATATGGCAATGGCTGCCTTCTAGATAAGAAAGATTGATGATTTGGATTGGGTGATACAAAGAGGATTCCGATGGTGATCGGACTATTAAAGAAGGAAATTATAAAAAACAGTGAGAACAATTTTTCATCTTTTCACATCTGGGAAATAGTTGTTGCATGTGATTTATTGTAAGTATAAAGAAAAGCCCTGGATTGGTTTGTGTTAGTGGAGATAAGAGGATGTTACTGGAAGCACTGGCTCTTCATTCGTTCCATATCTTTATATAGAAAATTAAATAAAAAAAAAAAAAAAAAAGGAAATTCTGCTCTTTGTCAAAGTATAACTTTGTGGCTAGCAGTATCTAGAGAACAGAGAGGTTTAAAATAATAAAACGAGTTGGAAGGGATTTATGATTTTAAGAACACTTGAAATTAGCAAACTGGAATGAAAAATGTTTTTTAGAACTGACTTAAGAATTTATTTGCATAGTGAGGCAGAATATTGGATCAGAATCCTTGAGTTTTCTTAATACTGAACATGTGAAATTTGGATATAGCTTTTGTGGATAAGTCCTGTTTCTTTAATGAAGGAAAGCGGAGATTTGCAACAGGTGTCTTGAATTTTGCTGGATGTGAAGTAAGATAAGGTACTGAGATTCCTTAACACTGTAAAGGGTTTGGAAGAGTTTAGGATAGTTGCTGTTGCTTGATCTGTCTCTAGGGACCCAAATCTATGCACTAAGGTAATTCAAGATACTCTTTTCAGATTATTCCTTGAGGAAAACGAATGTGAGTTATAGTGAGGAAAAGATCATGAAAGACCAGAGGAAATGTATTTAGCAGAGAAAGCAAGACTGGAAAAGGTGGCTTAGAGATGATAAAGTAAATGCAGCGCAATATAAAGACAGAGAAAAAGTAACACTCTTTTCCTTCTCTGCACACGCACACACACACACACAAGTTGTTTACAAAAGTGCCTTGTAGTGACTGCTGGTGGTGTCACTCCGTCCCATGCCCCAGAGCTACCACCGGGCCTCATGGGAGATGTGACTGCAGCATCGGACATGGGACTGTTTGTTCACTCACTTTCTGTGAAGAGAGTTTTGAACTGTGTTTTGAATAGACAGCATTTTCTTTGTGTGGTTGGTAAATAACACAGAGCAAAGTTAGTCAGCAAGTTGCATAGCTTCTGCATTCTGATTCTTTGGAGCCCTTTTGTACCAAGCTTGACAGGATGTTTTTAACAGAATGTGACCTCACTGGGATACCAGAGGTAAGGAAAAAAAGTTATTGGGGCTTTTTTGGAATATTTTGCTCAGGACTGACTGAAAATGCTGGTTTAAATTGACTTTTGGAAAGAAGAAGGTTTCACTGTTGTCTGGCCAATACTTTTTTCCAGTGAAAAACAGTGTCTTTGTAAGGTATAAGTTCTCTTTTTTTTTATTTCAAACTTGTGGATGAATATACTTATTTGAAAGTCTCAGTACTATTATATACTTTCTCTAATGTATCAAGCAAAAGCGATAGAACATCACAGTTTCTTTCTAAAACAGAAGACAATAAGTAGATCGAGTCCAGTTCTTCATCCGGGTCCTCAAAGCAGCAGCGCAAGAACCGGGGTGGTGGCAAACCCAGTGAGACCAGCAGACAGTGGCCCTCTGGACCCCTGCACAAGCTCACTTGGTAAAGGTAAGGCAAAATTGATATCAGTGCATTTTCTGGATAAGACCACACATGTTTTCATCACAGATGTATGACCACGGTTGGTAATTTCACTGCGACAGCTGCAGGCAGGGGGTTAGTGGCTGTGCGGTGCCCCCCGCTCCTCCCTCTGCTGGCTGGAGTGTGGTGGGCAGGAGGAAGAGGGCACTGCTGTCAGATGCATTTTGGGGTTCCTTCAGCCTGTTCCTTTTGGGCCTTCCACAGGGATGGAAGCACTAGAGTATAGCAGCGTATGGTTTGAAGGGGATTTAAAATGGAGTGTTTGAGTTGTTCTGGAAGATTTTTTTAAAAAAACATGTGGTTTAAGATGTTTGTATGTATACATCAGATAAAAGTATTGTTGGCTCAGGCTCAACGATCTGAGTGGTTTGCTTATATTCAGGATCTAAAGGGGTTTCATGAAAAATGAAAGAAAAGTGCATTATTACACAAAATAGCCTTATGAATAACAGGTATCTCGCTGTTCTGAAATTGAATTAACAGTACGTGATGTGTTTTATTATGTACACCAACTGAACAACAAAGCTTCATTGTTTTTGCAGAGAACAGTCGTGTTGTTTTTTTCCTTTTCCAAACAGTGCAGGTGACTTAGCAAAAAGTGAAAAAAAAAAAATAAATAAATGGGGGGATCACTGATAGAGTAGTGGAAGGAAATGAAGTTTTCAGAGTGTGTAAATATGTTATTCATAACTGAACTTGAAAAACTTACTTTTAGATGTCTTTGTTATTCAATTTGGGAAGTTTTGCAACACGAGTCCTGCTGAAAAACTGCTTTTTGGTCAATAATCATGGAAAGGTTTACTAATTAAATCATAACTAGCTTGAACTGCATTTTACTCTCAGGCACATAAGGAATGAGAGCATTTTTGTTATGAAAAGTTAGAAAATGAATTGATCAGACTTCAGCAAGTACTGTAAAAGACAACACAACCACATTGCTACTCCTAGTAAGGCAGGTACTGTCTTTGTTTTGACAAAGCATTTGCAGTGACACTTTTGTAATGTCAAACTTGTTACTGTACTTTGATCCACTGGTGTGTGGTAGATAAGCTGCCAACACTGTCCTAGTTAAAGCAAATGTTTCCTCTGAAGAGACTTCTAGAAACAAGCATATTATCTGAAGTAGGAGTCAGTCACGTGAGGGTGATTGAAGGTGATAAATGCGTTGTTACAACTTTGTTATTTGTGTTGCAGTAATACTTCCAGCCTACTCATGGGTCTGATGCTGGGTACTGTACAATAAGAAACAGATTTTATATGCTAAACAGCTAATGATATAGACATGGGACAGTAAATAAAACAAATATGATGAATTATTCAAATTGCAACCAAGGTGTTAACATGGAGTTTTCTTTTTTTAATATCTTTCTTTGACATGTTAGTACATGTTAGTAGTTTTAGATGATGATTTTTTATAGTATCTCATCTCCTACAGGTAAACTGCCACAAATAGTTGGAAGGTTGTTCTCTTTTAGTCTTTATGTCAGGAAGATGTTGTGGGGAATGAGGAAATTTAGTAGAAATTTAGTTTCTCCCTGAATTCAAATATGGTCATACAAAAGTTGAATAGGAGTAGGCTGATCAGTATTTCTGAAAGTACATAAACCAGTAGAGGTCAGTACAGAGTGCTGAAATGGAAGTACAAAGTCATTTAAAAAAAGCCTTGTGTATTTATACTCTGTACTTACAATTTTAAGTTTTCTTCTAAAATATGGTAAAGGCTTACAGTGGTTTACAGTTGCCGTCTTTGAAGAGATGCATTAAAAATATTTGGAATAAAGTGGTAATCACAGTGGTAATGCTTAAACAGACTTCGTTAAGCAATAATATTCATGTTGCAGCATATAATATCTTGTGTAGAGCTGCTTATTTTGCCTAATCATTATAGAAGCAAATGTGTAATACTTATTATATGTATGTTGTAGTGACAAATGCATCCAGTGGATGATTATGAAGCAAATTAGGAGAAACAGTAACTTCTAGGAATCAAGTTTTCAGTTACTTGAATTTAAAATAATTTTTTTTTTTCTCTATTTGGGTAACAAATTTGGCTAATTAAAATTAAGTCTTGCTTTTCAAGTCCCTATCTTCCTTTGTGTGTATGTGTGTGTGTATATATATGTGTGTATGTGTATAGACAGACTGTGTAATAAATTGAGTTATCTTTTGTTTCACTTTTAAAGCCGTCGTTTGCTCGTGGTTTCCTTTTGTGATACAGAGCAAGGAAAAGAATCAGCGCGTACAGTCTGTGCATGAAAAGATCCTTCAACATGTATTAGCTGCTAAAGCTCACCTCTGAAAAGCTTCTGTTCAATATGCTTTCTGTGGATCTAGAAAGAGCAACCTGTGTATTCCTATTGTGTTTCCTTGCATTTTAACTTTTATTTAACCTTGAAAACTTGCTTGCTTTTAAATTGTAATAGTTGAATATTCAAGAAGTCCGAAGAACTTTATCACTAGATAAAGATAATATACTCTATTTTGATTTCAATATTGACTTATGTCTGCTGTCTATAAATTTAGGGAAAATTATCCCAATAACTTTAGAAAGAAGATCATGGAAATGGTGAACGTTTTTGAAAATCCTTTTCTCTTGGTCTGTTTGTCTTCCATGCTCTTCTTTAAATTGATTATGGAGGCACTGAAAGGTATCCATCATCTCTGAAAACCTTGTTTTCTTTTTCTGTGCTTTCTCTTGCACTTAATGGTGACAGGTATTAGGCAGAGATCAAGCAACACTTTCTTATAGGCTGCTCTGTTATGTGAACTCAGTTTGGAGTGCTTAAAGAATGGATTATTGCAGGGAAGAGATTCCCTGCTAATTTTAATAGTTATCAGCAGTACAAACCAAGGTTGGGAGGTGCTGGAGATGTCAAACAACTCTTACATATCTGATCATGCTTTTGTCACTGTAACATGACATACAATGACATACAGGTTTCTCAATCATGTTAAATTTCTCATGAAATTTATACATCTCCCTTTCTACATGTAGTATAATATCATGGCTTTGGCAAAGTCAAAGAAAGTCTTCATGAATCAAGAATGAGGCCAAGAGATCTACAAGCTTATTTCTTTTTTCTTTAATCAGGGGAAACTTAGAAATAGCCTTGCCTATTTTATAACACAGGATCCTATCTAACAGGAAGCATATGAGTGATGAGTTATTAAATGACAATTTCCACTTTGATCCTAAAATTTCTACCAAAGGCTTGGATGCAATTCAGTACAATTCTTCTGAATTTAAAGGGGAGCAGAGAAACAAGAGGAACTACTGATTGAACGCAAAAGTCAAAAGCTCCTTCTTTCTTCGGATGCATTTATGATGTAAATAACATTTTGATACACAATATTTTTCTATACACTTTTTCACATCTGCTGGATGTAAAAGGTGTGAGAAACTGTATTTTGCTGAGGCACAGTGGAAGTGCTCATTTGCAGTATCTGATATTTTCAACAGTTGTGGGAGGAAGCCTTCCCCATCACTTTTCTTGAAAAATGGTAGAAAGGTTGAGACTAAGGTGGTTCTTAATACTAAATGTTCTGGTTTTAGCCAGTCAGTGTTGAAGTCCAAATGTCCAAGTATTTGTATTGCTTCAATTAAGTTTGTTTACGTGTTAAATTTTATGAACATCTGGTCTGTCTTTTTCTGTAACATATGGGATATAAAACCCCCCCAAATCAGGAACAAAAATAATGCTGCTAGAAACATGTACTTCAGTCAAGTATAATGTTATGTTAGAAGTTTGCCACTCTTATCTAAATCCATACCAAATATAGAAGATAACAGCAGAGCTAGTTGTGATTAAGAAACAGAAGGCCTATCTTAATCATTGTAGTCCTCAGTCTCTTAATAGATAAGCATTTAGTATTGTCTTGATTGTGGCATTACTCTCATACATTCGTACAGGCATGATACCATTATATTCTTATTTTGTCCATCTTTTCTGATGTTTTTTTTTTTTTTACTTCTTTAAAATTCTTCTTTGTATGGCAGCTGTGCAATTATTCTACTCCTGCATAGCTAAGTTTTATTATTAGCATTCATTACCAAGTAATAATTTCTCAATCTTTTTTTGTGTGTATGTTTTGCATTACCTAGTATGAAGTAAACTGTACACTGAACTGTAAAGCTGTGTGTTCTGGTTAAGCACGTATTAAAAAATTGTGGGCTTGTGTCCAGATGGGAATAGCACTAATTCAGTCTGTGGTGATCAGTAATTGAGATAGCTACACTAGTGAAAAATCTCTGCTTATAAACAAGAAAACTGTGACATTTGCACCAGAAATTGAGTTAATTAAGGTTCCTTACCTGTAATTACATTATCAATCTGCAGGCTGCAAAATAACCTAAAATAAATTAGAGCCAATAAATTCAAATGACAAACGTGCTCAAATAAATTTGAAGTTTAACATTCCACAGGGACAAAAAGAAGATATATTATTCACTAATATCAGGAATAAAGAAACAATCGAAAGGGGTGGTATAATTCTGGAAAATGTATTCTATATTACAAGAAAATGTCAATATAATAATTTCATTTTTGATGGCTCAACCATTTTAGTAATACATATAGATAGAGGAAATTTTGTTTTGAAGCTACTTAAGTCAAAAATTCTGTTTATTCCCTTCCACATTAGTCCTGGCAGTATAGAGGATTTTTTTTTTCACTTTGTCCTGCATTTCTATTGTGAATCTCTTACCTGTTCTTTTCAGTGTGTAGCTCAAGTCAATATTAGTTTTTTGTTTTTCTTTTACTTGCTGTCATGTGCATCAAGAGTCAGATTTAGACTCCAGACTCTTCTTAATATTCTTTACCTTTTATTGAAATCAATAGGATGCTAAAACCAAGAATTACTGTCTTACATATCCCAGTACCAGAAAAACAACTTACTGGTGATATGAAGCTGCAGATCTGTCACCTTTATGTCAATATTAAAATTTGAGGCTTTCTAGAAACTCTGAAAATGACTTCCTTTTCATAGACAATTTCTCATTTGTTTCTCTCACAACTTTGTATCTCTAAGAGGCTTAATCATAAGTGTAATAAGTGTGCTTTTAGTTTTTCTAGTACATGGTCATTATTTCGCTACCAGCAAAGTTGCTTCTGAGGACCTTTATATTTTTAATGTCTCCTCTGAAAGAGGATCTTAGGTTTTGTCCTTAGTATAGAATAACTTTTATAACAGAATTTTAATATGTCAGAGGAACTCACGAAGATTATAGATTTATTTGCTCAATATGCTGCCAGCAGCATTTAAGAACAGGCTTTGCAATATTTAATAAGTACATAGTCTTACATTTTCCTTTTGTACTTTAAGGACAAATCCCAGTTTCACTTATATCCACAAGGTTTTCCCTATACTGTAAAAATGCAGGGTTTTTTTGTTTGTCCAGAAAAATACATGTCTTTTTGCAAACTTTTTATATGCGTATTTATATATACTAATTTTTTATCAAGATACTTATGATTGGTTTCAGAACATATACATGAATACATATGAAAAATACCATGAAATTTATTCAGGATGATTTTTCTTGCCAGCTCACTAATATTTTTTGTGGTATTAGCAAGTTCAAATTGACATTTGCTGTTTTTGAGAAATTAAGATATTTAAATTAAAAAAAAAAATCTCTAATTAAAGTTGAATGGAATATGGATAAAGACCTTAAAAAAAAAAAAAAAAAAAAAAAAAGTGCTAGCTGCTTTAAACAGCATAAAGCAGAGCCACATGTCACTTCCCTGAACCTGATTCATGGAAATATTGCATTTATTTCCCATGAAAAATAACTCTATTAATAGTGTTCCTATAGAAGTGCTAATCACATGACCGTGTGTCAAAAAATATTCCACTTTGCTTACAGATTTACACTACTTCAAAGAAAATATGAGTAACGATTTTCTGGTGTCTCACTGCTGGTGGTAAAGATGACCACAGAAAATGTGAATACTTAGAAGTAGCATGCGATGAAATAGAACAGCAGAGCTTTGATATCAATCTACAATATTTTCAATAGTTTGTATTTATAGAATCATATAATCACCAAGACTGGAAGAGACCTCCAAGATTATCTGATTCCACTGTCCACCCACCACCAGTATTTCTTCACTAAATTCTGTCCCTTAGTACAATATCTCAACATCTAAAGGTTTCTTGAATGTCTCCAGAGATAGTGACTTAGCCACCTCCTTGAGCAGCCTATTCCAGCGCCTGACCACCCCTTCAGAGAAGAAATTTCTTTTTAACATCCTAATGTACAACCTGAATCTCCCCAAGTGCAACTTGAAGCCATTCCCTCTAGTCCTATATTGACAAGATGATGCACATTGGGTTTATAGCCTTCAGTTCAGCAAGATCATGTTTGGAGATCACATTGCAGCTGTGGGAAGAATCATTTTGCAGGGTCATATATTTCTTCATAGACAGGCAGTATTTAGTAGCCAGATTACAACAGGTTTATAATCTTTCTGGAAACATCAATTGGTCTTGGGTGGTCCTCAAATCTGAGCACATCAGACTTCCTAATATCTTACTTGAACAGAGAGTAAACCTGGCATTTCTTTGCAACTTAGGAGAAAGGTAGCAAAAATCTTAATACTCTGGGTCAGAAAGTCAGAAGTAAAGTCTTTGTATACTATGTAAAAACCACCTAATGTAGAGAAGGGGTATAGGATCAGTTCTGTGATATCCAGAACTTTTCTATTTTTCCTTAACACAAAAGGTGGTTGAGAGTATCCTGTGTCTGGCAGTATGAAAGTAGATGTACCACAAGGTCAGCTTGTCTAAACAAGGAATTAATGATGAATCTCTAGAAAGAGGAAGAATACAGAAGATGGAGATATGGACAGGCTACACAAGAAAAACATAAAAACATTAACCTAATATGCAGGTACGGTATTAAGTAAACCAAAGCTTATCAGGAATTGGCACTACAAAGGCAAATCAAGTGCAACAGGAAGATCATCTGTCGCTACATAGGAATAAGCTGATGAAGCAAAATATGTGCTTGCTGAAGAATGGGACAAGCAATTTAATAAAAGCAGATGTGAGTAAGGTTGAAGTACTTAGTGAGTTCAGCAGTCCAGTCTTCGTCGAAAAGGTATTTGTCTAGAGGCAGGGTTCAAGGAAGAGGGAAAATACCAGCAGGAAATAAGGATTGAATTAGGGATTATTTGCAAGAACTTTACCCATATAAGTTCTTGATGTGTGTAGAGTATTAAGAGAACTGTATGATTGCAACATTGTGGAAACTGCAGAAGGTTGCCAGTACTTAGAGAAAGATTCTACCCATCTTTAAAAAAGACCAAATGATGAAACAGGGAACTAAAGACTAGTAAGTCTTGGAAGCCATTCCTGAGTAAATTGAGGGAGAAAATAGTGTTTGGGAGTAGTATGGGTTTTAATTTTTTGACCAACTCAAACACCCTACATGATGAGACAACTGTATTTGTGGTTGAGAAGAGCAGGAGATGTTATCTGCTTTGTGCTAAAAAACTTACTAAATTGAATCTCCCACATTTTCATATTAAAGCTGTTATATTAAGAAATAGATAGATGGAGTATAAAACTGAAAGGGTAGTAGCTAATGGGTCATATGCTGCTTTGATATCTGTGGTATGTTGAGTTACTCAGAGATCTATCCTGGAATCTGTCCTATCTTATATATGTCCTGGTATATAGTGGTCTAAATACTGTATGCTGACAATGATAAAAGCTAACAAAACGCTGTGCAATATCAACAAAATAATAGCTAGTATATTGAAGCAATCAATTTCCTTTAACTTGGTTCTAATTAGTCCACATCTAGAATATTGCATCCAGTCCCGAGTGCCCCCATACAAGACTTCCATCAACTGGAATAAGCTCAGTGGACAGCTACTGAGGTGGCAGAAAATGTCCTGTGAAGAGACTCTCAGAAAGCAGCTTGATCTCAAGAACAGAAGCATTCAGAATAAGAATAATAATAAAAAAATACTTTAAAAAAAAAAAAAAACAACACATGTTTAGGCAGAGAATACTGAAGAAATATTGGTGTTACAGCTTTCGAAATTACATTTTCCTCATATGTGAATAGTGCCTCCTGTCTCCTAAGTGAGCTCACCCATTCCCATGCATCAGTTGAGCTAGATTTGCTAAAGACCTCTAATTAATCGCTAAATGTTGTAAGACGTTGCCTTGTAGATATGCAGCTGGCATAATGCTGCACTATTTAATAAAGATAAAATACCATTTTCATATAGGTAATAATGAAAAAATATCAAAATGATCATTCCAAGTATAAGCTGATGACTTGTGCAGGTCTCTGATCCTCTTGTGCCTGCTGGAATGGTCTCCCCAGGGAAGGAGTCCTTGCATGGCCTATGGATTCCAATCCATGCCTTTTGTTTGATTTGATGCTGCTTACACCCTATTTGGTCTTTTTCTCTCCTTGGAAGAGCTCAGAGCAACAGTGCTGTCAAGAGCACGTGTGTTGCCAGCATTATGATGAAGGGAAAAGGAAACAAGGATGTGGACAGTGAAAGCCACTGATGAGTGATTGGAACCTCTTTAGTTTGCATCCGTATGTTCTGACACAGGAACCAATCTTTCAGGGAAGGCCCACTTGGGAGTAACAGTGCATGAGCAGAAATATAAGCAAACCCTACTTGAAACGCAGGCTAACAGGAAGTGGGTGAGCAGACGTCACAGCAATGACAGTGATAAGTAAGCCTTGCAAGACTGGGCTTGCTGTTTTTTTTTAATTCATTCTTGTGGTGGATCTATGAGAGTTGGATGTGTTGAAATATGATACTGCAAAGCCTTATCTGCTTGCATTTGAAGAAACAGACGTAGTCAATGAGAGAAGAAGCTTTATTCCGATTGTTTCTTGTCACTTAGGACACTTAGAGAGAAGCAAAGCAAATAGAAGCAGATGAAATCACAGTTATCAATGCAGTAACTGGGCAGAAGCTGAAACTTGATGCTGGAAAAGTACCTGGCGCTAAACCATAGAAGAGCAAGATAATGGAGACTTCAGCTAGTTTACAGCTAATTGAAATGGGAATGTTTTTGGGCTATAAAACTACCTCTCAAGAGCTTTAAGGCATGGAATACTATAATCCCCTGGTGTTAGGTAGAGAAATATTTCTTTGAAATCAGTATTTACAGTTCTGGATTTATTTGTTTGAATATTTTTTTAATGCTTTTATTTCAGACTTTAGGAAAATGTGATTAATGCTGCTCATTGTTATCTCTTGCAAAGAGTTATTTAATCATATTTAAACCCGTACTAGTGTCACATTAAAGTATGTATCCCTTAAAAAGTGCTCAAAGCACTTTTGTCAAATAAAATATATGTTATGCATGTACACTGACAGAGGGAAAGGAAGAAGCAGAGATTGCCAAGGACAGACAAGGTTGTGCTGAGAACATTTATTGATTGGAAACAAATTAGTTTTTTTGTTTAGTTTTGATATTTTTTTCTTCTCCATATTACATGAAGTGGTCTCTGTCTGTGTGTAATTTTTACTTTTTAGTGCAATCTGCACCTGTGGCCTTTGGACTTAATGTTTATGACAGATGGACTAGACTGTGTTTGCACCATTTAGTGTATAATCCTTCTGTATGTATCTATGCCATGGTAGGCAATGGCACTGGCCCAATGGGCATATTTATTAGTGCAGACTTCCTATCTGTTTCCATTGTTCAGTTGCAGTGTCCTTTGAGCCTAATGGACCTTGCTTTGTACTGGGCCCACCTACAAAATATTGTTTCGTATTCATGCCAGATTATCTGCTGCAGACTCTAGTCGTTTTTTCTTTTCTTTTTTTTTTTTTTTAAGTACTCCAGTGCATTTGCCAACTAGAACGCTTAAAATGGATCAATTCCATATTGTAAATGCTCTTCTTCTCCTCTCAGCCTGCGAGCTTCTTTTTGGTATGTACTTGTTAGCTTTGTTTGTTAGTATCAAGATGCTTGATTAAAAAAAGACTGCTTTTGCTGAACTGGCTGTGTCTCATGCTACCTGAGCACCCACTATATTGAAAGCAGAAATTGTTCCTGGCAAAGCAATCGCTCTCATAAAACAAGGTGCAATGAATGCAACCCCGTTTGCAGGAGCCTGCTGGTCCATGACTGGCAGCCTGGAGCTGCAGTGTGCTCCACTCCTGCTGACTTCATGTGTGATGTGTGTGGAAATGGGCTACTGCTGCATGAGAAATATTGCCTTCTGTATCGGAAGAACAGCAAAACTAATGGCAAGCAAATGGAAAATTGTGAAACGCTTAGATACTTGAAATGTTAGGTGTTAGATCTGTGAAACAAGTAGAAGACAGGACAGAAATGATATACCTATAATCTCAAAGGATATTTTAGTATTGCGTCTTGTTCATATAGATGTCACAATTTCATGTGATACAGTATTTTCTTGTACCTATAATAGAAACACAAAAACTCTTTTTGTTGTTTGTAGCTGTTTTAAATTTGGCATATCTGTTTTTGAGTAAAAACCTCAACTCTAGAATTTCCATACAGAATGAATGACTGAGTAAGGACTTGTGAAGGAATTTAAAATCCATTTACAAATATTCATGTAGTTTGTGTACTTCATTCACTTTCAGTGCTGTTGAAAAGTTAGCAGTTTAGAAGATCAGATACTTAAACTGTGATGGTGAACCTAAATATAGGGGAAGGACTCTATTTTAAACTCTGGTGATGATTTTAGAATTTGTTATTGTAGTTTGAAAATCTCGTGGTGGTTATAATTGGTAATCATCTTTCATGCTCTCTGTACTTTTTTTTACTGTTCCTTTAATGATAACTGAAATAGTTTCACCAGTTTTACACATATTGAAGGAATCTGTTTCAGAATGCAGTGTAGAAAATGTGCAAGCTAGTTGTGGGCAAATCCTGTTTAATACCCTTCAATATAAATCAACTCTGTGATGGTTCTGATTTGTTTTCTGCATTTGCTGTGGCATTATCACATCTTTCCTGATAGATTATTGCCTACCTACTCACTGAAAAAGCAGTTTTTTAAGTTGCTTTTCCCTGCTGCCAGTCAATGTGATGATAAATTATCTTAAAGTAACTATAAAAGCTTTAAAATTTCTTTTATGTAAAAGCCGTTTGTAAGCTTTAAGGTGAGAGCAGAGTACAAAACAGGATATACTACAGAAGGCAATATTGTTAGGTATTTTGTTGTTGCCTTTTTTTTTTTTTTTTTTTTGTGGTACTTTCTTTTGCATTAGAGTGTTCATAGCCACCATACAAGAGAGCAATAGAGATATCATCCAAGTTTGCCAGGACAAAGGATTAATCTGCCACAAAAGTCTGTTTGTTACATGGTAAGATTGAGTTTTAAATGATTGTAATGCTTGTTCTTGATTGAAACCCTCTGCAAATAATGATCTTTAGGGACTGTGTCATAGTGTACACAAACTACTTGACCACTCAGCTGTGATTATTCTAACTTCAGTGGTTGTATGTTCAGTGTCCTAAAACTGCAGGGTATCGTGTCTTGCAAATGGAATTACTCGGTTACTTGCTGAAGAGCGTGGCTGATGATCTTATGAAAACATAGAACAGCAAGGATATGACTATCAAGAATATGCAAACTAAAACTGCCAACTTTGAGGCACAGTAGTGAAAAGTACAAGGTGCATATCCACATTAATAGATCATTATCATATCTCTTTATAGATATCACCTGATCGTTAGACATGCCAGTGTACCATACATTTATATACATACCATCATGTACTCTGGCATCTGCAGGGTTGCCTCTGGGATGTCTACAAACAAATGTGTGTTTTTCCACCCAAAATCATGTGTGTCTTAGAACATGGCTGCGTCAGTCTTATCTGATCATGACTTCTCTTAGACAAACTTTAAGTAAGAGATTTGCAGAACATCCAAACTGATCGGTGACTAACTAAATGTTGAGGACGTGAGATACTGTGATAACTAGCAAGAATAGCTGCTTTCTGTCCTTTAGTGTCGTGATTCTGCATGTCTGATTCAGGACCTCTCCATCTAGATATTACTGTATTTATGCGTAGCTTAGCTGAAATCATCTTCTGTCACTAAAACCATTCTCTCATGTTAGTTCTCTGATACTGTGGAACTCCTTGTGCAAGGCTTACTACTTTTTCTTACTAGTATAATTTCTTAAGAGCTGCAGTCTCTTTCCTTGTCTAGACCACAGGAATATATATCAGTTCTCTGGTAGAACAGAAATCCATGTTTGTGGACATACAGAAGACTCTTGAAAACAGTTGTTCAAAGCCCATGACCTCTAAGGCCTTGATCAGTTTTCTATTTAGCTTTGTGATCATTTATATTTGCAGAAAAATAGGGTGGTGTGCTTGGGGTTTTCTGTTCTAGATAAGATTTTCATACTGGAAGCAAATAAAGTTACTTGCCCTACCAAAGGCTTTCCAGAGTCCAACCAGTAGATTTAGCCACTAATTTTTAATGTCTATGGGATTAAATTATTCTGATCTTTACAATGATACAATCACACTGCCCCTAGCCTGTTGTGGGATTCCAATAATATCATTCATCTGAGGAACTATTAAACTAACCAGCTGTTTCTTTTGTTTGCTGAACAGCAATTGTTGGGCTAGATCAGCTGTGACTTCTGACAGTCCTACAGCAAAAAGAAGCAGCAGGTTACTGTGAAGCACACCTGGCATCTTCAAGAGTATTTCAGATTTTCAATGTATGACTGAAGATTTGTAAATTTGTTTTCCATCAATTTTATTTCCTAATGTGACTGCACATATTATTTAATGCAATTACATTGTTCTGTCTTTAGAAATTATTTTTAGTAATCCAACTCTGATGCTTCACACACAGAAGTTAGAAGCAACTTGGTTTAATCTGTATTGCAGTTTAATCAATCATTGTATCTACACCTTATAAAACCAAGGAATTTCTTCAGGGTTGAAAAGCAAATATCAGAATTAGAGCTTGAAGAGTCACATTTGAGTGCTTATATGAGGATTTTTACCAATATAACGTAGTTTCTCAAGAAGTTAATCTCTTTGCACACTTGGGAAGCATACTTCTGGATAATTTTTTCTAGTTGAAACTGACAGAAAAAAATATTGCATTTAATTTAGGAATAAATAGTATAAGACAATGTCACTTGTGGCCTTTTTTTTTTTTTTTTTTTTTTTTTTTACATTTTAGATATAAAGTATATTGTTTCCTTAAAAGATCTTTATTTCCTTCTCACATGGACTTACCTATTCCAGTGAAATAATATAAAACCTGTTCTTATAATAATGCAGTTATTCATAAAATACAAACAGCAAATACCAGAAAACTACAAATACTGGAATAACAAACGTTAAAAGAGGACAATGTGCGTATTTATAGAACGATTTTTTTAAATTTTCTACAGTATTCGTTTTGATTAAAGGTCTTTTTGTTTAAAGTCTTCCAGTTTTCATTGGTCCTACTTTTTTATTTTATTAGATACTGGCTACAACAAAATTGTGTGTATACAACCATCCTGTGTTCACTTTACTACTTAATTAATGGTGGTAATTCAAGCTGCTGCTTGTGTAAAATGGTAAAGACATCTTTGACTTCACTGTCACAAGAAAAAGAGAATTGGAGTTTAACTGCTAATTGTAACTCTTTTGTCAGGATTGAAATCCTAAGTTAATCACAGAATCACAGAATGGCCAGGGTTGGAAGGGACCTCAAGGATCATGAATCTCCCATCCCCTGCCACATGCAGGGCCACGAACCTCCCTTTTTAATACTAGACCAGGCTGAAATGGGATATTGCACATGAAGTTTTGTGATGTTGAGGTGCCTTCTGAATACTGAACTCTATGGAAATGTATAGCTTTAGTAATGTGAAAGGGGAGACTGTGAAGTAGCTGGAATCAGTTCTCTCCCAGTATGAGAACCAGTATAGACAGAACTTAAGTATACTCTTTAGCCAAACCTAATAAGCAGTCAGTTCATTTTTAAATCTGTCCCTGTGGTCATCTTCAGTGATAGAAAAAATAATTTTTCATATGTTGCTCACACGTGAACCTCACAGCACAGCCTCAGCATGTGCCTGTGATCTGTTTGGCCAGTGATGGGCTCTGTGGGATTATTTCATACATCCCCCTCACTGTGCTGAATCCTTTTCTTCTGTTTCTTGGTTGTGTTTTCATTCCACCAGTTAATACCGTGATCAGTGAGGATGAGAGAATAATCCATTCTTTGTACAGGTCTTATGTCTGCCTTCCGTCTACCTACATGTTTTCCCTAAATCCTGTGGCTGTTGGTTAAGTGGCAACAGAGACAGATGGAGATTGTCACACCTACATAAAAATGACGAAGAAATGATGGCTGTTGGCCATTGACTTGCAGTGAATGAGACATCTTTAACTTCTACATCAAAGGAGCTCTTTTTAAGGGTAGTGTCACTTTCACTGGTTGCTGAAAATGGAAAAAGATTCTTAGCTGTCATGTACCAAATCACTGATTCACTGTGCTATAACAACAAGCCAGTTACACAGCAAAATTATCCTACAAGACAAGATAAGCCAAAAACTGTGAGATCGGAGGAGGTGTTTTGTACATACCTAAAGTGTCTTGCAAAATGTAACATATAGAAATCTGAAATGAAATATATATTTCAGATGAGATAAATTTTACGGTGGTCATTGCTGTATTGCCAGAAATCTGAGGATAATTTAGACACTAATGTTTCCTTAACTGGAGCTAATATCAAAATTAACTTTTTTTTTTTTTAACAACACAGACAAATCTGCTGAGGAACTAGGTAGTTCTGTAAAAGTGTAAACGAAGTGCTAGGCTTAACTTGTAGATAAAGATGTATTTATGTGACATAAGAAAATGTATCTGATTGAAATTCTGTAGTAAAGAGCAACTCAAAGGATGACTAGAAGATTTGCAGTGTAGATTGTTCGTGGTTTTGTTGAGAAATATTTTCTAGCTGAGTATTTTTTTTTCCAATAAAAGTAGTATCTGCTTTATAATTTCCTCTTCAGCAGTGAGGGAAAAAGTGTATATGCAAGGGGAACAGGATGGAAGGGAATGTTTAAGACTTAGAAAGGAGTAAAACAAGATTATTTCTGTGTGTGTGTGTGTGTGTGTGTATAAATGTGAAATAAATGCACATGCATAAAAAGGCTGATTAACTCTATGTTCCCAGTGAATAAAACTAGCTGCTCTGATATTTAACTTTATAGAATATACGTTCCCTTGGTGCTGACTATTTTGTAGTTGTTTCTATCAATTATATTCTGAAAGACTATATTGTCCACACCTTATTCACAAAAAATAATGTATTAACTCTCAGAAATAATCCCACTGATGCCTAAGAAACTATTTGAAAGAGAAATTGCTGACCCCAGTATAGGTGGGGCTCTATTAAAGAGTTCAAATGAATGATAAATTTATACTTAGCTGACATATTCCTATTCTCTAACATTCCTCTCATTTAACTCCTTATCTCTTCTACTTAAATTTCTAACTTCTCGTAGCTCTTTCTCTGATTCTTCCTTATTTTTATTTTTCTCTTTCCTCCCCCTAATATTCATTTTTAACAAGATTTTGTGAATCACACTGATTCCAGGCAAACAAGCTGCTCTACTGTAAAATAAATAGCCTTGAAATGCTACAAAGTAAATCAGTTTCCTTCAAGATTAAGCTAAAATGTTTGCTTGATGCTTCATGTCTGAACATCCTTCCACTTAACCAGATGATAGCAGAGTTTTTGCCAACAAAACATATCTTTACTAAACCAGGACCATCTTTCAATAAGAACAGAGCAGTACGCTGCCCTCTGCCATCAAAACATGCCTCTAGCCCTATTTATTTATGAGAAGCTTTGTACTGGATACAAACTGATCATGAATGTTATCCAGCTTTATATAAAACATCACATGGTATTGGTAATCTGATATAGGGTTTTAAATTGATAGCTACATTGCCAGCTTTAAGTGCCAGATATTTTTTTTCCTATCAAGTGTTATAGCATGTGCTGCTAAGAAATACTCTAACCTTTATTGACTGTATGTTTCCTGTTGAACAATTACTATTACTAAACGTGTTTATTTTGCCTTTTAATTTTATTCATCTGAACAAAATAAACTGCTTAGTGTTCTCTGATGTAGCTTATTGGAAATAAATTGCTGTAGGAAGAGTAATCAGAATTTTACTCCCTGGTCCAAAACATATATTTTTTTCAAGCTTGTATTTCATCATCTTTTTCTTTTTTCTTTCATTCTTTTTTTTTTCCTGTGATTAACAAAACAGCTATGCTTTATAGTTGAAGTTCTGGAAACCCTTAAAAATAGATACCATTTCAGACATGAAATACTGACTTTTCTTGGAACATATTCTTGTAAAAATCCAATTTCATCACCTACACTTGTATTTGTAAGCCTAGAGAATCTGCTTTATTTGTGGATTAGGTATATAATTGACATTCACCCCATGCAGGCATGGAAAAATCTAACCTGGTGTGAGAAACCTGAAGTGTGACTAACATCCTGAATTTTTGCTTTGCAGCATAATCTAGAGGATGGATGAGCATTAACAGGAAAAATCTAGTCTCTTTCCCAGAGGGCACTTTTTTGCATTATTCTAGCTGGAATGCTTCATGTGCTGTATCACTTTGATCTGAAAGCTAAAATCTGATGAACACTTGTTTAAGTATTTTAAAGGAAAGGACAGTAGCCTTGATCAATCCTAAGGATCATTAGTTTCTTAATCCATTTTAGGATAAGGTAAACAAAGATTTTGGAGTTGCTCTATGTATGTTTGAGGGAAGGAAAAATGATTATTTTGTGTTTGACTTGGCACGGAGCAGATCTGTGTACAAAAGAACATGTCAGAGTGAATACTTGAAAAAACGAAGAGAACCTATTTGAAAATTTTGTAAGCAATTAGATGGCAATGTAGTTAAAGGCATCTCAAATTAGCATTTTATTATCAAAAAATTATTGAAAATTTTCAAAAATTAATTTACAATTGAAATAGATCAAGCAGAGATGCAATGTGTAGTGAGGAGCAGAGTGAAGCAGAACTGGTAAGGCAAATAAAATGCTGAACTTTGTTTTTTATGATTCCAGTAGAGAGAGAAAGATCTGTAGTTCTGAATACTGCCTAACTTCATGCATTAGAGAGACTGGATAGCTTGACTGAGTTTGAAAGTGGTGACATTAATGGGAAATCTAAGGACTCTTTATGTGCATAAAGCCATGAGGGTTCATTCTGTGAACAGCTGCTAGCCAATAAGCCTTTTAAAAAGCCTTTTAGATAGCACTGAGATAGCACCGAAGATCCAGAGCTAACACTTTCACCTCTGGATTTGTGCACTGAATTTTCAGAAATAGAGTGCCTCCACATGGGAATCTAAATGTCTCGTAGCCTTTTCACATCATTATTTCCAACATGCTACTGAACTTACTAAACTTTATTTAGTACCTACTCGAGAAGTTGTACAATATTAAGGCAGTTAAATGTGTTTAAACATAATTAAATGTCATAATGTTGAAAATGATTTCAGTTTGTAACTTGATTTTTCGAAAGGACATCTGAGGAAATATGACAATTGGGTATTTTCACTTTTCTTGATGCATTTTGTAAAACTATCAGAGTTTGTGTGAGCACTGAGTGATGTAGACAGTAACTGAAGATCAGTAGTGATGCTACATAATGTATCCACGAAAAACCTTCACTGAGAGATTTTTCTTGACGTTGTATACTTTTGGGCAGAGATTTTGCTTGTACTCCACTTGCACAGTGGTTCTGATTAATGCAACGTTCTTAGACAATAAAATCATTGTTTCATAAGGATTTCCTTATAATTTGTGCAGTTGCTAGTACCATAAGATCGTAGAATGGCTTGGATTGGAGGGCAGCTTAAAGACCATCTGGTTTCAGTCACCTGCTGTGGGCAACAACACCTCCCACTAAATCAGGCTGCCCAGGGCCCATCCAACTTGGTCTTGAGTGCCTCCAGGGATGGGGCACCCACAGCTTCTCTGGGCAGCTGTGCCAGGGCCTCACCACCCTCTGAGTAAAAAATTTCCTCCTAGTATCTAGCCTAAATCACCTGTCTTTTAGTTTAAAACTACTCCCACTTGTCCTATCACTATCTGTCCATGTAAAAAGTCAGTCTGCGTCCAGTTCATAAGATTCCTTTAAGTACTGCAAGCTTGTAATAAGATATTTCTCATTTTTCTGGCAGATGGTAAAATGGTTACCTCTGCCATTAAAAGAATACAAAAATTAAAAGTATCTTCTGATGTTTGCACTAAGAGAATCTTAACAATTAAAAATGTACCTTTGGTAAGCCAGTGGAAAATATAAATAATTTGTTTGTAATATGTATAACAGAAGAAATACATTCAACATGAAAGTAAAATGTTGAGAAGCTTCCGTCTCTCTTTCTCTGAGATGTTTTTCTCAGATTAAGGAAGCAACTGCCAGTTGCAAACAACGTGCTTGCTGAAAAGTAGTACAACTTTCCATAGAAAGAAATACCAATTTTGAAGATTTTTCTTGTGCATTCAATACTAAGGGTTTTTGATCCAGAGCTTAAAGACAAGAGAGACAAGCATGAATTGGAAGAATTCATCTAAGTAAGATATTTTAAGATGTAGTTCATTTTAAATTTAGCTAAAACAATTTCAGTTGTAAGGATTTATGGGACTTGTGTATCACATGTCCTGACCAATGCACAAGAAAAAAATTCATATTCCACTTTAATGAAATCACAAAACATTTCCTTGATATTTGATCCTGATGCCTAATAGCACTGTCTCATCTTATAGGCAACTTAGCTAATGCTGGTGTAATCAGAGATGGCTCTCACACCACGTGAGTTGGAAATATAACAGTTAAGAATGTAACATCCAAATTTTCCACTTAAATTTTCTCATTATATTTTGAAGTATCAACATTGAAAAAGTGGTTTAAAAAAGATTAGGAACTATAGCTAAGTGACTTATGCTACTGAAATCGAATTAACAGTAAAAATAATTATGAAGATACAACTTCAATGGAGCTGACACATTCACTTATAACAGTTCAGTGCCATGCATTATAAATTTCTATCATTGTATCTAATTGCTATAGTTAACAGAATAGAAAATAAATGCTTTGATCAGAGTTCTAACATGTATTTTATGCTTTCTTTTGGATCCTGATTTGCGTACTGTATGCAAATAATGTGCGGTTCCTCCAAAAGTAATGCCTCATATCTATTTGCATAGAAACTACAACAGAGACAAAGAGTAATACTACTTGATAGAGCAAATTCTCCACTATGAAACACTGTTTTTCACCACAGTCACCATCATTAGCTATGTATTTTTACCAACAATGGACAACAGCCTGAATGCCATGCTTGTAAAAATCTGCACCAGTGGAGGTGACCCACTGTTTCTACTGTAGAAATGGACCACCCATCACCTCACTGTATTCACAATCACTGTTCAATTTCCAGAAACATTCATCAAGCACTGATGAATATCAGTGGGAGCATTTCTTTCTACGTGGAGGAATTCAGTGATACACCTTCGCTTCATACACACTTTCACATCTAATGCTATTTTGTCAGATTACCTCTCTGCTGCCATGCTGTCACATGGTAATAAATTGTAACGGGATATTAGTGGAAAGATTCAGCCTCTACTGCCATACTGCCAACATCCACTTCTGACATTGTCGGCCAATGCAATAAAATAGGAGGCATTACTTTTGGAGCACCCATCATCTTTTCTTCATGTTTGTAAAATGTCTTGTCCTATTAATCTGCATTGATATTATTTTATTTTGCAAATTGACTTACCTGCTGTGTTTAAATTATGCTGTAAAGAAGCTTTAATTATTCAATTAGATGGTCTGTTCACTTTTTACTGTATATTTTATTAGTCTAAGTGTGGTAGCCAGGCTTAAAACCAATACCTACAGGTACCTTTTCAGCACAGTGCTCAGGAAATTAACCATGGCGCTCTCATTAGCATTAATGGGTGCTTAGTGGCTAATTTACTGTGCACCACAGTTAAAATATACTCCCCAGTGTGCTCACCAGGCTGTGTGGGAGATATCTCCTTACTGACAGCACTGTAATTGTGTTTTATTAGCTCAAGCTACAAATGAATATTTTGTTTCCTCTGATATCTGTGCCTAACTCTGATTCAAAGAGAAAACATACACACCTGTGCTCCCTAACTGTTAGCTGTGACAGTAAGATGATTCCATCAAGGATTTCTTGCAAAAAGATACAATAGAAGGAAGATGTACAATCAGTTATTCTAATTTCTCATAAACCTGCAAGACAACGCAGAATATCCTATTTTTATGCTAAATATTAAACACTAAAGGCATAAATTTTCAAGTTGAGTATTCAGAGACGTGTAATGTTGCAGTTTTGGTTTAGGCTTGTTATTCATGTGTTTTCAGTTTAAAAGGGAAATCAGATAGAATCAAGTACTCATGAACTTACATGTTTATGAAACTGGAGTTTTCACTGTCAAAGTGATAAAAGTCTCTGGAATTCTCACTTCAGACAGAATCTTAAAAGAACAGTAACTTTATAAAAGTAATCCGTAAGGCATGGGGGAAAGACAGAGCAAAGAATCCTGTGTTTGGAGGAACGCAAAACTTGTGAAAATCAATCTCGCTTCTAATTTAGAAAGAAGGTTATTTGCTTTATATAAAAGAGGACAAAAGAGGAACAGGGTTGCTATGCAGTTCGAATTATATGTTATGTATAATCAATCAAAACTAATACCAATTTTAATAGCATGTTGTGGCATTTGAAGGAACCAGTGCTGAGGACATGAGCAAAGCTGGGCTTCTTTAAGTATGAGTAGGAACAAAGCTCACTGAGTTTAACATGTATGTGTATAGGAGACAGGTAGAGAAGAACATGATGTGGTTCCCAAAAATCACGATGAGGAGGAATGTGATCAGGCAGAATCAAAGTGATACCACAGAATTGTAGAATAACATAGACAGTAGACTCATTTGAAATAAGGAAGTAGATTATTTAATCTACTTAACTAGTGTGACTCAATCAGAAAAGAATTTGGAAAATGTTGAATACATATGAGAGATGGAAATAAATGGCATAAAAGAAAGAGCTGATAGATTGTCAGAGAAATCTCTTATCTATCTTGGGAAAAATAATTTTAGGTTACTGGATAAGGTAAATGCAAACATCTAATTTGTTGGGACTTCAGATAGGCATGGGAAATTACACTGAAAAAGGGAATTAAAATGGAACTCTAGAGTACATGAGAAATTGAGTAGAAGAGAGATGGGTAGATGACACGTAATACATCTTTGAGAGTGACAGCACTGGAATAGGCTACTCAGAGAGGTTGTGGAGACACTTTCTCTGCAGATATTTAAAACATTCCTGGTGCAACCTACTCCAGAGGACATGCTTTGGAAAGGAAATTGGGCTAGATGATCTCCAGGGGTCCCTTCCAACCCCTGCAGTTTAGTGATTCTGAGGTAAAAGAGGATTGTCATTGCCACAGATATGTTAGTAGTGCATCACTTGTACGTTGCTACATTAATGACAGTAGAGATCCCAAAATGTTATTTTTCAAAAAACTTCTTAGCTAGATTTTGTTTTTCTAACGTATTTTTCTCCACCATGTCTTAGCATTGCTGATCTAAAAATACCTGGCTTTGTTTTTTTTTTCTAATTTGCTTATTACACTAAGCATCTTCTCCTCCATTACACAGATACACACTGAAAAACACTACTATAAAGTGACCTACTTGTATGTAGCCTGGGCCAACGTCAGATCAAAAGCATGCATCAAAGATGTTTTAGAGACTGCTTTGCATTCTAATACCTTCTGAAAAAGGAGGAGTAAAACTGAGCTTTAGTAGCTTTGTAAAAGGCAGACAACATGATTGCCTCCAAAAAAAAAAAAAAAAAAAAAAAAAAAAAGATCTTGTTTCAGATATGTTTACAGAATATCTTAGCAGAATCTGGCAGTATATTTATGATGGATATCTGCCCAAGGATAACTAACAGATTTATTACAGTCTCCAACAGTGGATGAACTCTAACAGATGCCATGAGTGGTTTGGGATAAAATATGATATATCACAGTTGGAAGCCTAATGTCTTCTATTCATAGCTATACAAATTGACTGTATGTAGTGGTTCACAGTAAGCAGAGAAAGGTAGGCATGGTTTAAGTGGGAGAAGATGATGATGAGAGATCTTCTGAGAACAAAGTAACTCTAGTCATACAGACAGAGGAAAACTGCAGGTCTTTCCTATGTTTCCTTCACTGAGGGTAGTGGTTGTTGCTGTGTTCCGGCTGGCATCATGGTGATTTGTGCTCTTAAAAGGAAAGAAAGGTGATTCAGTGAGCAGTGTAGTTGTAGGCTTCTGCTATATTTTAGCTGTTATGCTAATGATTAGAAAGAATCATAAAATCGTAGAATGACCTGGGTTGAAAAGGACCACAATGATCATCTAGTTTCAACCCCCTGCTATGTGCAGGGTTGCCAACCACCAGAC
>JAOWBP010002052.1:44739147-44775032 GCA_028571105.1 Tragopan temminckii | reverse complement strand
CAAACTTACCTCTTCTCTAATTAAAAAAAAAAAAAAAAAAAAGGAATAATCAAGACTCTAAAAACATATCCAGATATTCAAGTTATGCCCGTGCAGGAACTGTCAGAAACCTGCCATCTCAGCTGTAAGCCCTGTAACTGGTATCCCAATTCAGTGAATACCTTGTTGGTTTGTTTCAGTTTTAATTTTTACAGCATAAAATAGTGAACTATGTTGTTTTTTTAATGTTGACAATACAAGTGGTACAAGAACAAGGTGGAGAAGAAAGGGTATGTGATGTTTTCAGTAGAATATCTTGTGGACAAGGGAATGCATATTCCAAGGCATCTTTCCAGCTGGTGCTGTGCCCGGAAAAGAAAACCCTGAACCTTCTCAATATGTGAAACTGCTTCAATAAATCTGGCTTACACAAGTGTTTAAGTTTATTAAGACTTCAGTGTCTGAAAGCTACTTGGAATTATTGCTACAGCTGGATTATAACATTCTTTCACTGGGCCAGTATTCTTTCCTCCATGGAAATCTCATAATTTACGTCTAATTCATCATGACAATTGCTAGCTTTGAGCCAGAGAAGGCACATGTACTATAATATTCTTGTCGTGTGGAATTGTTATTTTTAAAAGTAAAATAAGGTCTAATAATAGTTTGTAATATGATATTTGCAAAATATCTTAAGGAAGATAACTAGATAAAATTTCCAGAGGAAGAATCTGAATCTCTACATCTTTCATTTCTAAATTGAACTTCTTAGCCTCTTAACTGGACAAAAAGCAACGGTAACAAGAAACTCACATGTAATATTGAGACTTGACTCACTCTCTGTGATTTGTCTCTCTCACTGATAAAACTGAGATTAATTTCTTCTTTCCCGTGATTATGTGTCAAAAGGTAAAAAGGGAGCTGGAGAATGGGGAGAAGAAGAGATGGGACTTGACAAGGCACAATCAAATCAATAACGTCACAGCTTTTATTCATGATGTTTTAACTTACCCATATGTCTTGAAAAATGTATTTTGGTGTTGGCCTACACTGTGTTTCTGTGGCTGTAGTCTTTATGAAAAAACATGTGTTCTTTACTTTCACCTTCTCCTTTACCTATCTCCTAATGCAAACTTAGTTTTGTGAACAAGGAGGAAAGTACTGTTTGTTTTGTACCTGACAGCACTGGCACAGGCAGCCTAAAAGCTGTGTGTGGAGTCTGCTCCTCAGAGACCTTAAGCAGCTGCCTGGACATGGCCTTGGGCACCTGCTCTGGAGTCCCTGTTGCAACAGGCGTTGGGCCTGATGGACCCAGAGGGCACTGCCAGCCTTGGATACCCTGAAATTTGGTGATTCTGTAATAGATTGCTAGCTTGAACAAATGGAAGACTAGAAATTATGGGAGAACAGGCTTATTTACTTCATTGCCTCATGGATCTTAACTGTCGTGAACTATATTAGGGGTACAACACGAAGAATTCACACTGATTGGTTTTGTTATTTTTCCCCCATCAAATTCTAAGCCCATTTATACACAGGTTGCTTGTGACAGAGGTGAATTCAATCAGCCTTTCTTGAAGAAAGCAGTATGTGTTCTGATTTTAATAAACTGCCGTGATCTCTTTTTTTTGTGTGTGTTCTTTATATTCTGGGTTTTTTTGCTTGTTTGGGTAGCATCCAAAGGCACATTCAAACAAATTAGAAATAGCTAACAAGCTGATTTTGAATGAATTGTTAATGACAATCTGTTACTAATTGGGGGTATTGTTGAAAAGGGCCTGCAAAGAAATTAATGTTTTAAAGCCTATTAGATACTTTTGATTTATACTTGGACATAGGAAGTTTTTGCTAGTAAAAATCATGTTAAATCACATAAATGTGGTGATCACATGGATTGTCAGATGACAAGACTGGTTTATAATGCATTGCTTTAATATTAACAAAAGCAAGGCTACGTATCTAGGAATACAGAACAGAGACCATAAAAATAGAATGAAGGATTATATCCCAAAAACTCTGAGAAGAGTTCAGGTTTCATATTAGATATGTTAAAATGCATTTATCTGAGAGTCAAAAGTGGTGCTGTGTTTGTAATATGTAGCATCACTCTATCTTATCTGTGTGGCCTTATATCTGCATGTTACCTATCTCTTATCTATGCAGCTAGAAGGTAAGTACATTTGTTGCATGTACAGACAGAATACAGGAAAGGAATACAAATGTCTGAAAGTTGGATAGCGTATGTTAGAATGAGAGAATTAAAGGGCTCAGTCTGCCTAGTTGATTTTTAAAGGCTACAGAGTATTGAATAGATTTCCTTGTTTAATTACTTTCCCAAGGGAAAGCACAAAGGGACTTCATAAATTTTTACAGAGTTACAATACAGACCAAAAGCTAGAAGCTGTTTTTATGCAGATTCAAATTTGTAATGGTCTTAAATCACTAATAATCTGTTCAAAAAAGTTAATCTATCAAGAGGTATGATAAAGTCTCTGGATGGATGATAAAGTCTAAGGATGGATGCTTTTTTAAGAGATACACTAGTTTAATAAATCATCAGGCTAAATAAGTAGCTAAACAAATTAAGATGTGTTAACCTGAAATGTATAAAAAGTTGGATCATCTAATGATCCTTTTTGTCCTTAAACAAAAGGTTTTTTTGCTTTTTCTTCCTATTTCTTTCTAAATAGGATTTCAGGAGGAGACTGGCAACAGCTATAGTCTATAATTAAGTACAGTCTTGGAAAACATGATAGGCTGATTTTTCTTTTCAACAGGAAAATGCCATTTTATTGATGTGTACCAGCATCACACAACCTTCATGACTCTAATTTCAGTTGCAAAAGCACTTTCATCTGAAGCATCTTCATTATACCTGGTTAAAGAATAAAAAACTGTTTTGGTTGGCACTTCTCTCTACTGAAATCTAAATTTCCTAAAAATTAGTGATCTATCTTAACAACTTTGTTCTAGATACAGAAACAGCAAGAATGAGCCAAATATCTCTGTTATTGTTTCATTACTTATTAATATATGTAGTTTTGGCTTTCCTGGCCTAGTGGCTGATGGAAGATTAGATATATGAAACAACTTTTATGTAACTTAACTTTTTTGAAATGGATTTTTTTTCTGTAGTTTAAAAATAATTAAAACACTTTCACATTTTCCCATCATTATTCTAACACTGTATTTGATGTGTGTTTAGTGGCTGACCATAAGCAGCTTTGCAAGGCCTGTTCAATTGCTAAGGAGAAAGAATTGACAAAGATAATGTCTCTCCAGAGTGATTCAGCTACCAAACATCCAGGTAGTCCTACTGTATTGTGACATTTAATCACATGAGGATAGAAATCAGGTTATGATTAAAAACTGCCAATCCAGTAATTATTTACAAAACAAGGAAGATCAGGCACTTTAGAAGGCTTTTTATTATTTATTGCATATCTAAAAAAGAAACAACAAACAGTCTTTGGCCTAATTGTTCACTGCAAGAAATCCTACTGGCAATATTAAAAAATTGCAAATGAAAAGTGAGGTGGCATTTTAAGCACTAAATGTAAGTACTTTGCCATCACCAGTTTTTGATGTCTTGTACAAAAATATAGGAATAAGGAAGTCCTAATAGAACTATTTACTTTGTCTGCCATGGCGTATGTTATGCATCCTCTTCCATGCTGAACATGAAGGTCTACTACATAAAGGTCTGCTAATGTCTAGAACAGTTCCCACAGTCTTGGCTTGTGATGAAAGTGACTTTCCCTCTATGGCCTGTTTCCCATCTGGCCAGTTATAAGTCCCTGTGTGCCAAATATCTGCTCCATATATCCTTTGTGTATTTGAGTTATGACAAGGATCAGCTGATATAAAACATGAAGAAAGGCATGATGAAAGATCTTGTTCGCAAGAGCCTTGTGACTGCAGGGGGCAGTTTTGCACTAATTCATATCAGTGGTGTGTGTCTTCAAAGAATGTGAAGTTAGGGTTATGTGATGAACTTGTTCATCATATTCACTGTGCCTGCCATACCTATTCTGCAACAATAAGGCATTTATCTTTACCATTTGGTCTTAAGGATAATTATATGGACCATCATTTAGGAAAATGCTTTATTCTGTCACATGGATGTGTTTTTCAAACCAATTTCTCCAGTTGCACAAATAGCTCTAGTGCTCTGGGTCATCAGTGTAGACTGCTATGCGTTATGAAGGGCACTCTGACTTCTCAGAACACTGGTGAGCACGGGTAAATAGTCCAAAAACAATAGTGTGGATTGTAGTATTTCATTTAAATAAATTTGTGTTCAATATATTAGTAATATGCCCTTTTAGGGATCTGCTCAGAACTTGTCTTGTGTTGTCAACCAGAAATACTGAACACACTATGTGGAAATGCATTCATTCAAGGATCACTGCTGTCTTTTGCTCACAGCAGTTCACATCAAGTAAATTGTTGTCTATTCCTCAGTATAGACAAAATGATATAACAAATGGTATAATGAAATGGTATAATGAATGCTGTAACCAAACACTTCTGAGCTGATAGAAATTGTGTATTGTAAATAAATTGCAGTCCTGTATTTTCTTAACTATCCCAGCTTATTTATACATTCTGATGTAACTAGGGTAATCTTAAATATTTTAGATGCTATTTCCAAGTAAAATTTTCCTGTCAGGCCCCAGCTGTCCATCAAATAGTCTGGATTTATCTGAAAACTCAGAGTACTTTCTTGTTGAATCTTAACAGAGATGGGAAGATAAGAGTCTATTTTAAAAAAATGAAGAGGAAGTGTAGGAAATAAACTTGTATTGCAGAGAAATCAACATTGAGACTCTGTCACTAGATATCTTTATCTGAATGTAGGACAAATGAGTCCTATATCTGTGTAGAAGTGTTACTGCTCTGTATTAAAAAGTGGCCATGAGAAGGTTTGAAAATCTCTTTGGTCTGTCAGTGTGCCAAGAAATTACCAGTGTAATCTACTTAATGGGTGCTCAAAAGGAAAACAATTTTTTCGTAAATTATTTTCTGAAAAATGTTCTGTTTTCTTGTGAAAAAATAAGTGATAGAATTTATTTCTTAATTTTATGTTACTTTATATCTTTTTTTTTTTTTTTGTTATTTGATGGTTCTCTATCTGTAAACCATCTTTGAAAATAGTCTTCCTGTTGATTGCAAAGAGATACCTCCAATGAATACTTTCTAGTGAATAGCTCAGAAAAGGAATCGCTAGATGTGGCTGATTACCAAAAACAGCATGCTTCTACGTTGGAGTTGGTGCTAACTGAATTAACGTGTGCTAGGTCAATTAGTAACACCGTAGTGAAGGATAGCGTATGGCTTTCCTGGCTCAGGAGATAAATGAAGCACAAAGAACTATGGCAGAAAATGCTTTGATGTCTCCTGTATCCAATGAAAGTTATGTGATGCATCTTAATGCCAATTTAGTATGGACTCGCCAAGTTCAGCTGGTCTGGGTAAATCTACCTCAAACAGATTAATATTTCCTTAAAGATGAAATAGAAATAATTCTATTGTCTTTTATTTTTCTTTATTCCCCTGATTTTACCAGCAGAAGAGATTAATATCATTCTCTTGAAATTTAGTATTGATTAACGTCACAGTACTTACTAGTCTCCATTTATTTATGTACTTTTTAACTTAGTGGTTTGCTTATTTGTTCTCTTGTTTATTTTTAATAAAATTAGAAACTTATTTTTGGTTTTCTCAACTAAACAGTTGATTGTATTATTTCTAAAAGGCAAGAACTTTGTTTTTCCAACTTTTGGAATCACTTTTTATGATTCTGAAAAAGGACACTCACTTCTTCAGGCATGTCTGGTCTTTCTGAAATCATGATAGTCTTCTGTAACTAGTTTTTCTAGCATTATCTGGGTCCTCTTCTCACCAGCAGAACTTCACTACAGTCTTTTTCAAACTGCACCTCCAGCAGCACAACTGTACACAGGCATCTAAATCAGATCCCTGAGTCTGTTTACATAAAATCAAGATTGCAGGGAAATTACTAAGTTGCTGCAAAGCCAGTTGAACAGGACATGAGAAAATTCTGGCCGTGACAGACAAGGTGAGAAACAAAAGAAAACTGTTGTAAGCAGCACTAAGATAGTGCTTATTTACGCAGGTAGTAATGGAACATCTCCCCTATAAAGACAGACTGAGAGAGCTGAAGCTATTCATCCTGGAAAAGAGAAGGCTCTGGGGAGACCTAATAGCAGTATTTCAGTATCTAAAAGGGAGCAGTAAGAAAGAAGGGGACAGACTCCTTAGTGGGATCTGTTGTGGTAGGATGAGGGAAATAGTTTCAAACTGAAAGAGGAGAAATTTAGATGGAATATAAGGAAGTTTTTTTTACAATTAGTGTTGTGAGGCTCTGGAGCAGTTTGCTCAGAATGGTGGTGGATGCCCCATCCTTGGACATTCAAGGTCAGGCTGGACGGGGCTCTGAGCAACCTGATGTAGCTGTAGATGTTCCTGCTCACTGCAGGGGAGTTGGATCAGATGACCTGTAAGGGTCCCTTCCAACTCAATTCTATGATTTTATGATTCTATGACTCTATGGTAATGGATGTTAATATGAGAGCCAACCGAACCTATAAACCATGGAAGGGAAAGGTTGATCTTCTGGTGACTGCAGCTGACAAGGCTGCCAGCAGCCAACACCTATCCCACAGCCCTGGACAGGAGCAGGGCAGTCCCATCTCCCCAGAGAGGTACCACCCTGGAGACAGGGTGAAGCCAGGCCAGGATGCATGCCCGTGAGTGAGGATGAGTCACAGGTCAGTGAAGCCATGACTGTTTACAGGCCAAGCTCCAGGACATTGGGTTCTGTGGCTGCTGGGGTCCATAGGCAGAGCTTCAGCCAAAAGCTCACAGGGACTGAGTCTTGGCCCTGGAAGCACCCCACATCACCCAAACACAAAGCACTACTTTGCCAAGAAGCCAAATCCTCCCATATTCTACACTTTGTATGCTGCTCACACAGAAATGCAGTTAATGTTCTTTGTGTGAACAAACATTCTTGCTCAAGGTGCTTATTCATTACTCATTTTACAAACTAAGTTAAATGAGTAAAACAAATCCAAACCTATTTGCAGTACATCTTTTTACTGTGGCATCCTAGTACTTGCCAGTTTTTAATTTATTCACCCTCATAATTAAATTTGTGAGTTAGGAAATCCGTGTTAACTGTATTCTGCCTCTAAGAAATGGAAATGCAGAGATAATGAAGACTTATGTGCCTATATTTAATTCTTAAATCCTCAAAACCATTTTTTAGAATCTACCAACTTCAGAAAAAAGTATTTTTATCAGGTGCATAAAATCTCAGCTTATAATATTTTCATAGACACCAAGACCCTATAGCATCCGTCCCGTGAATTAAACCGTATAGTTCAGTTATTTATTAACAGTGAATCAGCTAAGACTAGAAAAGACCAAAATCCTCATGTAAGACGTTTAGCAAGCAACAATACTGCTGCACCCTTCTGATTTGAGCACACACCTCAAATATGGAGCCGATGTGGGAACAGATCTGAATCTCTCATCATATTCATCTGCCTAGATCAATATTTTTATCTCCGAGCTTTGCAGTATCTTGTGCATGAAATTAATGTTAATGAAAGGACTCTGACAAATTCCAGTGTTTGCCTAATATAAGAGCCTGGATAATTGGTTGTTCCTGTAGTTTCCCTTCTGTATTCTAAGGAAATATTTTAGTTTATGGAGTAGTAATTATCAGTATTATTAGTAACTTCAAAAAGACAGAGAATGCTCTCACACTGAAAGATACACGTGAACAACTGGTATACTTTCGAATCTAGTAAGAAAATGTGAACTTAAATATATTTCATAGTTGAGGAGGTATATGTGTCGGGCTAGTGATTCTGAATTAAAATTTTAAAGTAAATTTCCTTTCTCAGCTATGTGCATTTGTGTGTTTGGGTGTTAGGCTTTTTTGTGTCATTTATTTCTTTGTTTCACAAAATCTAGTGCAGCAGTCTTTAGCTTTATCATAGTTTTCTGGGAAGCTGACGAGGAGTTTCTTGACTTCCTATCATGTGATACTTGCATTACGTTCTCTTAGTCATAGGGGGAGAAAGGTAATTCCACTACATGGTATTGTTTTTTTAGAGCACACTGTCATTTACCATGACATTACATTTACCATGTAGGAACATTTACAAGTAGACTGACTTGTTAAATTATCTGCCTCAAGAAAATTACTTCTGTGTCTAAAGGACTTCACTTGAGAGGCATCAAGAAATTTGCTACAGACTAGCAATGGCATAAATTTGAATTTTCTCTCAGATGATATTTTTTAAAAATTATATTAAGGAAGAGTTTCGAAACTTCTATTTTTAAAACATTTTAAAAATATGTAAATTACATAACTCAGAGATAAAAATAGCATATTTATTTAAATTTTGCACTTATATCTTCCTGTGATAAATTTTACTGGGTCAGTAAGGAGGAAAAGCATGATGCTTCACAGAAAATGGAGACTAAATGCAGCTCAAAACGAGATACGAAAGGCTTGAACTCCAGCACCAAGGAAGAATATCTGAAGTTTCCATTTTCATCACAATTAGGTGCAGCTGCATGGATGGGTGATCATGGAGCCTTCTTATGTAACTGAAATACCTACTATATCACACTGCACAGAAGGAGTGGGAAAAAGAAGGGAGCCCATCATGTGTGTACATGTTCTTGGTAAACTTAACACTCTCAGTTCACGTTAAATTTTAGAATTGACACAGAATTTGTATTCAGTGCTGTAAAAACATGGTAAATCTCAAGATAAATCTGTGTAGGCCAAATATTCAACATGTATTACATGAAATGAATACACGTCTGTGCTAAGGTCATGCCTATTTTATGTAACAGAGAGGAGATCTGCAGAAGGACATTTTTCTCTGAAAAGCTTGAATTGTAGAGCTGAATCTCAAATAGCAGTTTTGGAATAGCCTCTACGTTGTGTAGGACCTTGTTGAATTATTCGTTTCCTTAAAGCCATATATAATTTATGAAACAAGAGCTACTTGACTGCATTAGTGGCCCTGCCTGTGGTGGGGGGGTTGGAGATTCATGATCCTTGAGGTCCCTTCCAACCTGGGCCATTCTGTGTACGTGTGTGATTATCAGAGAGCAGATCAGTGAATTTTATTAGTTTTGGGAAGGAAAGGGCTTTTTTTTTTTTTTTTTTTTTTTTTTAATTTGAATTTAAAGTTTCAGTAATGAAAAGATGTTTAAATGATGAGTTTTATTTTGCTATAATTTTGAGGACAAATGTTTTCAAATCTGGTTCCACTGAAACATAAGAGAAAAATGTAAATGCACAAGTTTAAATTTTGTACAGAAGAAAAAAATAGCCTTTGACACAAAATATAATGTATATATACCTCAAGATTTGAATCACAAGTCTTTGGTTGTATTCTCTCCTAATTCAGGCATGGAAAACAGCCTTTGAATTAATGCGGTTATAATTGCTTTGACAAGGTTATAAATCTGCCTAAGTGCACTAGGCTTTATTTACTTCTCAGAGGATTAATTATACCACAAACATTTGCTTATGGAATAAGTTAATAAGATGAACATAGGATAATACTAATATTTTAAAATACAATAAAAATACACTGTTTAATTTTCTTCCAGGAAAAGAGTACTCCTTTTAAGATGCTCAAGAAGCATTAAATGTAATTCAAAACAAATACCATAAACCCAGGCAAACTCACACAGTGTAGGTAATCTTCTACCATTCATTTCCCAAGTCTTCAGTGGACATTTAGTAGTTAGTAAAACTATCCATGATTTTCTTCACTTAGTGTCTTTAATATAGAGCCACTACTGAGTACATAGGTTTTTAAACAGGATTTTCTAAAGAAGTTTTTTTTATATGCTGCTGATGTGAGATTTCACTTATGAAAATTTCAGAAACAACTTCAAAATACTATGATGAGGAGTGGAAGAATACAATACCAGCAGCTTTGGTAGTAATAGTTCTTAGCAAAACAATCTACGTTGGCTACCAAAAGTAAAATTAAGAACTACAGGAGAGAAGTGAAATGCCCACCTTACTCAGTGAAATACGTATTATTGAAAAAGGAGAGAGAGAATTACACCAAATTTTATGTTTCTTTTCTGCTTTTATGTAGCTTTTGCACATACTCACATGGAGATGATAAATTGACCCATATGCTGAAAGAAACATGCTTGTTTCAGTATGATTGGGAAGGATGTGATGTGTAGCTTGTTTTTTGTTTTTTTTTTTTCCAAAGGGAATGACCATACATGTTTGGTACATTTTGTTAAAGCCAACCTTTCTTCTGCCTTTCTGTTTCATGTATTTTTTTTTTTTTTTCAACTTTCCACCTTTTCTGCTTGTTCTATATCTTTTCTACTTTAGGATATCTACTCTGTCTCCTATCTTACGCAGATGAATGTATCTGCACAGGCAATTCTACCACAGGTAGACTTTCTAGGAAGAACCTTGTCCAAAATCTGGCCCTAGAAGTGATGATAGGAAGATATAAGGAAGTCAAGAGCATCTGCTTTGTTTAGCACTCCTCGGCCTCTTGCATTTCTTGCTTTTCCTCTGTCTTCAGAAGCTGGCTTAGAGCTACATTAAAAGGTGAAGGGTTTTAAAACAGTGTAATGTTTGAACTACTGAATGATACAGCTGCCTCCTAAATATTTTAACTTTTATAATAGCGTTTTTTTTTTTTTTTCAAAATAAAGAATAAAAATAAACATAAAAACATAAAAACCAAAGAGAAATCGTGAACTAAGTCCATTCTGATTTTAGCTTTGCTGATATTTCTCTAGAAAATCTCCCAGTAAGTCAGTGGAAGACTTAGCGATTATTTAAATGTTAATTGAAAAAAAATTTAGAAAAATATAGGGAGCAATCCTGTTATCAAAAATAAGACACCATGACCTAAACACCATTTTTTTAGAATTAGATTCTACTCTCAGAGGCTCTCATCACCAACAAAATCTCATCTCATGTACAGCAAATATGAACTGGGCATGAGTCTATCATCACATCGTTATTCATAAAAGGGGGATACTGGTACCATATGCTATATACAAAAAAGTCTTGAAGTGAGTCTGTAAGGAATCCGATAAACTGCACATTGACTTTGTTTCAGTTAAATGTCTTTATTTTCTTTGTGATATTCCAATTTTAAATACTGCTGCAGCTGATGAGTGGAGTCACATGCAGTGTAAAAAAATAAAATATTACGCAAATATCAGTGAGCCTAGGCAATTACAACTTGAAAGGATAAATGTTATTAGTATATTTATGATTTAAAGACATATGGTGCAGAGTTGAGCTGTGGGAAATTAGAAAAACACAGTTGGCAAGCAATCTCTCTATTTTGGTTAATAAGACATTCAAGATTGCACATGCTATTTCAGAGCTCAGTTTGATTACACAAGAAATCTAGAAGATGGATAAGGTTAAGTTTTTGCACACACTGGACTCATTCCTCAGCTGTCAGCACAGAGGTCTGGAGATGGATGCCCTGTTTTCTTCCTTGGCACAATTCCTTTCCCAGTTTCCCTTCCCAGTCTGCAGCAGAAGAGCGATTCTGCTTTTATTTACTTGCTTAAAGGCAAGCTCATGGGATCACAAGACTTTCTTCAGATTTCCTGGCTGTGCTTTTTTCCCCTCCCCAAAATGCATACCCATGGAGGCCTTTCTGTGAATAATGGCAGGAAATGGAAACTGCTGCTGACCACTCTGTGATCTTGCTTCATTCCTTGGACGAACTTTCTGCTGAGCATTAAGGCCAGCGATTTGCCCAGACTTGTCCTTTTACTCTAGACTCAAAACCATCATTTCTATAGCGCTGCATAGTAGAACAAACTCTTAAAATAGCTCTATATTTTGATCTTATAAAGTATATCTTTTTAAGCTCAAGACAGATTTGAAAAACAGTAGTGGAAGTTCAGCTTTGTTTAATTCAGTAGGAATCTGTTCTTCAGGATCTTTCTATTCACATGTTCTGTTCTCTAAACCATCTCACTTGGGGTTATGTTTCTGAGTAAGAGTATTAGCTTATTTTCAGTTATATCTCACTACTGCTGATCTGCAAAATCATTGTCATATTTGACTTCTGCTATCAACTCAGTCATTTCAATAACTCAAAGTCCAGTAATCAAAAGTCTGTGACCAGATATGCAAGTAGCATTTGGCCACCGCAATAAAACACTGAAACTGTGTCTGCAAATTGTATTGTACTAAGCTTATTTGACTAGAATAAAACCATCTGTATTCCAGAAACTTAACCATTAATATGAGAGAAATACAACAGTGGAGCAGCAGTTGTAAAATGGCAGTGGAATATACCTGATAAAGGTACATTGTTATGATTGTGTATAATGTTAATGGAAGAACACAGTTTAGATAGAAGTCTGATGGCTGGTACATTGACAGAATAGTGTGTGTGTATCATTTGTGGTAGTCATTGGTAAGGATTGTTAAAATCAGAGAAAAAATGACACAAATTGGGATTATGACAGAGACTCAAGCACAAGCACAGGCAAAACTGAAGTTAAATAAATTATAATTTCATTTGAAGTTTCCTGGTTAAAGTGTTTTTTTTTATGCATATGACCAGGAGAATAAAAATATCCATGTACTTCTACCACGTTGAAAGAAGAGAGCAACAATGCTTAAACAATTCTGGAACAGATTGTGTAAATTTTAGTTTCTCCTGAAGCGACGATGTATTCAAATGGAATTTATATATATATATATATATATATATTTACCAATTCTGCAGTAGTAACTTTAAAGAATTTAGAAAGAATTTAAAAACTTTAAAGAATTTAACTTTAAAGAATCAGCAGGTTCTAACTATCTTTTGCATACTTTTTTTTTTTCATTTCTGAATTATTTGGACCAGTCTCTGAAATTTTGATATATAGTGCTTTTCGTAGTAATGATAAGTATGATTTCTGTTCCAGGTAGTGACTAACACATAGAAATTTCATGATATTCTAGATGCCCATCATTATCCTGACAGATCCTGAATCTAGAAACATGAGGTTTCCCATAGATTGTCTTATATATTTTCTAGTCCAATGCATATCGGATACCTGCTGAAATCTATAATAGTACTACTACTTCTATTGTTGAAACACGGGTACTGAGTTTGGATTAAAACTTGCACAGACTTAGTGTAGTGGAATGATTTAAATTTATTTTCACATATCCAAGATCAGTTTTCTCCCACTGTATTTATTGCAACTTGTCAAAGTCCAGTGATTGTGTATTGCATAGCTAGAACAACTTATGTATATCCTGGTTTAGATGGCAGACTAAAGCAAAATGATTATGTATTGAAAACCAGCACTATTTCCATTTCAGGCAGTGTGCACAAATATGATGCTTATATGTCTTTGACTATTCATAAGACATAGTAATAGGGAAAAAGATGTAAAAAGGTCCAATCTGCATGCCTCATCGTACATGAAATAAAGCCTGTCTGGATTCTGTGCAATGGTATCCTTACAGTGTATTCCAAACAGCAAAATGATAATAATAATAGTTATAAAATCAATCAGCGATCAGTTTACTAAAGCTTTCTACTCAGATCCCTGAGATTTTCTGATGCTCAAGCAAGCATCTTGCTTACTCTTGCTATTAAATAACATACTTCTGTGATTTATTTCATTGCTTTCTAATTAATACAGTATACCAAGTGAGAATGTTTGATCATATGAGGGTTGAATCTCCATACAGGCAAGTAACATGCCAGCAGTAATGGAAGGCATATATGAAATACTTGTGAACTGCATGAATCAATCATGCAAGTGTCAGCAGACATTGTTCTTTGTTTTCTTTAATCTACCTTAACTGTGAACAAATCATCAAATGTTTAATATGGTCAATGGCAGATTTGAATCTAAACTTGCAATTGAAATTCCAAAATGCTCAGTAGAATTGTACTGACCAGAACAGCTAACTATATAATTCTTGTCAATCATGTGACTAGGATAGTGTATTGGCTTCATGTATTTTTTCTTTAATCAAAAGGAAATTAATCCTCCCCCTCCACACCTCCAACTGACTGTGTATTCAGAATTCTTCAGATTGTTTATTGGAAACGTCAGCTTATCTTGTCTGAATAGAGCAAGAGCATTTCTACCATATGTAGTCCCTGAATATGCAGTAGTTGTGCACAAATTCAGTGGAAACAAAACAGTTTTTGTTTTGTTTAACCATTTGACATTTTCTTTAAATTTGCATAATTAATAACCTAATTAGACTGAGATTAATACACTTATTTTTACACTCAATAGAAAGAATATTTAGCCAAAGTAGTATCCAAAGTTATATTGCATTGATGTTTTTCATTTAAGGCTAGTCAACTGCTTCTCAGGACTATGGACCAGAGGCAAAGAAGAGGCAAAGGTTCTGTTGTTCTAAGCAGTTATCTAGAAACCAAAATCTTTCCTACACCTGGAGAATCTTCATTTTCTCCAAGTGCCAGAGTTTTCGGCAGACAATTCCTAGGGGAGCCTGTCCTTTTATTTCTTGTCATGTACAGCACTGTTGAAATCTTGACAGAATTGGGAAACTCCATGAACCTAACTAGTTGTGGTACTTGCAGAGAGAATTCTCAAGGAAATACACAGGCGAGTGATCTTGTGTTGCCTCTAGTGGAACTGGCCGTGTTTACCAGCTGCTGTCCAGAAGCCAGCTAGTCATTAACACAGCTCTGCTGAGGCAAGATGTTTTAGTTTGGGCATAAGGCCATACTAAAATGGATCTATAGCT
Source organism: Tragopan temminckii (assembly GCA_028571105.1). Classification (NCBI taxonomy): domain Eukaryota; kingdom Metazoa; phylum Chordata; class Aves; order Galliformes; family Phasianidae; genus Tragopan; species Tragopan temminckii. The sequence continues at coordinate 44,760,247 of JAOWBP010002052.1, read as the reverse complement.
TCCAGACCACATCTGGCTTGTGTCTGTGAGCTCAGAGAGCTGGCAGAGGAACTCTCAGATGTCTTAGGCAAATGTGTGGGGCAGATTTATATATGCTTCTTTGGATCCTGCAGGGAAGACAGGCATCCTGTTAGATAAGCATATAATGTTTAACCCCAACTAAAACACAGTAGGGGAGAGAAATACAACCTCATAGGTCAGTTCTGAACATTCTAAGGCCTATTCTGAAATCCCTCAGCTTCTTGGGATTATTCATAGTCCTCATTGCCAAGTTAGAGGGGAAAATTCTTTTACTTGAAACTATTCCATGTCAAGGTGGACTAATTGCAGAGAGAAAAACTAAGCTCATCCAATTGTGTAACATTCAGAGTTGCTTGTGTGTTGTTAAGTGTTTCACACAAAATGAGACAGCTTTGATAAGACATAATGAGTCTCCATCTGGAATAGATGTAGCTTTTAATAGTCTGCATATTTCTTTGTATGATAAGTAAGAGTTGCAAACAGGAATTTAACAGAAAAATATTGTAGAAACTATACTGTAATTTGCTTGTGTCAGTATAAATACCTAGGTTTTTTGTTCATTAAAATGAAAAGTTTAGGAACAATATTCAGAGGAATACACAGAGGAAACACAGCAGTTATTTGCTTGTCAGAGATTTATACAGCTGAGTAGTAAATCTGTTTCTTTTCATTATGCCAACTCTAGTTATGGACTCAGGGTTGAATCCTGCAGTAGCGCTTTTAACCTATATCAATTCTGCATTTTGCCCAAGGCTCTCATGCAAATTTACAGTATTTCGAGAACTAAAAGCTCAAAGTGGCCTTTATGAAACAATTTAATAGCAAATACCTACAAGAATGTTTGCCTTTGAACACTTAATACAAAGAACTCCCTAGCAGCCAATGTGACAGGCTCAATTCTGCAGTCTTTAAAGTGGTAACCATGCCATTCCTATTGGCTTTCATAATGTAAGTAGAGCACGATCAACTCCTTTGTGAAATTGTGCATGAATATAAAGTACCTGACACGTCTGACTTGCATTCTTCTATGGAGTTTAATACCCTGCAGCACCACTTAAACCTTGAGAGCTGTTATTCTTCTAATGTCTTTCCCACCATCAGGAAGCTGTCCTTAACATGGTACTTTGGCTAATTCCACAAGTTTATAATGCAGTTTTGCATTTGAAACACATTAATTTGGGATTAAATAGAATAATGAATGCTGAATGTACATGGAGGAGAATATATATTTCCTTTTGTTTTAACATTGAATATAATAGCTTCACAGGAAAGTGTTCTCAGGTGCTATTTGATTACAGAACCAAGGTACCATTGCAAAATGATGTAAAAGTACTTCAGGCAAAAGAATATATCTGCTTTCAGTTGTATACTTACACTGAATGAAGGGAAAGTTTGAATAACATAAAAAATTACCTAACTTAAGAACCTTGAGAAAACTTCCACTGACATGAATCTGTGCAGTCCTTTTCTCTTATTACGTACATTTATAATGTTTTAGACACGAGGCAGTCATCTATTTATGCTAAGCAGACATGGCACTGGGAGACCACCATACACTGTTTATAAAATACATTGTGTATTAAGCGTGTGTTAAAGCAGGAAATGTGCAGGAAGAAATTGAAGAGTCTTGGTTAGAAGAAAGTGATTTTTTCCTTTCTGTCATAGTGTGTGGTGGTTTTCTGCTTTTGATCAAGTAGATAAGGCCAGCAGGTTCCAGTGAAACATATGTTTGAAAAAATATATTAATTACTGGAACCCTAAAAGGCTGTATTCTAAGCTTCTTGTTTCAAGATATGCAAGAGCTTGGGCAGAGTCTGGCTGGTAAGTTTATGTGGAGGTAAAACAGAATCTGGTTCAAACTATGTATCTGCAACCCACAGTAAAAGGATTGGCAATAGGTGCAGTCCAGCCACCTGTAGAAAGAGAGATGCCACATTTTGTTATTTAAACTTGAACTATGTCTTCCTGATGCAGGGAATGAATAGACGTGTTTTGCTGCTGCAGCATATAGCTGACGTTTGTCAAAGTCTGATGGTGTATTTCAGGGGAAATGGATGTTCATAACTGCACACTCTGTGCCTACAGTTTAAACTGGCACAATAACCCCAAATACTGCAATTGGATTGTGGATCTTTAAATTAAAACTTTAGGTGGATGTTCAGAATTATAGAGAATAATTTACGATCAAATTAAAGCTAATAAATGTGGTTTTATTCATGGAAAAAATCCAGAATATGTGCTATGCTGTAAGAAAAATATTATTTTACTATTTACTTCTATGAAGTGTGAAACTGCATGCATTTTTTGGACAATTTTTTTTATGAGCATAACATTTGGCTGCACAATTGTACAGGAAAGATAGGATTACTAAGTTCTAAGACAAGAGCACCATGTTTCACTCTGAGATAAACTTCGTTCAAAGGATAAAGTGTAGCTTTACTATAAAATTTGTGTACAGAGGAACATGTAGTTGCAAATCCCTAGGGATAGATCAGTAAGCTGGTTTGATTCATTCATAATACCTTGTTTTCCAAAGTGTAAAACTTACTGATGTTTTCAGAATAGCTGAAGTTGGAAGGGACCTCTGTTCTCTAGTGCAACAGATGATTCTTCACTAACCTCAAATGACTCAATTTATAATCATCCTATTTCTTAAAAGTAATAAATAGATTTGAAGAAGAGTTGGAAGGATAAAAAAAAAAACAAAACAAAACAAAGCAAAACCTCCATATTTTAATAATAGGAAGAGGAAATAGGCAGCTCTAATTGTGTCATTAGAATAGTGGGAAGAGAGGGAAAGCTAACTGTCCATGCTTACTTTTAGTGAAGAAGATGAAGTTTGTCAGTAAGCTGGGAATTGATAAACAGTCTAGAATTGTATTTTCTTGTGTGCTGCTTCGGTTTTGTAATTGTTTCCATTACAACTTCAGCAGAAACAAACTCTTTTATCCTATATCTTGAAAAACATTGAAAACATCTCAGTAACCTGAAAATATGTAGTGTAACTCTCAGAGCAGTAGAGCAAGGTCAGCTCAAATTGATGAGTAAAATAAGTATAAATTAACCTGGATAATTTTTCCTGAAGAGATTATGGAGAGTTCACAGAATGCCTTCCAGCAGGTCATTGCATGTAGCAGAGGGGAAAGAGGAGAGAAGCAACAAACATCTGGGGAATGTACATTATCCAAGTAACACAACTGGACTTCAGGGAGGATGTCTACAGTGTGCTGGCTGGGTTTCTGTGTGGCACATCCAGCAACAGCTGCTAAAGGTGCAGCTACTGCCAGATGACACTATGGTCTGTGGAAATTGAATGTATGGGGTAGAGGAATTACTGCAGGAGAGAAGCAAAACGGAGCAGCAGGAGAGGAGCTGCCTCTATACCCTGTTCCAGGAATAAATATTGTTGTTAATGAGCTCATTCCTATTTCACTATTCCAGGGAATTAGGTGCTAATGCACCAACAATTGACCCTTCAGTTGCACAATACTTTTGCAAGATTTTATTTTGAGAACTGTGATATGTTCTCAAAGGTAGACAACTTGCCCTGGCTGAGGGCCACTCTCTACCCCTCCATGCTGACTGCTTCTGTATGCTAACCATAGAGACTTTTACAAATTTGACTGTGTAATGGATAGGCCAGATAACTAAAGATGGCCTAAATATACTACCACAAACCATCACAGCCAGTAGATTGTTTACATGAGAGGAGATAGATGAGTAGTTATCTTGCATACATGGGTTTGTAGATGCTAGGGGGCTGAAGACAGATTTTGCAGAACATTCCATGACTGAAGTGATTTAAATAACAGCTCTGTTCTTACCCTCATTCATTCTTGCTTTACATTCAGTTATTCCTCCTAAGATTGAAAGGAAAGCCTGCAGGTGAAATCCTGAATCTTGTGAAATGTGTGATCATTTTCCCTCATTGGCTGTAATGAGGACAGATTTTCACATTTGAAGCTTAAAAAATCAGTTACAATAAGGAAGTTAAACATTTAAATGTTTCTCGTTGTTTTTAAAGGTAGCAGTGAGTTTTATGAGGTCTAGTTTACAAAGAATTATTGTATGGAAGCATTCAGTTATATACATTTAATGTTACCATTCCCCACTTCACTACAAAATTCAAAAATCAACTTTTTTTTTTTTTTTTTTTTTGTGAGAAAAGGGTCTAATTATAACTTGTATTTAACTGCATTGAGAAGTGTTAACAATACAGGCAAGAGCACTTCCAATACATTACATGTGGAATCAATTTTAGGACTGAAATCAAGTCATGCTAGTTATTATGTAGAGTAGCAGAAGACTTTAGCACAAGTAGGTCTCCCATTTTTGAGCCATCCCAGTGATGTATTTGCTTTCATGCCTTTATTTAAGATTTTATGTATGGAGCATTTTATTTACATTTGTAATCGAAAAAGTAATTGTAAAAATGAAAGCACTTGTTAAGCCAAAAAACTCTTAAGAACCAACATAGCAGTTCCTAATAGGTTTAAGTAAGATAAGAAATTCTTGCTAGCCATCCTAAATATGAAGTATAATTTCTCATTTCAAATCTTTCCCTATCTTTCAAAAAATCTGGTAAGGAAATTATTTTTGTGTGAACAGCGGGGAGAAAATCTATACCTAAAAGAACGTATGTTACAAGTGACAGATGTTCAGGTCACAGATAGTATCAACATAATGGAAATCAGAGAGTACAATTTGCAGTTTAGCTACATCCATCAACTTGGGTTTTTTTGTGTTATTGCATGAAGTACTTTGACTAATGACCAGGAACATGGGATACTGCTAGTCTATTTTCACAGCATTTATAGTAAAATCATAGAATCATTAAATCTAGAAAGATCAATAAGTCCAACATCAACCTGTAACCTCTAGAGCATGTCACTCAGTGCGACCCCTGCTATGTTCTTCAAAACCTCCAGGGACTGTAACTTCACCACTCCATGGGCATCCTTTTATAATGCCTCACTACTCTTTCTGAGAAGAAATGTTTCCTAATATCAAACCCGAACCTCCTCTTGTGCAACTTGAGGCTGTTCCCTGTCAGTTTATCACTGTTACCTGGGAGAAGAGGGCAACTCCCACCTCACCACATCCTCTTTTCAGGAGGTTGTAGAGAGTGATAAGGTCACCCTTCAGCCTCCTCTTCATGTGTAAACTTTGTTTGCCATTGTTTTGCTATATATATATATATGTATATATATATTCTTTCATAAAACCACATTGTTCCTAACTTAGTTTCTGAAGCAAGGACTGTACTTTGATTCAAGCAGCAAAAACCAGTAGTTGGTGGAAAATTATGTCTTTGAGCATGATAGACTGTCACGTGCATTTTACTGTCTAACTGAAAATAGAAACTGTGTATTACAAGGAACATTCTGACGTTCACTTGGTAGGTGTAGTAGAAATGCTAGGTCATGGCCTGAACCAGTGATTGAGCAGGTGGTGGGAAAGCAGGGCCAACCCAAGGAGCTCAGGTGCATGCAATGTCCCTGAGTGACTGGAAGGGGTGGAGCCAGGATCCACAGCTTCCCAGACCTCATTTAAGGGTTGGCAGTGGAGGTAAGGTTCTCTATGTTTACCTGTGACCTTCTAAGAGTAAGGAGCTGGTGGGTTTTTTTTTTTTCCCTCTCTTCTTCTCTCCCTTCCTTCTTTGTTTCTGTGGTTGTGGCTTCTGCATTTGGGCTTGTCCTCGTTTGCCATAGCCAAAGGCTAACCTTGCTATTATTATTGTAATTTTCATCACATTTTAGCGTTACAGGTAGGTCTTTTTCCAGAATATTCTCTTTATGTCTTCAGTGAATGAAACCTAACTTCCAGTAGCACAATTGTTTTCTTCAAAGGACAATTTGAACCTTTCCACTACCTGCAAGTTAGAGCAATCAATTGTCTCTCTTCACACCCATTACTAAAGATAAGTAGCTATTGGTTCTACAAGTAAAGTAATCAGTGGAATGAGAAATCATAAATAAATAGCTATGGAAGCTGTGCTTTATTTGTTTGTGCTAAATATTCTTTGAGATATTTGTATGAACATCATGCATGTACAATATTAATCTTACCTGTGGACTCTGACACTAGAAGGCTGTGGCTGGTTTTAAGAAGCATTATCAGCTATAGATGTTTTAGCACTTCCTGCTAAAATCTAATAAGAAAAACATGTCTGGTGGTAGCTGGCCTATAGCATCTGTAAGTAATTCTAAGGTAGAATTGGTAAAGTTGTAAGGATGGAAGTGGCAGGGATAAACGAATTTGTCCTCTGAGCTAAAATTTATGAAAGTCAAAACTTTTGACCTGCTGTAAAGAACAGTGAGTACCAGGGGTAAGGAGAAGGGCTAAAGGGAAATTGCTTATAACTGACTATAAGCAGATCTTTATTTTCAGTTTTCAGACTGCATACGTGTTTGCCAAGAGCACTGCAAATTCAGCAGAACATACATCTGAAGCAACTGTTTCTTCAATGTAGATTAGTCACTTTGTGTCTTCAATTTTTCTCCATTTTACAAGTACCATGTTTTGATTTATTGAAATAACATTATGGTTGTTTCACAGTGTGTTTTTCTACTTACTGTTTGAAATGTAAACCTTATATATCAGAAGACAGAGAGATTATACCATCTTTAATCAAATTTCTGAGTTTTATTAGTATTGCAAATATGAATGATGATGTTCCCAGGGACTGGGAACAGGAGAGTAGAATTCTGCATTTATATTCAAATAGCATCAGCTTCAAGTTTTCTGCGGGTAGAGGATTAAAACAATGTGACAGAACACTTCTATGTAGTGGGGTCGGACTTAAGGTACAATGGAGGCTATGCTTCTATTCGGAAATGATTTATTATCTCTGAGGATTTTAGGGTGGAAAGCATAATAGCCACATAGAATAGCAACATATTGCTAACTTACTTTGTTTTCTCAGTTTTAACTTGTTTGTTTGGTGCTCTTACTAGACAGAGTAGAACTTTGCTAATGTTATCCTATGAGATAGTCAAGTCTTTGTATGTAGATTAATTAAAGTGTAATGGTAAGGTCAGTTCTTTTGTTGTTGCTCTGCTTATCAACAACAAGATTAATTTTCAAATTGTAATGTGTTTCTTGAAAACAGCAGTACTAAGTTACCATTAACAGAAAAAAAAACAATGTACTGCTTTAATTTCAATGCTAGAAAAGCAATGGAAAAAGTTTGTTTTTTAAGTCAACTGGTATCTTATTAATGAAGATCCCTGATCCCAAGATCACAACTGTGATAATCAGATGAATAACTGCATCAATGGATAAGGGAAGAGACACTGTCATCTATCTGGACTTCAGTAAGGCCTTTGACATGATACGCCACAATATCATACTTTCCAAATTTCAAAGAAGGATTTGATGGGTGGACTGTTCAGTGAATGAAAAACTGGTTGCAGGATCAAATTTAGAGCACGCTGGTCAATGGCTCTCTGTCTGGATGGAGATCAGTGACAAGTGGTATCCCTCACAGATCAGTGGTAGGACCTGGGCTCTTTAATATCTTCATCAGTTGCATCAACAGTGGGGTTGAATGTACCCTCAGCAAATTTGCAGATGACGACACCAAGCTGTGGGGTGTGGTTGACGTACCTGAGAGACAGCATGCCATATGAAGGGATCGAGACTGGCTCAAGCAGTGGGCCTTGCACCTGGGTTGAGGAAACCCCTGCTACCAATACAAGCTGGGGGTGAAATGATTGAGCACAGCCCTGCTGAAAAGAACCTGGGGGTACTGGTAGATGGTAAGCTTGATGTGAGCAAGCAATATGTCCTCACCACTCAGAAGGCCAACTGAATCCTGGGCTGCATTAAAAGATGTGTGGTCGTCAGGTGAAGGGAGGTGATACTGCCTCTCTACTCTGCAAAAATGATCCAAGGGATGGAACACCTCTCCTATGAGGACAGGCTGAGAGAGCTGGGGCTGGTCAGTCTGGAGTAGAGAAGGCTCTGTGGAGACCTGGACGTTCACAAACACGAGATTTTTCTAAGCAAATGATCAGTGATTTTTAGCAGAAGGTTATTAAAATTAGTGGGACTGTCAGACTTGCTTCTAAGCTAAGAATGTTGTATGTTATAGGCTATACTTAACAGTCCTAATTAGTAGTCATGGTAAATTTGAGGGTCATCATATTTTTGCCTGTCATCTCAGCAATGCTAACTGATGCTCTGCTCACCCTTCTCCCGAAAGTGTTTCAACCTCAGTGCAAGAAGAATCTATATATAACTTCCAACCTAATTTAATTTTATGTATATAGGAGGATACACAGAAGCATTATTCTTTGTCTTGGTCTTGAAGCTGCTGTTGTCCATCTAATGAGAATGCAAAAACTTAAGAGTATTTCACTTTTCTTGCAAAACAATGATTTTCTAGCACTAAATGATGGTCAAAATCAAGTCCCTGAAGTTTTGATCTACAGACTTTGTTTAATTAATTTAATGATTTTCAGCCTGGAAAAGTGAGGTATGCTCATATTCAGGAGTATACCTTGTAATACACTTCTTTCCTCAAATACAACTATTTCTAACAAAAAGATGAGCATTTTGTTAAAATATGATCATTCTCTAGTAGGAATGCTTTGAAGTCAAGCGTTTATGCATAGTTATATTTACAAATGTCTTACACAAATATATTACTTCCCAAGATGTATGTTATGCTTCAACAAAATGATTAGTTATGAAATTGTGCATTAATAAAAACAGTTGGTTCTCTTTGTAGCTCAATTCCCTTTGCCCTCACGTATATACAGTGATGTCAAATAGCTCTCTGCAGTACTTTTGAATAACTATAACTATGTTATAACCATAATATGTGAATTTATATTATGCATGAAAGGTCATGGCCTATGAGGAAGTCAGTTTCTTTTCATGCTTGTAGCCCTTAAGAGTTAGCTCTTATGGAAGTGAGGTAAAAGGAAAAACAGGCATTGCAAGGAGTATGATTTAACACCTTGATCCCATAAAAAAAAACCCACACATATATTACAAGACATTTGGTGAATAATGGAAAAACATACATGAAAGTTTCCCATAGATCAAGGAAAATGTGAATTCCAACATCAAATAAGGGCCTGGATCTCATAAATGAAAAGTTTAAAAAAAAAAACAAAACAACTGTATAATGCTGATAAGAGATCATCCATGTCAGACAGCAGAATTTCCCTCTCTCTTTATTAGTGTGAGAAATGGAAACATTTACATTTGCATCTCTTATTCAAAATGTACTAGTGTTAAATCATTGTAGAACTTGTAGAGAAATAACAGACATTTAACAATTCTAACATGTCGCAATTGGCATGATTTTAAGAGATATTTCTTCTCTTTATTTTGTATTTCAGCTAAAAACACTCTAGCATGGACATTATCAGTAGTATCATTATAGCACTACTTTTTTAGTAGTAATTCACCTACATCTATCCTTAGCTCCCTCAATCTCTAAACGATTGAAAAAAAAGAGGGAGAATCTCTTATTCAGAATCACAGGAGCTCAGTTCAGGAAGTCAAGTTCATTGTCAGGCCCCTGAGAGTCATTCTTACTACATGTTTCTTTCCAACAACGTTTTATTTTTTGCTACTTGCAAACCTTTACAAAATAGCCCGGGGGAAACCTTGAATCAAAATGGCTTTCATTTATCTTTCCTTCAGCAGCAGCATGAGCCTGTGTTTGGAAATAGATCCTAACTTTATTTTAAAAATTACATGAAGTTTTATTTATAATATTTCTAATTACAGAGCAGCAGTTACGCTCTTCCACAACTACCAGTACTTCTTACCCTTCTGAATCTTAAAATAACTTCCTTCCCAGATACAGTTTTAAAAGCTACTATTTTACAGATTTACTGAATTACGTGGGTGTTTTCGTGTCATCCTATATAATTTTGTTGCAGAGAGACTTTATGGCAGCAGAGGAGCTTCTTTGCAGGCCAAGAGTAAGTTGCCAGAAGATATCCAGGAAAGAAATTCTTTTGAACGGTATCTTGAAGCCTAGAAAAAGGCTATGCAGAAGACTTCCAGGCAGAAGATATCCAGGTCAAAGTACTCAGGAAGCCTGGAGTGCCAGGGAGGTTGCAAATCCTTGAAATACAGCTGAACATTCTGAATAATCAGGCTGAAATGTTTCTGGTTTTCTTATAAGTTCATCCTGAGGTCCTGAGCCTGTGCTGGGGAGTGAAACCTCGTCTTAGAGAAGATTGGGAGAGAATATTTATTAGCCTTACTTAAGGATGATTTTTGTATTTAACAGAAGTTAAACATAGTTTGTTTGTTAAAAGCAGGTTGTTTGCTTTGGGCAGTTCTGCAGAATAGGAACTGACTGTGGCCTGTGGAGCTGTCGTAGGCTGGAAATCATCTGCAGTGCAGGAGCCAGCCAGGAAGGAGCTGGTGAAAATGTTACTGCTGAGTCCACCTGTGCAAAAGCTCAAGAGTAAGTGTTGATATTTTGTAGAAGAAAGACTCAGCTTGACAGACATCACTGTTTTACTGTGGCTCTCACATTCAGCCTTTTTTGTGCACTACAAATTTTCTCTCCTTCCTGTGGGGACCCTTATCTAGAGCAGTAGAGATTTGAACTGCAATAGATTCCTCTCAGCTGGAGACAAGGGGCCTTCATTCTTGTAGATCAGACCTTTCTACCTGTTCTACTGGTCTGTCATTTCCCTCAAATTTTTCTGGACTGCAAATCCCCCACTTGCTCCTGCTTACCTCCCCAATTGGGTGATACAAAATGGTAGTCATTGCTTAGTCTGCTTCCAGCTCTTCTATGCAGCCTTTTAACTTTTTTTTTTTTTGCGTGTTTTCCTGTTCTTTCTGCTTTTGTTTCTCACACCAAGATTTCTTTCAATGGCCTGTGAAGCTTATAAGCCTCACCAGACTTCCTCTGCATGGCAAGCAGCAGACCTGTGAGGCTGTTAGCCTCATTTCGTTGGCATGTACACACTTCTCTAAATTCCTTGCAAACATCAGCAATAAAAGGAAATGTGTTTAAATGCTGAAATGAGCACAGAACAAAAAGAGATATAAAATTCAGTCCCAAGAAAGAAAAGTCATCTATAGATTTCAAACAAGCTAGCAGAACCCCCAGGCAGAAAGTACATTAACGCGTTTACATGGCTGAATAATTTTTCTCCTTTGAACACATACCTCAGTCTAACACTCTTATTCTATGACTGTGCCAATCAAATAGCAAAAGAATTTATAATCCCAAAGTGACAGGAGGTGGATAAGTCACCTTTACCTTGTAAATTATGTTACAGACTACCAGAATAGGAATGCATGAATTAAAATGTAGGCAAAAGCCCTTTTCACATTCTATAAAAATACATGTCTTTTTGAAATTTTGAATCTCCAGGTCATGGAGTTTTCAATTCAAGTAATAACTTTTTCTGGCACTTGCATTAATGTTTTAAGCAAAACCATTAAAGTCAGGAAATAAATAAATGAAGGAAGGAAGCAATTATATTTTTACAGGCAAATACCCATAGGTGCCAGCTCCACAAAAATTAACTAGCAGGTTTTGGGTCTCGCTGTGACAGGAAAAATGCCAGACAATTTGGCAGATAATGTGTAGGAGCAACATATCCTGCTAAGAAATAGGTAAATGATAATCACTGGCAAAAGAACCAAAATAAATAAATAAATAAAAAATCTGCAAATCTGCTTGTAACTAGTGTAAAAACGTACAAGAAAATATATTTTTACTATCATAGTTATCAAAGAAAATGCATTTTAAAAGCTCTAATACGTATGTGGATGCAAGTTTGTGTGCATATATAGAGAGTAAGTGAATGGATAGTTATTCAGTTATAGGTGTCGTGTACTTTTGCTTTTCCTGTTTAAATAAGAAAATTTGGCAGTTTTCGCTGTCTTAGTCAGTGACCATGACACCAAGTATAAGCTGTGAAATAAGGTGATCTCCCAGCAATTGCAAATCATTTAGAGCAATTAGAAAACATGCACATTCACAGGATTAATAATTAGCTCACAAGAACTGACAACAGTTATGAAGCATTGAACTAAAAAAAAATTCACAAATCTGCATGTGTGTCTGCTTTTACAGAATAGAGAGTGGATTAAAAAAATACAGTTTCACACCTATTATTTTGTTTCTCTGTTAAATTTTAACATGCTATAAAGGTTAGTATGTAGTTACTGTTGTTTTTTTTTTATATATATATATATTTAGGAACAGTTGTTCAAACTAACATTATGAACTGTTCTACAAGTTTAAAGAATAACAGTAGAGTAAGCTAGCAGTGAAAGACCAGAACTTATATCCTTTTTGCAGAATGTGCCTGGCAAGTGCCTAAGCTAGTCTAACAGTTCTGAACTCCTACAGTTTAGTGTCTTTTTTAACAAGGTTCTGAATGACCTTCTCTTTCTCTCTTAAGCAGAGGGAAGCCTAACACAGACTATTGAATTGCAGATTGTACTTGTGAATACCTACCTAAAAATGCCTAGGCTTCCAAGGCATAAATGCTGGATTTGTGGAAGAAATCTGTGCTTCCAGCTTAAAAGGAACCATAAAATAAGTATCCATAACTTCATGCATATGGTAGCATGAACCAGCAACACCAGTTTCAGTAACTGCTAGAGTGGTGAGGTACAACCATTTTACATCATCTTGTAAAGAAGTGATTTGGTGGAATGTTCAGATAAAAGATTTTTCTTTAGAAAAATTTCTCAGGTGACAAAAACTGTCTTTCAGTACTTGTGGGGACATCAAGTATACATAAGATGGCCTAAGTCAAAATAAATATATACTGAAATACAAATTATATTATTTAATATAGATAATATTTTCTAGCACTTAAAAATACTTCTGTATTCTTTGAGAAATACTATGCATCATTTTGCCTGTGATGTGGCAAAGAAGCTTTAGATGTCCATGATTCTATAGACCAACTTAATCTTCCAGTTTTTAAAGAATAGGGCAGATTTTTTTTAGGAGTCCTAATGTTCTAATGAAATTAGGTTTGTGACCATGGTATTTGGGGCTGGACTATCATCCAGCTAACTTTTAAACTATCGGTTTCTGTTAAATTCATAGTTCACTCACTGCATGGTTCATCTTCAGTGCATAATATGGTTTACAGTCACAGACTACTGAATTTCCTACTGAGCAAGCAAAATGATAATTTATGATGCAGTGGCAGCTGAATTGTTTGTGATGATGAAGTTACCCTTTGCTGCAATATTCTCTATTAACTAGCTAACTGGCCACTCACATTTTCAGTACTCAGTGATCTCTTTATTTTATACTCCTTTCTGCCATTATGTCCTGTATCATTCATGTGTGTCTCTGTAATGTTGCCTTGTTCTCTCTCACTCTCTGGTTTTTAAAACGATGTAACCAACTCAGAAACACTAACAGTAATGCAGTTTTTTGGGTTTTTTTCATTAGTTATCCTTATCTTCTATCCTCATCTTCCAGTTAGTATCTCAGTAATTTTTAGCTTTGAAGTGGATAACGATTCAGGTCTGTGAACTGACTTGTTTCTTTAACTACAGTTCTTTACTAGTAGATGAGAAATAGCTCTGCTTACTAAAATGACTTCTTACTAAAATTTTCTCACCTAGCATCTTTTACCCTTAACATCTCAGTTCTTCCTATCTTAACCTTTCATTTGCCTATGAAGACTTTTCAGGTCCTTTCTTTAGATCTACCACCAGCTCATCATTGTTAATGAATTGTATTTTTTCTCTGAACTCCTTTACTAGCTTTCACTTTTTCAACCTTTGTTGTTAGAACAGTAATTTTCTCCTGTTGATCTTTTTTTACTACCCTCTTCATTAAGCACCATCTGACCAAAGTCATTACAAATTCACCTCTTGTAAGTATTTTCTCTCCCTGAGGGAGAAAACTCAAAATTGAGTGACCTTGCTGCATTTACTCTTAAACTTTTTGTCAAAGTCCTAGCCCAAAACCCTACTTATCCTCTATACATTTGATTCTTTCAGGACATAGACGCTGGATAAAAGGCAGATTTGAAGGATGAATGCATTTCTCTCTTCGCGCCAGACCCAACCAAGAGAAAATAAGTAACTTTACTCTTTTTGCTTGCCCTGTCTCTCCTTGCTACAGATGCTAATTTGGTATCCTAATCCAATTTCATGCCCCACTGATCTAAATCCTCCACCTGATCTCTCTCATGCCCACTAGTTTTCTTACTCTTTTCTAAACCTTTCTCTTTCTCCCTTGTGTTAAGCATACATAAATGCGCGTGTAATCTCTTTGATGTTTTTATATATAAAAACTACCTCGATTTAGTAGTTCCAGTTACCAGATCTTTTTCTTTTTTCTAAACTCATTAAAAAAAATATTGTATAGAGTGCTCACCAAAAATTCCATACTAAATTCTTCAGATCCACTGACTTAACTCCACAAAAGCCACTCTTACCTAGTGCCATGATTCTAAATAAATGACAGATCAGAACTACTTCATCAATACCATTTGACTTTTGATTCTGTTGAATTTAATCTTGAAATTCTGTCCTCACTCCTTCTTTCTTTTCTCCCCATTCACTTGTCCCTCATCCCTCACCAGAAAAAGGCAAAGTATAATGATTAAGAATGCAAGCAATTTTGGTGAATTGTAGTTATATAGAAAAGAATTCTTATTCTCAAGTCATATAATACATTACTAAGCAAGACTGTATTTTCCATGCATATTTTGCTTACTAATCCTTGTGTTGATTAATACATGTCATCACTGGCTGAAAGGCTACTTTTTTTGGTCTCCAAGAGTAATGTCTGTCAAATTCTCAGAACACTGATATAATTTCATCATGAAATGGAAAGGCTGTTCAATATCCAATTCTGTTTGAAAAGTGTTTGAGAATCCATATCAGTCTATCTAGTTATATGATCTGTGTACTAGGCTGTTGTTACAAAACTGTTTTGGAGGAAGACTAAAAAATTATGATAGTGATCATGCTTAGTGTACTTAATATATTGTGTGTTTTAAATAAGAGATGTGTGCTGACGTACATGTTGCAAATCAACTATTCTTTTAAACCTATCTCATTCACCTCTCTTAAAACACGAATCTCATTACCACTCTTATTTCTTTAGAAATGTTTCATGCTGGGATTAAGTTCTTTGGCTTTCACTTCTTTCCCCATCACTTTAACAAGGTGTTCTTGGGGAAAATAAAGGTTCCTTCCAACTATAAAATGAAATTTTATAATTTCATGAAAATCTACAGATGTAATGAACATAATCACATCACAAATAATGAGGCTAAATCCAGACAAGGGATAGTGTCAGAATTCATTAGTAAATACTCCGTATCTGCTTGTCTCTCTTTCATCTCTCTCTGTCTCTCTTCTTGTTTTTATTTGTATGCATGTTTGTGCTGTACAACAATTTCCTGGGTAGAAAACTAGAAAACTCTTCTAAACAAGCGAAACTTATCTGTGCATGTTCATTAACAGGGAGCATGTGCAGATACTGACTTCATTGTTTCATTATCATGTACTTTCTAAAAAAAGTTCCAAAAGAAATGGAGCCAACTAATAAAACAATTTAATTTCAATTGATACCTCCAAGTTGTTTATAAAAGAACACCTTAGATGGCGAGAACGGCTTCCAAACAAGTTTTCGCTTCAAAAAAAGAAAAACCACACATACATATTTGCGTCTTGTTTTCTGTTTTTGCTTTATTGATGGTGCAAGTGTCAGTCAAATGTTCTAATTTTAACTTTACTTAACACTTTTTCCTTCAAGGGATCACACTGATAAAGCCTTTCTCTTTACATTTTTTAAGTATGCCAAAGATCTAGGTACCAAACCACATTAACATAAGCACTTCTATTGATGAATAGTGTCTCTGTTGACCCTGAAATCTTTTTATTGTGGTTCTGCCAAATGTCAGATTAGCTTGGGTTTCAATATGTATACCTTCCATTTCATGTTATGTGTTTGATTCTCTTTAGTTATCTGTTTGATGTTCTAATTAATTTTAAATTTTGTATGGCTTACACTGATGTTTGAGTTCTTGTGGCCTTCTTTGCTACAAGGGCACATTTTTTGGTTGTATTTAACTGCTTATCTACAAGTACGTCTAGGTCCTTTCCTGCAAAGCTGCTTTCCAGCCGTTAAGCACTCTGTCTGCACTAGAGTCTAAGCTCATCCCCAGGTACAGGACTCTGCAATTCTTTCTGCTGAACTTCCCAACATTGCGGTCAGCCCATTTCTTCAGCCTGTCAAGTGCCCTTGAATGACAGCACAACCATCTGTCCTATCAGCCACTTCTCCCAGTTTCGTATCATCTGCAAACTTCTGTTAGCTCATCTAAATCATTAATGAAGGTGTTAAACTGTTGAACTCATTTTCAGCTCCTATGGGACACCACTAGTTCTCAGCTTCCAGCTTGGTTTTGTGCTGCTCATCGCAGAATCATAGAATTGCTCAGGTTGGAAAAGACCTTAAAGATCATCGAGTCTAACTGCAACCTAACCATACTACCCTAACTCAAACAGCCCTCCATTAAATCACAGCCCTTTGAGGTGGCAATTTTCAGTCCACATCACTATCCACCTATCTAGTCTGTATATTGGTTAGTTTGTCTGTGAGAATATTATGGGAGGCACTATGGAAAGCCTTTTGAAAGATGAGGAAAGCAACAATCACTGCTTTCCCATCAAACCAGTAAACTTATTTTAGAATGTAGAAAATGCCTTCAGACAACTGGCTGTAGGAGTGAAACATCAGATTAGAAGTCAGCAGGTAAGTGTTTTGACTCCTTTTTGAGTTATTTTGAAAAATACATGTCAAGAAAAAAGGCTGTTTGTAGAAATATTTCTTTATGTGATTTAACTACATATCTGAATTGAACACTTATAAGAATTATTGACTGAATACAAACAAAGAATGCAAATTATTTTAAAATTGGCTTTCAATTTCCATATTCAGCTCTGGTTTTGCATTTATAAGAGTTCTTTCTGCTAACTGTTGAAAAATAAGCTACTGACAAGTTTTAGTCATTTCCTTCAGAGCATACTAATAATATTTCTCCTAAAGACATTATAAATAGAGAAGGGAGAGAAAATATAACATTGGTTTTATTGATATTGTTTTTTTCCTTCAAGTGGTCTCTGATGCAGTAGCACAGCATTTGCAGAGGGGCTACACTGCTTAACTAAATGTTTTGATTCGTGTGTTTTCAAATTGTTATTTAAGAAAAGAATTTTTAGAATGTTTTCCATCAGAGCTTGTACACAGAGAGATTTTACAACCTTTCTAAGGACTGTGTGGTTCCAAATGACAGGAAATACGAATCTTGCAATGTGCAAGGTAAAAAAAAAAAAAAAAAAAAAAAAAATTCACGGAAGTCATTGGCAGAAAAAGAAAGTGTTGGATGTCATTTGGCAGCTAAAATTTAATCACTAAGAAAAACATTAACAGGAGAAAGTGGTTAAATAAGTTGAAAACAAACAAAATGAGGAGATCTATCTGTATTAAAAATGCCCCAAAATTCTGGAAAGTCAGTTGTTTCAGGTGTTCATTTATCAACCTCAACTAATGTTTGGGTACACTGCAAATACCTTCCTGCTGAATCTATCAGAGCAGCAGGTTATTTGGTGGCTGGCTGGCCAATGTGTGCTCTCTGAGTGAAAATGAGTTGGCAGTTACAGTCAGATCAGGAATGGATGAGCCAATGTAGGTGTTGCTAAAAAAAAATTGTCCCTGCCAAGCAACATGTTATGTAGGCACGACTATTTTCATAGAGAAAATAGATCTGATTAAAAACCTGACATTAATTACTGGCCTCCTTTCTATTTCTGTTTATAGTTTTGTACTCTGGAAATATGCTAAAGATTTGATTGTTAGGCATAGTGTTTTGTTGAGTGCCGCTGGAAATGGGTACATGAAACCACTAGTTTCAGGATGCCAGTAATATCTCAGAAGTTACGGGAGAATTCTCTGCTGACGTAAAAGATGAGATGTGCTGATTAGCACAGCTCTGAGGTGTGCAGTTGCGGAAGAGAACTATAGGACCATAGATAGCTTTATTTTTATGTGATACATATGAAACAGGAAAAGGTCTATTGTCTTAGCTTCTTGAAAAGACCAAGTTCTGCAACTTAATTTTTCATATTTACAAATTTTTGTATGATAGTAGCTTATTCTATTGTAAAAATTCTTAATAAATCCTGGGTGTGGTTCAATTCTGCTAGCATCTATTCACCTGAAATAACTTGGATAAACGTCGGGGAGATAAATCTACAAATATTTTTGCAGAGTTAACAGTTATTTACTATATGGGAGAAAAACTTCTGGAACATTTAAATGTTAAGCTTACAAATATCCAGATTCTGAATTTCTATCAGCAGAATCACATCTGTAAAGGAAAAAAAAAAAAAAAAAAAAAAAAATTGTGAGATTTGCAATTGGTACTGGAATGCTCTTTTAGAGGAATGAGAAAACCTGGTAGTCAAAGTGGAGATTAGTCTTGATAGAAGACACCACTAAGTAAAACAGTTATCCATTAATGGTCATTTCAGCTGTAGCAAAAGAACTAGTGATACTAGTGGAAACATAGAATACATAGGAATAAGGTAGAAAAACTTAAAAGTACAGAAAAAATATGAAAGCCATTTTAAATATCATATATGCTATATTAGTATCTCAGAATTCTAGCTCTTATTTCATGTCTTAATGTTATATTTGGTGTATATTTTCACCCCAAATAATTTGCAAAATAATTGGAGTTGCCCAGTTAATCTAAATTGTAAGTACAAAATGTGAGTCTAAACATGAATCATGACTGCTGGGAAACTTCAGGTGATAATATCTGTCAGCATAATATATAGTTTTCATGTTCAAATCAGAAAAAATGAATATTTGGAACAGTGTTAGCATTGTCAGCATAACTTTCAGGCAAGTGGTCTCATCGTCTGATGAAGCTGTTGACATTTGCTTATTCAGAGGTAGGAAGAGCTAAAATACAGTCTGTGTACTTAAGAAGTGATAAAGACTTTTTTTTTCAAATCCATATGAAAAAATTGGAACTTTGATGCTTTGTTAATCTGTACTGTGGTGTAAGATTAAATCATGAATATACTGTTACATCAGTACACCTTTGAAAAGAGGAAGAGTTACTTGTGGCAAGGGCTATGGAACTACAGAATTTAAGTTGTATGTTGGAAGAATAACATTCATGTCTGTTCTGCAGTCACAACTGAGTTCAGAGCCATGCCTGAGTACACATGCTGTGTATTTAAGTTGTTAATTCTCTGGGTGGCCCAGGAACTCTCCACCTTGTCATCATATAGATGAGATGTTAGATCAACTTGAGACAAGTAAAGTATCTAGCCACCTTCTCAAGAAATATTTTAATGCAATAGCAGCTCTCCAGGTGGAATTTTGAGCAGTATTGAAGATTTCTTTTGAAAGCCCATCTGTGTCTAGACCAGCTGGTAGGTTTCTTCTTATTAGATGTGTTGATTGATATACTTTGTGGAAAATCTGGCAATCCTAGCAACACTCCCAAGTAGTTTCTGCTAGTCAAGCTGCACACAGAGAAGAGAGATTCTAATACATGACTTAATGTAAGCAGTAGAAATGGATCATGAAGCTGTCAGAGAAGACCACGGGTCAACTCAGTGCAAGAACTAAACAGGACAGCCATTTGGAGAGTCTCATCCAGTTCAAATGAACATCAAGCTGCAAAGGACCTTGCAGTGGATTTTCCAAAAATAGTAATTTACTGTCTATTCATCACTGATGATATTTCACAAATAATCGTTGTGATTATATATATGAAACATCATGTACTGTTGCTTGTGAAGTATCATCAAAACAGTGGTATTTGACATATCCAGTTTTTAATCAAATCACTGCTTCCTCCATAATTTACAAGCAGATAGGTGTTCCAAAATCATGCAGAATGAATCAGCAACTACTTACACATTGTTGATTTGACTGCCAAAGCACATCTTTTTAGAAACTGGATAAAGCTTCTCTGGTATTTGCCACCTATTTGGACTGAAGTGTGAGATAAATCTATGTTTTAGCATAACTGAAAGGACATCATCTCCCACCTGTCTGCAATTTAGTTTCTTTCCTGAACTCTACTCAGGACAAGAAGTGAACTTTCAGGTCATAGCTGCTATTTCAGTTTCCTGCTGCTGATGACATTGATGGTGCTGATGAATTTCCTGGTGAACCTTGTTCCAGTCTTTGAGAAAACACCACAGGTTATTCAGGGTTCAAGCCATCTCTAATGTCCAGTTAAATAGCTTCATTTATTTCATGTAACTTTTACTCTACTTTCGTATTATCTTTCTATCTTTATTTCTCATTCTAACGTGACTCTTCAATAACTTCAAGATTCATTGTTCAAATCTTCATGCAAAACTAAGAAAGTGAAAGATGTGAAGTAGTTTGCTGTCAGAGTCATAAGAAATACATGCAGGTTTGTCACTTTTCTCAAGTTGGAAGACAGGACTTCTGCATAATTTGCCTGGAAATTAAATACCTTTAGTTCTAAATTAGAACTAATACTTTGTAAACATACTGCTTCAGTACTAGCTCTAAAACTATTCTTTTAAACTGCTGATCAGTTCGGTCTTTAATAATCATTCTGGCTACCTGTAAAAGAACTGAAACAAAAGCTCCATAGATCCTAGGAGACATGGTTATTTCTGAGGTCTCTCCAAGTGTAGCAGAAAACATCAGTATGAAGATTTTATAGAAGCTACATAATCTATAGCTACAGTTCTTAGATTAAATGCCTAATGTATACTGTGGCTGTACATACATACTGTATATCTCAAAGAAATACCTGTTTCTGTTATGTAGATTTTCAATTTTTAACCTACCTTCTGGAAATAGTCCAAGTTTAGCTTCATTCCAGGCAGGAATGGAGGAGATTTTCTCACATAATGGATGTTGCTTGATTTGGGACATTTGGATTGGATTATGCAATTTACACTTCTAGTAAGTATCGTAAATGGTTGATCCCAGCTCTAGATTTTGGGCCAACAATCAAAATGGAAAAACTTAAATTCCAAATACAAAACTAATTCCTTCTTCAGGCAGCCAACCTTATCAAGTATTAGT
>JAOWBP010002052.1:44715101-44739137 GCA_028571105.1 Tragopan temminckii | reverse complement strand
ATCTGCAAATGTTGTTAATCTCAGTACCTTTTATCCTAACAATCATGTTCTGTGTTTTAACATCTTTCAAGTTTTCCTAAAACAATATCCCTATTCAGTGTAAGAAATGTAGAGGGAACACTGAAGATGGATGCTAAAAATTCAAAAACTTCCTTTTCCAACTTGCAAAAATGCTTATATTGACTTTTAGCCTTGGAGCAAAGTTTGTCCAATTGTGTTTGAAGTGTATGTTTTATTTTTAGGTGGTATGTTCAAGTTAACAATAGAGATGCATGATGTATGCAGTGCCTATATAGGACTGTAGCTAATCTTTAGAATTCCATCAGATTGTCTTGTTTCCTTTTCAGCTGAAATAATATGAACAATTTCTGTCGATAAGACAGAAAATGCTCATGTAATGCTGTACACTACCTACTGTAGTGTACATATGCTTTCCATAAGTTTTGAAAATGTGTATGTATATGTTTTATTCATTTTCTATCTCAGGTACTTATAGAAAAGCTTTTCAAAGCAGTTAAATTTAATATCCTCTTGAATAAGCTGAAAATTTGAATTTTGTTTAAATAGGTATTTTATAGGCTATTTATAATTTATATAAACAGACATGGCTAATGAGTGGATAGAATGAAATTTACAGAACTTCTTTTCTTCCAAAGGAGGTCACTTTGTCAGCATAGTTGCTTTGTTTATAAGATAGTCAAACTCCATGAATATTTTCAAAAGTTTCATTATATAGTATTAAAGAACAAGGACTGTTCTTTTGTTTTAAAGTTCGCTTGTACATATATACTTCAACATATACAAAGGACTACGTCAATGGACATATACCATACACTTATGTAAGACATAAAATATCCCACATATGGAGAAATTCGATCAGATTTCTTATTAGAAACCATGAAAAAGATTTCTCCAGACCCTGCAGTGCATCTCCAGATTTTCTGAGCACTTAAAGGTATTTTTATTTTTTTAATAGAATGTTAAGTAAATTATAAGAAAGATATCCCTTAGCTAAATTGTATCATGTTTAGTCCCTCTTTACTGGCTGATATATGCCTTAGTGCTCTGAATTTTTGCAGTACTGTTTCTAGTATTGTACTCATGAGAAGCCTTTTAAAGCTTATCCTAACCAGGAATACTGTGATTTAGACAATTATAGTTAAATATCTTTCCTTGATATTAAACCTCATTCTTCTTTGTTGCAAATTTGTTATATTATTACTTACTCTGTTATTAATGAATAGGGATGGTAGTTGATTTTTTTTTTCTCTCTCTCTACAGTACATGTTCAAAGATTCTGATAATGTCCCAGCTCAGTCTTTATTCTTCTAGACTAAACAAGTTCCACTATTTCAACCTTTCCTTTAGGTCATTTTATGCACCTCTTATCATTTTTATTACTCTTCTCTGGACTCTATCCAGTTTGTTTACATCTTTTGTAATGACTCAAGCCTGGTCTATGTCTGCTAACAGAACCACATTCTTCCTAATGTGGTTAAGATCCAGTTTTAAAACAAACAATTAAGACTAAATTGTTTGATCAAAACGTGACTCAAGTGCAAAGCATGTTTCTGTGCAAGCTATCTCTTCCTTACTAGGCCTATGCAATTCTCGTCCAGCATTGTTAGACAAAATAAAAGAAATGCATGGTTTGTAAGAAATGGGAGTGATTAAACTAGTTTGGGTAGGATCGCGAGTTTCATTCCATCATTTCTCTCTACCTCTGTCAGACAGGATATGTCAACACAATTTTACTTCTTCTGTTGTGAAAAATAATTGATATGGTACTCAATACCTGTTGCAGTGCTAACTATCTGCTGATTAAATGCAGACAGACACAGACATCTGTGTCACCACATCATAGCAATTATTTTCTCTGTAGCTGTAGAAAGTTATGCCTTTTTTTTTTTTTTTAATAAATAACAAATCTACAGTAAACATTTTAAAAAATCATAAATCTGGAATTCAGAGTAAAACAATAAACTTTTGAGATGTATCAAGTTAAATGTTGCCTTTGTCCATGGCATTTGGTGTCTATTCAGAAGAATGAACTTGTGAGTTTCATACCGTTGGTTCTCAAGAATATATAAGATATAAAATATACAAGTTTTTCTTTTCTTTTTTTTCTGTGAAAGTAGGCAGTGTCCTTCAACTTTAGGTGTTGTATTGTCCATATTCCCTTATTTTTTTTCTTGTGTCTGGAATTCAGTTCTAGATGGATGTTTTTTTCTCCGTAGTGTTATCAGTTTGGTTTGTAGCTTATTACAGAAACAGTAGACTTCAGAATTTTACTGGATCCTGTGTAATTGTTGGAATTTAAACTACATTAAGCATGTCTCCAGCCGTGTACCAGTGTGTAGTGCTCTACATAATTCCAAGCTTCTGTTTACCAGAAGTGAGCATACTCTGTGAAGTAGATATTCCTGGGTACTGCAAAGTATAATGGCCTATAAGCAAGAAACTTCTCTGGGTTTTGATGCACTGCTATGATGTTTTGTGTAGTTTCATACTAGTGCTCAGACCAGTTAATGAATGCAAATATATTTGTCTGCTTTCCCTTTATAACAGCTGCTTTATAAAAGCTGATAACAGACAGTGAGTTTTTATCCAAAGCCACTTTGGATTAAGAAGAAAAAGAGTTCTCTCTCCTTTCACCTTCCAATTCCCTACATCTCTACATATATATAAACTGTGAGACACATATATATGCATATTTTTTTGGCTTTTTCTCTTTGAGTGGTCACTTGAGAACTAGAGGGCTGGGTAAGGCCAAAATTTTGAAAGATTTGAATAAGGATAGTTCTTCTCCTAGCCTTCAAAGCTAAGCTTCTGATTCTGTGAGGTTGGCAAACTCCCAGTGAAGTCTAGATTTAGGGTTAGGCTCCAGTTCTGTTCATACTTGCTTTCCCAAGAAAGTTAGTGGTCACAATCTGGTAATAAAGGCAACATCTTTATTTCTGAAGATCAGGGTTCGCTTAACATTCAAAAGGAGGCAATCTTCAAATAGAGATACCTCCTTAGCTGCCAGCCCTTATATGAGGCTAGATAGGAGTGGACTCTGGGTCCACCCTTTCTGATCACACAGATGAGTTGCTTCTACGTGTGCTCCCAGTGCTGGCTATGCCCCTTCACCAGGTGCCCAATCACTGGTCCAGGCCATGACCTAACCATTCCTACACAGTTAACTAGTTTTCCTGTGTTGTGAACATATAATAACTATCAACGTGATCTTAATCTTGACCTGAATCCTATCTCTAGTTATATTCTAGATTTGGTCCATTACTTGCTGAGACTTTAGCTTAAAAGTCTTTCTTAAGCTGATTGATACTTTCACTAGAAATAAATATTAAATTACTAGCAAGGATAAAACTTTCGATTTTCCCTCTGTTTAGACTGGAAATCTAGAGGTTGTATATCCAGTCAAAACTTCTGCCTCTCTCACATTCATGAAATTAGTATAGAAACATCCTGCCAAGTTCTCAGAGTATTTCTGCATTTCCTTCTTCAGTAAAAAATTTAAATATAAGTTCTACTGTGGAGGAAAATTCTAAAGACTATATTTCAGTCTTCTATCAAACTGTGATATGTTTCACGATTTTAGTGGAATCTGTCTGTTCATGATACTTGATGTTTTTTTTTTTAATATTATCTAAATACTGATTGTGATGATAATGATGATGATTTTGCTATTCTCGTGTAAAGTACTATCACGTTTCCCTTTCCTTTTCCACATTCACACTTCACACTATCTAAAAGCTTGCGATGGAGCATTGCCTATTCTTACAACTTAAGAACTAGTGGGTGGCCTGAAACAGAGGGAATAGACTTGAGTGACCCCATATGCAAAGTGAAAACACAGTAGAGGGACTTGAGAGCAAAGAAACATGTTGTATAAAACTATTGACCTCAGTTCCTGTGGAAAAAGACTATATACACTTCATGAAGTTCATCTTTTCAGCTGGCTCATAACTCAGTGCTGCCTTGTTATTTGAAGTAAAGCACGAAGTTTTCCTTGAATATATCATTCAGGAAAGATTTAAATAAAGTGTATATGGGTATGTATTCAAATGTAGTCAGACAGCTTAATGATCAGACATTTTTTCCATTACTGTTAATCAGGAGGTAGTGATGAGGACCAGTGATACAACCACGCAAGCTCACATGTCTTGAAAGCAAGCTTTTTAGTCATTTTCTAATGTTTAAAATAAACCTGAATATTCTCCATTTTTAGTAAGGAGGTGGGAGTGGTGGGAACAGAAAAACTCTCAAGATCTTCAAGTTTTCTGTCTTTTCCATTCTTCATCTTCATTTCTCAGGTGTTTGGAAAGAGAGACCAACCACCTCTGCCTGCCAGGCAACATGCTGAGGGACCCTTGCCATTTTTTTTCCTGCCAAGAATTGAGTTAAAAAAAAAAAAAAAAAAAAAAAAAAAAAAAGGACTGGAGATGGAAATGAACTTGTCTTGTAAGACTGCCTCTTGCTAGTAAGATGCTGAGCCACTGAAGTACTGAAGGTACTTTCCCCTACCCTGGTCTCTGCACATTGCCATCACTGGGCTTAATGCCTGTACATCATATAGATTTTGCGTATGTATCTCCTTTCTCACTAGCTTACCCTCTGCAATGCTTTTTATCCATAAATAGTTGACAGCTGTGTATACGACCCAGACAGCTTTAAAAGAAACAGGCACTCCATGTACTAGTTTGCTTGATGTGAACAATATTTAAGATAGGAACAGAGAGTCCCTTCGTAGTACTACCAGCAGTCCACAAGATGTCATGCTATCACAAAAATGGCGATTTATGTGTACCTGGAAAGTACTGCACTCCTAAGACTCCAGGAACAGCATGATCTGTTCAGGCAGCTTAAATGTAAGGTGTTCAGACAAGCTGAATGCTGCCTTTGAGCAAGAATGTTCCTAGGTCTGCTGTGATCTCTTACTAAGCACTGAGTTGCCAACTTGATTTCAACTTTAAATTATTAAAAGAACATTTAAACAAATGCATTCTCAAAGTCTTATCCTTAGTTCTACACAATTTGTCAGCTCAGTGAAAGGGAAAGGAATTGCACCAGCTTGCCTAAGAAAATAGATCCTGGCATGTATTTTGAGTATAGCTTGTGGTCAGTGTTACCACATCAAAACTAAGAAAACTTATTGCAATGCTCAGACCACTTGCTTCATGCAGTAAGTACGGCTCTGAATACTTCTAGGAGTTATTGTTGCTTTTAAATGAAAGACAATATTTACTTTCCTATAATACTTAATTTCTGAGTTACTCAGAGAATAAATCATTCTACCTTTACTGTTTCTTAAGTAAAGGAGAAAATTTCCAATGGAGTTGCCAAATACTGAAGTTGTAGGAGTGCTAAACGAAGCAAGTTTTGCTCATTAAGTTGTAAGTCTAGATGGACATGAAACAAGAGACATAAAACCCTGTGCCTCTGTCAGCACAACTGTGATCATCTGTCCATGATAACACTCTACGTCTGACTGTACTTCAGAAAAGCTGATGTTTCAAACAGCAAGGACAGTCATGCACTAACACCAGAAGCTTTAAGTAAGACTCATGCCAGTTGTATGGAGTGGGATGTGTGATGGGAAAGACAGCAAAGGAAATGAATGCAGGACCAAAGGCATGAGACTCTGAAAAGATTCCTGATGGTAGTTAGTACCAAATGAAGGAAAAATAACTACTGATGAGTGTCTAGATAATTCTAGCAAATGTTGCAAGTTTTGTTGTCCACTGTTGTTCCTTGTGCCTTTGCTCTGTAAGATTAGAGTGCTCTTAAGATTTAGAATGTAGAACATGGTCGTGGAATGTGAAAAGAAATAAGGTGAATAAAATTCGTGTTCTGTGCTGGAGGAGGGATACTTGAATATTTTAAAAGTTGCTTATATTTTCAATTCGAAAGAAAGTGTTGAATGTTATTGAGTTTGAACAAAATAGGGTGCAATATGGCTTTGAAGGTTCCGTTTATCATTTGAAATGCTAGAAGAAAAGTACAAAGAATACATAATTACTAATATTCTGATTACCATTTGCAAATGTTTAAGGAACAGTATCTTCCTTAGACTGCATTACAATTTACTGTAGATGTACTTATTAGCTTCACATCTATCTTTTGGATCTTGAGGTATATACATAACTCTTTGTTTTAACTTGATTTCAAGTGTTAAAATTTGTTAAAGGTTACAAGGTATTGGGAATCAGAAATCTGAGTCTGAGTTTCTGAGGGAAAAAAGAAAACAAACATGATTAAGTTGTGACTTGCCTGAAGGTTTGTTTAGAACTGCAAGAGCAGTAATGTTTCAGCACACATTTTAATGTAACTTAAAATAATATTTTCTCTTATAGTCTGTCCCCTTTTAAAACACACAAGCAAATGCATAACTGTCAATCTTCCTTAGAATTCATCCTTCTCTGTTATCACAGGACTTGATGATTTGTTGCGAAGGAACAAAATGGTTTAGTCAATGCAAGACAATGTATGTCCCTATTCCTGCTCTGATACCTTTTTTACGCACCTTCATTCTTTGACTGAAAGTAGCATATCTTTGAAAGACTTAATAAATAAAAACATTTGAACAGCATATTTCATATTGGAGAAATTGGGTTATGTTATATAGTAGTCTGAGCATCATAGGACAGACTGAACCTTGTTGAAGAGTAAATAAAGAAATTCTCTTGAAACATTTACATTACAGTGCTTATATCTTTCTAACTGAATACTCCTGAAAAGTAACCAGAATTTGAAGGCTAGTTCCATCTTTCTAACGAGTAGAATTGAGCTGAAAATTGAGGATTAAATTATTTGATTTTTCTTCATTTACTGTTTACTAAATAAATGTTTATGATTTTACATACAACAAGTAACAGTAATGGGTATAATAAGTATAATATAATGAGTATAATAAGGATAGTAAGAGGGCCGCTATCTTCAGGGAGAAATGGAACTAATTCAGAGTTTTTGGTGCCCTCAAAATCTGTTCTGAATAATGAAAATAGAAGCTTGTTTAATCTGTTCCTGAGTACTGTAATACTTATGTCTTTCCCTTCATGACCATGACATTCATGACTAAAATTCCTTGAATTCTTGTCTCATCGCATTCCAAGGCTGCTATGGCCAAAATTTTTCCTGGGCTATATCAGAAGTGTGACCAGTAGGGCGAGGGAGGTGACTTTGCTTTTGTGAGGTTCCACCTGCAGTACTGCGTACAGGTCTGGGGCCCTCAGCACATGAAAGACATAAAGCTGTTTGGAGTGATTCTAGAGAAGACCACAGAGATGATCAGAGGGTTGAAGCACCTCTCCTATGAAGAAAGGCTAAGGGAGCTGGTGCTCATCTTGGAAAAGAGAAGACTTCATGGAGGCATGGTTGCAGCCTTCCAGTACTTATAGGGGGACTATGAGAAAGCTGGAGAGGGACTCTTTATAAGGGAGAGTACTAATAGGATAAAGGATAATGACTTTAAACTGAAAGAAAGTAGATTTAGATTAGACATTAGGAAGAAATTCTTTACTGAGAGAGTGGTGAAACACAATCATAGGCTGCCCAGAGAAGCTGTGGATGCTCCATCCCTAGGGAACAGATTGGAGGGAACCCTGAGTAGCCTAGTCTGATCTCATGGGAGATATCCCTGCTTACAGCAGGGGCAGTGGAACCTAGATATCTTTGACTTCAAAACCCAAGATATCTTGTCTTCAAACCCAATACATTCTATAACTCTGTTGTATGATTTTATTTTCTGTATTATGAGAAATGACTAGGATGGGGAATATTAGCTTCTTATTAGTAATGTGGTTTAGGAGCCAGCTAATGAGGAAGGGACAGCTGGTAGTACCACTGATGCTCAAGAAAATGAAATTGGAAGAAGCACAGGGAAGGGCTATTGGGATAAAGCAGGGAAGAGATCCAAATACTCTTGTTTGACCAGATTCTTATTAAATTTATTTTCCTAAACACTCTCTACAAATACATTAGTGGAAGGAGAGCACTATGAGATAAGGCACAACAGGCACAGCAAGAAGTGTTTACAAGGTCATCAAAAATTAATTTAGCTTGAATACTAGAAAACACTATGTAGTTGTCACAACAGTGAGGTTCCAAAACAATCTTCCCTTAAGAATAATGCCAGAGATACACTGTTTTGTAAGAACAGGATTTTAGTGTGTTGTGCATGCCAGTCGGCAGCTCAGCATCACAGTCCCTCACTCATTCTCCCCACGCTGGGATAACAGAGAGAATCAGGAAGGTAAAAGTACAAGAACTCATGGAATGAGATACAGATTAATAGTAAGACAAAATCTGCATAAATAAGTAAAAAATGGAATTCATTTACTACTTTTCATCAACTGGCAGATGTTCAACGATTTCCAGGAAAGCAGGGCCCACTATGTATAATAATTTCCTGAGAAGACAAATGGCATCACTCCAAATATTCCCTCTCCTTCTTCTTCCCATCTTTTATTGCTGAGCATAATGCTATATGGTTTGGGCTGTCCCTATGGTCAGTCTGGGTCAGCTGTTCTGTTTCTGTCCCCTCCCATCTCCTTGTGCGTCCTAGCCTCCTCACTGGCAGGGCATCATGAGGAGCTGAAAAGTTCTTGGTTTTTTGCAAGCCACAACTAAAATAATGATGTGCTATCACCAGTATTTTCATTAAAAATCCGAAGCATAGCATCACTTGAGATACTGTGAAGAATATTGATTCTATTCCAGCCAAAGCCAGTACAGTGAGAAATATGGTTATTGGCTATAACTACGAAGTGAAGATCTCTAAGATAACTTGCTCATCTCTCCTGCTTTTTAATGAAGATAATTGTATTGTTAAACATTATTTTGGATTATGCTGACATGCTTAAGTTTCTCTATATGAATGGAATAGAATGGAGTAGAGTAGAGCAGGATAGAATAGAACAGCTCACTTGAAAGGGATATACAAAGATCATTAAGTCCAACAGCCTATCCTCTTTAGGGCTAAAAAAAGTTAAAGCATATTATTGAAAGTATTATCCTAATGACTCTTGAACACTGTCAGACATGGGCATCAAGCAACTCTCAAGGAAGCCTGTTCCAGTGTTTGACCACCCTCACAGTACAGAAATGTTTCCTAATACCTTGTCTGAACCTCCTCGTGTGTAGCTTTGTGTCATTCCCATCCTGCTATTGGCTCCCAGGGTCAGAGCTTGACACCTCCCTTTATTCCCCTCCTCAGAGATCTACAAAGAGTTCACCAAAGTGAATACTGGGTAGAAACTGACTTAAATGAACAAATAGCATTCTAGCAAGACACAGTACAAATGGAAATAGAATATATGACTCATAATTTGTAGTTTACTGTACAGTGACCAGAATTACAAGAGCAATGACTACAGTACATTTCACTGGCATATGTAAAGTCCTAAGGTATTGTTCTTCTGATGTTAAAATTTCTGAGCATCTGAGTGCTCATTAGCAATCAAAAAAAGATGTTTCTTGACTCAATAAATGTAGTGATGAAGCTACCTTGAGAGCGTTCTCCCCAGCCTACTCAATTATTATGTATTTTATTGCCATGTCAGACTGGAGTATATTTGATGGATCAGGAGGCAAGTCATAGAATCATAGAATCGTTTGAGTTGGAAGGGACAGTTAATCTAGTCCAACTTCCCTGGAATGAACAGGCACACCTATACCTAGGGCAGGTTACTCAGAGCCTGGTCCAGCCTCACCTTGAACATCATCAGGGACAGGACATACACCACACCTCTGAGCAACCTGTTTCAGTGCTCCACCATCTTTATAATTCTTTATTATATTCAGTCTAAATCTCCCCTCTTCTAGGTTAAAACCATTTCGCCTTGTCCTATAACACCAGACCCTGCTAAAGAGCCTGTCCCCTTCTTTCTTAGAGCCTCCCCCTCTCCCCCTTAGATACTGAAAGGCTGCTCTCGACTCTCCCCAGAGCCTTCTCTTCTCCAGGTTGAAAAGCCCCAGCTCTCTCAGCCTGTCCTCACAGTGAAGGTGTTCCATCCCTTGGATCATTTTTGTGGCCCTCCTCTGGATGCAGTCCAGCAGGTCCGCATCATTCCTATACTGAGTTCTCCATATATGGATGCAGTACTCCAGGTGAGGTCTCACCAGCACAGAGGGGCAGGGTCACCTCCCCTGACCTGCTGGCTATGCTTCTTTTGTTGCAGCCCAAGTTATGGTTGGCTTTCTGGGCTGTGAGGGCACATTGCTGACTCATGTCCCTCTTACCACACAGCAGTACCCCCAGGTCCTTTTCAGCAAGACTGTGCTCTACCCTTTTATCTCCCAGCTTGTATAGATAATGAGGGTTCCCTTGACGTAGGTGCAAGATCTTGCTGTTTTTGTACAGGGGAAGACTAAGCAGGGTGAGTTTAAAGGAGCCTCCCATTTTAAAAAGAGATATCATATTTCTCAGGATTTCTACAGAAAATTAGCAATTAAAGGGAGATAGGCTGAAACCGTAGTTAATTTCTTATGAAGATTATTCAGATTAAAGTTTTGGAGGAGATATTCTTCTAACCCCCTGGGGAAGGTTGCATTATATAAATCCTATTTAAGTGTGTGTAGTGGTATATACTACATTATAAAAACTGTCACTCTTTAAAGCAGTTCCCAGAATAAATTCCTGTTTCATGCAATATTTATTTTTTTATAATTCTGGATATTATATTATGGAAATATTGACTGAGAAGATGAGTGTAGTTTTTATATTTAAATAAAAGTTGTATTGTCTTTCTTTAAGTCTGCTTAGAGATAAAATGACCACGTATGATACAGTTGTTGCAGATGACAACATTTGCAAGCAATTCCTCTTTGCAGATAATTCGTAATGGGGTGAAATGATGTAAACATCAACATGCATCACCTTCCTTGTGAGGGACCTCTTATCAGGTCTCTATCTGACTCTTGCTTACATTTTGTGTATCTGTATGAAACTTCTACCTCTGCTGTGAAACTCCACTGTAACAAATGACTTAAAAATTTTGTTAGTGCACTAGTGGGTCAGAAATGTCTGTGTAGAAGTTGCTTTTGGCAATAATTCTCATGAGACGTGAATCAGCTTTTACTCTAATGCAGTAACTCTTCCATCACGTGTGTCAGGTAGTGTTAACCATTTTCTGAACAACTTCAAAGAGACTGTCCATTCCATCTCTATATCTTTCCCATTTCCCATCACTACTCTACAGACCCTTTGACTTTTTAGTAGTCTTTCAAACTGTTTAAAATATTTGGCTGCTCCTTAGCCCATCTGTTCCTTGTTGACAGTTATCTGACTCCCCTCTGTTCACTACATTGGGTATGGTTAATCTAATGCCAAAACTGGCAAGAAAACACCACCTTGTTCTCCCGCATTGCTGGTTATCTTCACTTTGTTTATCATTCTCTGAACTGGAAAGCAAAATCTTTGCTTCAAATGTAGCCAACACTGATCCTAATAATTGAAAAAAAGTAATAAGGGTGATATTTTGGTAAACATGGACTGTGGTAGTGCTTTCCAAACCTATTTTGGAATGTCTTCAGCAGAAAGGTTTAATTTTCCCAAGGGCTGATATCTCAGGAGGCCAGAAGTATAATACACAATAACATAAATAAAACATGAAACTTCAAAGGCATATAAATACTATCAACTCTTGCCTTTCTGGAATAAGATTACAGAAGGCACCCTCAAAACCCCCTGAAACAAAGTAACATGAATCAATAATTCTTCTGACTAGTACTGGGTTTTGATTAGAAGGAGATGCAAATACAACATTTTCCTTTGGATTAACTTTAGGTTAACATTTCTGTGTCATTTTAAGACTGAATCAGACAAGAATCAGGTTTAGCTTTGCCTGAGCATAAAATCTCCTGAGCTCTTTTCAGGAGATTTTTGGACATCTTGAAGAGCCAAAATGAAAAAGAGTTCATTGTTTATCAGAAACAAATGATGGCTTTTGGGGCTCCAACAGGAGATTGAAAGTGACATGGGATTTTTATTTGTTTGACTGGTTTTTTTTGAATGTGTCTTTCACCTGTAATGGTCAAGCACAGTTTTAAGTTCCCAAAGTGTGATTACTATGTAGGAATTGAGTATGACTTCAATCCTAAGTATCAAAGAATCCATAAATTTACATCACTCTTCCCTGATTTTTGGACAGCTTCCTGGAAATCTCAGTGCCAATAACTTCTTAGTGCCTTAAGGAGAATAAGTGACTGTTAATCATTCTTCCTCCATACAGGATTGCAATCCACCTACCCTTGTGATTGTGAATTTCCACCAGGATCGAAAGGAATATTTCCTTCACTCAGTTATTCCAATACCAAACTCTTGCTTCTCATGACAGAATTTTCAGCTGCTCCCTAAGATTGACAACCAAGTGCTGTTTTCTATAGTTTTCACTGTCTGGGAGGCCCCTTGTATCACCGTTTAGAAAATCACTAGCTTTTGTGCTGCTTAATAATAGAAAGATGTATTTCTCAGGCATGTAGTGGAGAGAAAGGGAAGAATTTTTTTTTGCCTGCTAAGGATCTTTTCCAGAACTCAGCCTGACAGCATGTTGTCAGAAGCAGAGGCACACACATCGGTTTGTATGCAGAAAAAATAGTTAGGTGTTTTCAAATGACTCAATGTGATGAGATTCATTTCGGACTCGAAAAGGAATACCAGAAATGATCTGAGAAGCAATAACAATGTGAACTAGAATTTGAGAATTTGGGGAGAATTGCAGAAACAAAAAGTTAAAAAAATTGAAGAATAGTCATCTTGCAGCCAATTCCTGGGGAAAAAAAAAGAAAACAAAAATAAGAAAACAATCTGTATAAAATAATTTTCAGGCACCTTGGAAGTAAACACGTGGATTTATCAGGAATAATCTAGGTTAAACTAACCCATCTTCCCTCCAAAAGAAAGTAATAGGCCTCTTGCATAATGAAATAATATGGTATTTTGAAAAGCATTTTAATGCAGTTTCTGAATACAGTCTCTTAAGGAATGGACAC
The DNA here is from genome assembly GCA_028571105.1 of Tragopan temminckii. Classification (NCBI taxonomy): domain Eukaryota; kingdom Metazoa; phylum Chordata; class Aves; order Galliformes; family Phasianidae; genus Tragopan; species Tragopan temminckii. The sequence goes on along the minus strand of JAOWBP010002052.1, from coordinate 44,726,144 downwards.
CTGATACTAATAACAACTGACATTTCTTATACAAGTACATAAACTGGTGAGGAGCATAGTTTTAAAATAACTGGTTGAATTTTACTCTGAAAGGGTTTCTTCATTTCTAGCATTAGTTAGTACTTCCCACTTCTGACTTGGAGATATAGTTGAAAGCAGTAGTTACCAAATACACAGTTATCATTACATTGTAAGTTCAGTTTAGGTGATCTTTCCAGCCGTGAGCAGCCCTTTACCTCCTTACAACTCAAATTAGCCAAATGCATGAAATCATAACCAGATGATAATAATCAGTAGTCACTACAAAGTTTGCTGGCTGCATCTGGGGGGCTGCATTTTAAGAAGAGTTTTGATCTCTTAGAGAAATTTGAGTTGAGAAGCAATCAGATTAATCAGAGGCCTGGCAAAGGCCATTCGAGAGTAGCAGTTGCAGGGATCAGAATAGAGAAGATTGTGGCTAGATCTACTCACACAATTAACAATTTAGATATTGTTAAAAAAGAGGGAGAAAAGTATAAAGATTTCTTTAAAGACTGTGGAAAGGATGCGGAGCAGTCTTGAAATTAAATCACAGATGAGATAAATGTATCTGGTTTTGCTAATACAGAATGGAAAAGCACGGATGACTTCTTTACTTTTGTATTTATGGTTTTATTTATGGTGTATTTAAGACTTCACTTTTGAATTTATGGTTCTCCTAAATGTTTGAAAAAATCTAGTTTTAAGATGTATTTGTAGCTTTTTTGTTATTTTGAATCCGGAGTACATAGCCTTCTTTGCCCCCCACCTCCATCCTCCTGCCAGAACTATCACTGAGCAGCATGTAGCTTGATGTTTTGAATAAATACGGTCAGCTCTCCCTCTAGTGGCTTCACCCAGTTGGGATTTAATTAGTAGGAAAAGCCTGAAGCCCAGTACCCACACAGGGAATCAAAAGACAGATGTATTGTAACCTGATATGATGTTTAGGATTTCCAACCAAAATTATACACATTTTTTAAACCACTGCTGTGATCACAATTAGAGGCCTGTCTGTGATTTCTGGTTAGAACAAGCAATGGAGAGTGGCTGCTTTACGCTGCAGGCTTCTTAAGCTTAAATTCACTTTAGCACTGGTAACAACAGATAACATCTCACATTTCTGTCCCAGTCTTTTTAATTTTAAGTAAGCAATATTTATAATCCTGAAATAAATTTGTAAGAAATAAGCAAACTGTTTTCGAGAAGAGGCAGACTTTCTCTTAAAGGAATACCAGAAAAAGGTGAGTTTTATCAGACATGGGAACTTACAGTTGATCTCCAGATCCTGAAAATTAATTGAGAGGAAATATCCAACTATCACTTGTGGTCTTTTATATTCCATTCTTCATCTTTCTCACCTACTCTATTCCATGGATTGTAAGAGCAAGAAGGAAGAACAAGAGATATTTTATGAAAAAAATAATTAAAGAGCTCATACAAAATTTTTACTGAATTCCTGAGGGAAGTTGAATGTTTTGATATTTTTAACCTTGATAGGGCACTATTAAAATGCAAAAATATACAATTTCTAAAGTGATATAGAGGGAAAATAGGCCACATGTTGTCTGATTTACTCTTTTTATGATGACTGTTAAAAATCCTTAGTAAATATACTTAGAAGATGATATAGAAATATCTGTTTTATTAACTCAGATTTCTCTTTTATATAGAAAACTTGTTTGTGATTGAAAACTACAAATGAAACTGGAAGTGAATACTGAATGAGAGAAGAATTAAAACGTTACTTTCTTGTGACTGATAACATTAGTCACCCAGGCTATAAATTACTGATGATTAATGAGCACCTGTTTCAAATGTGATACAACAGAATTTTATGAACACTTGAGAAATCTCCTACTGGAAATGTAGAAACATCTTTCTTCATTCTCCAAGTGTTCTTTTAGCACATTTTAAATATTTTATTTCCTAGAGATTCCTAACTGCTCCACAATTATGTAGCATCACTCTGTAATTATAGTGAAATATGTTTAACAAATGAGGCTGAAGTAACACTGTCCATACCTTTGCTGATGCACTGATCTACTGTATCAGCAGATGGTAGTTTGATATGTGTTTCTTGTAATGTGTTTGAGTTATAAATTCATTAGACTGCTACACATTCAAGGCAAACTTTGGGCCTATTGCATAAGGGCAGAGATTCAGAACTGTTCCAAGATCTTATGTACTCATGCATGGGGAAAAATGTGACAGAGTTGTTTTGTCTATATTTTGTTGTGTTTGTCTGTGATTTAATCACGCTTTCCAATTTTTCATGTTTTACTTAAAAATGCATTTTCAGCAATAGCAAAAAAAACCGTTTTATCAATTTCTATACTTCATGATTGCATGAAGAAATCTTCAATCATGGCCTAACAGTTCAAAAGTTGAACAGCAGAAAAGCTTCTTTCTTCCATTGTTCCTGAACTGTGTGGTTCAATAGGAGATGGGAATCTTGCTAACCTTGGTTGTCTAAAACTCATGTGTCTAGGATGTATACCTTGTCTGTGTGTGCTGTATTATTATTATTATTAATGAATCATAGAAACATAGAATCACCACAGTTGGAAAAGACCTTCAAGATCATCCAAGTCCAACCATCCACCTATCTCTAATAGTTCCCACTAAACCATGTCCCTCAGTACAACATCTAAATGTTTCTTGAACACCTCCAGTGTCAGTGACTTCACCACCTCCCTGGGCAGCTGTAGGGTATAAAGTGTTTATCTCCAGAAAATGAAATGTATGTTATGATGAATACGGACAATGAATATGATGAATAATCACAGAAATCTAGTCTGAATGTATAATTTTACCAACACCAGTAACTGGATTTAGAGTCATCAGTAGGACATAGCTGGAAGTCCCTGTGACATTGCTTGGGTCATTTTGTTCAATGTGAGGAAGCTTTAAGTGCCACTCGTAATAATGGAGGATGGTTTAGTCTGCTGTACCCCTTTGAGGCTGTCCATATGGGCTTTGCCTGGCTCACAGAGAGCGCTCTTAGATGCAGTAGAGAGCACATTGAGCAGTGCACTTGTGCCATAGGCCAGACTGAGGGATTAACCACAAGATGCTCTTTCTAGCTTGTATAATAATAGTTTGTGTAAGCCAGGTTAAAGTAGAAATGCATATACAAGCACTTACTTGCAACAACTAAAAGAGACAGCATAGTTAGAAACGTCCATAACTTCAAAGGATTGTGCAGACAAATAAATAAAATAAAACCTCTGTTTGTAGCAAGTATATTCCCTTTTTCTCTGGATCTGCCTCCTTCCCCTGGTCTGTCTCTTGGTCCAGTGCTGTTCTCAGTCTCTGTGTTTCTCCTTTGTCTTGGAGGATATCTTAGCTTTTATAACGAGCCCTCCTTTCAAGCCTTATAGGGAGTGTTCCTGCTGCTTCCTGCTGCTTGCATGGGAGGTATGTGTTTGCTCTTAGACTAAGAATTATCTTATGACTTTCCTGGCTAGTAACCATGACTTTGCTTCTCTTTTTTTATTAGATGACTAATTGGATTCCTGCACTGAAGAGTGCATCTTCCACTGGCCCTTATATAGTGTATCGATAGGTAACTTAAAAATATCCATGACAGAAATAGCTGGCTTACATCTTGAAGTTCCCTGCTCTTTTCTGGTTAGATATATTATAACATAAAACCAGGAAGAAACTACTCTTTGCCATTTTATCAAACTACATTCTTTACCAATAGATTCTACTGTGGTTTGCAACCTTGTTTTTTATTTTCATTTTTAGCAAGTAAAATATTAATAGTTAACAAAAAAGCTTTCACTAAAGACTTTCCATGCCTATTTCATTACTTTCTTATGTGTAAAAGTTAAACATGTGAAGAAGATATATGAAAATAAAACATCTGCCTACTTTAGAGATGAAGGTAATGACTAAAAAAAAATGAACTGACATGAGAGTAAAACAAAATGATTTTTTTTCCCACTAATAAGAGTAGAAATCTCATGTATAGTATTAAAAATTCATTGTCATTAAGTGTACAGATAAATAGTCCATGGTAGACAGTTGCAAGATGTCTGATTACCCTTAAATGGGAGCTGGATATGCAAAACTGGTGGAACAGTGAGCTCTTGGCTTTTGCATACAGGCAAAAGCAAAACATTTTAATGAAAAGGAACATTGTGTGCACAGAATGAACTAGCTGTGGAAGGAAGAAGTAAACTTGTAAACTGAATTTTACTTCTTGCTAATAAATTTCCTACAGAATTCAGCCATAAATCATTACTAATCCCAGATTAACTACTTTCAGATTTGAGAGTGTAACTTTAAAGAGCTTTTCTGAAACCTTTTTTAGAGAAATTGAATTCAGAAGAAAGTAATCACTATGTGCCATTGCAGGGCATATAGAAACAAATCTCAGTGGTGCAGGAAATTCACGGGGGAAAAAGAAATCTTGAGCTGATGTTGGTATTATGTATTTCTTTGTGAGAATCCTGATGGATAATTTTGATTCTGATAGATATTCTGAGTAACCCTAAGGAATAAACCACTGTCTCTATGGAAAAATTGGTTTCTGTTAAAAATTCCCAACATCAGAAAACCTGAACTTTATAATTGGCTCAATATTACACTAAACTCCTGCTGTTACTTCATAGTGTATCTTAATGGTCTACACTAGATATGGCACTGAATATAAAAAATAACATTCATTAGACAAAAAACATTTTAGAGTTTTTGTTTCATTTTCCTTTAAAAAATAAAAATGTGAAATATTATTTTCACCCATCCCATAGCTTTAATATTAATTATAAATTGTATTTAAGTATAAAAAAAGTGGAGAAACTCATGAAAAAAAAATATATATTTGCTATAATCCACATTTTTTAAATCTCATCTATATTTTTGCAGCTACAAACAAATATTGGATTTTTTTTTCCCTTGAGATAATTAACTTCAAACTCAGTTATCATGAATTCTTTCCACCCAAACTGTCTCTGATATCAGTGGAAATATTTCTACGTTGATTTGAAGGAGACAGTCTGCTTAGAACAGGTTTGACCTAGCATTTCAACAGTGTATGTATATACACATGTTGAAATGCAGAGTTTCCAACAATAGCACATTACACTAATTTCCCAGCCAGGGAAATATCAGTTAGCAGAGTATAGTGAAGGCCTGCTAGCAGTTGATGGAAATGTTGATGATTGCTTTATTCAAACAGAGCTGCTTGTGTCTAATGTCTGTCTTAGTTTCTCCTTTTTAGTTATTACTAAGATACTCCATATAAAGAGTGTATTCATTGTGCTTCCTGTGGTGCTTCTGCTTGTAGCAATATTTTGATTTATTACCATGAATGCACTAGGTCACACGCACACAATCATGATTGTATAATCACTGGGCTCAAGAACTGAACTAAAACAAGCAAAAACAAAACAACTTTCCAGCTGGCATGTTTAAAATTTTGGTTAAATAGAGACACCCAAATCATTTAAACTACTTAAGGCTACAATGGCCAACTTTTTAGTATATCTCAAAAGTAAGAAATTATCAAAGTTGGTTGCACAACGTACCTTTCTAAGCTGTTGTTTAAAATCTTATTCTGGTTGACTTAACTTTTGAACCAGAGCTGTTTCTACCTTAAATTTATGTTCTTGTTCTCTAAGTCTAGAGACTAGTTGCCAGGTAAATACTGTGGAAGCATGTTTGAAAGCAGGATACTAAGACAGCCAGGGTGGAATTAAAGCACTGTTTAGAAATTATTCAATATTTAGCAGCTTCTGGTGTTCCAGTTCATTGCCTTTGCTGTATAAAAAGATCGGAACATGACTTGAGAAATTGGGAAGTAATATATTTTGATCTCTCCTCTGTATTTCTTGCTATAAATGCAGATGTGTGACTGGAGGAGCTTCCAGATTCTGCATATTTTTCTCAATTCATATTTTGTCCTACTCAGATGTACTCACCTTAGAGGACTCATCTGTATAGTACTTATCTCGAAAGGCTCACAGCAAGGCCAAACATGTTGACAGGTCTGTATTGTGTCCGCTAGAAATGAGAGCAACAGTAATCTTATGGGAGTCCCCAAAGACATCCACAAAACAGACTGTTTAGAAGTGATTTAATCACCAATTGAAACACTTTAGATATATATAATTCTCAATACTGTCCCAGAACTCAAGTTGTTAATCTCTCTCTGATGTGAGCTGACATGACAGCTTTGAGAATGAAAGAGAGGTTTATTTAATCAAAACTTTATGAAACTCCTGTGATTTGGTTGAAATGAAGAGTCAATCTGTTCAGTTCCTACACAGTGTTCTTACAAAACAATGGAAGTTAATGATGTATATACAGGAAAAAACGTAATTCAATGTAAACAGATCTGTATTTATTTTTAAATAACACATTTTGCAAAATAAATTTAGATGTTACACATACAGTTTTTCATTCCAACATTTCATTACACTAATCATACCACAACCTCTGAATACTATAGATAACTTCTTTCTTCTCTGGTGCATACAAGCAAATGCCAGGATGGAGAAAGCAGTTATCCTTTAAATGAGCTAATCCACTAAGGATAGCACAGGCTTTATTAGACAGTTGTAAAGCACTGAAACAGTGGTGAAACTCCAAGACCAAAAAAATTTGTGTTATGTTTGTTAATAACTCAATATTATTTTTGCTCATCCAAGAGGACAGATGATTGTACATGAGCACCTATGTTGTGATCCGAAGCATTGTCCAGGTGGAGGCTGGTGACGTGCGGTGATCCCTAGGGATCTGTCCTGGGACCAGTGCTCTTTAAGGTCTTTATCAATGGCATAAATAGTGGGATCAAGTACACCCTCAGCAAGTTTGCAGATGACACTGAGCTGAGTGATGCAGCTGATGCAACAGAAGAAAGAGATGCCATCCAAAGAGGCCTTGACAGGCTTGAGAAGTGTGCCCATGTGAACCTAATAAAATTCAAAAAGGCCAAGAGTGAGGTGCTGTGCTTGGGTTAAGGCAATCACAGATATGTGTACAGAGAGAGGATTTATTGAGAGCAGCACTGTGCAGAAGGACTAGGGGGTTCTGGTGGGCAAAAAGCTTGAAACAAGCCAGCAGTTTGTGCTTGCAGTCCTGAAGACCAACAGTATCCTGGGCTGTACCAAAAGAGCCCCCACCTGGAGTACCTGGGGCTCTTAGCCCAAGAAAACTCGGGCTGCTGGAATGTGTGCAGAGGGGGGTCATGAACATGGTCAGAGACCTGGAGCATCTCTCCCATGTAGACAGGCTGAAGGATCTGGGCTTGTTCAGTCTGAAGAAGTGAAGGCTCAGTAGAAACCTCATTGCAGACTTTCACTCCTTGAAGAGAACTTATAAACAAGATGGATACCAACTTTTTATACGGACTATTTATATTGATAGGAAAGGGTGAATAGTTTTAGAAAGGAGATTTCAATTAGATGTAAGGAGGAAATTCTTTACTCAGAGTCCTGAAGCACTGGCACAGGCTGCTCAGAGAAACTGTGGATGTCCCATCCCTGGAGCCATCCAAGGCCAGGTTGGATGGGATCCTGGGCAGTCTGATCTAGTGGGTAGCAGCCCTGCCTATGGTAGGAGAGTTGAAATTAGATGACCTGTAAGGTCCCCTCCAGCCCAAGCTCTTCTATGATTCTATGATTCATTCCTGCGTTACGAAATGGTCTAGAATAGTCTGCTGCCAATTTGTGCACTGAGATTATTATTTTATTATGAATTAACAGATTAATGTTACTTACCCTGAGGAATATTTCATTGTTAGGAATGAGCATGATTCTTCATTTCTGTGGGTAAGGTGTGGAATAGGGGAGAGATGTAGGTTTTAGGACTTTTGCATATGTTTTTTGATCTTGACGTTGAAACAGAATCTAGTCATCAGTGCATTTGCGGATGATGGTGTTTCAAACCTTCTCAGACTGAATGGGCATTTGAATATTGGTTTTACTTAAAGCTAAACAAGATTTCAAGTAGTTTAGGTAAAAAGAACTTGTCAGTGCAAAAAACATTGTTTCAAGAAATACAGATGATGAATACAAGGAATTTTTCATAGGAGTGAGAAGTTGTTACCGGTAATTCCAGTTGTTTTATAAAGCAGGGTTAGAGTTTGAATTCTGTGATCACTTCTGCAAGATCACTTCTTCCCAACTGCATACTAATTTCAAGGGGGATATGAAGGCCAGGAAATTGAATCTTAGCTTTTTAGAACAAGTTAGAATATGAAATAACTCTCCTCTACAGTCCACTCATCTACATCTCAGAAATCATCTCACATTTAGTTGTGCCAGTTTTTCTGTTGCATAATTATTTTATACTACCCGTGGTGTCAGTTCACACAGTCAATCATAAATGACTTTATTAAACTTAAACTGTAGTTTCAACTTCTTTTACTGTGCAAGTCATTAAAGAGTGTTTTGCCCTAAGTAGGCCTGAGTAAATAATAATAAAGTTTAAGGGAAACAAACTTCTTTAAGACTAACCTTCAGTTTTGCATAACTCTGAAATCATTTTAATTCCAATAAAAATAACTTTAATTTGCCTCTGACAAAAACTCTCAATTTTGTTCAGAATGAACATATCTGAAAAAATCTGGGAAATCTTTTTTCCTTTTTTTTCTTTTTTTTTTTTTTCTACTTTTTTTTAAATTCCCCTTACATAGCCATTTATTTACTTACTTATTTGAGAATTTTTGTCCAAAAATATACTATCTGTGACAAGGAAGGTTATTCAGTTCCTTGTTTGTAAAGTTAGTAGCATCTGTATATGGAAGAAGTTGTAGGACCTACTAATAGTAATTCTGCAATTAACTTGCAGTTGAAAACAACTGTCAGGCATTTGCAGAATGCAAGCATCTAATCAACAATCCAATGTGCTGAAATAATTTGCAGACCCTGTATTACAATAGTAGTACAAGAATTTAACCTGGTGAAAATAAATGCATTTCTAATGAAGCTGGTGTGTTTAAACTACATACACCATACCTTGAATACACATGATCCAAAGCATTACTCCAGACCACAATTCTCTATGCAACCTCAACTTGACATACAAGTTCTGCAAGTGTTTGAATCCCACCTAGGGAGGCTGATGCTGTAAGTTGGGTCCTTTTTTTTTTTTTTTTTTTTTTAATCATAGCTGGCACACTAGGACTGCACAATTTTATCAGAGGTTCTAAATAATGTTCTGAGAAAAAGAACGTACCATGCCCTATGTAATAACACTCCATGGTGATTGTCTTGTGTCTAATTAAGTTCATCTTCCTTGTTAGTGTGGTAAAGACATTGACTTTTAATTTCAGAAGTGCAAATTCAACAGATACAGGCTATAATCACTCATTCATGTTATTAATTTACTGAACTTTTTGCATATTTTATCACTAGATATTGGCCATTATTAAAAATATAGATTGAATTTCCTCACTGTGCCTTAGTTATGTTAAGCTTCAAATTTTAATGATCTGCTGTTTAAATGAATGCAGCCTGCACTGTTGTGGTTACGCTTGTATATCGTTATGTCACTGGTTTGTGTGTATGTGAGTGCTAGGGTGACAGAAACAAATAGGAAGAAACATTACAGAAAATGAGTTTCCTATGGCGGAAGAAATGATTTGGAACTGTGCCAGCTATGCTTTGACAGCAGTAACAGTCATGCTGATAAACTCAGAATCCCCCAAGTCCCACTCTAGCATGCAGAAAATGAAATTAGCAATAAGACCATTTATAATGTAAGAATGGTGGTGTCAGCTGTCAACTCAGGGAACAATAGTCGAATCTTCAGTAACAATGTATTGAGAAGAGCAGATAGATGTCACACAGAACAGTCCATTTGATAAGTAGAAAAAGTTTAAATGCACAGCAGATAAATTGTTGTCACGTGATTTGGTGTGCTTGAGAAGCTTTTAGTGTCCTTAAGAATATAGAAAGTCAGTGTTCAGTGCATGAAATGTTATGATCCTGATTTCTTCATTGAGAGAAATGTGTAATTTCTTTAATTCTAAAAGTAAGCATTTATCAACTCAGAGTAATACAAGTTGTTGGGTGTATCTTTTGGGGAGGCTTTAGCTTAATTCTGCTTTAAAACAAAGAAAATACGAAGCTTTTTATTTGCTTTTTATTGTTAACTAATGTTTCCAAATTAAGTATTTTCCTGATTAATTTTCTGTCAGACAATTTTATGTTTTCTGAATGTCTTCTTTTTTTCCTCACTTCTGATGAATGTCTAGTATGTTGTTTCTATCTGATCAGTAAAGAAAGCATCTTTGTTCATATGGTTCTTGTTTCCTTTACAAATTACTTTTTTTCCTTCTTTTCTATGGAAGTTATTCATAAGGATTTTTTAAACATCTAAAGAAATCTTTTAGGGAAAATTTTTTAAGCTTGTCACTATATACAGTTCCTCGGAAGATTAACTTAACCTGTATACAATTGATATAGGCATATAATATTTTTAACAGCAGGTAGACTTCATGCTGGCTCTACATTTGACTCTTCTTTTCTGTTTCAAGTTCTTCCAGTCACAGAGATTCTTAAATTGACAGAAATAATTTCTGTACAAGAGTAGAATAAATTAAAATTTGATTCTTAAAATCACATTGCAATATACTTGTCTTTTTTTTTTTTTTATTTCTGTATCTCAACACCAAACCAGGATCTTCAGATTATTTTATTTGTAAACAAAATTAAGAAATTCTATGTGATATTTTACAAAGCAAAAACATTCAGCAAAACCAGATTTACAGACACTGTATTATATTTGAACAGAAAATATGCATTTCTACAGCGCTTCCATAAGCAGCATGGATAAACATGTCATAAATTAGAAGAGCAAGGAGGGCCATGAGCTCCACTGACTCATCAGGTAAGCAAAAATCTTCAGCACAAATGTTGCAAAAAGTTGTGCTTTCTTTACCATGTTGAATCTACTTTGTGCTGAAGAAGCTGAATTGAGCTATGGAGCAAAGTAATAGGAGGAGTACCTGTTCTTTTACTGTATGATATTATCTGAATCTGAAGTAGGAGATAATGCAACTGTAAGGAG
>JAOWBP010002052.1:44685846-44715001 GCA_028571105.1 Tragopan temminckii | reverse complement strand
GGATTGGCCGAGGGGCGCGGCCCGGCGGGGAGGGCGCCCCCGCGTGGGGCGGCGGTGGAGGGCAGAAGGTCGCGGGTTCGAATCCGCGACGCCTCAACACGGGGGCGGGTGGCCGGTCCTCTCCAAACTTCGTTTCGACCTCCAGCCGCTCGCTTCCTCGCACTAAAACCGCAGTTACGTATCCGGGCTTTGTTCCTTTTGTGGCACGAGGGAAAGAATGCCGCTTCTAGCCTGATAGAAAGTTCCCCTACTGCCTTAATATCTCTTCTAAGAAACATCCAGCCTCGAAAATATTTGCAACTGCAGGCCTGGCTGCTCTGAGCAAAGCACTCAGTCCCTTACAGGACACTTATAGGAATCTTGCTGTGGGTCTGCAGACACCCCAGACTCAGTACAGCCCAGCACATCCCCTCAGCTCATCGTACTGCTGCCGTGTGCTGGGAAAATGGCTGCAGGCTTACATAAAGCAGGCAGGGGCATGGTGCTGGCAGCATGCCGGGATCACCACCCCTCTGTGTCCTTCCTGGCAGCAACCCCAGGAGCAATCCTCCCTCAGAGGTAGGAGAGAGAAGGGGTCCAGGGAAACAAGGAGGCCTGGGCAGGAGGTGCAGGCAATGCACAACTGTAGTTCAGAGATTAAATCTCCGAAAAGCCTGAATGAGGAGCTACAAAAAGCCTCCTATTCTTCTGCTCACCACCCATGGTTCACAGGCACTGCACTTGATCGTTGCTGGCTTTTTGCACCCCTCAATTTCCACCCAGCAGTACCTCCCACCCGCAGGGATCTTCCCAGAAGTTTGTTGTTGAGGTTGCCTGGGGAAACGGCTGAATTCGCCTCAAGTGGTCTGGCTGTTGCTAACAGCAACATTTCAGCTGCAGCTGCCCATGAAAGAAGACAGGTGTGCTAGTTATGTGTTTTAAAAAGCCGTGAAAGAGCAAAAGACTGCTTGCAGCACAGCCTCCCTTTAATAATCATTAATCCTTGCCCTGCTGGCACTGATCACGTGGGACAGTGACAGCCACTGGCAAGCGGTTGGAGCGCAGGGAACCTGAACCACCACCTCACCACTGCATTTACCCCATGCTTTCACCAGGCTGCCTCCTTGCCTCTGGGTCTGCCTCGTCCTGCCCCATTCCTGCTTCGGGACAAAGCAGAGAGAGAAACCAAATGGTCCTTTCTTTGCTGCTTTAACTTCAACGTACAGAACTCTGGGGCTGCGGAAACTGCCCATGGCCTTGGGAATGGCATGCTGTGCAGCTCCCTCCAGCAAGAAGGGTCTACGAGGAGCACGTGCAGCTCTCACCGGTCACAGTGAGACTGAAAAGATGCACAGAGAGTGGGGACGCTCAGAATGCAGCGATGGCTCTGCGGCCTGGTGGCTCCGCCACGTTTTGCTGCACCTGCACGGCACCGACCTACAGCAGCCCTGTCACCGCAGGCCGCCAGCCCGCCTCACCTCACTTCCCGACGCCAGGCCGCGGGCCCGCCTCCAGCCGGCCCGGCAGAATGACTCGACCGACGTCACCGCCTCGAGAATGACGTCATAGCGACGTCACCGCGGCGCGGTGCCCCCTAGGGGCCGAGCGCAGAGGAGCTCTGGGCGGGACTTCCGGCAGCGCGGCCGGAAGCGTCGCGGGGAGGCGAGCGGCGATTGGCCGGGTGGCGGCGACGGAAGCGGAAGTGGCCTTGGCGCAGGCGCGGAGAGAGCCCGGGCCGAGGGAGGGAGGCGGCACTCGGGCTTCACCGCCTTCAGCTGTCGCTGACTCCCGGTCTATGAGCGCGCCTCCCAACTTCCCCGCACTGCAGAGCTGTCAGCTCTCAGGAAGCCCCGTTCCAAAGTTAGAAGTGCACTCCTGTTTTGAACAGAGGGAAAACGATCGATCTGAGAGGCAAATATCCCGGCTTACTCATGCAAACTTTCTCGGGCGTGATGATGCAGTCTGTGCACAGGAGCAGGTTCTGTCCTCCCGGAGGATGCTCTGTAAGGCAGAGACCTGTCCTCCTGACCGTGACAAGTGCGGAAAGTGGGGACAGTCCGAATGCAGCTGCCCGATGCTGGTCACAGACAGTGATTGGCCAACAGGTCCCATCTGCCATAGCAGCTTTTCATGCAAAGCCACCCAAAACATTTCTGAGCTCCTGGAGAGATTTATGTGAATTACGATGGTGCAGCTCAGAAGGAATGAAACAGCGGCTGTCTCGTGGCTGTAGTCCACTCATATTTTTCTCTTGATGCCTGCTAGAGAGCCTACCGGAGGGGAATAGGGATGTGGGAAAGCACGGAACTTTGGCTTCTTAGCGATCTGCCTCTCTGGAGAGCACCCTTGTGGTTGAAACTGCTAGATTGCTTTCCTTTGACCAGTGGTCCATTTTAATGGAAATTAAGCGTCTCACTTCAGAAAACACTGACGGTGTGTGAAGTCCAGACACTAGTAGGTGAATTTCTGAATGTTGGGGCGGACACTCACGCTGTGAGGTCACTGCAGTCTGAAAAAGGCACCAAGTGGTCCAGTAGTAAGATACTGGAGCGTCCCCACAAAATTCCTGATTTCCTTCCTTTTTCAGAGGCAGCCCAAACCAGTTTGCCACAGATCTGTATGCTAACTGAAAAGATGTTGCAGGTTTTCCATGTGACTGGTCATGGGTGATTACTTACTGAAGCTTAATTCTGTATGTGCTGCAGGCAAAACTTCAGCGTACACATTTCAAGGAAAAAAAAAATGCAAGCAGGCTTTTTTCGAGGCACAATGTGAGGTGCCTTGCATATGTTTTCCTTTCAAGAGAATGAAAGAAGTATAAACTTGAGAGCAGTGGTTGCTAGAACCAGGTGGCTTAGGGAAAAATATCTATTATGGACAATGGTATCCCCATTTGAGATGTTTATTCTTAACTGTATAGTTGTACCAAGCCATAAGATATTTATGCAGCTTTGAAAAGGAATTTTCTTGAATTCGTCATATATAATATATACATAATGAAGTTTGTTTTCTATTAATCATTGGTTTTAGTAAATACACTGTATGCTACAGGGGTGGAATTGCAGAACATCCTTAAAAAGAGGAGTTCCCCACTTAGTCCTGGTGCAGGTGCAGCGTCCTGAGCCAGCCACCAAGCTAGCTTTCTGCAGCCCAGAAAGGACAGATCTAGAGTGTGAAAAATGATCATGTTTTGACATTTCTTCCTTCTTTTTTGAATGTCAAGTGGCCAGGATAGAAATTAGCACCTATTGTGATGGCATGTGTTGGTTTTGGGAGCAGAAAACAGTGAAAAGGCAATACTTACAAGTCTTCAGCCGTTGTAACCCCTTGTCACCAGCACAGGAGCAGCGGATTTCTGCTCTGGCTGGTGTGACCTGAGGGTCATCTTTTCAGAACTGCTCATCTTCCCACTACTCAGGAGAGGTGTTACATTCAGCTGCATGCTGAGGTAAACATTTAGGATCAGTTATATGTTTGGATTAGCTCCACTTGTTGCAGAAGATGGAACCCCAGTGTCTGATATAGAAGAGAATTGAGCAGCTCAACTGCTTCTTGCATTTGAAATGCAAAGCATCAAGCACAGTCAGGCATATAGAATGAAAAGTAGTCCCATTTTTGTGTGTTTTCCTGTTTTCTGAGGATGCTGGATGCCAGGAGGGTTTAATGTGCTTTCCCTCCTGTTCTTCTCTGAGGGCTGGCTCCAGCTTTAGACTAATCCCACCATAATCTAATTCAACTCATTGATCTGCATCTTCACACACCTGTCTTCTTGTATTTCCATTCTTGGGACTTAGCTGTTCGTGTAGTGAGGAGAGCTGGCCTGGTGTGCTACCCGGTGAATTGCAGGAGGAGCTTGATGCAAGTGGCTGGAGCATAGGATGGGAGATGAAGTGTTGAGGACATCATCCTCCTTGCTGTGATGGCTCAGACCATAACAGAAAAGCACAACATCATGGGGTTTCTTCAGTGAGTCTAGAAATAGAAAGGTGAGACACTGTCAGACATCCTACAGGTATCTCTCAGTTATAGATATATAAGAAAAGATGTAAAACAAGACTAGTTGGTCTGCTATGTTTGATCTGAAAGTGCTTTGTGGCTCTGGCATTGAGCTACGTCATGGAAATAATAGCCACACTGCTTCATGGGGGTTTGTTGGGAGGTTCTGGAACCAGGCAGAATGGGCAGCCATAGAGATACGTTAGACTGAAATTGCAGCACTGAAATAGGATGGACACTCAAACCTGCAGTGAGCTATTGTGGGCTCCTACCTGGACATGACTCTCCAAGTTTTTTTTCCCCTTTTCTTAGGCATCAGAGATGTATCTTCTGCTGCACACTTCTCATCCATATCAAGATTTGCATCAGGTATCTTATAGGGCCAAGAAAGGCGCCCACACTTACAATAAAGACACCAGTTTTCCCATCACTTCACCTGTCTTAACTTCTACATTCAGAAGAAATAATGCATTCCAACTAACCCAAAAGCAATCTTGAACTTCTGCTAGGACTTCTAGTAGGATTTCACTGAAAATACAAGTTGTTCCTCTTAGTTATTATAGCTAGTGGGATTGGATTTTCTGTCACAACATACTTTACCTGATTTCTGTGAAGTCTCTATTCTTGAGTTGTTTTTTCTTATTTTCTGCTTTTTTTACTTTTACTTTTTATTATTATTATTATTATTTTTAAATTAAGTGCCTCATAAAGTTTTCAAGCCTAGTTATGAAAGCTCTCCATGGCCAATACTTTTCGTAACTATCCCTAAGTTTCTGACGTGCTTTTTTTTTTTTTTTTTTTTTTTTTTTTTCTCCATGAAGAACCCAAATATATTTTTTTCACAAAGAGAGGATTCAACATCAAGTTATTTTTGAATATCGTGTTGGGGAACTAGAATAGTTCACCATTTCCCTGAGATTATCTTTGTTACCTTCATCCAAACACTTTCCGCAGAACCTGCATAGCTTCCACATACTTAGATTTAAAGAGTTTTGGGAAGTAGTAATAAAAAAAAAAAATCTGCTTTAACTATTCTTTCCCTGCATATTTCCCATGTCAATGAAGAAATGAGCATCTAGAATTACAAGGGGAAGTGTACTGAAATTTGCCTTTGCGCTGAGAGACCAGCAAGACATTTTAAAAAACATTTTGATTAGCTATTTTTTAAGCATGAAGGAATGAAGATAAATACTGCTTTCAGTTTACCAGTATGTTCAGATTAGCCTCCTGAACATATCTAATTCAGATTTAGAATAACATATCGGAAAGAAAAATTTAGCCCTCAAACTATTTAAACTCTGTGGTTAAACTTAAGAGTTCAGTTTTATGCCAATATTTCTTACATATCAGCAAAAGAAAACTGCACATTGTGCCATGACATGATGCTGATTTAAGCATTATTCATGACAAGTTATATTTGAAAGATATGTTTGATATTTATTTTAGTTTACAGTTGAATCAAAACCACTTTTTGCTCACTTAAAAAAATCTCATGAAAGTGCAGATACAGTTACAGTTGGAAGTCTCCAATTCTGCAAGACCTGCTGTGCCTAAGACTAAACTACTTCAGTGAGTGTAATTGCAGGTCTGGATTAAGAAAAGGATGCCACAGAAGAATGTAAACCTTGTCCCCAGGAAATGAAAATGTATGGCATGGAATAATACAGGGCTCTTTGTGATGTCTTTATCTTCTCCAAGCATTCCCATTAATGTGTATTTTTAAAAGTGTATTGTGTTAGTAGAAATAGTTGGCCCTTCAGAAGAGATACATGAGAGTTAATATAAATGACATTTTCCAAAATTATGACTACCAAAATTTAAAAATCTTTTTTTTTTTTTTTTCCTTACAGTAATCATTCTCTTTACTGTAAAGTTGGTGGATATGCTTTTCTGGAAGTGAGCAAGGCAGATATATTCTGCTTTCAGAGGTTTCATATAACCAATATTCCAAATGGTTTTTACTGTTACTGGGATGGGCCTGATGTGTGAGTAAATCACATATGTGATCTCACTGCATATGTGAGATCCAGTAGTTAGGGGAAAATATATTCTCATAGAATTAGCAAACTGAATGGATTATTGGGTATAATTCCTCTCAGCAGAACATCTATGGATGCCCACTAACTTGTGTGCTGGGAGCAGCATAGATGACATATGTTGCCCAGGCAAGTGGATACTGAGACAGGGTAAAGAGGGGATATGAGTTTTTCTCAGTATCATATTTCTAAAATCTGAGCAATCCCAATGAGTTTGGTAGGACTATTCCACTGATAATCACTGCCTTGGATGGTACAAAAATTAGGTGTCGGTTCTATCCACAGAAGTGCAATTAGTCAGGGTAGATTTTTTTTTTTTTTTTTTTTTTTTTTTTAACACAGTGTTTCATGAATGAGTCAAGAATGACTTTTCATTAATTATACTGATAGTATTTCAATCTCAGCCATAGTGGTGGGTTGTTAGAGTCAGGGTAGGATGGCTAGATTGCAGCTGGACTTGATGATTTTTAAAGTCTTTTCCAACCTGAGCTATTTTATGATTCTCAAATTTTCCATGATAAATTCCCCTAAGAAATTTGATATTCACCACTTTTTGACTCGTGATGTACTGCTTCCTGTCATAAAGGTACAGTTCTACCCCAAAGTTTTATTTCTGACAAGTGCAAATTTGTAACATGTGCTTTTCTCATCACTATTTTAAATGGAATGACCCTGGACTTTTGTTCAGGACAGCTGTTACTTACCACTTACCACAGCTGTTCCTTCCCGAATGTGTTACTTCTGTGTTCTCTAAACTGTAAGAGGTCAATGATCTTAGTGCATCTAGTCTACTTCCAGCTTTTGTAGTTTCTTGTTGAAGTAGCCCAAATGCTGCAGAGCGTATATAGTCCTTCAACCTTCCATTCAAGGGCCTGCGTCTGTCATTATGTCCAGATCCTTCATGGATATGATGTCTTTATGATTTGTTTCTCTGCTGCTACATTTGTTGTCTTGTCTGCTTGGGTTCCTAGATGTATTGTGCAGTAAGCCTTGTAATAGCGATGCTGTAATTTTGCAAATGTGATTACCAGCCAGTGGAGGCCACCGAATGGAACAGATCTGAAATCTAGGATAAGTCAGAGATCTTCATTACCGTGGTAGGGAATGTTGAGCCCATGGACCAACCCTGATAGCTTATGAGTGAGCAATAACAAAGCTATTTGCTATTGCAGTGTAATTACTACACACTTTGGATTTAAAAGTACAAGGGATCCGTCAGAACAGTCCTTAAAATGAAACATTTATATTAATTTTCAGGGGCCTCTGTTCTTATTTCCATTATGCATAATGCAGACCAAGGGTCTCAATGCATGGATGTATGCTTTGCTGGCATCTGAAGGGAGAAACCTTGTGGAATTGCAGTAGACTGGGCAGCCAGCATTTTGCATTGCAGTATACCACAGCAAGGGGAAAGAGATGATCTTCACATATTAAAAAGATTTTTTTTGCTCAGCTTTTATGCACCAAAAAAACAAACAAACAAAAAAAAACAAAAAACAAAAAACCCAACAATGACTTTTTTATTCATTAGGGAGATTTCTTCTGCTTTTCATTTTAGTCCAGTTTTGTATTTGAAAAGAAATACCCTGTATTTATCATGAGAAGAGACATTATTGCTAATATGAGAGATATTTTACTAATATGTTCAATTCTAGCTCCAGAAAAATGGCAGATTCTCACCAAATTACACCAGATTTGAGCTTGAAGTACACCAGGCCTCCTTCAATGTGTGGGGCATTGAACAACAAATAAAACAGAGGTTTCACTTCAAAGTAGATCCAAGTGCATAACTGTCTGTAATCCAGGAACTATGGCATGCATTTTGAATTAGTCTACCTTGGCGCTGTGCCTATGAACAAACTAAAGATTTGAAATATATATTTTTTTTCTTTCTTGTAGACATGAAGTTCTGATTATCATTAAAAAAAAAAAATTAAGAAGAACAGCAGGTCTCAGTGTTTTGTTAGTATGTTATTTCAGGTGTTAATTTACTGAAGGCTCTGAAGCGTAACAATGGTAGTACAGAAGTGTATAGGTTTGCAAGACTTTTATTGTCTAGTAGATATCTTTTTGGCCTTGAAAATACACTCCCTCAATTCTGAAGATTATTTTAATGTGCAGCATTACACATGTAACATGTGTAAACATGGAGAAAAATTTAAAAAGTTGAGAAGTGCAAATGCATTAAATACATGTACATCCATATGTATAGGCACGTATGCTTACGTGTACAGTTTCTATGTAGGATGGATAGCCACTGGTAAGCTGCAGAAAGAAAAAGGAGGCTGATTCCATTTCTAATCTGTTCTGTCACTGCCAGCTTTGAGATCATTTTTGAAGATCTCTCTTAGTGACCAGAAAGTACTTTGGGAGGCAAAGATGAACAAATAGATGTTTTTTTTCCCAGGTAGCCTTTTGTAAAATTTGTTTTTTAAACACAATAAATTAGTGCGCTTTAATGTCCATAATAAATGTCTTCACTTTTGGTAAAAGCATTCTGTACAGAAGAATAACATTTTTTTGTCAATTCATCGCTTATATTTGGTTTTGAATATAAGGGAGAATATTTAAGCAGACTGTTAGAAAAGATTACAACAGTTTGGAATGTATGCAGACATAAACAGAGTTAAACAGAACAGGATTTTTTTTTAATTGGTGGAAACCAAGTTTTCTGGGACAATTGTTCTTCTAGTGTTGAAGATTCAGCAGTTAGCATGCACTCCCCGCCCCTGAGACCACAAGTGAATCTTAACTCTGTTGAGGAGAACAAGTCGAACATGAATCTCAAAAATGAGAGGAAATCAGAAGATGCAATAATGGAAAGCATTTTGCTGGTAAAAGAGCAGCTAATCACTGTTAGCTTCAACTGATAGTTAGGCATTTCTGTTCAGTTTAAGGATTCATACTTCATTTTGTCACTTGTGAATTAGAGGTTACTATTTCAGTGGAAGTCCTACAGGCTATTCATTTGTGTTTTGGGGCATTTTTAATGTCGGTCAAGTGGAAAGCAGTTGCTCTAGTCAGAGGATTGATTGAATATTGATTACATTTGAGGGTGCAATTCTTTATCTCTAGGCTACAAACAACATTTAACACATGAAGGATCCAAGCATTTCATTGATTAGTGGCCATTTTTATATTATCCTATATTTTATTATGTCTACTAGGCAAAAAATCCTCAACTGCTCTGCTGTCTTTACTCAAGAGCGCCTAAAAATGTGTTTGTTGAATACCAACTTTAACACCAATGGAAAATACTGTTTAGAGTTACAAATTATGGTTGCTTTATAAATGTAATACTTTGTTTTTAAAATGCAATTAAAGTGGTGAAGTAATAAAAAAAAGAGCACAACTTTGCATGCAAAAAATATGAAAACACTTTCAAATTATTTATTGTAAGCCTCTTAGATCTTTCAAGATCTCCTAGGTTGATCTCTTAGATCAATTCAAGTTAAGTTGGTTAGATTGCATTTTAGGACATGTGCTCTTCCAATATAGTTTGGAATCTATGGGTTGAAAATAAACGTGTTTAATTTTGCATCACTAAAGCAATTACTGTAATGTTTCTTGGAGATCTTACACAATTTTAGGGGCAACGTGACAAAAATTTAGTAAAGGCTTTGCTTAAATTGTGTTTTCCTTTCTACCTGGCTGTGTAATATATAGGTGACAAGCAAAAGCAAAACCTTATTGGAAACTAGTTAGACACATTTTTTTCCATAACCCTTATTGTTTCCGATAGCAAGATATATGTGCTTCCGGAGAAGAAACCTTTGAAATGAAGTGTTAGAAAATGTGTGCTCATCAGTACATGTGGCAGAACAAGACTAACAAAAACGTTAAATCCCGCTGGATTAAAATAGCTGAGGAAATAGCTGTGATGTTACTGCTGTAACTAGGAGATAAAGTAGCTACTTCTTCATTGTCTTTTTAATGACATAGCATGTCTAACATGAGATTCTTCTCATTTGCTGTTAAAATTTCAATGATTGACAATGTGTGTGTTGTTTTTTTTTTGTTTGTTTTGCTTTTTTTTTTTTTTTAAATCACATGCAAGACTGTTCACATCCATGGACACTTATGTGAAAAAGACTGAGTAACCTAGGTCTGTTCAGCCTGGGGGAAAGAAGACTGAAAGGAGATCTGATAAATGTTGATAAATATCTGAAGGGAGATTGGAGGCAAATGGATGAGGCTGGGCCTTTCTTAGTGGTGCATAGTGATAGGACAAGAAGCAGGGGCCTAAAACTTGAACATAGGAAGTTCCATACTAATGTGCAGAAGAACTTCTTTACAGTAAAGGTGACGGAGAACTGGAACAGGCTGCCCAGAGAGGTTGTGCAGTCTCCTTCTATGGAGATATTCAAGACCCGTCTGGATGCCTACCTCTGTGACCTGTTGTAGGGTACCTGCCTTAGCAGAGGAGTTGAACTCAATGATCTTTTGAGGTCCGTTCCAAACCCTGCAATTCTGTGATTCTGTGATCATAATATCCTACCCATACAAGGAAATAAAGTTTATTCTCATATGCTATGCTTAGGAAAATCTCAGAAACATACTTTTTAAGAATGGTGTTTTAATTTTGCTTCCATCCAGCACTAGCCTCTTCTGTCTTGGCACAGTCACAATAGCCATAGCTTTGTACCTACGTGCTGGAAACAGTCCTGTGACTGGAGCTTATCACCCACAGTACCTCACGTGGGCTACTGTAGACAGCTGTTCATATTAGTGATATGAAGCTTAGGCTTGGTGTCAGCCTCAAATGGAAAGAAGATATGTAGTGACAGCAGTTTTAAAAACCAGAGAGACATAAAACTTCCTCAGTTCTAGGGTGTGGAAAGAATTTTCTGTAATTTTGCTTAAGGCCAGTTCTTTCCACCCAGCAAATTTTGGCCCACTGAAATGTATGGTTTGCGTGTATTTTACACCTGCTTATGTTTCTCCTAGGGAAGACCTCGAATATCAATGTCAAAATAGCTCATTGTTCTTGTTGCATTTATATTTAACTCTGAAAATATTTGGATACAGGTTGTCATTTCTAAGATATATCCTTGCATAACTATAAAGAGTAAGATCACCTTAGCCTGGGCATGAATGTTCACTGGAAACACCTTTAAGATAGTGATTCAGAACAAGTGAGAATCTGTGAGTTATTAATCTATTATGATAGTTCTGAACCTGTTTCAATTCAGACAGAAATAGAAATGTTTCTAAAATTAGGATAGGAAATTGAAATAGACTTCAACATTACCATTTGCATAGCAATCAATTTGGAGTCTATTAATCTTTCAGAAAGACCGAGGCCTGATTAAGCTCTGGTAAACTCAATTGCATTTCCTTTCACTCCAATAGAGTTTGCCTGTGTTTGTCAGTTCTGAGTTTGACTTCATGCAGTTGAGCACATGTCATCAGCCTTCATTCAAATGATTTAACTAGTTCATGTATTCCTTTTTATGTATTGCAGCTGTTCTAGTGTTTAATTTATGTAAATATTCTAGAATCTACATTTATTAGCACCCTTGGTAGCTGAAAGAGAATACTTGCCTAAAGATTTGCAGAATTGCAGAAAGTGAATTTCCTCTTCACGTTTATCAGTATCTAGTCTCTGTATCTCATTCTGAGAGTGATACTGCCTTCAGTCAAGAGCTTTTCAGTAACTTTCCAAATATGATTTGGAGTCTCTGGATTCAGCTGTAATATCTGCCTTAATAGTTAAGTGATTTCAAGTAGCTGATAAATGAATAGAAGTTGTTATTTGGTACAGAGAAAAGATCTCTGAATAGTAAAAATATAGCTTTAGTAAATTAATGCCTCAAATAGTCAGTCAATATGTCTCATTATTTTTGGTGAATTATCCTTTTATATTTTAATGAACAATTAGCATTATAATACATCTTTCCTCTTGGAAAGAACAAAGTGTATATTCATAACTTAGTATTCAAAATAATGAGTTTCATAATACCATACAGTTTGCCATTTGAATTGCTTGAGGAATAACTTAGCCTGCTTATTTGGATCTCTTAGGGAAATGGAAAAGTTTGCCTAAACTCATCAACAGATCTGTAATTGTTTTGAGACTTTTCTTTTGCTTTTCAAAATAATTACGTATGTGTTTTCTATGTTTGCATGTCTGATAGGGGAGAAAAAGAAGAAAAATTGTTATTTTGAATTATGCACATGGTGCTTGTCTGTGTCTGTGTTGCTGTTCAGTGGGCTTGCAATACAAACTATAGTTGCTAAATTTTTCAAACACTTGTCAGAATCAATCTCTATTTATATGTATTCTAGTTTTGTTTTCTAGTGTGATCACTAATTGTAATAGCAGAAAAGTAACCATATACATCAGATTTGGCTTACTTCTTGATTCCACAGCATTTTCTGGTAGAAATGGGGATTTGCATACAAGAAAAGAAAAGGAAAGCCATGCTCCTTAATGTTCTTTTGCCAAATAAATATAAAGGTCTCCATAGGCAAGGATTAACTAATACAAACATGCTTTCTGAGCAGCTACTGAAGAATTACTAATAAGCATTATTATAGCTGAGTTCAAGATATTTAACCTGGTAAATATATCCTGTTATGATTTCATTATGTTGGCTGAAGTCTTATGAGATGCCGACACTTCAACCTCATTGTTCAAGTCTTAATGAATTATTGGAAAGTGGCTGATTAGAAAGCAGTGAATTAGAAGGGACCACAGCATTATGAAAGCTGCTCTCTTTGATGTTGTTTAGCTCCCAAGTTGACTCATTTTCTTGGCCAGAAATGTTAGTGTATGAAGCTGTACGCTACTTTGCTGGGACATTATATGCCAGTGCATGTCTACCAGCTAAATGTGGTAGGTGGTTATTTAATGTACTTTGTAAGCATTCAAGGAACCTCACATCTTAGAATGTGATTCTGCCCAGAAATGGAACACAACAGTATTTTGGCTAAAGGGGATGCTGATCTTCTGAGGCATCTTATTGATGATGCACCTTGGATGGATCTTCAATTGTGCTCCTTCTGTGGTGTTTCAGAAGAAATACATTAGATGCAAAAGAATCTGGATTATTGAAAATTAACAAATTTGTCTTTAATTTGAAAGGCTGAGAGTATTTTGAATATGGTAACCAGGGTTGTAACCAAACCTCTTACTCTTTCACATAAGAAGGTGGCTAAGGTTCAGAGAGTGCAGAGGAGGAGGAAATAACATGAAAGCTGGTTTTGCCAGACAGGTAAAGACTTATTCATGCTGGGAGAATCTCCAGCTGGGAAAATCCGCGGTTGTTACGGCCTTTGTGCCACCAGAATAGAAAAAAGGGTTAGCTCAGAGTGGAGAATCTGGCTCAAAGAACTTAAAATAAATATCAGATGTCAGAGCTGTGACTTAATTGTTTAGCTAAGTAGATCATGTGAATTACACACAGATTGAGGACCTGTTTTTGCTTCTGTTGAAATCAAGGAGAACAGAATCAGGCTATGCTCTCCTTCCAGAGCTTTTCAGCCATCAGAACTGTTACTTGAGAGTATGACCTTTTCTAGAATCACTTTTATACTAGCCAGAAATTCTAGAGAGCTGCTAGTGCACAACTACTTTGTGTTTTATTACTGTAAACAAAAGCTAAGACTTTAAGTGGAATGTATTTCCTTGTCTGCTTTTGGTGTTTATTTCAAAATTTGACATGGAGACAGTGGCTTCTAAGCCTCTAAATATGGAAAGTGGAATTTCAGATCCAGGTATCTGTTTCTGATAGAGGGCAACTTCAAAGACATACACTGAGACATATATGTATTTTAATGCATTCTCAGGTTGAAGCTCTGACTATCAGAATTGCACCTGTGTCCAAACTCAAAGCATTTCAGCATTTTAAAATTTTCTATTAAGTAGGAAAAAAAATGTGTTTAATTATGGAGGCTTTGCAGGAGAGAGTAACGAATCAGAAGAAAGATGAAAAGTTGAAAGACTCATTTAACTATAATCAAAATTAAATTAAATGGACTCATCTGATAATCTTTCATTCAGGAAGAAGTGAAAGATTCTGGGAGAAGTCTTCACATGTGCAGCTGTTTTTGGAAGAAAATAGCATTCAGCTGTTACCTGGCTAAGAGCATTCTTGTAGCTCTACTGACAGGGAAGTATTGGCTAGACAGGTGACAGACGGAAAAGTATCTTGAAGGATTTAAAGCCAAATTGCAGGCTGGCATGATTTCTGCAAACTCTGGACAGATGAATGAATGTTGGTACAGCGAGTAACTGATGACGTTATAAATGGAGTAAAAAGACATTACTTAGTGTCATATTTCTGGACATACTTGGAAGATGCTGGTGGAAATATTCTGATTCAGGGGAACCTTTTAGTGCTGATCTCTGTGTTCATGCCTCAGAAGGCAACAGAGGGTGGCAGTGAGGAGGGGGCTGGCAAGCACCTCTGTCTCCTGGCCAGACAATGTTCATAACATCCAACTCATGACGATAAGAATAATTAAAGTAATACTGTTAGTTCAGTCTTTTATCCAGCATGATTTCTCTTTCTGAGTATATTTTCTGGACACTTAATGAGCAATTACTTTCTCTTCACAAATGATAAGCAAAGGAAAATCAAAGCAAGGGTGGATCAAAGAGAAGAGGAACAATGTACTATCAGTATTGAAAATCTAGTTTACAGCAGGTAAAACTCTGCTCCCCATCCCCTGTATGCCTATCCCAGCCCTTCAGTTGTGATTAAATGCTGCTTCTGCAGCGTGGGTGAGTTAGCTTCCTTCAGCCTCAGGTTATGTCCTTCCCACAGCTCAGTGCCCAGGCTCAGAGGAGCCAACTCTAGGGATAATCTGTTGCCCTTAAGAGGGTGTTGAACTGGAGGCTGGCAACTTCTTTCAGGCTGTAAATAGTCATTGCTCTGCTGAGGTAGGAAGGCCTCCCTGGAATTACTGTTCGTGCCGATAGTTGTCTTCATAGCAACGATTGCTGCTAACTATTCCTGTCACTCCCTGCTCCCACTCACAGCTTAGCGGAGACCAGCCAAAGCAAGGAGACCAAAGGGAGTGCAATGAAGCAAAATGCAATGGATGAGTAGAGCATGGGCAGGGAACTGTGCAGATAGAAGCTGTCTGGATCCTTCCCCTGAATATGAGGTCTTTATCATCTTCCCATGGCTGAAAGCTTTTCTATTGCTCAGATTTCTGGAGGAACTTATCAAAATATAGGTTTCCCACCCAGTCTCTGAAGAAGTGATGTAGGTATGGGTGAAGACAGGAATCCTAGGTAGATGCCCATCTCCTGTCCCTTGTATCCTGTGTAGATGCTACAAATGATTCAATATGAAAACCAGATGTTTCCATTCTTGTTTCCCTTACTTTTATTCTCTTATTTCTGGATATGTGTTCCTTTTTACTGTCACAAGAGCTTTCATTTTTGTATGCTACTATGATGTGTATCATAGGGTGAGAGAAACTGAGAAAGCACGAGCAGTCGTGGTGTTTCAAAGATAGTCCTGCAAATTCAAGTCAGAAAGTTGGATTATAAGAGAAAGAACTTATGTATCCTTCCCGGGTAGAATCATTATAAAATGAAAAGAAACAAACTTAAGTAAAATGCATATGTATTTGTTTTGTTTGCTCTTACTGTTTTGATTTTATGAAAGTTTTTGTTGACAGACAATTTTCACCTGAGGCACAAAAAGGCAGACAGAAAAGTTTGTCTCAGAGGACTTTGTATCACCTTCAACTCCTTTTACTTGTATGAAAGAACTCGGGTGTCCAGCAGATTGTGCTTGAGAGATCTGTATTGTCAAGTGTGCCATGAAACTAGCTGTAATAGTACAGGAGTGTTGACCAGGAGACTGCTTTCACTGTGGCCTGTGAGAGCCAGTAGGGATATACAAGAGCTATGGGACTAAAGTTCTTGTTTTCCTAAAAAAGCGAACAGTCTTTACTTTTCTTTCTACTACAGGTGAATGGAGAGGTAATGGCAGCAGTGAAGAAAACACAAAATTTTTATTTTCCCTCATAGTCAAAGAATGAGGTGCATGTTCTCATACAAATGAGCACGTATGCCATTTGAGACAGCAGTGGATGGCAGAATTATGCTTCTGGTATTTTGGAAAGAAAAATTTGATAAATGCAGGCTATTTGAAAGATATCTATTTTGTTATGTGCACCAAAATTTAGTTACCTTTCATGAAAACAGTAGTTTTTTACAATTTGAAAAATCTAAAAAGAAGCTAGACAGTGGACATTCTTTTCATAAAAAATAGATTAAACAGAAGAACAGTACTTGTGAATTTGGCCTGTGCTAGAAGTGTGTAAGGAGCTATGTTCTGAATTAATTTGGGAACTAATCCCATTTAGTGATTTGGGAATAAACAAAGAATGAAGGAGTTAACAAGAAAACACTATAGCAAAAAAAAATATTTCTTCTCAGCATCGATGAATGTGCTTTGCATGGCTCATAGAATCATAGAATCATAGAGTTGCTCAGGTTGGAAAAGACCTCAGAAATCATCAAGTGCAGCCACAACCTAACCATTCTACCCTAACTCGAACAATGCTCCACTAAATCATGTCCTTGAGCACCATATCCATCATTGTCATATGTTTACAAGCTTACATAGTCTTCATGTAATATCTAGCATTTCATTATGAAAAGCTCTATAGGAGTTTTAGCAGAGGGGACTCCTGAAAATATTCTGCTCTCTTAAACACCATAGGCTTAATGGGGATAATGTCAAGCAGGACGTAGATGAGGTAGTTATCTGTTGAATTCAAGCAAGTTTCTCACTTAGAATCATATGGCTGGATCCTACTGGATTTATTAAATACAGCCATCTGCTACTTCAGGCAACACCTCCTAGACTCTTGTTCATCAGCTTTTCAAAGAACTAGAATGTTCCTACCTAATGCAAGATTTTTCTTGCTTATCAGTTAGCAGAGAAAAATAAATATCCATTTTTCCTTGAAATTCTAAGTCACATTAGCCGTTCTTTTTTTGTGTGTGATACTATCAATATTATGTTATAAAATGTACAGAACCTCCTGTACTCTTCTATAAAGAGTGTTGCTAAAGATTATACATCCAACAGAATTAAAACCAGTGTCTAAAGTTAGGCATGTGTTTTCTTGGTATCCACCAGACATTCTCAATGATAATAAAGCTGAAAAAAATGTAGGTCCAAAACAGCTTCATTATTCCCTTGCAGTTGCATTAAGGAGGTGTTGATGAGTGAAGAAGACTATGTAGCTGTGACTGAGAGTTGAATTTACTATGCTTTGAAGAAGTTGTTCTTACTTGTTTATATGAGCTGTGTAAAGAAATAGTTTGTAGAATCCTTTGTGTTGTGTTTTGTTTGTTTGTTTTTTTAAATGCTTAGTATTCATAATACTGTAATTTTGGTAAGACTAAATAGATGCAGTTACTCTCCTATAGACTCCTCCTGAATATTAATTCCCCTGGATTTAAGGGAACTACTGATACAGATAATTCTTACCAGAGTGGGCAAGAAATAGGTGATGTCGCTGAGTGGAGTCTCTGGGATAAGAATGAGTGTCTGGCTTTATGTGTGGTGGATTGACACAGGGAAGAGAGGGGAAAAAAGTAGAAATAATGAATAAATGCTTGACTGAGTCTTTAGAAGCCAGTTTCTCTTTTTATGCCCACCTTTAGCACATTTATATACTGATTTCTTTTAATGGAGTGCTCTTGCCAGCAGTGACTGACATAGCAGACTGGATCAGCCATAATGAAAGCAGGTCCTGTTCAATTTTCACTTTACAGTCATTGTACTTTTAAACTGATGGATGTCACAGCCCACTTCATCACTCAAGTTCCTAAAGAATGTTACAGAATAAAGACTTCATTTTAAATATGTAACACCAGATATTTTATTCATAACTAAAATTGGGAGCATGTGAAAAGATACCAATTACTCAGCATGTAAATGGAGTATATTTTGCCATGCTCACATCAGAAAAATATTACTGGAATGAACATCGGGGAAAGTAAACTTTCAGTCACCAGTTTAAGTTTAGAAGCATAGACTCAAACTTGCACATGTAAATAAGCATGAAAGCGGAACTAGCATTTTAGTACTTAACTAATGAGGTACAATTAAATATCACAGAGTGCATTCCAAATATTCCCTATAAATAATGTCAAAGTACTAAACAAAGGTTTCACGGACAGCAGATTAATCTAAAGAGATTAGAATACTGTTTATGTCTACTCTTGAACTAGAAGATAAATTGACCTAGTCATTAATTATGAATTCTTAATTGCAACCCTTAAGCTCTAGACCAGAGTTTGTATTGTGAGAATTGAAAGGACTCCCTTGAGATGGGAATTATTGGGAATCCTAGTAAACTCAACTTCCAGAGCAGAAAGGTATGTGTGAGTACATTCAGCATACTCTGCATTCAGTAGATGGCAGTGGTATGCAGTTGTAGATTAATTCAGGATTTTCTCTTGAGCAGACGCTCTCATCTTCGTGAAACCAAGTAATGTTCTGTTTATTTCAGCTTTTTTTTCCCCAGCAAATACTAAGATAGCAGGTCATTTTTCACCTGCTGGAGCAGACAAGGATATGAAATGCTAGAAATCTTTGCTAATTTACTGTAATCTTCATTACACAGCACTTGGAAATATCTGGTAAGTTTTGAATTTCAAACAATAGTATTACACAGGGAAAGGAATGCATCTGTCTGGATCATTGACTCATTTTCCATCTATGCTCTGTGGAACTTAGTATGTACACATCAAAGTCTCAAAAGTATTCAGTAAGTGGGAAATGTGTGTGTTATTTAACAGAAGTAGTAACATGATGACGTCCTGGAATACTGAGTACAGAAATAGATTATTTTCCCTTGTCCACAGGAGCAAACTGCAAATCTGTTGGAGGAAAGCAGTGTGAATGTTTGTGTGTGTTAACAAACAAATTATTGAGATAATTAGAAATTATTATAAAGCTTTCAATTATGCAAACTTGGAAAAACCAAAGCAAAAGTATAGTTCATATGATAGAAATCACAGATGAGGAGACTAAACAATAACTAAATTACATTGTCTAAGTAGGTATTTTCTTATATGGCATTTATTTCTAATACAAAAAATTAGAAAATGTTTAAAGGTTCATGATTGTTAGTGATGAAAGGATTTGATCTCTGCTGCATAAAGCAGTCTTTATTCTTTCTTCCCTATGGAAGAGTACAATAGAAAATGCATTAAAAGCATCAGTCCATGAGTTGTAACACAAGCACACATTTGTCCTAAATGTGTGGATTACTTTCGGACAGACTCGATTGTCCCTGGGCAGGGAGTTCAAATATCTCATGCTTTCAGCAATGAAATATGTACTCTATTTCTCTGATGTATCAGACACCACCTGATAATCTACAGAAACTTTAAAATCTATATTAATATGGCTGTTCTTTTCAGAACAAAAAGTGATACCATTCCAATTGCAATGGAATAGCAGCATTTTAAACCCCATTTCCATCATAGTCAAAGCTGCTGGACATCCCCAGTTTTGTAGATAAGAACTATGTTCTACTTAGACCTAACAATAAAAGTTTTAATCAAGTTGGTCACAGCCAAAGTTTAAGAATGAATGAAAGTAGGAAACTGAGGCTTTTCAATTGGTCAGGGTAATAAAGAAAGCAGTATGTATTAATTAACTTGACTCTTCTTAACATCAGTTAGGAGCCGTTCTCCTAAGCTGTGGTATGGTAAGTGCCTTAGTGAGGAGATGGGATTGACTGCCTGTGACAGCAGCCCAGAGTGGTGTCTGCGTCTAGGAGGAATACTTGAATCAGAATTTTTAGGTGCCTCATTTATTCACAGGATGTTTTGCTACATATGACACTGTAGTCAGATACCTACAGTTTACTCAGCACCACAATATGCTCTGATCAAACGGAATGTTACTTTTCTCTTTTCCCCGCCAGGATGCCTTATGTTTGTAGTCTTTTCTATTTTACTTGTTGATCTGGAGCAAGACTTTTGAATATTTTCTATTTTTTTATTTTATTAAAGCTGTATATTCCTTCCTACAATTTGCAGAAATCATTACAGAGTTAAATTAAGGAGTAAAGAATATCTTAATTTTGCTTTCTTATGTATTTGCTTTTAAGAACTGCTTTTGTAGAGGTATCATTTGTTTTTAAGAGATACTGCTATCATGCTGGTGAATACTTTCATCCTGGCATTGCAATGTTCCGTTCATTCATCTTTCAAGTATGTCTCTTCACTGGGATATTTTCCTCTTGTTTCTGTCTATTTTCATCTCTATAAATTCTTCTGATACCTTACCAGTTCCTTTAGAATTTCCATTTGAAAGATCACTATCACTTTCATCACCATACGTTATATTTTTCCATGAAGTAAAAGCATCTTGGCATTGCTGCAAGTATGCAAGAAGGAAAGAAGGAGAGGTAATTCCTGAATCCTTCCCCATTTCTGAAGAATGGACAGAACATACATGGACTCAAAATGGATTTACCAGTATGAACATAAAACAGATCAGGAACATTGTATGATATATTATGATACATTACCATTCCTGTTGATCATATCTTGAACTGTGTTTATTTGCAAACAAGTTTCTATGAGCTTGTAATCTTTTGGACTGCCTGGCTGACTCTATTAATAAGTGACTCCTTGAAGTGCAGAGCAATGTAAGATTCAGAAAGGCCTGTTATTCCAGCATGTGACATACTATATATAACAGTGGATAGTCTGAGTTAACAATGGATATTGTGAAAAATGGAAAATTACTAAGCCTGGCTAAAAGTGCCAGGCTTTAAATACTCTAATTGAAGTGTGCTATGGAGAGTACTTTAGCATCTTTAGCATTTAAATCTGACAAATACAGTTTAGGTAGCAGACGAAGGGATAGTGATAACTAATGTCATATTCCCTTGGATACACATGCATTTTCCTGAAACACTTACTTGCCTTGGAGAAGTTTTCCAGAAATGCTTTAATGTTCATTAATTATTTATTTTTTTCCAGAAGTCGAAGAAAATGTGCATTTATTTATTTATTTTAAATGCATAGGTTTTCTTACAAAAAGTGAAGATCATGGTTCTTGATGAAGTATTCTTTTTCTTACATACATGAGTAAAGGGACAGCCATTGAATCATAGAATTCTAGAATGGCTTGAGCTGAAAGGTCCTTAAAGATCAAATGAAGAGAGATGAACGAAAACAGCCCCAGACCTGATACTACTCATTTTCTGTGTTTTCCTAGGGTACAGCCTGAAGTGAGACGTTGTAGGGCACCCTGGATAGACTGGTACCATGAGAAGGACTAATTTTTGACTGCTGATTTAAACAGCTTCCCTGAATAAGCTAAAATAAGCAAAGGCTGCTGCCTTTTGGGGACATTATTTATGTCTTGATTTTTTTTCTGCCAAGGTGGTATCACCTCAGGATATGAAGATATGGAGTGGTCAACAAGCTGAGTTTTGTGGATTTGGACTAATTTAGTGCTCTGAGCATGTGCCTTCTTGTTATTTATACTAAAGCAGGACATGAATTTTCCAGCCGTGATTATGGCTACATAGTGCTGGAGACAATGCAAACACGGGGAAAAAATCAGCACCTGTTGTCACAGCTTTGCAATCATAATGCACAGAACTAAGAAAAGTGGAAATTCTCAGGCAAGGAGATGCAGCTATGTTTCTATTGCAGGCTGAGCACATGCTCTAACCTGGAATTCTGATTTATTTAGTCTTCTACCTCTCTGCATGTCCAAATTATTGAAAAATTAGATATTCATCTCAGTTACCAGGTGCAGAGCAACAAGTGCATTAGCTTTACAACAGTGGTTTAAATCAACTTTGGAAAGTTTACGACAAAATTGTGGGTACAGTGGAGATCTGAAGCAGCTGTTGCTTACTGCTCAGCTCAGAGCTTGTTTGCTCTCAAATAGGCTTTTCATCTCAGCATGGGATAAAACTCTGGCACATCCACACAATTTCTACCTGAAGCCCCACATCTTTCTGTGAGGTATCACAACTCAGATTAAGAAAATTAACAGTAGGGATTGTTTATGGCTGAAATTATAGTATGAAGTTAACCAGTCTCCGTGTGAAGCTGGAGAATCCCCTACATTTTTAACTTCCCTAGATTTTCATCCTGTATTTTTATATTCTTTATATTTTAAGCAGCAGATCTGTACTAGCACAATTAATAGTCGTCCATGTTCTCTGCTCTCTGTGGAATGAATGCAGGATGAGCAGCATTATGCCCAAGACCAGTAATCATCTGCAGACATACATGGAGGTCCTAATGTAAGTAGAAATGAAATACTTGAATTAAGATCATTTATGGTTATAATCTGGGATTATAGTGATGAGCCTAGGGTCAATAGCACAAACACGTTTTATCTTAGATGTATTGTCTCTGGAGAGCAGAGCAAGTTTTGTAAGTTTAGGCACAAGAATGAGTCTAAAGAATCCCTCATGATAAAAAAAAACAAACAAACAATCCAATGCCCTCGCCTATGGTACATATAGTGGCTGTATTTTAGTTTGTGTAGGATGATTTTGAGGCATGGATTGAATGGATTGAATAAACTGTCTCTACTCAGTATTTCCTGCTCATATGGTTTCTTTGATTTTCCTGTTTCTTTTGTATTTTTGCCCAGTATTTTGATTTCAGCAATACATTGCCAATCTATCTTGTTTTATTACATGTTGCTACTTTTCATTTATGAAATTAACATGTTAGAGGAATTTAACTTGCTCTGTGAGGATGTGAGCACGCATTGCAAGAACGGATATTAAGATGTCTCTCTTAATAGGTGATAGGTACCACTGGAGCAACTAAGAACAGGATAAAAGCCAGAATAACTTCTGTCTTGATGATCTTTCATTGCCTCATAAAAGAATCCTGTATGGAGTTGTGATCCTGCTTCTGACTGTGGTGTGATCTGGTTGGGAGTCCATGATAACTATTCCATTCTTACAGGAAGTTCATTAGTTTGATTTAAATTGTAAGTCCTTTCAGAACTCAGCCTCATAGTTATGCACAGTTAGGAGAGCTTCCCTATGTTCAACATGGACAATTCTAAAAACCTGTTTTTGATGAAAAAAAGTAGAAAATAAAAATGGAAGAAATAGTTTTTTCTGGTCATAAGCAGTACTGAGGTCCTCATATGCTGCTAAAAGACAAGAAAAATTATTGTGCTTGTGTCAGGCAATTGATAGTTCAGGCATAACTGCCCATGCCATTAAAGCAAGCAGACAGAAGTGTTCCAGTGACCTGTGCTGCATGTGTTTTTTTTTACACAGATGAACTTGGGTTGTCTTTGTGGAGCGCTAGGGTCTCACCAATTGCATTTCAGCAAGCAAATGTATTGTACCACATGAGAAGAAAATGAACGCTTGAAGAAAGCTGAGGCGTGGGCACATGTTGAAAGGATGATTGCCCAGAGGGCTGGCAGCTGCGGCAGGCAGGCAGAGTTGTCCAGCCCCTGCACCACACATGGCTGACCTAGTTTTCTGATTGGGATAGAGAAAACCTGAGCCAAGAGAAATTGCTTGTAGGAAGTAGACTCTGCAGCCTTCACCCTCAGCTACAGCTGCTGTATGTGCCTGAAATGCTGAGCTTCTTTTCTCAGCATCGTATCTTTTATCCTGTTTTGCTGCCTGAGTATTGAAGGGTGGGGTTTTAGCATTCTGTCATCTTTGATATAGAAGGACATCTTTTTTCCTAAGGGATTTTACAGGGTAAAAGGTGGTTACTGTTCTCAGAACAAATTCTATAGACTTTGAAAGAGCCTGGTTTCTAAATGTTGTTTGTCAGAGTCAGAAGTGGCCTGCTCTTAGCCCATCCTTCGTCTGTTTCTCTTTATTGGTCTTCTAGAGGCATCCCATTGAAAACTCATCCAGATGGTTTCATTATTGTCTTTTCTTATGCTTCATTCTGAGTACAATTTTAAGGTTCCTGACATTTCATGTCAGTAAAATTCTATGTTTAAAGTTAGAAAGGTTGATATTTCATTTGGAGTAAGGAAACAACAGAAATTTATGTCAGTTAAAACTGAGATTTTCAAGGAATGTTAAGTAAATAATGTGCCCTCATCTTGCTGAGTTGCAGTGGAATTTCAGCATTTTAGCTTAAAACCCCAGCCTAAAACTATACTCATGTGATCTCTGAGAAACTGCCTTAAAGGCAGTGATAAGAATTTGTTTTTGCAGATAATTAACATCTTCCTATAGTTTGAAGGAGAACTTACATAAATGGCAAGGAAATATTTTTAGTGAATGAATATGCTTAGCTTCAGGTCCTAAGGTTGAGACATAATCAATGCATTGCATTAGTGCTAAGAAAGGCATTTCTTTTGAATTTAATATAACATATAGTTGACATGTAGTTTGTCTGCGGTAATAAGTACAATTACTGCACAATCTTTCACACAGGTTTTCAGTGGAATATGTACAAGAGTTGGAAGAAATGTACTAATTTTAAGAATATTTACTTGCAACAAAAGTTTCTGCTGTAAGTTAGAGGCAACATCTTATTGCAAAAAAATCCTAGTGAGTGGAGTTACTTTGTTAGGTCACATTTCTGTTTTTTTGATTCATTTGGCTGTTCTGAGACATGTACTTCCTATTTTACTTTTTGGAAAAAGTGCAATATCTGAAAAGGGGCTATTTTAAAATACACAGTACTTTTCACAGGAGAGGAGTACTATTTTTCGATTAATAATGGTGATTAAAAATATACAGAGACTGTATCTGTCACAGTTGATCCACAAGAAACTTTTATCCAAAGGTATTTATTATTTCAATACACAGTGTATGGTATTTTGTTTGTATGTAGGTATTTTGCATAATTTGTTCATGTACTCAAACAATTGTCATTATATGATACCATATTTATATTATTTATGGTCTTTCTGAATGTACAGATCAACTAAGTTCTCTGGTGTACCGAAATGGTTGACAAAAAATCTGATAGTGCGTGTTGTAGGATGGCCATTTAATATTCCACTGTGAATTAAATAAAACATTTCATAATGCTGTTCAGACAAAAAAAAAAAAAAAAAAAAAAAAAAGTAAGAAAAAGAAAGGAGTGCAAAAGCACTTGGATTAATCTGAGAAGTTATCGCAGAATCACAGAATGTCAGTGATTGGAAGGGATCTCGAAAGATCATAATTACTGTGGCTCTTTACAGAAGATATCTTGTCATATCATGATTTTAGTGTTTGTACTTTAATTCGTACTACATAGATATATTTGTTTTCTTCTCTCCTCAGAAATTTTTCCAAGAGATTCCAGTCTAAAAGACAAATTCATAAAACATTTTACAGGTAAGGAAAGTTGCTTGCTCTTAATTTACCCATATATGAATATTCTAAGTAGCCATAGGAAGAGTCACATTAGCTTTCTTGAGCTTAATGAACCAAATTTAACATTTGTAAAATTACAATTCCATCATTTAGCACTAGAAAACTTAAAGAACTCTAATCACGTTTTGGTTTCAGTCTGTCTTTGAATAATTGAGATTAAAATACCTTAAAAACACAGTAAGCTAAAACATTAATGATTATGAGCCTATTGTTTCATTTTTATGATTCTATTGCTACTTGTTGATTTGCAGTTGATTTGCAGTTACTGAATGTATGTCTATATCCTATATATCCACATGCAAATATTTTGCGGTATGATGTTAAAAATACGTCATCACCTATCTACTCTCTCTGGTAAAAAATATTTCAATGAGAGAACTCGGTGGTACATTTTTAATTTTAAATATATGTTTTTCTATAATATTTGTCAGTCCTACCATATTAATTTTTAAGAGTGCTAATTTTAAAGCTTCTAGTGGGTCTGCATGTATCTTTCAGATCAAATCTATGTAGCTGTATAATTTTTTACTACATCAGCAAAACACTTTTTGTCTTCTGTATCATGATATTTATGTGTGGATTCTTGTTTTAAAATAGCAAACAAATAGAGTAAAGAAAGGTTATATCAGTGTAAATGAATCAGAAAAAACATTAGCTACATTAGATACAGAAGCTTAATATGAATACAGTCAAATACTTGTATGTGAAATTTGAAATGTAGTTGTTTAACTACACTTGTAACACCTTTTGTACTTTATTTTGTAACTACTGGAAAAAATATTGTACTCTTTGAATGTAAACAAAACAAACAAAAAGACCACTGCCAACAGCAATGTGCTTGTGCTGATTCTTTACTTTCTAGTTCCAAATAGTCTGAAATTCAGAAAAAATGAAGATCTGGGTGTACGGCACTGCAAATCTGCTAGTGATTTTAAATGTTACTGAGATTAGTGAAACTAAAACCTAGAGAAAGAGATGGCAGTAGGTGCATGAAAAAGAGAATTGGAAATTTTGGACAGTCCGTGGCAAGAAAGGGAAGAATGTTTTTTTCCTTTGCATGGAAGAGGGGTCCTCAGACCTTCAGGATAAGAGCAACAGTAAGAATCTTTGTGCCAGCTGCTCACTGCAGACTAATAGCATCCACAGGAGTGGTGCTACACCCAGCTGCTCCTTCACTCTTATAGTAAAAAAGAATAATTAAGAACCTTGTCATTTTCAATTCATATGAAAAAGAAATGAAAGGAACATATAGATTTGAACTTTGCTGTTTTTTGTAGCACAGGAGCACTGGAAGATCCTATTCTGAGGAGGGCAGACAAGAAAGTTTTGCTTGAATTAATAATTAATGTTTTCTTTTCATTTTTAACTTTGGAAACTTTTCAGCCACCATAACTATCTCAACATAAGAATCTGAGTAGGCTAAATGATGACTACAGAACAATTTCCTTTGCTCAAAAACAGCAGCAAAAACAAAACAGCCATGAGTTTTACAGGAGGTATTTTGAGAATACTAAATCACAGAAGTGAAAAAGAGCAAAAAGCACTTAGAGGCCTGTTTCTGGAGCCATTTATTAAATTAATGGTATTTTTCTGCATGGGTAGTTGTCATCAAAATTGCTGAAATTATTTGACTAAGAATAGCTGGAATGAATAAGGAAAGCAGGTTCATTCCAAAATTCTTGGAAGTTTATTTCTTTTTTGGCTCAGGATTGCTGCCTACATCTTTATTATTATTATTATTATGTTTATTATTATATATGTTAGGATCTTCAGTGATGGGGTATTCTGCCTGATTTTTCTTTTCCACAGCTTTATCAGATCCTCTAATCCTTTGTCTTTTTTCTTTATACAGCCTATATTTACTCTTCTTGATTCTGTTCAAGTCATAATCCTCTTTCTATCTACCTTAGTTAAGCAAACTATTTCAAGATAGTCCTTAAAAATGCAAGACTTAGGACATTCTGAACTAATGAAGTTATGAAAAAGAAGAAAGGAAATCAACATTAACTTTACAGTCCATTGTCTTTACAGTTTCAAGGTTAAGAGAATTATTCTACACTTAGTTTGCCAAGAATAGTAGATATTTTGAAGCCAAAGAAGAACTGTATTTAACAATCCTTGACTGTAGGAAAAATCATAAATAATATTATGAGTCATAAAGCTATCTATCAATTTGGCTTGAAAAGCCTGTCGACACAGATTGCTCTATAAGGCAAAAATAAAATTAACATTCTGTATTTTGTGGTAAGGAAGAAAGCTGAAAAACCACTTATTACCTGAAGGGACATAAAATTTTTTTAGTGACAAAAGCTGTTGTTATCTTCACATATCTTGGAAAATTTCAAATTGTATACTTTCTCTGCAGCCTAATTACTCACTCGGATAAAACATAGTAACAATCTTCCAGTTCAAAGTCTCAAAGACTACTTTGTCAGTTTACTCAAAAGCTTACTTGTGGCTGAAAAATCACAGAATATAGAATCACAGAATTGCAGGGGTTGGAAGGGACGTCTAGAGATCATTAAGTCCAACTCTCCTGCTAAAGCAGGTTCCCTACAATAGATCAAGCAGTTCGGCATCCAGATGAGTCTTGAGTATCTCCAAAGAAGACTCCACAGCCCCTCTGAGCAGCCTGTTGCAGTGCTCCATCACTCTAACTGTAAAGAAGTTGTTTTTCTTACTTATGTGTGGAACTTCCTATGTTCCAGCTTTTGACCACTGCTCCTTGCTGTAATACTACACATCTCTGAAAAGAGTCTGGCCTCATCCAATTGCATCCTGTGCATTAGATATTTATAAACTTTGATCAGATCCTCACTCAGTCTTCTCTTGGCTGAACAGACCCAGATCTCTCAGCTTTTCCTCACAGGGAGAGGCATTTTATTATCTTTGTCATCTGCCATTGGACTCCTTCTAGGAGATCCCTGTATTTTGAAGTGGGGAGTCCAGAACTGGACACAGCACTCCAGGTGTGGCCTCATCAGGGCGGTGTGGGGAGGGGAAGGATCAGCTCCCTCAACCTGCAGACCATGCTCTTTTTAGTGCATCCCAGGATCTCTCTGGTCTTCTCAGCCATGAAGGCATATTGCTGGCTCACTGCCAACCTGTTATCCACCAGGACCCCTAGGTCCTTTTCTGTAGAGATTTTCTCCTTCAGACCATCCCCTAACCTGTACTGGTGCATATGGTAATTTCTCCCCAGGTGCAGGACTCTGAACTTGCTTCTGTCAAACCTCATCAGGTTTCTCTCTGCCCAACTCTTCAGTCTGTCCAGATCCCATTGAAGGACTGCACAGCCTTCAGATATGTCAGCCACTCCCCCCAGCTTTGTATCATCAGCAAACTTGATGGGGGTAGACTCAATCCCTTCATTCAGGTCACTGATGAAGATGTTGAACAAGATTGGACTCAGTCCCGACCCCTGGGGAATGCTGCTAGTTACAGGCCTCCAATTATGCTCCATGTCACTAATCACAACTCTCTGAGTTCTGCCAGTGTGCAAATTCTTAGCACACCTCATCATCCACTGATCTATCCCACATTTTCTAAGCTTCATGAGGATGCTGTGGGAGACGGTGTCAAACACCTTGCTGAAGTCAAGATATATAACATCCGCTGCTCTCCCCCTATCTGCCGAGCTAGTGATGACACTGTAGAGGGCTACCAAGTTGATCAAGCATTAGTTCCCCTTGGCAAATTCATGTTGACTACTCCTGCTAAACTTCTCTTCTTCCAGTTGATTGGAGATGCACCCAGAACAAGTTGTTCCATCACCTTTCCAGGGATGGAGGTGAGGCCTCTGGCCTGTAGTT
>JAOWBP010002052.1:44642196-44653219 GCA_028571105.1 Tragopan temminckii | reverse complement strand
AAAGAAAGAAAGAAAGAAAGAAAGAAAGAAAGAAAGAAAGAAAGAAAGAAAGAAAGAAAGAAAAGAAAAGAAAGAAAAGAAAGAAAGAAAGAGCCCTATAATCTTCTATTTCATCTGTGCTTCCTTGTTTTGTCTTTCTTATCTTGTCACGTGGACAGTTATCTCTTCATGCTGTTGCAGTAGTTCCATAAGTGCACACCCCTCTGCTTTATTTGCCTACTAGTTTTCCATAAAGTACTATTACATAAGAAGTGAGTCTTCTTAAACTGCACCCTGATTTTCTTTTTGGGCTCTAAAGTACGTCTATAAATACAAGCAAGCTGTTATATTTTAATATCTTTGTCAGAAAAATAAAAACTGCTGATTTGAACTTCGACGCATCCTATGATGTCTTGCCTGATTTCATTTGTTTAATGTGGTGCAAGAGTGAACTAGTATGACCATAATTCAGCATAAGATGAAAAGCTCTTTATGATCTTCATTTGAGGTTAGTCAATAAGCTATTTGAAGCACTGTGTATGCAACCGTATGAAAAAGACATTGGTTCCATAACTGATAAAATAAATTTCCTTTCTAAGGAAAATCTAAGCCACATTTATTAAGTTTGCATAAACCCATTTCAGATGCAAGTAAAGCCATCAGATCAGTGAGATGCTTGTCAAATAATAAAGATGGATTGCTAGTTGCCCTAAGATACCTACTCTTGTCAAAAATCTTGAGAGTTATATTATCAATACTAATAG
This sequence comes from Tragopan temminckii, assembly GCA_028571105.1. NCBI lineage: Eukaryota > Metazoa > Chordata > Aves > Galliformes > Phasianidae > Tragopan > Tragopan temminckii. The sequence goes on along the minus strand of JAOWBP010002052.1, from coordinate 44,652,476 downwards.
AATTCAGATTTATTGCATTTCTTCACCATTTAACATTAGTCACATTTCAGATATTTCTTAACTGGATTCAAGCAAAACCATTCTTACTCCAGTCTCAACAACTCTTTATTATCTGTATATTTAATGTGCTGATATCAATGCTTCTGCCAAATCCTAAACCTTGAATGATTACCTGAAGGTTCAGTGCTCTAACCCACGAACTATGCTACAGGATTAGTCTCATAAATTGCTTGTAACAAAAAAGATAAAAGAATCAAATCCAATTTTTCTCTGCAGTTAAGAGACTACCTACACTGGACAAGGCTATAAAACAAATTATTAAAATATCCAGAAAATAAATAAATAAATAAATAAATAAAAACACTTGGTTAAAACACTTGGGAGAGTAACAAAGGAAAATAAATTGTTAATATCCAACAGATGGCTTTTTGTCTTCTATGTAAACCGGAAATTCATGCAAAACTCTCATCTTCTAAATATAGATCTTTATTTATATACTGTGGTAACAAAATATTTATTTTATATTATATTACATTATTAAATGACTGTATGAATCCAATACTTGTGCTTTATTTATTCTTTTCTGTTATTTTAACATCTTCATCCAGTGATCTGTAAGCTTTTTTCTAATTGATTATTTAAATACTCTGACAAGTGCTATATTTGTCTCAATTGTTGTATAAGTGGATAAACAGAATACACGATCATGTAAAAACATGCACTAGTGGTATTATTCACGGATGCATGTGCAGGACAGTTTGCTGACTTCAAGTGGCTGCAGTATTGAACTCTTGAGGATTTTTTTAAGGTAAGAATTTCATTCAGATGTAGCAGACTCATTCAGAGTTGAGTGAGGAGACAGAGTAGAACCATACTTAACTTTTCAATAAGACAAGAAGTTCTTTTTATGTCAGTGACTTATGTATGTATTAACATTTATTTAGGCCTGCATTTGGCTGTTATGCTGTGACCAAGATCTTTGCCACTAGAACAGGGAGTCTTTAAAAACATAAGTGTTTCGTAGCTTCAGTCTATGGTCTTGAAGGCTATAATATCAGTCATCTCTTTGAGAGCAAATGGTCCCCTCTCCACTCTCAATTTTAAACTGACATGAATCACTCGTGGTTCAAATTTTTGTCTTACTACTGCTGAGTTGATTCTTTAGCTTCAGTGCACAACTTTCTGAAGTGTATAATTTAAAGTCCTCTCACCAATTATTAAAAACTTTCCCAATTCAGAATAATTTGCATTGGCAAATGTATTGGCAGAATTATCAATTGCTTTTATGCTCATTGATCTGTCACTTAAGACACTACTCCAACTACTATAGTACTAGTTACTTCTCAGAGAGAAGGGAAAACATTTTCTGTCCCAGAAGTTTACAACCTAGGCATATAAAGCAAACAGGGACTGTAGAGAAAATAGGGATGAAGACTGAGTGACTTTCTTATAGTAATAGAATAAGACGCAGGCAGACAGGAAAAAGGAACTGAGCCTTCCATTACCAGTCTACTGAGGATGTTACCTATTTTTTAAATAGTTCCTCCATTTGTTTTCAAATTTCAGCAAGAGATTATAATTTATATTCAGATCTTGTACATGTAGGAAGAATACCACTTATTTGTAAATAAGCAGAGATGTGATTTGCCTAGTGAGTTTAGCTGCAGTACAAAGCAAGGTATAAAAAATGCATATACTTCACAAAATTTGATCTGAACAATCTTCTTGCAAGATTCTTTTTTCTTCTAAGATGTTCATAGAGCTGTCAGGTCTTGTACTGTTACTAAGCAATGCAAACAAAAGAAAGCTATAATTATGTTTGACCCAAATAACAGTAAAAGATCAATATCGCATCCTTTTTGAGTGTTATAGTATCTAACACCACAGCTATTGCTCAAAGAGAAAGAAAGGTGTTATCTTCAGCCTTATCTTTATCTTCTTTCCCATAAGGTAGGAGGTACAAAGCAAGTCCATAAAAATAGAAATGTTTAATTAAGTGATCTTGTAAACAGCAAAATGCTCAACTCACAAAAGGAGGAAAATATATCCGAAATTTTTCTTCATCAGATTTATGAAAACCATAATCAGGGACTAGATTCATATTAAAGCAGATTCGGCTTTTAAATTAAAAAGAAGTTTCACCAAGAGTACTATTGAAATGAAGAATAACTTTTTGAAATATGTCAACTCGGCTTTTGCAGTAGTTTTTTGCTTACTTTTATAATGTGCTTATCAGCATTAATCACATAGAAGCTTTGTCCATTTCTGCATCACTTTTTTGAGTATTACAGAATCACAGTAGGACTGAAGCTGGAAGAGATCTCTTGAGACCATCTGTTCAAACTCCCATCTGGTCTCTGCTCAAGCAAGAGCACTTAGAGCCAGGTATCTTTTAAAGATGCATATCTCCAAGGATACACAGCTTCTTTCTTCTTTCCAGAGCTCCGTCACATGTCCAAGTGAAGAAATGCTTCCTGATGTTTACACACAATCTCTTTTGTTCCATATTGTGCCCATTGCTTCTTGTCCTGTTACTTGGCTCCACTGAAAAGAGCCTGGCTCCCTTTGGGCTCATGATTTTTGTTATTTTGTTATGAGTTAGGACTTTTGTATCTCAGTCTGAGGACTGTAAAAAAAGTCACACAAGAGTTACGTAAAGGCCTTTGTCTTGTCTTCTTTTGCCTGAATTTTCTCTAGCTCTTGAAAATCTCCCAGTCTTTCAATAACTCATAAACTATACATTGCAAATCATCATACAGATGCATAGATCCAAATAAATCCCATTAGAAGCTGTGAGTTGAACCCTTTTTGTTCTTTGTTTATTTTCGCCAATATTGTCTCTCTCTGTCATGTATCAGTAGGGCAGAATACAGTTTTCTCTGTAGCAGATCTACAACTCTCCTTCTTTCAGGACTGCTGAGAAGGAACTGAATAACTGGTCTTCCTATTGACAAGGATTTTTTTTGTGTGTCTAGGAAATTCCCAGCAGGAGAACTCAGATTAACTCTCTTTGCACTAGGGGAATGGTAAAAAAGACTGATGGACAACATATGAAGTTACAGTAATGCAGAGATTCTAAAGTAATCAATAATAAATCCCATCAGATAATTATGCAGTGGCATTACCATGATATTTTCATTTACTGCCTTTGATTCCTGTATGACCTGGCCTCTTTTCCCTCTTTCATTTTTAGTAAAGCAGTGTAGGTCATAAGGTGGAAGTCACAGAGGCTAAGAAAAAAGTTCCTGTATTCTGTGGGGCTGAGTGAGAGAGGAATAGGCTCACTGAGAGCTGCCTCAGACTGCACCCTCCAAAATAGGACTTTTAATTGTTTTTGTCTTAGGACTCTAATAAAAGTGTGCTGTGTTGTTTCTAAGCTGTTCACCTAAAGCTGCCAAGTTGAGGACATTCTGTCCAAGGATAAGTCTCAAGATTCTCTTTCAGACTCTGTAGTCAGCTAAGTGACAGGAGGCAATTAAGAAAAAATTCTATCCTCATCTATGCTTCCCAGAATGCTAGGCACTAGTAGTCCAGAATTTCAAAGCATTGGAAATCTTTGTGTTATTGTGACATTTCTATGTATTTTTTTAACAGAAAAAGATTCAAATTGTTCATCCATCAAAAAATCAAGAAGTTCAGAAAATGAGAGGTTAGTTTGAAACAGTGATTATGCTTCCTTGATGTTGCAGTAGTATGATGAGCCTTCAACAGAAAACAGATTGTGAGCATGTGGGATGAACATTTTTATCAAACGGTGACAACCTTCAGGTAAAGCACTGGCTGAAGGAAGATACATTCTGAGTTGCCACCATTTTGTGTTACTTCTTTCAGATCTCATAATCACCTTAACTCTGTTTACTTCTTGCTTGTTATCTGTTATTTTGTTTTCCTAAAACATTTTCTTCTGTCAGTCCCTTGATTCTTCTTTCTTCCTATTTGAAGTCAAAAACAGCAGGAATCCTCCTCCCTCATCCTGCTTTTGACCCTGTATATCATTCAAAATACTGGATCCTTCATAACATTAGAAGCAGTCTGAGATAGTCAATATGTAGCTAGATATCAGATGCTGCTTGTAGCAAGATCCCATGTCACACATTTTGACAGCGTACTATTGAACTGATGCTGTGATGCTGAAACAGTTAACAGTGCTAATAAATCTTGAGGTCTGTAACAGTTATAGTGTTTTCCTCTGTGCCCTCAAGTACAGTCTATTGTATAATCTGTATGCATAATATATGGTGTGTATATAGCTATATTTACAACCGTACATATAGAGATGTATATATTGTATAATGCACACAAATGCACACACAAATACACACACAAAATAAATTCAAAAGTTGAGGACACGCTCTTGTTATGTTCTCTTGACTTTTGCATAATAGTCCTTAAGAGTAGCATGGGCAATCTGGGAAGGACATCACAAAATGAGTCCTAAGGGTTTTGGCTGCTTCATGAAGGAATTCAAAGGATTAATCAGATAATCCCAGACTTGTCTGTAGAACAGTTGCTTTCAGGATCTGTGACTCTTTTACTCAGTTCACAGATTTTCAACATTCTCTCCCAAACTTAAGCCTACCAACTTTCCTTCTGAAAGGTCATTCATCTTTTAAAGCACACCAGGCAGGGACACCATTGCTCAACTTGTAAGTGAACAGAGCAATTTTGAGAAGTTGGTGTTAAAATCCACATCAGTGACTGGACAGAGCATCTTTTTCTGAGGCTACAGAGCAGGGTGGATGGGGCAATACTGTCTACCCTGATCACTGAAGCAGGGGTGCTCAAGAGAAATTAAATATTTCAGGTGAAAAGGATAAAAAATGAAAAATTATATATGCCCTGTAGTGAGGGTGCTTATCTGCAAATAAGCAGATGAGAGTTCCAGCCCCTGGTCTCACCATGTTCTTCATTTTTATGCAGAGAATATTTATTTTAAAATATAGAAACAGCCCTGAAATAAGGATCAGAACACCAGCCTCCCAGCAGGGGTGCTTGCCACATCCTGTCTCTCTTAGATCTTCAACAATTTCTGCTGCAGTGCAATCTTTGCAGGGCAGGCAAAGTTTTCTGCTTTTTATTTCCTTCAAACTTTGTGTTTAGGATGCCTTTCCAGAAAGTTAGACATGATTTTATAATCCTTCGTGTAGAAGAAAGACCCAGGTCCGTTTTTCTTTCGGTAAATAGAAAAGCCATTTTTTTAAGCAGGAACTCCAAATGCTTCTCGTAGTGTCATTGTGACATACAGCTCTGTGTGTTCCAGGAACACCTAAGTATATTCCAAGAACTTGCATCGATACAATTTAATCAGAAACTTAGGCAGAAAAGCACCTAATTCTTTGATCCCATGTGGAATATAACACCAGAAGTTGGCAAGTTTCTGAACATGACATAGTACTGCAAATGCACAGCAGCAGAACATCTTTAAAATGCAAATTTGAACAGTGGATTGTATGCAGCCAAGAAGCAGGTAGATCCCACTTCATACGTTTAATCCTAAATTGCGTCTGACTCTTTCTACAGACAAGTCCTGCACTGTAGCTGTCTGTAATTCAGTATATTAAATATATATATTTCTTGTAAGAAATAGAGCTGGTTAAACATATTCTCCTGGAGCAGTCTGATATCAGAATAGAATTGACACTTTTCACTGGAATACATGCATTCCTTCAGAGTCACTGATGAAACGCAGCAGGCAGCAGGGCTACCCTGCTTCTTGCCCTGGCAGACAGGTGGCTTGTTTGGCTGACCACTTCCCAACCTTCCCCGCTGGGCAGCCAGGGAGACAACCCATGTGATAGCATGCCAGCTTTTTGGCTGCCTGACTGGCAGATGGACTTGCAAGCTGCCTGGCTGGCTGCCTGCCTAGCCTCCATTTTGCCTGCTGGCCAATTTACCTGCTGCCCAGCTCCCCAGCAGACTGGCGTGCTGCCCAGTTTGCCTGATTGTGGGTGAGGTTATAGGCCCAAAATAGTTTGTTCTGCAAAGCAGAAGACTGCAATGTTGGTGTTTTGTTCTTGTCCAATCTGGAATGTCCCATGGAGCAGAAATTCCCATCCCAGCAAGCTTTAGTAATCAGTTTACAATGTTTATCTGTGTATTCTGCAGTAGCAGTTATGTGTTCCTAAGAAACGCCTTGCTGGAGTTGCTAGTGTAACATTTACCTGGTCCTTTTTAACTTCTCAGATTTATACAGATTTTATCAATAATAGTCAGAAAAGATTTTTAGATATGCCTATAATGTGATATTAATCACTGTCTCTATTTCCACTGAATTAAGCTTCAATCCAAGCCACAAAGTACTAATGAACAGTAATACGGACTCATGAGAAATCATAATGATGACAGTCTTGGATATGTGACCGATATCTATGCCAAGTGGGCTGAAGTTCTTACAGAAAATACAGACAAAAAATTCAACTCATCATAAAGGTGGTAGGTGTTTGCCTTTTCTCAGAATAACATACCTTGAACAGTTCCAATTTCAGTTTAATCATAATGTCCTAAAGATTTCCCTCTGCTTAAATAATGAAAAAAGGTAGTATAAAAATTGTATGAAATCAGCTTGCCCCAGGATAGGTTCTGTTGGATATAATTACATATGCTTCAATAACTAGAGCAATGTGTTGTGTAAAAGGCTTTTAAGGTGACAGAAGTTAATAGCACAGGTTTTGAGGTAAAAAGAAAATGGAGAATTGTGACCAACATCCTGGGAAGAGACTGTCTGATTTTTTAAAACTCGAGTGATTTAAAATGTTGTTAAATAATAAATTGACCAAAAAAAAAAAAAAAAAGAAGTGGTAAGTAGGTAATGCACTTTATCATATAGGGGAAACAAAAGGAGATACTTACCTGAGCAAAAATATTACAGTCCAAGAAAACCCGTCAGATATAAAGCTCTTTATGATATGCCTACATCTAAAATAGGACAGTTTCCCATAAAGTAGGCTGTGATATTTCCCTAATGACACTGGTCTACAAGGCAGTGCAGTAAGAAATATCACATTTTTTTCTGCAGTACTGGTAATGACAGTACATCAGAGCTGAAATGCAGGGCTATGGAAAACATTCAGACTTCTTTTTTCCCAGCTGGAATACACAAAGCTTTCTGAAAGGACCCTCTGGGTGGCATTTCTCTAATGAACACTGAACTTGCTTTCCCAAGCTGTGTCAGATTGTCACAAAGAAGACAAAGGAACTGTGCATGCCTGTAAGTAGTTTAATAAAAATAATTAAATAAATCAATAAATCAATAAATCAAAGACAATATATTCGCACAGTTTATACTGTTTGTATGCCGTAGCAGCTCTGTGTAAAACGTGATACTATAAAATTGCATAATGCATATAAAGTTCTCTTCTACTTCCTGATTAATAAGTTTTGATTCCATACTGACTTTCAAATATCTGGGTATCAGATCTCCCTTTATGCAGAGATCACTAGAAGCACAGTAATTTTTTTTGTTAAGTGTGATCTCTTGAGTTAAAGCCCTTGTTAATTACTGCTAATAAATTAATTATATTGCATTGAAATACTTAGTAAAATAGAGGCACACTCAAGGAGTGTAGGTTTATCGTTGAATTTTAATGTTAGATTTAAATATATCAACTTTACTGCTTATTCTTTCGTGTTCTATGACCACTTGATTTTGATTAGCTGGAAGTGCATTTAAAACACTCCTATAGTCCTCTAAAAAAGACTGCGGCATTTCACATGAGAGAATGCAAAGACCCATATGCCACTCACACACAAATACACCCATCAGTGGTTAGTAAATAGTTATTTCTTTTGAAACGTTAATTCTTATTATTCTCCCCATAGAGCCCTGACTTCTCCATGCCTTGGTGTTTTAAGTTTAAATTTTTTAAGTTTAAATTTTATCCCTATTTCTCATAAATAGTTTTATGGTAAATAATTCTGTAATCTGATTTCTTCATTAGTGTAAACAGTCTGTATTAGCCTATTCCCTAGAGATAAAGAATTCTTGAAGCAGAGTTAAGGTTTCTATTCCCAGCTCCAACAAGGGGACAGCAGCCTGGCTTTAGTCACATCCAGAATTTCATAGCTTAAATTATGCTGCACCCCTGGAACCCTATGATGCCAGGAATGGGGAAGGTACAATATTGAATTTATGATGCTTGAATTCTTATGTCTTCTTTTAGGGATATAAACTGACTGAGATACTCCTCCAAATAATTAAGATAGTTAATTATTCACAGATGGGCTTCTCCTTCTGTAGCTTGACTCTGGAATTCCCCCTGTATGGCTGAATGCCTGGTGATATTTTGTTTTCTTAAACTGAAGTTTCCAACTGGCTTTGTCTCTGCCAGAGGAGGGCTTTATGATCAAAGCAATTAGTTTCTACATAAAATTTTATATCAGCAAAGTCCATAAAATACCAAAAATATCAAAAAATATTACTATATTCAGTATTTCAGGTTGAAGGCGCAAGAAAAGGTGTTCTATACTTTTGTTAGAACTTTCAGCCAAGCAGGTGGAACTAATTGTAAAGAATAAAGGACCCATACTTACAATGACTTTTTTCTTTTTATTAGGATGAACAGCTCCATAGAGTTCCGTTGTCCACGGACTCAGTTTATTAAACCTGTTAAGCCAGTGTTTATCCCCAGGTCAACCTACATGTAATTAGCAACACAGAAAATCTTATCTCTGAGGTGAATAACGGATACAAACATATATACACCTCTGAAGATAAACATGCACTTTACATTTTCCACATTTTGTCCTGATCTTTTGCAGCATTTAGTGTTCACACTTAAAATAGAGACAATTTCAGTGAAAAGACACGGTTCCAGCTGTGACTAGGTGCTAGTGAATAAAGTTGATTAAACCACTGCTATAGTGGTCATAGCTACAGATCTTGCTTAGTAAATTATGTCTCAGCAATAGATTCATAGCAACAATGGAAAATGTTGGACACATTTTTTCAGTAATTATGAGCGTGCTTTTACATAGCTTGTACAGTTGACCTTCTGCTTCTATCTGGAGGTGTCATGACAGTCATGTCAGTTCACTGGCTTGCTTCTCTGATGTTTTATTTTTTCCTTCCATCCCTAATGGAAGACAATTTTTCATGAATTTTTGGCTATCATAATGATTTTCTGGTTCATTCAGTCTGCCTTTTGTTTGCAGACTTAAAGCTGCACCATGTGAAGAAGTGGGAATAAAAAGGGAAAGTCATTAAACAATAAAGAAATAGAATTATACATTTTATAAAGCCTTCATGGTTATTATGACAGCACTGTTAGTCACCAACTATGTTGGCGAGATGCTATGCAAAAACACAGAGACACGGTGCTATTTTCTCTCGTCACTGGCTGAATGACAAAAATGAAAATTCCTCTGGGCAAAATGTCCCTAATAAACACAGTGTTGACATTAAAATATGACAAGATGACAGGCACAATGGTATAGAAAACTTGAATCACTCTTACTGTATGAGACATGGTGAAAGTAATGTATGAATAATCCAGAGGTTATGATAGATAAAACAGCTTAATTCATCTCTGTCAGTGTATGTGTAACTTGCATATTGATTCAATTCTAGCTTCTTAAAGGTTGATATTTGAATCTACTGAATATCGACTACAATCCACTGGATCCATTTCACAGACTGGGATTATGAGCAGTTTATCTGTTACACACTTTCTTCACTTATAAATCCTGTTCAGTACCTGATTTATTCTTCTTATAGAACTTTTCATTAATATTTTATTCTGATGACTTGAAAAAGAATTGCTTATCAGATTTTTAATGTTTTAACCTCTTTTCTTTGTCTTTAAGTGCATCCATAATAAGTGTAAACTTTTAGCTTTGTAGTCTTTTATTTCATAACAAAGAAAATAATGCAAGTTGAAAGGTCATGAGTAAGTTAACTCCACAACATTTCCAAATAATATTTTATTTTACTCCAGACAATATATTCATTTACACTAATGTTCAGATGCTTTCTGTACAGAGATATGAGCACAAAGTATTAAAAAGTGCAAATGGTGTGCCTAGCCTGTAGCTAGCTTGAGTAGCTTCCAGCTACTGCAAGTAAAATGCATTGTACAGTCATACAGGCGTGGTTACTGAATCTCCATGAGCCTATTCTCCAGACTGCTAACAAAGGGTAACAAAGGGTTATCACAGTACATCTTCAGTTACAAATCTAGCTGAGAAATTTGACACAAAATAAAGTCTACCCTAGATCAGACATAAGAAGTTTATTCACAGAGAAAAGTACCATGAGAAAGGGAAGGGGAAGGGGAAGAGGAAGG
>JAOWBP010002052.1:44428431-44631702 GCA_028571105.1 Tragopan temminckii | reverse complement strand
TTCAGTACCTAAAGGGAGCCTACAAACAGGAGGGGAATCAACTCTTTGAAAGGGTAGATAACAGCAGAACAAGGGGAAATTGCTTTAAGTTGAGGGAGGGAAGAATGAGGTTGGATATCAGGGGGAAGTTCTTTACCAAGAGAGTGGTGAGGTGCTGGAACAGGCTGCGCAGAGAGGTTGTGGATGATTGGAGATTCATGATCCTTGAGGTTCCTTCCAACCCTGGCCATTCTGTGATTCTGTGATTCTGTGATTCTGTGATTCTGTGAATTCTATTAAAGCCTGAATTCAAGGAACATTTGATCCAAAGTGTATAATACTTTGACCTTTGCATGAGGAGTCATCAGTGACAGACACTATACTTGAAAATAAGAAAAAAAAAGTAAAAAAGAGGCAAGACTTTATTGGCCCTTTTTAGGTTATGCTTTCTTCACTTTCTAAATGAATGTTCATATATGCAAATGATTGCTGGAATATGTATTTTTAATAATAATAAAAAGTTTATCATTCAATTTCACATATATTTTAAAAATTTAAAGGCAGTTTTGCATTTAAAAAAAGTTAGCCACTGACTTTAAAAGTCCTTGATGTGTGCTTTTACGTTATCTTAATGATCTCTAAAAATATTCATGTTATCAAGCACTGCTTCTTTCATTCCCAAAGGTAGTAAAGCAGATTTTACAAGAGATGTTGCCGTATTTTTTGTATATCTTAAGTTATCACAAATGTTGATACAGCAAGCACTATGTAAATGATAAAATTAAGAGACGTACTATGTCAATATTTTTATGAACAGGGAAATAAACCCACTTTCTTTTCCACTTGCATACTTTATTTGCTTATCATTTCTTCCCACATCTTATTGCTACATTTTATGCAGATAACACATATAAAACATCTAGAACTGCTTATATCAGAGGTTTCATGCTTGCCAAGACAAAAGCATCCATGTTTAGGTAGAAAAGATTTCCATTAGATATAAAGACATTTTAGACAGGTTAAGAGCTCCACAGGCTGCAAATCCTTATTGATCATTGCTTAGGAAATTTTAAGCAACCACTGAACATCACTTCTTAAGTCTCTCCTCTGAAGATTAAACTAGTTTTCTTCTTTTATAGGCACTAAATACCATTAAAAAAAAAAAAAAAAAAAAAAGAGGGAGAAGGGAACGATCTAGTCATTTAAATAGGATTATTGAAGATTTGTTTTAACTCTCTTGCATTCAGTTTCCTTTTCTACAGTATCTATTTTTAAATAGATTCAATAACAATGTTATGGGAATTCTACAGATTCACTGCTGATAAGAAAAGTGTCATGTATTGCCTACAGCCTTTCTCTAGAGATTGCTTCAAGGTGGATCTTCCTGATCTCTTCTACCCAGAGGAGCTGGCCTTTTTCATTCTCTTTCCTCCCTGATTCTCTGATGATGCTTTACCTGCCAGACAGGCTCAGGGACTTACAGTCCTCAAACTTTCTCACTTCAGAATGAAAAGGCTGTGTTATGAATAAGGCTGGATAAGCTTGGCCAGACCTTTAGAAAAGCAAACTTTACAGATTATCCTGTAGATGTGTTGTAACTGAAATCAGATTTTCATGCCTTGCATTTGTTTGCTATCTCTTACACAAGATACATGAATATTACATGCACAGTGACTAACAGAAGTGATCAGATTGCATCTGGAACAGTGTTGAATTAATACAGGATTCTGCTACCCTAAAGTATCTCAAATACTATTCCAATATCACTAGTACATTTAAGATAAAAGTTACTGCTCAAAACGAATAGCAACTGGCAGTAGAATACAGCACTTACTGTCTATTTAGTTTATAAACTTGAAGAACATTGACTTTGCTTTTGATCTAGAGGCTCATTAAATGAAGAGAACAAATCAGGGTTGTTTTATCACTTCACTCTTTATAATGTTTTATAAGTAAATGGACTCTTGCATCATGTTATTCTAGACTAAACCAACAGAAGATGCAGTTCATGTAGTTTGGGTACATCAGAAGGATATACAGTATACGTTATTCTCTAAACCTCTGTACCTACCCAGGAACAGAATGAAAATCAGTGTAAAACTGATGCAATTTCAAACTGAGACAATGCCTCTATATCACTTAACTATTAGTCTAGGAATTATCAGGAAAGGGAGATGGGAGAGAGAGAGATTTCTTCCTATTGTCGCAGAGGTGATGGCTTTGACTGATGCTCATTCCTGCTTACTGCTTGTGTCAAAGCTAGAATGCAGCTTATCTGTAGTCCAGCATTTCTGTCCCAGTCACTGTATTTCACTGTATATTAATTCTTCAGGTACTCTACAGAATCTCCTGGATAGCATCTGTTATTGAATTTGATATGTGATGTTATTACATCCTGAAGCCTCCAAATAAAATACGAAAACAAAGAAAAAAACAAACGAAAATGAAATGCCTCCATAGCAAGAACTTTGGCACTAAAATTCTCATTCTTCATCATAGTGAGAATAAGCTATAATTAATCATGTACATTGCATGTAGAATCATTGTAGTAATTGCTAGATTTAAACCCTTTGATTTATGAATTAAGAGAAATGTTTTCAATATAGAGGCAGTCTAGACAAAGATAAAATTAGCCCACCATGCATACCACAGGCAAGAATGATGAACATTTTTTGAGCAATTAAATATATGGCTTTAGAAAAAAAAAAATACAAGAAACAATTTAGGCCTTTTCATTAAATTTATTTTGACAAAAGGTTTTTTGAATCTAATTAAGTAAATGTCCTTTATGATCACTTTCATTTCAATCTTTTGGAGAAGGCTAAAACAAAGTACTAAAATACCTTTATCATAGCTATTGGAGCAGCTCTTGCAAGGGTCAGTCAGTGTCACTTAGGTGTTACATTTTTTAATAGCAATTAAGCACCCAAGAATTAAGCACCCAAGATCTTTGGTGCATCTTGAAGCAGAAAACTGCTTCAAAATTCGTGTATCAAATGAGTTTTTCTTCTTTTGCTCTGTATCACAATGAAGCAAAGTCAGATGAAGAAAACAGAGGTCCCAACAAGAAATTAGTTCCCAAATCAATGCATTTCAGCAGTTGAATGCGACAGTATACCTGCAAATTAATTTCAGAGCGTAATGCCTACTGAAATCACTGAGAGTAAGGTACATTGTGCACCTTATTATACAATTTTACTTTAGAAATTCAGTATCATTTACAGTTGATGTGTGTATAAACAGAGGAGAAAACTATGCTTGATAGATTGATATAGTATAACTTAGTTGATAATTGTGCTAGTTACAGAGGAATTGAGAAGACTAGCTTCATTTAAATAACAAGTAAACTGCAAATCATGTAAAACAAGATACAAAATCTAATTTCTTGAAATCTGACTTCTAATTTTGTTGCTTCATAATAGAAAAGGGCTAAGGCCTTGTCTACATATAGACCTAGGGGTGATTTTTTGAAGGTCATTTATATTCAGTCTGTGTATTGTAAAAGGGTATTCTTGTTAAACTATATGGAAAAAAAGTAACAAATCTCTGATCAAAACCAAAAAAATTGATAGCATAATCTGAATTCAGATTGTGCTTCACTGAAGTATATTAAAAGATCTATATGAAAATAATAAAAAATTGAAAATAAAATAATTTATATGAGCAATTACTGTCCTCTGGGAGTTAAATTTTGAATTATGAAAGGATGACTGATAAAAGGTTTCAGTAGCAGTGGAACCATTAAAAAAATATGAAATATTCTCATGGAAAATGGATTTTCTCTTCTATATAATTTTATTTGATTCTACATAATTCACGGAAAAAGGGTGCTGAAATTTGGAAGAAGAATTAAAAAGTGAAAAAGAAAAAAATCAAACAATTTTTCTCAGAAGAATTGTTCAACACTGTGATTGGATAAAGGGTAGTAAAATCCAGTTTCATAGTCTTATTTTAATTATCAGTTTAATTATCATTTTGTAGATTATAATTCAAATAAATCATACATATTTACTTAAACTTCTGTAGAGAGCCCCTAGTTCGCTACAAAGAGAAAGTCAAAAAATTTCCTGGCTCAGAGTTCAAAGATATTTTTTTCTGTGAGATAGACATTGCCATTACAGATTAATATGAACAGATCTGTCTTGAAAAGTTGAACTTTCAGTACTGCATAGTACAGATCTTCCCACCACTGGTACAAAGCCATTTTTTTCTTACTTTGACAACCAGATTTTAAAATTTTCCTCCTAGCAGCAGTAGTAGAATTTTTTTTTATGATTTCACTTACTTATTGTCTGCATCTTCATTCTATAAAGGGAAAATATCCATTAGTTGTATTGTCATAAGACCTTATTTTCATTGTACAGTAAGTGCTTTTTCATGTCCATGACTTCTAAGGTATCGTGGCTGTTCTGCTGAATGACCTGGGAGTTAAATGGCGATACGGTATTAATCATTATGAGGTAAGCTTGGAAATTCATAGACTCACAGGAGAAGACTGTTTTCAGGACAATTTACTATTCAGACTTCATGTTCACACTGTGAATGATTGTAATTACATGCTGTGACAATAATACATTCATAATATGGTACAGAAATGAACTTGTATTTTTAGTTCATTATTTAGGGCAGCAATTCACAACCAGCCATAGAAATAGGACAATACAGAGGAAGAAATTTACCTTTCACTGCAAGTTAGCAAAGAAGAAAAATAATTCCATTATGTTTTCTCTTGAAAAAACCATTTAGTCAGAGTCTAAAAAGTCTTCACCCCGGCGGTTCTGCTGAAGCTTGTAAATACTTGTAGTTTACTAGTATTCCAGAGTAATCTTCCAGTAGCATAGAATTATAGACAGGGATGAGAGAAAAGTACGTCCTCTTAAATCTTCATATGTTTGAGAAAGTTTTTGTATTTCCTAACAGAACAGTAGAAACTGAAGGATTTTTTCTGTTCAATATTAGGATTTATGACATAAATCCAGATTAATAAACAGACTCTTTCTGTAGTGGGGTAAATGGCATTGATTTGTCAGGCTTAAAGAAAAACAAAACCAGTGGCTTTTAGGCGATGTTCACCTTCTTCTTTAAAGAAAACTATTATTTTGAAAAGTGGAATATATTAATTGCACCTGTTATGTTTTGTTTCTGAGGTTGACAGCTATACCAAGTTTTGCTGATGTACATTAAAAAAACCCCTTACTGTAAGATTTTTAACAACAGTTTACATGACCTCTAAAAGCCCAGTTTTAATTGTTAAAATACTATTTATAAAATGTAAACTAGGTAATGAGTATCTGAATGAAATGGAATAGCCATGGAATAGAGCAATGTCTAAACTGATCAATGAAATCAAATGATATAGATACTTCTACAGAAATGAAACATCTGAATCTGGGATTATGGGCCAAAGAAAATACCTCTGGACAACAGCAGAAACTCTGCATTAAAAGAGGAAAGCCAACAGACACAGGAGTACAAATAAACTTATACATTACCATGTAAAAAACCTGTGGGACATAGTTAATGCAGTGGAGATGTAAGTGAACCAAATGAAGGGAGCAGTTCTGCCACACCTCAGAGGTGTGCTAAATTTAACATATACTACAAATGGTTACATTGGGTAGGAGTCCCAAAATCATGTAGAGAATAAGGGTTGAAAAGAGTTGGATTCTCATACAGGGATAGAGGATTAAGAAGGATTCCACAGCCATGGAGATGTCTCTTTCAGCTTTACTGAAGGTAACCAGCAAGGGAAGAACCAGATGAAGCTGGAAGAGGAGGTTCCACAGTTTTGGGGCTCTTGCTGACAAGACAGTATACCTGGGAAGCACTTAAAGACTTGAGTGCATTATACTGGAAAAGTCATATGTACTGCAACCTGAATACTAAAGTAAGTGTATGTTAGGATTGTTCTCTTACAGTGGAAAGACAGTAAGTATGGTAAGGAAAGTAGAGAGAAAGAAAAATAAGCACTACTGCAGAAATTACCCCAGCAAATCCCTTCCCACTCCACACCTTTAAATATGTTTTTTTCTCTAAACATAATGTGTCATAGTATAGTCTCAGATAATTCTCAGATACAGTTTGGGAGATGAAATGTTCATGGAATCAATCCTTTCCCATAAGCAGTTTGCCTCAGGCCTCAGTTTGGAGGTTGAGGAATTAGTCTAGATATTACCCATTTCATACCAGTTGCTTTTTAAAGTTTAATTTGCCAAAATAAGTAGAAGTTAAAATAACAAACAGATATTCAAACTGTAGTGAAAAAACTGGGAAATGGTTGAGATTACGTTAATCAGAAGTCTAGATATGGAAGTCCTACAGAGACTTTTCAGTGGAAAAAAAAAATTGCTTCACTGTCTTTGAGAAGCCTATCAAAAATACTTGGCACTGTTCACCTTTCATCTTGGTTTTTAGTTATTTAGGAAAGGGATGTTACTTTTGCATTTATTTCTCATTACACTCTGCTAAATTTTGGTGCTTCATAGTAAATAATAATATTTTCATTGAATAGAAATTGAATGCTCACTGCTGCTTGAGTTAGGTTCACAGTAGGCCCAAATGATCTTTCTGAAAGAAGCATGAAGAGGGATGGAGATTGCCCTTGCAAAGCCACTTTTATCCTTAACACAGTTCTCAGAAGAGACTCAAAAACTGGCAAACAGAGCATCCCAGTTCTTAACACCTTGATAAACAGTTCTAGAGTATATCATGTTATGTATCTTCTCTTTTTTTTCCTACTCATTTAATGCTCTGATTTGTATCACAACTCTGTCAGGGCAGTACGAAAACATGAGTGCCTGTAAGAGTGCTTCTTTTCAGGAACTTTTCTCTGCTAAACTGATGAGCTAATGTCTTTTTAGAGTCTTTATGTTTGTATTCATTTTAAAAAGGTCATTGCAGAATAATAACATTATTTAGAGTTCATGAATCAATGTTGATCTGTGGGAAACCAACTGGTCACTCAGAATTGGTTTCTCATGTCCAGCTAAAAAACTGAATTAAGTATGTCCCTAAATCTTCCTTTTTGCATAAAACTGCTCCCTTTACTCTAGCTATGAATGTTGAAAGTGTGTGAATTGATGGAATACGTGATTAGTGGTAAAAGGCCTTGAAAAAGTGACATCAAGAAGACAATCTTCCTGTTCAGGTGTGTTCTTTCTTATGAAAAATGTAAAGATTTTTATATTAAGGGAAAAAGTTACAGGCTTGTACTAATGACTGGGGGAAAACTATTCAGAGGCAAAGCATGAGAATCAACACTGGAATATATTTGAATAACATGGAGCATAATAGATAGCCCTGGAGTAAATACAAGGCTGTATTTCACTCAAGAACTCAGCTGCAGTCATAAACTTTGAGAGGTTTATGAATGGCATCAGAGCCTTAGGAATTAATTCTGCCTTGTATTCACAGAGATGCCATATGTTGTTATTTATAACATCCACTTTATAATTACTACTACTAAACAATTTAATATTTGTAGTAGTAATATTTCAAAGATTAAATCATTAACTTGAAATGCCATGCTTCCTTTAGGTAAAACCATCAAAACTACACAATTTCTTATCAAATAAGATATTAGAAAGACTATATTTCACAACAAACTGAATCTTGCTGACTGATATTTTATGCCACAATAAACTATTATCTTTAAGGCTTTTTTTTGCATCTATGGAGTAGAGTACAGTGCTACTAAACATAGATGTAACGGCCTCATTTTTAATTTGCAAAGATGTACATTTAGATTGTGTCCATTTGATAGTTATATCGTACAGATTAAGAAATTAATTATAGGAAAAGCTTTTGTTCTATAATATGTTGTTGTGAAATTAAGGGTTTTATGCAACTACCCAGGGCCTGCACTTGAAATGTAGATGAACAAAATACAACAAAGTAATAATTCAAATAAAATATTCATATATTTGAACAATCTCATCTTAATTTCTACAAATTGTCTAGAAGAATCCCTGGAGACAATATTACTCTTGGAAATTAACTGCAATTCTTCTCACCATCATAATATTCTTCATCACACTCATTCTTGGCCTCTTCCCATATACATAATATTTTGGCAGTACGATCATCATGAAAAATCAAACATGAGTAGGGGAAAAGAATTCCTGCTCTCTGCAGCAGCTTGCAGTGACAGACTATCAGAATGCAATTGAAAAACAACTGCAGGAAATCAGAACCATCTCTCAGAAATCTTCCAGACTCCTCTACTCCCACCTCTATTTATTCATTTATTTATTTATTTGCCTTTTTTCCCTTCCCGTGTGCCTTGTATTGAGATTACAATTTATGCAAACAGAAAGAGGCCTTCATTCATTAATTATAATTTATGAAACAGCTTCTTATCTTTCGAACTGAAGGGCTCTCTTATTAGAATATATAAAAAAATTTCTTATTATAGCACACCCTGCATAGTTTGCTTAAGCTATATCCTTGTCTCACATGTTGCACTGTGTGGGCGAAATGTTTATGCTATATTGTATTAGGCATTCTTGTTCTGTTTTGATCCTTGCTAAGATGGCATGCTGAAAGTACAAGATAGAATGAAGAAAGATAAGGAGGATATGAAATACATTTTAATTCAGTTCAGATCTGGGCCACATAAGTAAAGATGAGTGGTGCACTCAACACAATAGAAGGGAGGGACACCTCTCAGAGTGACCTGGATACACTCCAAAATTGGGCATATTAGAATCTAAAGAGGTTTAACAAGGCCAAGTGCATAGCGTTGCACTTGGGTTGGGGTGATCCTGGTATGTGTACAGACTGGGAGATCAGCCCAGTGGAGATGGACTTGGGGATCCTGGTGGATGATAAACTTGATGTGAGCCAACAATGTGCACTTGCAGCCCTGAAGGCCAACTGTATCCTGGCCAGCATAGAAAGAGGGTTGGACAGCAGGGAGAGGGAGGGGATAGTCCCTCTCTGCTCTGTCCTTGTGAAGACCCAACTAGAATACTGTGTCCAAACCTGGGACCCCAGCACAGTAAACAAAGGAGGGCCACAGAGATGATCAAAGGACTGGAGCACCTCTCCTAAAAAGACAGATCGAGGGATTTGGACTTGTTTAGCTTGGAGAAGAGAAGGCTATGGGGAGACATTATCGTGACCTTCTAACACTTGAAGGGAGCTCACAAGCAGGAGGGAGACTGACTTTCAGACGTGGTCTGATAGTGATAGGAAAAGGAGGAATGTCTTTAAACAAAAAAAAGGGGAGATTTAGGCCAGATGTTAGGAAGAACAACTTACTCAAAGGATGGTGAGGCACTTGCATAGGCTGCCCAGAGAATCTGTGGATGCCTCACCTCTGGAGGCATTCAAGGCCAGATTGGATAGGATTCCAGACAACCTAATCTCATGGGTTGAAACCCTGCCCATGGCAGGGATTTGGAACCAGATGATCTTTCCGGTCCCCTCCAACCTATGAACTCAGGATCTGAACATTCCCTAGTACAGTTCCTTCTAGCATCCTTGTGGTGTGACTAATCAAGATTTAGCCTTCCAGGGTCACTAAGCCCTGCCTGATTTTTCAAGTTTTTTTGTAAAACATAAACATCTTCCTGTGTCCATTTACTGAAACTGAAAGGATCTCTCTTTTCATCATGGTCATGAAAAAAATTCAAGGAAGGAAAAAAAGTCAAATTGTAGTTGCACTGGCCTTTTCATGAAAAGTGCTGAGAGATTATTTTTTGTTATTTCAAGGCTCCGATTTGGTTTTCATATTTATCATGATTATTTTCAGTGAAACTTTCAGTGTAAGAGAATTACTTGGAGAAAAGTATGGACTGGAGCATAGGAAGTTCCGCACAAATGTGTGCAAGAACTTCTTTACGGTGAGGGTGACGGAGCACTGGAACAGGCTGCCCAGTGAAGTCTCCTTCTCTGGAGATATTCAAGACCCGCCTGGACACCCACCTGTGTGACCTGGTGTAGGGAACCTGCTTTGGCGGGGGGGCTGGACTCGATGATCTCTGGAGGTCCCTTCCAACCCCTACGATTCTGTGATTCTGTGAAAAATGCTGCAGTAAAAATATAATGACTTGAGCCTGATTTTCAGAACTTTTTCTTATTGTGATTTTGTAGAGTAGTAGTCTAGAAATCTTATATATACGGAAAAAAAGCAAAGCTGAGCTCCAAAAGGCTATGCACTATAAGCACGAATCTTACATGAATAATGAATAACAGATAGGACATAAAAATCTTATTTAATAGAAAGCTTTGTTTTCCTCTAATTTCCTCATTTTACTGTGAATTCTATACAATTCAGTTGCTAGAAGCATTCAAAGCCAGGTTGTTCAGAGCTTTGAGCAACCTGGTCAGAAGGGAGGTGGCCCAGCCATAGCCCTTGGGTTGGAATTAGATGATCTTCAAGGTCCCTTCCATCCCAAACCATTCTATGATTCCAAGACATACTTGCAGTATTTCTTTTTATGATTTGCCAGGGAGCAGCAAGAGCAGGGATGCTGCTGGTGGGAAGGTGTGCTGGGAGCTTATAGCAGCTGTGATAAAGGCTGTGTTGTGTCTACTCAACAAAGCCTTGGCCCACAGGGGGACCAGCAAGGCAAGGCAGGATGGTCACAGCAGTGGGCCCCATTGGCTCTATGAATATTAGGGAGGACAAGGCAGAAGGCCTGCTTCAACCCAGGAGATGCAAGCAACAATCAGCACAGGGACACTGAAGGAGAGACTGATGGCCTTCACCTGATCTGGAATAGGTTCCTATGCCTTGTGTAAATTGGGTCCCTGAGAATCAGTTTTAATTCTCCTCATTTTAATTTCATTAAATAAACACTAGTTTTTGTTCTCAGAGACATAGAAAGGAGTAACTCTCAGTCACAGACTTCAGGCAGAAGATGTTATGCCTCCATTTTGGATACAGCCCAGGAGCCATGATGTATTCATGGGTATTCACAGCAATGTTTTTGGATGCAGTGAGCAGATCAGAACTCACCCTTCATAAACCACACTGATACTCTGACACACATTAAGGATAATTACCGATGAAACAGTTTCAGTTTATTTCATTTGTTCAGATCTTCCATCCACATAGAGGAGTCTCTGTATCCACTCTCTTTCATCAAAGAGAGAAAGAGGCTTTTCAATTTCATATTGTATCTAGTTTTCTGCATTTGATTAAAAAAAAAAAAAAAAAAAAAAAAGAAAGAAAGAAAAAGAAGAGTCAATTGCATCAGAAGAATGTAGGGCAAGGATCAAGGAACTCCAACATTTTTTTCAGATATTCATCTAAAATGTCACTTGCTGGGCAAATTCTTCACAAGTGTCCAGAAATTCAGCTAGTATATGACATTTTAAGGAAAAGCAGCTATAATTGCGAATGGCCTGACTACTGTTAAATAGTTGCTGTGCTTTGGATTAGCAAGTATCCTTAAATCAAAAGAAGGTACCTCACTTCTCCTGCATTTTTTTGTTTCAAAGAGAGTTGGGAAGCAACTGTATAAATGAATAAAAACTGATACTTTTTTTTTTTTTTTTTTTTTTTTTTTTTTAAGTCTGGAAACTGAATGACGTATGGAAAGCTACTGTCTTTTAAAGTCAGTGATTTCTCCTCAGAACATCTCGATATTCCAGATATACTAAATGTTGTTATGATTTTTGATTATGATTACCAGTGGAATTAGGCTCATTAAATCTCTATTAGAATATCAGTGTTTCCATTGCTCTTGAAAAATTGTCAGAACTTTGTAGAAGCCTTTCTGTTTGCTGCCAGCTCTAAGCAATGGGATATAACAAAGTTCAATTTTGTAAAAGGAAGAGAGTCCGAGTGAGTCTTCCCAAATATGTGTGTGTTTTCCCAAATTAAAACATACCAATATAGTTATAACAAATTCATTTTTTTCACAAATTCATTGTCATCCATTATATTCATTTAATAATAAAATAGCAAGCTTCAGACTTTGTGTACTTGTCTTTATAAAGCTCTGCACTTTTAATTTTTTAAATCAAAGATGCAACTAAGAAAATTAGATCTTAAGTTAGAAAATGGATGTCATTACAAAGGTAGCATTACTGCTTAATGAGAGAGCATACGCATGCTATCATATCAGAACATAGACAGAAACATCATAAAACGCAAAAATAATTAGGTGACCTTTTCACAAACTATTTTCAGTGACAAAACTGTGACCTTCTTAGATTGTGTTCTGAACTTTTGGCATACCATTGATTGCAAAATCAGTGTAAGTAATGAAAGCAAGTCTTAGTATGCCATAAACTGTTTCACAAGGCAGAGATGACAGCATATGAAATGTGTTGAAAGCTCTAATGTAAATTATTTAGACTGCTTGCATGATGCAAACCTTTCTGCTTGAAGAGTCTAATCAATTCTTTCATTTGATAGGAATTTTAATTGGATACAACTGCCAGGGATGCAAATATTGTTTAACTACCTAATTCATTGGCTATTTAATTGAGGCTAGCCTAATGTTGTCATTGTTGCTACATATATTACAGCAAAATGACAATATTTAGATGATTTAATTGTGGATCTTGCAACAGGAAAGGCTTAAGCTATAAACAGTGTGTTGAAAATACAACATAAATATTAAGAAGATAATTATACAGTCTTGGAACCGTATAGCAAGATGTATACTCTTATCCATCACTGCTACCTTCCAATAATATAAGCTATAAAGTAAGAAAATCAAACTGGAGAAAACATCTGCACAAGACATACTGCATTGATTTATCAATTGGCTACTGGTTAAGTTTTTGTACTTAACAAATGTAAGTGTAAAAATGCTTTTACTTGGTTCTTTTCAACTTCTGGAACCTTTCTCTCTCATAAGAGACTATCAGGCCAGCCACTTAAAAACTTGTATGTGTAAGTATACAACAAGCTATGTTAAACACACACCAAGGTGCATTTTTCTGCTGAATTATATCCCAAAACAGGGTTAAAAATAAGCATTTAAGATAAATTAGTAGGATGTTTCAGTTGTCATTGAAAGGTACATGTTTTGAGAGTAGTAAATTTAAGAAAAGAATCGAAGAGCAGTTATTCAGATAACAAGACATATTGTGTTGAATGAAGGACAGATTTCCCTGATATGAAATATAGGAAATTTGAAGTTCTCCCCTTCCTTGCAGCTCAAAAAACAGAGAGCAATGATTACTCTAACCTAGCTATTATCTATAGAAACAATATTTTTGCAGAAGCTAGGTTAATGAGGTGAAGGCTGGTGATCTGCTAATTAAAAATCTAAAAATAGGACTAGTGATAAATGGTATGTCAAAATATCGTAGCTAAGTAAGTATCCTTAAGTTAGCTGTGATCAATGTGCAGCTCTGATTTCATGACACTGCATATTCATTTAATGAACCTCCTCTTTTATCTGTTAATTACTACTACACTCTCTGGATTAAGACTGTAACACATGAGGAGAGTCTGCGCATTGTCTAGTGCAAGTTTATTTATGAATATTTATTAGTTTGCTAGCATACCAGAATCTTCTTACTAGCTGACACATTATCTCACACTAATAAGGGCTTTTGTTTGACACAGAAAGCAGTTGCTTTACACTGGAAGAACTGTTAAAGCTCAGCACGTCTTTCAGAATAGCAAAGAAAATTGGGAAGCTAAATATGCAGAATACAGGCCCAGATGAATAATGCAACTATTTACATCATATGACATTAAGAATGATACACAAACCCAATTTTAATTCTAAATGGAAACATCTGGCCAGTAATTCTACAGTTAATGGCAAATCATCTTTTCAGTTAATTCCTGAAAACAATATTTATTCCAAACTCAATGCAGTGAAATGTGCATTCATAGCAAAAACTTTTTTTCAAATTGAACATAATTTTTCTTCAGAGAGTGGTGAGGTGCTGGAACAGGCTGCCCAGGGAGGCTGTGGATGCTCTGTCCCTGGAGGTGTTCAAGACACCAAGGCTAGATGGGGCCCTGGGCAGCCTGATCTAGTACCAGATCTGGAGACTAATGACCCTACCTGCGGCAGCGATGTTGGAACTTGATGATCCTTGGGGTCTCTTCCAACGTAAGCCATTCTATGATTCTATGATTTTATGATAATATTCTGGGTAATATAATATAATGTTCTTTATTACTTTACTGGAGTATTTTATGAATCTTAGTTAAACATGAGTAATTTCTTTCAATAGCAAACATTAAAGTGTGATGAAAGACTTTTTTTGGCAGAACAAGACCAGTCAAAAAACTAAAACAAAACAGATAATAAGAAGAATTAAAAAAAGTGATAGAATTGAAAGAATGCAGGAAAAAATCTGCAGTATTTCAGTATAAATAAAAGATCAGGTCCATGCAAATCTATCAAATTCTGGAAAACTTAACTGGTAGCATCCACTGACTCTGATACCTTCAGTAGCAGGGATCCAAGAAACAAACTCACCTTCTTCTGACATAAGTTGTCTTGGTAGAAGTTATCAATTTCAAACCTAGAAATTTCAGACCTACTGAAGTTAGTGACTATCAGTGCTCAAGAGGTCTAAAAAGAGAATTTATTGCTCTAGAATAAAGCAAGAGACATATTTCCTACCTTTATGCACGGCCAGACTCTCTCTTGGAAGGCCAAGGTTTCACAGTGACTGTTAGAGATTTAGTTAAACAGGAGCTATCCACAATGCAGTCATAGTCTCAAAGGTGGAATTCCACATTGGATGCTAAAGTGTCACATGGAGTCCTAATTCTCTAATTTCTTATGTTGCTCGTTAAAGCCCTATGATACTATTCTATTCTTATTGGACAAAGACACATACATGAACTGGGGACAAGGAGGACCTGATGCATGTCACATCAGCCTTTGAGCACCACTATGTCCTTCCATACACTATCTCAAATATAATGACAGAGCTGAAGAACAAAATGGCCAAAATGGACCTTTAGTCTGTTCAATCCAATGCATAAAGCAAGCCACTAGATTTTATACAGTTATTTTTGTACTGAGTCCACTAATCCATTCCCGATTAAAGTTTCTTTTGTGCTGCTAAAGGATATTAATACATAATGGTGTAAAGGAAAGAAGAGAGAGGGTTTGTGTGGAATGGAACACACAGAACGAGTAAAACATGCTGAAATGCCATGGAAGAAGAAGAAGCAGAAACACATTCTGGGTATGAGGGAACAAATTTACTGTAAAAAAAATAATGCTGCAAGGACTACTCCCTGTTGTAATCTGTAGACTGTCAGTAATCTATAGACAAAATTCTAAACAGAGAAGCAGAGAAAAAAATACAATTTCCATGTTACCTCTACTAATTCACACACTTTTAATCCAAGTCAGCAGTTATTTAGTGCTTTATTCTTAATGCCTGTCAGGACTTTGCTAACAAGAATTTATTTTTCCACTCTTTGAATCATATTGGCTGCAGTATGCTTGTCTTTCTAATTATATCTTTTTTCTGATTTGACCTGAGTGAGATAATTTACCACCTGTACTCTTACCTTTACCTGCGTCAGCCTATTCGGCTCCAGATTTAATCAAGCATTCACAGTGCCAATGTTTCATTCCCACCTTTACTTATTTTATGTGAAATAACATTGATCACTAGTCAAGTGATTAGCTGAGATTGTGTGGTATTCTCTCCACTGCTACAGACGTTACTTGACCACTGCTTTATTTTTTTCCTTATTGCTTACTCCTGCATGCAACTGTTGTCAGAAGAGCTTTAAATTCATAGCCTACATATTTTTCATAGTGTCCAGAGACCACAGTGAATTGCAGGCTCTTTCTTCTATATTCACATCTGACCACAATATGTCTGCCATCTGTCCAATGTGCAGGTATGCTGTTTGCATGCTTTGCGAGGTATTTGTACTTCAGACATTTATTGTTTGATCTTTGAATCACCTTCTCAGTGGTTTCTACACCACTCTGTTGACTGTACAGGGACACAAATTTTTAAGTGTCAACTTCAAATTTGCACCTAAACTGCACAGTAGAGTAGGCTGCGTGAATAACTCCACTGTACATTTCACAAGTTGATTGGTTAAGAAATTATGTCTGGCTTCAGTCTTTTTTTTTTTCTTTTTCCATCACAGTACAGTGATATTCTTTCAACAATCATAAAGATTACATTAAGAATGAACTTGTAGACTGTATACCAACAGAAGTTGTGCTCTGAGAACCCTTGATTTTCACTCATACCGTAGGTGATTGTTGATGGCATATGCTTGATTTAAGTTAATATCCTATTGTCCCTTTGAGGTGTATGTACACATAGAAATGCAGAACATAAAAACGAGTATGCTATATCTAGTACATAACTATTCTACTTACAGTATGATAGGAGCAAATTTTTTGGAGTGTGGAGTGTTCTGGAATTTAGTAGCCAGTCTCTGAGTATCAGCAGGATTGGAACTTTACCACTGGGACCAGGATGCCACCTTTGGTTGGAGCAGAGCTTCTTCAAAATCTGGGTATTAAAACAGAGAAGAAGGACCAATGAAATTTTTACAAGATCTCACTGACATCTTTTCTGAGTAAGTAATCTTTCAGCACAGTAATAGAAATTAAAAACAATATTAACACAAAACATCCAGCTAGATAAGTATCAAAATAAAATATGTAACTTCTCTAATCCAGTCAAAACATTCTTTTCATTTGAGATGTATCCAAACTTTTCATTCGAGGTATGTGGAATATAAAGTGAACAAGCAAAGAATGCTTTTGTGTATGTGTGGGTGTGCCTGGTGGCTACGCAAATATTTTAAAGGAGAATATGTAGTGTTTGTTAGTCAGATAACCCCATTCACAATGAAGGAATCTACTCACAATTAAATCATAACAATACTTTCTCCCTGCTCTAGTTAATATTTACTTGGGTCACATATAACAGAAGATCAACTCCAAATAAAACGAAGATTGTAGACACATCTAATCCACAATAATTGTCTGAATGGACTGTTTTATCCAATTAAGTTCAAAATAATTTAAATCAGATTTGCACTCTTTTTGCTGTAGTCCAGACTAATACTGATTTCTTTGTGTTTGCTGCATGGGTAGCGCATGCATGCATATGTGTATACATGCTCATCTTTGGTTGGTGGATGGAAGATAATGTTTTAAACAGTACGAAAACTTCGTACCCTTTTCTTTCATATACTATCCTCTCAATCAGTCTTGGTACTCAAGATTGATGTTGAAAGATAGACTCATTTCTTCTGCTTTGGTGAGCTAAACTGTATTCAAATTTGAATCTGTATTCTTTCATTTTCACTGTTGTGAACTATAGAAATACTATATATCAAATATAAATAGTTTTTATATATTCAAGTTCGTTGATTTCTAATTTACAGCTGTTGAGTAAAAATATGAAGTTTAAGTCTTGAATTGAACAATAGTGAGGTTTAACACAATTTTCTAAGTAGAGAACTGAATATATTTCCTAATATAACAACACAACAGCTTTCTTAAACTTATAAAATGCAGAAGATGATTATAGGTAATCTGCAATACAGTAAAATTTGTCTTTTCTTATGTATATCTTTTATTCTTCTCTTCTTTATTATCCATAATTTTCAAGTTGTAATAGAAAAAAAAAGAAACAATGCGTGTTTGAAAAGGAAATACTCTGAATTTCTCAGTGTATTATCAGAAATTGTGTGATTTGTGATTTTGCTAAGTAAACTCCACAGGTGAAGATATGGGAAAGATATAATCCTGGCCTTCTGAAACATTTATTCATATTAATGCAGTGTCATTAGTTTTGTCTTTGTAAATGTTTGTTTCATATCAATCACAGCAAAAAGGAATAAGGAAGGTAATTAGAAATGAT
Organism: Tragopan temminckii; assembly: GCA_028571105.1. Taxonomy (NCBI): domain Eukaryota; kingdom Metazoa; phylum Chordata; class Aves; order Galliformes; family Phasianidae; genus Tragopan; species Tragopan temminckii. The sequence continues at coordinate 44,613,933 of JAOWBP010002052.1, read as the reverse complement.
TTAATGAAGTTCTGTCAATTGAAATAGGAAATTTCATATGCATGTAAGGGTGCTTATCTTTGCCAGGAGGATTTCCCATATTATACAAAGGAGCTACGTAAATAAGTGTTCTGCGTATGCTTTTGAATAATTAAACACATTATCAACAAGAAGAAACATATTCTAATCTATCCACACATAATGACCACTTACCATACCTATAAAAATTATAGTTTACTCTTCATTGACTGTGTGCGCAAAACACTGGAACTGGGGCCTGTAGCAGTCTTTGAAGCCAGTTATTTTTTAAGGTATGGAAGATTTGTAGAAAAAGAAGAAATAGGGATAATTAATGTGTTCTCTTCAAGTGATTATAAGCCTTAATTCTTGCACTGGAATATAGTGCTAATAAGCAAGATCATTGCTGGCTTTCAAGGTTGATAGCCAAAGGCAGTGTTACTTATTACAGATGTGTCCATACCTTCTGCATACACAGGTCTAGAAGTTCTTGTGCTCTTTGCGATTTTTACAAAGAATTTAAAAATAGAAGCCAAGAAAAAATAATAGATCAGTGGTTTCTGTGCCAGCAGAGCACCTGACACTATTATAAACAGAGTATAAATTGCACAAAACACATCAAAAAATGTTATTTGAAAGATCCACAGCTTGGGGCCATTCCCAGTACTACTTCAAGAACAATCAATTTGTAGCAAAAAATGAATAGAGTGGCAGGCTCAGTAATAAACACCATGGTAAACATTACTTTCATACTTCCAATTCAAGGAAGAAAAAATTAATGAAAAGGAAGACTGAAAGATGCAAAACATCTACTCATTTTGGAGCAGGTAGATGAAGACAAAAAAAAAAAAAAAAAAAGAGAAACAAACTTCCTGTAAAACCAAGTGGACAGAACATCAGTTTTCTGTGCACACAGTAACAACACAAAACTTTCAGAAAACGTTAAATTTGGCCTGGTTACTTATATTTTATTACTTCTATTCCAAATGAAACTTAATGTTACCTGTTTTGGTTCTGGGTTCATATAAAACTAAACTTTTATCAAGCTTTTCAATCAAATAGGTTTTCTGAAAAGCTTCTAGTCTGGCAACACTGGAATACTTTTTTCTGATCTACAAAAAAATAGATGAGAATTGTATAGTGTGCTGACAGCAAATAGACTTTTAAAGCTCAAAGACTGTGGAAATATGTGTGCAAAAATCCTATTTTGACAGAAGCTTGTTTTTGCCATTAATATCTTAATCAGCAATATGATAGGCACTTTAACTGCGAGTCTGTGCTTTCTCCACCATGCCTTACCTCAGCCTGGAATAGAGTTCAATAAAAATGCCACAAGTACTTTTATTCCCAGTATCTATTAATATTTTTTTTTCCAAATAACCTCATGAAGGACTGATGGTGATTCGTGAATGAGCTTTTGTGCTGTGAGAAATTCTTTCCTAATAAAGCAATTAATTCACAAGAAATATAACAATAGCTCATACTATAAAGAACTTTCAGTTGGTACAAAGACGGCTAGTGGTCCTGAGGCATTCTTGTATGAATTTTTCCAGTCCCTGAACATAGGGTTTTAGTGGGGATAGGAAAACACATCACCAGCTTAGACTGAATCAAACTGACCATGGTTCTCACCCATCATGCAAGACAGTTTTCCTTGAGGAACTGGTAATAAAACTATATTGCCGTTAAATGGACTAGTTTGTTTAACGCATATAAATAGAACAGATTTCTTCTTAATAAAATTAATGAAAGCTTCAATGACATAGACAAACCCAACCTAATTTTTTAATAAATATTCTTTGTTCTTACGAAAAGTTCTCTAATGCATATTTTTATAATTTTACTGCACTATTTTAACATTCTTCCGCCAAAGTATTAAGATAATGACTCTTATTTAATATCCCCATTCCCAGATTCTTAATATACACTGAAAGCGTCAGTGAGATATGACTATAGCTACTGACATTTCAAACTATAGTGCATTGCAGATAATGTCTTTTAATTTTAATCAAGAAGAGCTTGTCAATCCCAAACATTGGAATTTTTCTGTTTCCAACTACATTTCAGCTGTTTAATCATCCTTACTTTTATATTACCTTACCAGATCTGACTTTAAAAATCGATCCACATTTACATTGTGGAAGTTGGGGTGAGGTCTAGGAGAGTGTGTAAATTTCACAGAAGTACATAAAAAGTTCAGATAAGCCTGCGAACCCTTGGCACATATTAGAAAATGTCACAGCTGTGTTGGAGGAAGACATGAATATGAGAAATCATCTAGTGGATGTTGATGCTGGAAAATATCAGGCAAAAGGAATTAAGAGATTTACATAAAGGCTTCATTCAGCCTGGGCACAGGTTCTACATTATTTACTCCACTGAAGGAAAATGGACTTACAGAAAGAAAAACTGATGGAAGAATTTCTTTTGAGAGCTGTCAAGGATGAGATTTTCTGACTGCAGTCTTTGATGAGACATACTATCTCAGAGTCCTTCCTTGTGATATTTCCACTACTTGCCATTTCAGACTAGTCCCTTTGGCATTACCTACCTCATGCTGGGTAGTATCTAACATTCAGTCACATCTCCCTCAGGCCTACCTTTTCCCAAGTCTTTCATCCTGAATGGAGTCCTACACCACTGAGGAGTACCTTGCCTCATTATGTGGGCTTTCCCTCTGTTCCAGTCACATCAAACAAAAGGTTAATGCTTGTTCTGTTGCACTCAGAGTTCCTTGGCAGTTTGCCTCCCCCCTTAAAGATATGGTCTTGGAGATAATCATGGCTGCTACATTTTGTTTTTCTAATTTTCCCCAGTGCCATGCTTTTCCAGACTCCCACTATCCTTTGTGAGGTCATTTTTCTCATCCTGTCTTCGGATGGGGAATAAAACATTATCACCATAACCATCTTCATATTCTGATTATTTTCTTTTACCCTCCTTTCCCTTCCTCACCATGAACATGCCCTCTTCAGGTATTCCTGACAGGGGCACATCCAAGCTTATTACTCTCTGCAGTCAGCTCCACTGATTTACTCTTGTTGAAGAGTGATAGTTGCCCATGGTGGGCTGCTATCCCCTATCAATTAATAGATTACATTTAAGTCAGCTTCTGGAAGTGCAGTCTATATGGCTACATGAGAGGAAATAATGGCTTTTTTAAACTTTCTACATTTTGTAATATTATGTGTAGAATGGAAACCATCCTCACATGATTGCAACCAGGAAAATGAGCCAGGAAAAACTAAGCACTCAATGTCTGTATATCAGTCCTGGATGGAAAGGAAAATAATCAGCTTCTAAAATACATCAGAACTGAGGACTTTTCCCTTGGTACTGGAGAAAAACAGGTTTGTTCCCAGGTTTTTACTCAGGACAGACTGTAATTACAGAGCTAATCCTTAAGTAATTTTAATTGTGTGCCCCCAACAGAGTAAGAGGATTTTGTTATTGTGCTTTGACTGACATGGCTGAGATAAGTGTTCCTTCACAATTACACTTTCTCTTGTTAGTCTTGTCACTGAAACAGAGATGGAGTTGAGTTCAGTGGCAAAATTACATCAATAGGTTTACTTTACAATGTTCTGCATATATTCATATTTGATTCAAATTGAAACTAAAATGCATTCTAAATGCTTAATAACATTGGTTTGACCCCCAATTAGGTGATGCGTGTCTGCAAGTAACTGTGAGATACAGCATGTTTTCGGGGTTTCATTATCTTCTTTTTTCCGGTCAGTCTCTCCACTACCTGCTCAACAGACAGATGAGTCTCTTATCAGAACTAGCAGATGGCAGAGCCAGTCGGTTTGAATTTTCCAACATGCACTCATAAAACATTTCAACAAATTTTGTTAAAGTGCATTATATTACAGCACAATTGGGAATATAAGTAAAACCGATAGCACAACTTCTGTTCAGGAGTGTATTTTTAAATCTTGTCACAGAGTTCTGTAAAGCAAAGAATATTCTGTAACTCAAAGAAAGCAGACTGAATCTTCACTGACATTGTCTTCAGTCCCCCTCATTTCAGTGACTGAGTTCAGAGGATGAACCACGGAATTATCTTAGTAGTTTATGAACAGGGGAAAAATGTTCTCATTGATTTACTGAGAACTTAATGTTTGTTAAATGAATCAGACCTCTGTATAACACTGTATACTGTAGAATTTCAACACACTCATGAAGAAAAAATGGATTGAATGGTTAATTAATGGATAATCTAAATATGTAGCAGTTCCTTGGTGTTATACATAATTTTTTTTCTGTACAGTTACATCAGATTTATCCTGTTTTCCAGGAGAGAGAACTAAAAGCAAATTAAAATCACCTCCCTCCCCCATCTACCCTCTTCTACCTCTTCCCCCTGAGAAGAACAGGGGAGTGGGGGATGGAAACTTTTCATCTCTACCCCTCCTTCATGGTCCTTCTCTTCCCCTGCTCCAGTGTGGAAGTGTCCTTCCCAAACATATTCTGCGTGGTCTTCCCACAGATGGCTGTTCTTCAAGCACTGCTCCAACACAAGCCTGTACCTTGGGGCCCTTAGGAGCAGATTGCTCTAGCACTGGATGCCCACGAAGTAGAAAAAAAAAAGAAAAAAAAAGAAAAAAAAAAAAAAAAAGATAGGTAAATGAAAAGGAAAAAGAAAAGGAAAAGAAGCCCAAAAATATACAAGTGATGCAAAATGCAGTTTCTCAAAACCATCTGATCTGCACACAGTCCCCAGAGAAAAGCAGCAATGCCCTGGCTAAATACCTGAGTTGTATTGTTCAGCATGATCTTATATGGTATGGGATATGTCTTTGGCCAGATGGTGTCAGCTATCCTGATTCTCTTCCTTCCTAGCTTATTGTGCACCCCAGCTTCCTCTCTTGCAAAGCAGCATGAGAAACCAAAAGTCTTTGAGCAGTAAGCACTTCTCAGTAAAACACCCATTTATTATCAGAGTTATTTTCATCCTAAATCCAGAACATAGTGCCATACCAGCTACTAGAAAGGAAATTAAATCTACCCTAGCCAAAAACTGAACAGCTAGGTAACATAAGGAGGATGAGTGAGTTAGAAGAATAAGTTATTGAACAATGAACCTTCTTCACTGGTTATTTTCAAATTATGCTCAGGCCAACAGGCCACTTTGATGAAATAAAGAAAAATTTAGTTTGGAATTGCTCATTTCTTTCTCCTTAACTCCTTCTCATAATAGGAACAACTGATGCAACTTAAAAATTGATACATACTCATATTGAAAAAAAAATCTCAAGTTATTCCTAAAATAAAAAATGATTATAAACCAGCAATCAATGTTATGGAACGCCCTGGAATAAATCTGTTCATTTAATTCCATACATTTCATTTATGATGTTGAGCTGGTTAATAAGTTTAATAAAGGGCCAAGATTTCCTTTCAGGTATGAGTATATGGAATATGTCTCACATCACAAACATGGAACTATACAGTACATATTAGAAGGAAGAATTTAGCTATGGACATATACAAATGAAATTATCTCAGGGTGACTGCATACTACTTAAGCAGTTAGATACTTACATGTGTCTAGATTAACAAATTAGACACATTCAAGAACGTTAGGTACTACAGACCCATTTTTAAAGAAATATTCATGCAAAATAAATTAAAAAAGAGATTTGTATCCTAACCAATAAATAATTTTTTTATCAGTGTTCTTTTCAGTGTAAATATGTACAGCTCTATAATTCCTTGTAAGTGGAGAAATACTGTCAGAAACTACATTTGTAAACGTAATAATCATTGTTATTAATGTTTTCCAATTTCCTGACACACACACACACATACACACACACACACACACACACACATTAGAGATGGTTGCGAAACTATTAGATCAGGATTTATAAATTTTTTTTATTGTACATCTCATTTTATTATATGACAGATAGATATTTGAAATAGTACCATCTCTGTGTTTGGGTTGTTCAATTCAAAGAAAATATTTGTAGTTTTATAATATTTGTACACTATATAAAAAAACATATATTTATAAATAGCTTGCATTTATACTGTATATCTAGGATAGAGCATCATCAGCAACATATTTATTCCACATGTATTTCATATTATAATGTCACTGGGCTGTGGATGACAGGATAGTAGCTGGCATATTTAATTATTCTCACTTTTAAATATACTGGACAAGTTATTATTTTTCAGATCATTCTTAAAGCATACTGAGAAGGGATTACACAGGAATTTAGAGATAGTCCCCAATTTTAAAAATCCTACTACAATTTAACCATGACAGAAAGAAAAAAGAACACGTCAGTATTGATGAATACGTTATTCTTACAGAGCAGTCCTTTATTTTGGTAACAAATTCTACTTCAAAGTTATCTTGTATTAAAAATTCTTGAGGATAGTTTTGATCCACATAAAAAAATGCACAAACAACTGATATGAAAACTGAAATATATTCAACTATCTACATTACTTATGACTTATGGTGGAGTTTATGTATAGAAAAAGAAAAAAGAGTATTAAGCAGAGTCCATAAATAATATTCAGATTTTGTATTGATGAATAAGACATAACTATTAACAGAAAAGATACTCACTGCATTACTATTGCTCTATTTCACACGGCGCTAGAACACACAGGGCTCAATTAATCAGCTTGATCTCTGAAAAAAAATCACAAGTTGCCTGATCTCAACTCCCCAGTCACCCTTCCTCCCTCTAACCTCAAAGTACTTTTGAGTCCTTTACAGTCATGTTATTATGCCACATTCTTTTACAACAGAGAGAGCTAAAAATAAAAAATAAATAAAAATAAACACTTTTAAAAATTTTAGTGTTATGACAAAAACATTGCAATAATATGCTCAAATAAACAGATAGACAATACTGAAAACACTAGTACTATGATTATGGTATATCATCAATTCTAAGTAGTAATAAACTCAATCTCTCACTGTGGAGTTCTGGAGGTTTTAGCCACAAACCTGTAACAAACTTACAGTGCTGCTGTGAGTTTGTACTTTGACTGAACATTTTTGGTAGATCGGAAAATAGCATATTGTACTGGAAAGCAGTCAGATTTCAGCTGATTTTTATCCAGAATATGTTTTATTATCCTCTGTAGAGAAATTGTTAGAAATAATTTAGGCTGTGTAAATTCTGCCTTCCTTTACTTCACTCTCAGAAGAAGCTTAGCTGCTCTGTCATATCTTTGTTGAAAATTAAATCTGAGATGAATATGAATGGAAGCAAAAAAAAAGATAATCTTAGACCCTGGTATAGCTGTCCATACTCATAAAATGATCTTGGCAGACTTCAGTCTTAGTACACACTAACAAGATTTTGTTTTCATCAGCTCCTTTTGGTTTTTCCAATATGTATCTAAATTCCACTAAAATTAATCTCTTTTCTTATCAACACAGGAAAAATATTGAGTGAAGTGTTATCTGTGTGTATGTGTTTTTAAGCTGTGTGTTTCAGTGCTGATAAGCAGAGATGCAGTGACTGATAAAAGAAGAAATACAAGAAATGATGTTGCTTGCTCAGACATTTCTAAAAAAACCCATAGCTTTCAGGGTAAGATCATTAAAGATAATGTTTCATAGTAATTGAAGTACTTGAAATTATAACTTTCGAGAAACGTGTGCAGTCAATTACACTAAGTAAAATAAAGTCAGTGTCTAGAGATGATAGTTGTAGCTAAAGTGAGACATAATTTGTACATGTTAGATTTAACTAATTTGTAATGAGTCTTAGAGATACAGCAACACAACAGGTGATGCACATTCATTTTTACATTTCTACATAATTAGCTATGTTGTAAGTACTATTATTTTGTGAAAGGATAACAAAATCAACAATTTCTTAGGTTGCTTGGACTGTGTAAATAATTTGAGAGCCCTAAGTAGCATCATCCATACACTATGTGCATCAAACTCCACTGTGAGATACTATCCCCTCATAAATTTTACATTATTAAAATTTATATCTGAAGTTGATAGAACTGTATATTTAAATAATTGGAAAGCTCATTCTATATTCACTGGCTTAGATTCTGCCAAGGCTACCTAAAATATCACCTTGCTGAAATAAGCTGTAGGAAATTTGCTATCCAGTCATTATTGATCAGAGAACTGAATTTATGAACTCTCCAAGCAGCAATAGGTGAAACATGAAAAGTTTCTGTGACTACTTGATTATCTCAGAAAGACCACAAAGCTTCTTGGGCATGAAGTATTGGGCTTCTTTAAATAAAAGTTATCAGACTATTCAGCAGTGTATAATGCATGACAATTCTACCACACAAGCTTGATGCAAACTTAGCAGGGAAAAATCTTGATAAGAAAAGAGTAATAAAGAAGAATATAACTCGGTGATACTTGAGGGACTCAAAATTTATGCCACTAAAGCTGCTAAAATTCCAGGGGAAACAAAATATTTATTCCACCGTCCTACGTATAGATTAAATATTCTAAACCTGAGTCAAAATTTAAGTTTTACTGCAACAAAAGGAATGATATGTGACTGAAGTAGATAAGCCATTGGTATTTTTTGCCGTGTGTTTAAAAACTTAATAGATTGGGTTATTTATCTTACTGTTTCTCACCTGCACAGTGGGAAAAGCACGTAGGCCTGCAGAACAGGCTTTAAATACTCTTAGGATCAACAGGAGACTATATAATAGTACACACAGAAAATTTGTTTTGATCCATACTGTATTAAATTTAGGCAAATTTTACTGCAAGTCTGTGTGAGATTATCTCTTAGTTTGCAAAGTTAACAAAAAGGCTGGCAAATGGCAGTGACAATATATAGCTATTTGCACTGCAGAGTTACTGTTCTATTATGATGACTTGAGGTTTTTTTTTGTTTGATGGAAAAGTTTGCTTTGATCAACAATATAGGTATCTTCACCTCTCACAGGGGGATACAGTGGATAGTGGTGGATATTTTTATTGTACTGAGTTAATGAACACTGCTATCAACAACCATAGTTCTTACTATTTAAATGCACTAAATGTGATGAACAGTTCATTCAGACATTCCAGGCTACTATAGAATTGTACTTTCAAAACGTCTGCAACTCAATAACTAAGGCAGTAATTCATTTTTTGACCCTTAACTATTTTCTTCATTTCAGTCTTAACAATTGTCATAGTAAATATCATCAATTTCAGGTCATTTGATAAATTTTTTGTGTGTGAGATAACACAAAAGAATTTCAAACTCAAGAATGCAAAAGATAAAGAAGAGTATTGATGGTTGTTGATTATCTATTAATTTAGTTTCACTAATTAGCTATACCACCTGATAATAGTTTTGCTAAAAGCTTTTTCTGAAGACCAAACATGGTACAATAATTGGAATATCTGGGAGTTCCGTACAACTCAGTAATCAAAGGTTTATTTTTAGCTGAAAACTTTGGCTTTTCTGAAGTTTTTGCCTCCAAAATGTGAATGCTTTTTTTCCTGCAGGTGAGACTGGTGACACACAGATGGAACTCATTATCTGCAGTGCCACATGCTGCTCAAAAGAAAGTTTAATGAGGGTGAGAAAGTGGCTGAGACTTCTACCCATTGTCTTCCATCACTGATCATCATGACAGCTTCAGGAGGTGTCACAGCTAATACTGCTTCTGCAAGTGGATTTGCATAAAGGGACTCCACTAAGTATTTTCCCCAAAAGGCTAAATTATCAAAGCAAATTTTCCTTTGCACATATCAGATAGTCAAACATTCCAATAGAATTAGCAGATTCTTTAAAACCTAAGACAATGGATTTTACTGAGCATAGTATATTGATAAGAATATAAAATACATTTAGACAACATGGTCATATGAAAGCAGCATATTATACATAATTATAAATCACTGTACTGAAAGGAAACAGAGTTCTATTTCTGAAAGTTAACAATGAGAAAAAATTCTGCTTCATCCAGCACTAACATAAAAGACAATGCTCAACAGAAGAATAACATACTCACCTGACAGAAGGAATACTTGTAGTAGTTGGAGACACTAATATTCACATTTACAATTTTTCCAGCATTTCATTCATGCTTTAGATTTTGCTTCTCTTAGTTAAAACGCTTCATTTTACTCTGCTCCCCGTTTTCTCCAGGAGTTTGGTGTTCAAATTGTCCAAATTGTGTGAGGATTTTGTAGATCTCCTGTGTGCTGACTCCCATTATCACAACCCTGGACATTGGATCCATCTTAACAGTCTTCCTTGATTACACTGGGACAGTTTTCCAAGGTCTAATTTCGATCTTTGGCCACACAGTCTGAGGACTGTGGTACCTGCAGTGATTGTTCCTGTGACAAACATTTGAAGTTGTTTGTCGCAGCAAGGTGGTGCTCAGTCACTCCAGATTACCCACAGGCATTCTTCAGCCTTGTAAAGGTACTCTCCATCTTTCGAACTTAAGGCAGGATTTGTAGTTCTCTCATATCTGACAACAATAGCCTCGCAAGGATCCTTGTGTTGCAACAGCTTTTTCCTAAGTGTGGAGTCTTATTTCCTCAATCGCTCTCTAAGTTTTTTTCATTTTGATCTAGGAGCATCCTTTTATTTATTTGTTTGTTTGCCTATTTTGTTTTGTATTTTCTTTTTTTATATAGCTGCATTGGTCATGGCATGGACCTTCATTTTCTGACTGTGGCTGTGGAATGGAAGCAAACAATATCCACCACACATCAGAAATCAATGAATCTAAGAGTGAGGAACTTTATCTGCTACTAAGCTGCATGCCCAGTAAGAGCTATTACTGCTCTGTTGCCTTTAGAAATCTTGGTCTCTAGCAGAGACAAGATATTAGTGATTAGCATCAGTGGGCAGCATCGTTCATGTAAGCAACAGTCCCTCCATCAGTCAGGCTGTTACAGTGTGCACAAACACATCCATAGTTCAGCATTTCTATCTGCATCTTGTACCAAGGCAAAAGATCTTAGAGCTCAGATCCAGATTTCCAACTGGGGACCAGCTTCTACAATTTAGCTCTAATCACATGAGTGTAACAAATCTCCGATCACAAGGTTAGAAAAGGCAGCTTATAGAGCTTGAGGGTGTGCTATCTGCATAGACATCTCTATAATCTACTCTTTCTTTTGAGATAACTACTGAAAGAGAGAAAAAGGAAAGTAAAATAAACCTAAGAGATACTGAAACTAACATAAGGAGACTATTGATGAAGCATTTGATAGAAACTTTCATTTTATACAGATGAGATACTTGTTGAAAAACCATAAACAATTTATAAAGTACTGTAACAATTTATAAATGCTTGTAAGGCATTCTATCAAAATCTGCTTAAAATTGTTTTTTATTAGATCATGTAGAAGCTGCCTGTGTGCAGGTCCATTGCGAGGGCCTTAAAATAACAGTGCACTGAAAGAGAGTCCATTAAAAAAAAAATCTATTATTGAAGAGGTTTTTTTAAGCAGTCTTTAATCTCATTCTCTTTCTACTCAGGAGGCATGCAGCTACATTTATTTTTACATTTTGCAGTCCTTGACATAGCATAAGTTTTGACCTCAGTTGTGTTTGTTGAAATCTTCCCTTGTTATTCTTTATCCTACCATGCTGGCAAATAGGAATCTAGACCATATCAACATGCTGTCAGCATAGAGTTATTTCTCTCCAGTCTTTTCTTTTATCCAGTAAGAGTTTGATTCATGCTTGATATAAAACTAGGAAAATAGGACTATTTGATACATGCTCAGAATAGCAGGAGTTTTACTGCCTTGTGCTTGCCAAAAGTGTTTCCTGGAACACTTGGTGTTAACTGGCAGAGATTTGATAAGGTGGATGGAGAATAGCTGTGGGTAACTAACAGGTCAACATAGGAATGCAACAGCCCATCACTGGCTACAGATTTTTGGCTACAGATTTTCAAAGCTAATAGAAATGAGCATATGGCTGTTACACCAGTGACAGATCTACTCTATTAAATACCTATTATAGGAATAAGAGGAAGAGAGGGAGTGGTAAATGTCATGTGATAGGATTATGAGGTCTCTTCTGTTTTCCTAGACAATCACAAACATATCTATTGGGATAAGGTTTTAAAGCAGTTTCCTAAATTTATGTAAACAATTCATGTGCTTCTGTGATCAAATTGGTGTCAGTGAATGCTTTGAGGGAAAGAAAAACAGCCAGTTTGAGAATACTTTTGTCATAGTTTTTCACTCTTTCTGAAAGATTATACAAAGGAGAAAAAATTGCCACCATCAACATCTATGTCCAGCAGAACAAGGTCTATTTAGATGGAAGCCTGAATGGACCTTCCAATAAGAATAACACAATGGAATAATAAAGAAAAAAATGCGATTTTAGCAAAAAAAAAAAAAAAAAAAGTATAAAATAAGGGAGTTGGTACTGGATAAGAAAACTAGAGAGAGGCAGAGAAATAAATTTTTGGAGGGATAAGGGATAAAAGACTTTTCAGCCTGCAGGACAGAAAGGAAACTCTTTCAGTATGGAAAATTCTGGGTTGAAGAGTTTTACTATTTAGGAAAAATACTCAGCATTCACAGCTCTTTGTTAGAAATGTAATTACATACTTGGGCGTAGAAAAAGTGGTCTTGTCTGTCTGTTCCTATTCATTAGCTTCATAGAACTTGTTTTAGAAAGCATAGCAATAACGCTTTGTTCTTGTTTTAAAAATGGTTTGGAAAAGGAAAATTATTAGTGTGAGGCAGGCTGCTGTTCAACAAGATTCTCATGACTTTTGTCAGGGCATTGTGATAGGACATTATTCATATGGTTTAGAGAGGAAATAAAGATGCTTTTCCCAATAAAATGAAAGATAAGGTGATCTAGGATCATTTTACACACTAATTCCCTGTAGGCAATTGAGTCCCAGAGGACCTACTGAACCCAATGAAACCATAAGACTTCAGACTACTGTTGTTCTCTCATTGCAGTGTTAAGATGTCCCTATCTCTTAATCCATCAGGAAAAATCCAACACAAAACTATCAAAGTAACAAAGACTACATATTGACATCACATACTGCCTAGAAGCTCACTTACATACACTCAGTAAACATTTAATGAGGGCTTCTCTTTAAATTAGTTGGACAGGACTTTTCACAGCTTTTCTGTATTCAGATTGCTTTCATGGTCTTTTGCTCTGCATATGTACCCTATTTCTAAGTACATTTTTGTTTTGATTGATAAAACTTTAGAGAGTGCCTTGGAGAGAAATGCTGAATTATTATGTCTTGAATATAGCTGGCTTTCATCCACTGCAGTACCTTTGTCATAGCCCGATACTTCAAAGCTAATCTTTGATAATGAGCTTTTTCTTTCTTTCTGTCTATACTTAATGCAATTTCTGCTTTTAAAATTATAGTCGATATGACTTCAAGAAATTATTTTCAAATCTCTACATTTTTTCTTGTTTGATGTGAACATCTACTGAAAAGTTTTCATTCTATTTCCCTCTGATTATTCTTTTTTATAAAACTTTTACAGATGTGCTTTTTTAACTCACATTTTTCCTCTTTTTTTTTCCTTCTAGCCTGCATCTGCACTATTTTCAGTTTTTAATTGTTTCTTTTAAGGAAGTAATACTGTTCCAATCTGATTTTAAGGATGACAACCTGCATTTGAATCTCATTTTTACACTTTGGGAACTAGTTTTAAAAGCTTCTTTCTAAGTCACTGCCATGAAAGAACTAGGCTGAACTTTCCTTTAGCTAACATGAAGATTAAGATTCTCCTGAAACTTGGTGTGACCTTTTATACTTTTGATGTGTCTTTATATTTCTGAGGTTAGCAAGCTTTATATCTCTATTCCCATAGGGGGCACAGATCTCTGAGAATTAGCAGGGGATTGAATAGGTTTATTCCTCTCTTTTGATTGTTCTTATGGAAACAGTAATCTTGGGATTTTTTTTTGTATTATATCCTACATTTCTGAGTTTATTTCCTGCATTTTGAGCATGTCCTTTGTTCCACTCAGCCGTTTCTCATATTTTTTTCTTTGAGAAGTCAGAGCAACTTTTATGTTGTTCACACTCCTCTATTTTTTGACTACATAGGATAAAGTAGTTCTAGTTCTTAAATTATTTATTTATTTATTTTGCTATTGTGTTCTATTTATTGCAGCAGTCTTGCAGATTGTTCTTTTCCAAAAATCGACCAAAACTGAATACCCTAAAACTTCTTTTGGACTCCCATCAGAGGTTTTGCTCTTTTACAATACAGTTGGTCTCAAACTATATTTTTAACAATGGCTTTTGCATGTGCAACATCTGAAATATCTGCAAATTTAATGATAAGTAATAAATCTGGGTCAGGCTCTGGCATTCACTGGGTGAATAAAAGATTGTCTAAGGCCAGCAGCAATGGAAGAGTTTGAAGAAGATGAAAGGTTTTTGCTTTTTCTGTCTGTACTTCTAGTGAATGCTATTTTATTTTTCAAGTTATATTTAAAACAAATTATGATCCAAAGTTTCTGTAAGATTTTGTGAACAGAAATATTAATATGTTCATCAGAAAAGTCTAAGTTGGCAGCATGCCTTCTTCTCATTTGAGGCATAAGTGTTTGAGGCTTACTTTTTTTTTGACAAGCATGTATAAGAAAGGAGAAAAGAACCAAAACTATTCTCTTGTAGAGTCAAAATCTCGATTCTATAATTTCCACTAACATTGTCATCTCTTTCTGGGTCACATGGATGATGCCTTGCCAATTGACCAATGCTTGGGAGACTGTTAGAATATAAATAGTGCTTTTGCATGAAGAATCTAATTTTTCTACTGAGAAGGAAAGATCATCTGGTCAGAGCTTGTCTGATTTAATCTGTAGAACTAAGCAAGATTACTTAGAGGTTGGAAAAGAGTTTTCAATAAATATAAATTTACGCAGGAAAATACTGATGCAACATCAGAGTACCATTTTCGTGTAGTGCACTATGGTGCAATGAGTGAAGAGCAATGAGTGAAGCTGTGGGGGAGACTCTTCTACTCTTGGGAGAAATGCTTCTGTAATCATCAGTAAAATGTCCATGATTCACACTGAAGTCTGCTTTCCTTAAGCAAAATGATTGACATGAATAATAGTGATGCAGACCTGCGAGCTAGGGTTTCCGCTGCAGTAGATGCAATGACTCTGTTTTGATGCTAAATTCTTCAGTTTAGCATCTTCCATCTGAAATTTTCAACAAAATATTAATAAATTAATAACCACTACAACCTGTCATTAAGAACTACACTTGTTACTATTTTACAGCTGAGAACAGTATGGTACAGATGTGATACATTCAAAAATTCAAATACAGCATTCAGCAAAGCAGGGCTAAATTGTGAACTTCTTTAGTCTTTGTACATTAAGCAGATTTCTAATAGAAATCTGCTTAATAGAAATATTCTGCTCTTTATGCTTGGTACTGTTGTTGTTGCACTTCTTGCATTTCCTAATATTCAAATGGTAATTCTTTCAAAAACTTCTCCAAAATGGCTCATTTATGTTCATTTTTCTTTATTTGTAAATAATGAAATAGTAATTTTATTAAATGGTGGAAGTATTATATAAATTCTGTTCCTTACTCTTGACATCATGTATTTTAATCTCTGCAATATTAAGAGGAAATAGGGTAGAAAAAAAATCTAAGTCTTTCCTGACAAAAATCAAACATGTTTTACTGCAAGGAGAAACATCCAATAAACAGCCGCTAGTTCAGAGAATACAAAATAAATAATTCTACTTGGCTGAGTAAGTATCAGAAGTATGTTTTTGTGTGTTTTTTTTTCTTTAGTTATAAAAAAATTAATCCATTGAATCTCCATGTTCCAAACTATTAAACAAAGTTCAGCTGTAAATTAAACATTTCCTGAGTTGCTCTTTCAAATGTATTCTTTTTTCTCTGTGTAGAGGTTGTACCCATTTCCAGTACTGTCATTTTGATAAATGTTCACTCTGTGCCCACAGTCCTGACTACTTTTCTGCTTTCAGCATCTACATAGACCAATTCTCAGCTCCAGTATGTTCCTTCAACTGTTCATCGACATCTTTAAAAACAAATCATACCTGACATGTGATTGTTCAGATGTAGTTAAATAAGGTTGGAATTCTGTATATGGTTTTTACTCTGTGATAAGAGCTCATTAGTTACATAGATTTTAACTTTCTCCATTTTTTTTTTGTTTGTTTGTTTGTATTCTTCCTCACTTCCACACTGGGCTAAAATCTGAAAGAAACATGGTAAAGATATCACAATAGGCAGAAATAATTATATACAGACAGAAATACTCTGTATTCAAATACAGATAAAGCCAGTCCGATCACAAAGCAAGTGACAGATAGAAGTCTATCTTTCAGTCTATGTGAGTGTGTCCTGAGATTTAAGACAAAGTGTTGTTAATCGTATATAACTCAATGCCATGATGCTGAAATATTCTCTCCCTCTCTCTCTTTCCTTAAAAAGTTCAACTTTGATCTCTGCCTCTAATCATTTTTTCCTATTTCTCTTCATCACTAAAGCCTTTGGAAACAACATGGTTTACAGCATTAACTCATAGTCTCTTTCAAATCCAGAAAGCCTTCCCACTAGCATAGGTTTTGTCTCATTTTTAGTCTGCACAATTTTTAGGAAAATTTCAAGCATTCTCTATACTCTGTTTTCATCTTGTAATTTCTCTTGGTAATTTTTTTTTTTTTTAATCTTATCCTTTTCTGATCTGAGTCCATTCCCATGTCTTTCAAAATTCCACTAGTCTCTCATTAGAAAAGCACCTTTTTTCTTCTTTTTTATCTAACAGACAGACACTACACTTTGCTGCTTAGTTTACATTTTTCTGGTACTTGAAGAGCAATTCACAAAGCTTTTTTCTGCTCCCGCCCTCTCTTTCACTCTTATTTGCATTTAGGATGTGTTTTTCCTGTCCTCTTGGAAAATATACTTCGAGTAGAAATGGACTTATTTTTACGTGCAGGGTAGTGTGATGACCAGAGGTCATTGCACAACAGCAGCATTTACAGACACTAGCACACGCAATAGCAGTCTGATAGAACATCTATTACCAAAAAGAAACTGGAAGTGGTTAACTGTGACAGGTTCTTTCTCTTCCCTCATAGAATATGTGCCTCTCTGTTGAAAGGAAATACCTTTTTTCTGCACTGGTATCTGTAGAATAATACTCTCCAGGCTAAACTGTCATTTAGTCCTTTTAATGAATACAATCTTTAATATATATACTTCTTGTCATTTAGCATATTTGAATGTACAGGATTTAAGCATAAAGCTCACGTCAGCTGCATTTTACATTTTTGCTCTTCATTAGGCCACATGAAGTGGCTGAGTGAGTTTGAGCTCATTACTAGAGGTTTTTTTGATAATTTGGGGCATATTTTTAATTGATCCCTAAAGGATTGTTCCAAAAGCCCTTCTTTTTCCCAAGTGCCAATAATACGATGACAAATCATACTGTTCACTTGCTTGTTTCCATAGCTGACAGAAAATGTACCTCATAATTTATTCATCACCTCTGGTTGCTGACTTCTAATTAACAATCATCATTCTAAATAAACATAGTAATATTTTAAATAGCAATGAAATTTATTAGTAGTATTATTAAACAACTACTGATAAGCCTTTATAAGTCATGATCATGTAAATTATTGTTATGAGCATCATAACATCAGAAGACATGATAAGATGCTTGAAAAAATTTTGTAGTATAACTGTTGGAAGTTTAAGTAAATAAAAAGCTCTGTGCAACTTCACAACTTCAGTTCATTGTATCACCGGGAACCAGAAGAAAGAGGTCAGGGAAAAACATTGGAGTGCATTGGTCCAGGAATGAGAAGATAAGATGCAGTCCACTTCCTGTCACTTAACCTGCACTGAACCTTGATATGTTGTTTTGCTCATCTACTTCAGATATTACTATCCCTGTAGAGAATATATCCATACATCTCTTCCTCCTTTTTGAGTTCCTCAAATAACAAGTTTTGTGAAAGCTTCTTTGAATACGATAGAAAAGACATAACTGGGAGAAAAGATAAATATACTTTTTCCACATCTAACATGTTTCAAAGTACCTCCAAATAATAAATAGAAAGAAAGAAATTGAAACTAGGCTAATGAACATGTCTTTACTATGCAGGCAAATTTGATCACTGTTTGACGCATGTAAATACAAAAGTTTTCCCCTAATGTGCCTACATTTTTGTCATTATATTCCATCCCCATACTCCACTCCAGATAAACAATGTACTGGGATGTGAATATAGGCATCATCTTGCCTAAATTTTTGAATGATCAGAGAAATTAGCATTAGAAAGTAAACACATATGCATTTCTTATATCACAAGTCTGACTACCGAACATTTTCTGAATCACATAATCGTTCAGCCTCAAAATACCTGTTGCTTTTTGGTATGACCTACTGAGTGATTAAGTTTTCTCTATGTCTTGCAATTATTTCTCTCTCTCTCTCTCTCTTTCATTATTTTTTTTTTTTTCTAAAGATTACTGGAGTAGTTCTATCAGTAACAAAATCAATTTCAGAATGTGGTTTGCCACTCTCCTAAGTGAGTGTATTGGCTTTCAGATGTTTGGAGACATTTCATTTAATTCTGTCTCCAAATACAGCATGGTCTACAATCAGTTTCCAACTGATCAAAGACTTGAATTGCCAAAAACATCCTTTCTGGAGCATGAAATACAAAATTTAATCCAATACCTTTTCTCTCTGTAAAAAAAAAAAGTGAGATTCTTTCTCCCTATTACTATAAATATAGACGTATTTACTATATTCACAGCTAAGACTTAGTGAACTGCAGAAAATGAAATTCAACTTAAGTTTTAAATATTTCAGTTTTAATAAGAAAGAGAAAAGCTACTTGTTTGAAAATAAATGAATAAATATATTGTACTGATTTTGGCACCATTCTATCGAAAGCCCTATTTTTTCTTTTTTTTTTTTTTCCTATGTACTCTGCTTGGAAGCACTTTGAAGACAGTCTGAACTCAGTTAATGGGGGATCATCTATGAGTTTTATTGTTAGGTCTGGAGGTTATGTATAAGATGAAAAGTATCTTTAGACTTTTTAATCTGGAGGTCCCAAATCTATAGAAGTGAACTTGTAATTTATAGTATGCAACATGCAGTTCAGTCTTAGATTCTTGATGACAAACATGCAGAAGAAAAACATTAAAATACAATTTCTAGAACATTCTTTTTTTACATAGAATGAGAATGGCCTGGAAGAGCATCATTACTGAAGACAAGTCAGTAATGCTTCATAGTTAATTTCAAATAAATTTAGACTGACTCTCAGTCTTGAATATAGTCACAGATCCCCTCTGATGCACTCTGATGCACAGATCCACTGAAGTAAATAAAAGGCACAGAGAATATGAGTTTTATAAATTATTGCTATCTCTCTGTCATTTGCTATTTATTTATTTATTTATTTATTTATTTGAGCTAACAAAACCTGAATCAGAAATACTTTCACGCTATAGAAAAACACTTCATGGAAAGCGTGTTTTTAATCATTCTGGGGAACATGATAAATGATCTTTCCTTTGACAGTTACAACTGGGGCTTTGCTTTGCTGCTGTGTAAGTTTTTAGTTTCTAGAACCAGAGCAACTGAGCGAACAACCAAAATTTATCAGGAATTAAAATAAATCAGGAATTATTTTAAGTGTCGCCTGTTTCAGGTATCATGGTGTTGTTAATGATACTACTTTATTTTCACTAAAATTATCTTAAAAATAATTATTTTGCGTACATAGAGAAATAATTGATATGTGGTGTGAAACTGAACCTTCTAAAATTCATAGCTGAGTCACAGATAGGAAGCATGACCTAATAACAGTAAAATGAGATAAAGCAATGAGATTTGCATTAAAATAAAAGTGGAAAATCTTTTAAAAAATTGCTATAGAAGTAATTTGCAACTATTCTGTTCCTCACAATTCAAAAAAACTGTGAACAGACTGGAGAAGACCCTGAAGATGATCAGAATGCTGAAGAACCTGCCCTATGAGGAAAGAGTTGGGTCCTTTCACCCTGGAGAAGAGAAGGATCCTGGAGAATCTTATTATAATTTGCCAGTAGGTAAATGGTGGCTGAAAGGAGGACAGCAACTCTCACTACAAAAGGAGTCACATAGAGAAGATAAAGAGCAATGGGTACAAGCTTCACCAGGAGATGTTTTGTCTTGATGTTAGAAAGAAATATTTTACATTAAGAATCAAGCACTTAGACAACCTCCTAAGAGACATTGTTAAGTACATGTCACTTGAGGTTTTCAAGATGTAGGATAAGGTGGATAAGGAATTAGTTGGATAATTGCAGCCTTTTTATAGAGCTGGAGGCCGGTGACAAGTGGTGTCCTCGAGGGATCCATCTTGGGTTTGGTGCTCTTTAGCATCTTTATCAGTGATATAGATGATGGGCTTAAATGCACCCTCAGCAAGTTTGCAGATGACATCAAGCAGGGTTGTACAGTTGTTACAGCAGAAGGAAGGGATGCCATTCAAAGGGACCATGGCAAACTTAAAAAGTGGATCCATGTAAACCTAAAGAGGCTCAAAAAAGCCAAGTACAAAGTGCTGCAATTGGGTTGGGAAAATCCCAGCTACATATACAGACTGGGAGTAGAACTCACTGAGATCAGCCCTGTGGAGGACTTGGGGATCCTGCTGGATGAAAAGCTAGAGATGAGAAAGCAGTATGCTCTTACAGCTCAGAAGGCCAAATGTATCCTGGGCTGCATCAAAAGAGGAGTGGCCAGCAGGGAGAGGGAAGTGATTGTCCCACTCCGCTCTGCACTTGTGAAGCCCCATCTGGAGCACTGTTCCCAGGCCTGGGGCCTGCAATACAGGAATGATACTGAGATTTTGAAGAAAGTCAAGAAGAGAGTCATGAGGATGATCAGAGGGCTAGAGAACCTAGAGAGATAGGCTGAGGGATCTGGGCATGTTCAGTCTGGAAAAGAGAAGGCTCCAGGGAGACCTTATTGTAGCCTTCCAGTGTTTAAAGACAGATTATAAATAGGAGGGAAATCAAGTTTTTACACGGGTAGATAATGAGAGGAAAAGGGGGAATGGTTTTAAACTGAAGGAGGGGAAATTTGGGTAAGATGTATGGGAAGGTTTTTACAAAAATCGTGGTGAGGTGTTGGAACAGGCTATCCAGAGAAGCTGTGTATATCCCAGCCCTGGAGGTATTGAAGGCCATGCTGGACAACCTGATATAGGGCTTGATCTAGCAGGTGGCAGCCCTGCCTATGGCAGGGAGGATGAAACGAGATTATCTTCCAGCCCAAGCCACTCAAATATTCTATGCAATTGACCAAGAGGTTAGATAACTTCACCTTGGCCCCCTTTTCCCATGAAAGGTTTATGCTGATGATCTTTCAAGGTCCATTTCAACCTATTATGTGATTTCACAAAATTTGGAATTTGTTCTCAGGTGCTTGATTCTATGCAGTGGTTTCAGAACACAGCTTTTACAGGAGCTGATACCCCTAGACGTCAGAGCTCCTGGGAATCAGCAGCCTGGGGAAGTAGGAAGCAACACGGGAGATGAAATTGAGTAAGTGAATTAAATAATTGATTTACTGATTTACATTACTGGTTCAATGGAAATAATTATTTCTGCTCTTTCTCAATTCTTAAAAAAGCCTACCCAAAACATTATTAAATAATGGGATTTTGAAGATTACATTACCTATAAAAGCTTGACCTTTCATTAGTTGCATGAAGAGGCAGTAGAAACATCTCCAAAGCTGAGTTCTAAGTTCATTTTTAATGACAAGTGAAATAAAGGATTCTTTAATCTCACTTAGGCCCTGTTTTAACACTGCAAGTTGTTCAATAAATATGCTTAATCTATCCTAAATCACAAGTTTTAAAAGTACAGCACAGTATATTCATTAAGAAAGTTTTCTTTTGATGCTTCTTGTATCTTTGTAAGATATTTCTGAACAGATCTGTGTAACTAGAATCTATTTTTTTTCAGATCTTTTTGTTGGGCCACATTATGTATTAATCTATCTGGCATGAACAATAGCACTGTTAACTTCTTTGCAGAGCAGTAAACAGTGATTTGTTGTTTTACCCACCTCAAAAGCATATGCAAAAGAAACAGTGACGTGAAATGTAGAAAAGTATGGTTAACATCTTAATAATCAGAATGTCATCGTCCCATATGATAGAAGTTGGATTGCACTATTACAGTGTAGAGTGTAAGTATATAATTTAAGATAACTCTAGCATAATTTCTGACATTGTGAATTTTTCTCCATCAAAACAGAACTCCAACCATCCTTGTCAGTATTACATACAAACAAGTGTGTTGAAGCACGTCTACTTTTCCCTTGCCAGTAGATACCTGAATTATGGATTTTTGTCAGTTAACATGTCCAATCTAGTCATGCATAATGTTTGTGTTAAGGTGTTGATCTGGGTGTGCAAAACCTAGTTCTGCATAAAATAATTCTAACTGTAGCCATGCTGAGATAGAGAAAAGCAACAAGAAGTTATTTGTAGGCATAAATATGAGTTCTAACAAAAGACCATTTAGTACTAATAAACAGTGTAACATTCTTTTTACTCTAACTTGAAACAAAGCTACTTAGTTACAAAAGAAAACACATCAATTATTGATGTATGAATATTCTTATTTTTAAAGTAGAATTATTTCCTATTCATTAGCATTTATCCAAAAGTCATTAATTTTAATATGCATTTGGGTGGTGGTATTTGAATTGTAAATAATCCTGTGTTCTCCACAATTTAACCACATTTTGCATATTCATGAAACAATTTAGTCAAAAGATGTAGCAGGGCATGCATCGCTTTGGGATATAGTCACATTAGGTAATTATGTGGTACTGTGCTGCCTACGGCATCACCTACTTCATTTAGCACCCAACAATGTGAAAGAACCCATGCACCAGTGTCTCATGTAATTGAGGTGAAGAGACCCCAGTGAAAGCACTTAAAGAACATATTCAAGTTAATAAATTCACATATGTTAATATAATCTTTATGCAAAATGATCAATCATAGAGATACATAAGTAAAACCATGATCAGAAAACACTGGATATCTTCGTTTCAGTATTTTATTTTTCTCTATGCTGAAATACTAATTTCTATATTTTACACAATTTATTTGTTGTGTAAATGATTAATATCTAGAATGGTAGGTGGATCTTTAAAAATATCTGACAATGAAAACAAGACATTAAACGACTTAAAAGTAGTGTGAGGAAGAATGTGGAGGGCAAATTGTTTCATGAACGTACCACTTAGTATTGCAAAACAGTTGCATTATATCCAGATAAATGTAAAGAACAAGGTAACAGACATACTTAATGCTTCCAAAATTAATAAAAATTCTAAGTATGTTGGTTAGACAAAGGAGAGTCTTAACTCAGAAGGAAGCAAGGTCTCATCAAAAAAGTGTCCATGCTCTGAAAAAGGACCCAAGTTTTGAGTTTCTAATGGACTTGTAAGGCAAGTAAGGCATGTACAAGGCGTAATGATACATCAGGAAGTGTTGTTCCATATCACCTAGATGAGCCCCACAGTGGCAAATGTGGTCAGCCAAGTAGAGCCCATCACTGATTAGGGCTCTTAATGTGTTAGTCAGCAACAATTTATTACTGAACACTATAGTCCTTATAAATGTTATGATTATTTCCTAGCATTCCTCTCTCAATGTTTCTGTTTATTTCTATTATTTCAAAGCTAAAATTTCAAGAACAACCTGCAGTAAATTAAATGAAGATTTAAAAATACTGTCTCTAAATAAGGTCTATGACAATGCACAAAGTAACAAAAAATACGGAAATATTTCCTTTAGAACAGGATTTCTGTTCATTTCTTCACTCTAGACTTGGTTAGTGTTACATGTTTTTTTATGATGCTTATTTTATGTTATGAGGGCTGCTCAGACAGTAATGACTCCTATTTTATTATGTTGGATCACAACGTCAGAGGCAGATATTAGCGATATGCCAGTAAAGGTTAAACTTCCCCTCCAAAAATCTGTTACATTTTGTTGCTCTGTGACAAATTTCAGCAAAGGAGTGATATGATTAATTCATGTCTGACATGGAAGTTCATATGAAGAAAAGGTCTGCCATGGAATTCCTCCATACAGAAAAAATGGAACCCACTGACATCACTGATGCTTGTTGAACAGTTATGGAGACCAACCAGGGAATGCAAGCACAGTGAAGGGGTGGGTGGTGTGTTTCAGCAGAGACAGCAGTGAGTAAACTCTGCTGGTGTAGATTTGTACCAGTAATACTGGTGACGATGTTAAAATAGTGTTTTGTAGCTGAGAATTTTCTCTATCAGTGTTATTTTGCTCTTTATATCTGTTATAGTTTCTATGGAAATAAATAGCAGGCATTATTGAGTGATCTACTTATATTGGGAAAGAAAAATTAAAACGTTGGCAATGAAGAAATAAAAGGTAACGACAACATAGAAATGAATTACATGTTGACCATTTGGCAAAATAAATTTGAGAGTGTACAGTGCTCAGCATGGAAAAGAAGAAACAAAAAAGGAACAAAAAACCCCCAAAATGCAAATGCAAACAAAAAAAATACATCACAAAAACAAAAACAGCCGTGTTCAGAAATAATTTCTTGAATATTACTTATTCATTACTAACATTATATTACTGTAGTATCTTCTTGATTATCAAATTATTAATGACCCAGGTTTTTTTGCATGAAAAATATTTCACCACTAAAAATCTTTTTATTTTCTATAATCCCTGTCTGATACTGTATTAAATGTTCACTTTACTGTAGGATTATTAAATATTCTTGATTGGAAAGATTTCCCAGTGAAAATTTACTTTCTGTTCAGTTAAATGTTATTTTGTTTAGTGATCTTATTCATTAAAATGTCATTTGGATAAAGAAAAGAGCTTTATGTAAAGAAACTTCAAAACTGATGTATATTTTTTTTGTTGGAATGACATAAAAAAGCTTAGTTTTATCGATTGTTTAAAAACAACAACAAGAACAAAAAAAAAAAAAAAAAAACAAGGAACCATACAAATGATACCACAACAAATCTCCCTCATGTTCCACCCCTGCAAGGCCCTCATATTGCCTTTTTTCATTGTCTTTCGGGAGATATAATTCAGATGTTTTTATCTCTTTAAAGAATATGTATTCTTAAGGACTTGGGAACTCAGAGGCAGCAAACACACTCAGACTTTTGTCGCCTCAGTTGTCTGCTTCTAAATACAAACATGTCTCACTCTTAATGCTGCTGTGAAGACCATGTTCAAAGCTTTGGTCCCATCTGTTATCTCTCTGTTCTTTCCCATTTCTAGGGAATCAAGTATAACCTTTCCTTGCTTTCAAAGCCCTTCACAGCTTTGTCATATTATCACCTTTCAGTCATTACTAACTCCTACTTCTGTTTATGCCTGCTCGTGTGTTATATTTCAAGTAAGCACTTACAGACACTATTTCTCACACTTGGGAAACTACATCTTGAGCAGTAAATGGGCTAACCACTTTTCAGCTTTCAAGATTCTTTCTCCTCAGTGCAAAAGCCAATAAAAATCTTGAGAAAATCTCTCTTGCTGAGATGGCAGTGAAGCTTCGGAATAAGTTTTACGTTCTCTTTGTCTTCCTTATTCTTCATGTGCTCCTCAGCTAACATTTAGTCTGTGTTCTTTTTGGGTAAGGTCTGTGCAGTGTTTACACTTTGCCTATCCAAGAAAAGTGCTAGTCAGTGCTTCTGTGCACTATGATGACAAAAAAAGGTAATTGTAAGCGGGAAGTTAATGATTAATCCATCTCAAATAAGAATTTAACACAGTTTATATCCAATTTTCTGAAGTCTTGGAGATACAGTTATTCGAGCAAATCAACTGATTCCTGAATAGCAATAAAAAATATGAAAACATTCAGCTCACAGTCAGATTAATTCATTGTGTTTAATCCAAAATCAATGTTTTCAGTCAGTCTCCCTTTTCCTCCTAATTTTTAATGTATAAAATGGCATATCAGTTAAAAAGCACAGATTCTAAACAGGATAAAACCAAGCAAATGTAGGATTACTTTTTTAAAGATTGAGACACCAAATCATTGAGTGATGCTTTTCTTTTAGTATTATTGTCAGTGATAAAGGCTTTATGTGTAAATCGAGAAATAATTAAACTTTTGCCATTGTAGCCATAGAGGTCTGGTAATAACCAATAAAATACAAGATGGAGAAAGCCTAATTAAGTAAGATGCTAGATTTACGTTTATGTTTTCTGAGGAGCAATTAGCAAGACTAAAGTTAAGTAAATCCTATAAAATTATTTCCAGGTGTATTTATTCACATTATTAGTGAATTTTGCTTTGAAGATGTATGCATCCCTTTCTGTTCGCTTTCTGCCTGTATTCATTTGATTGAGATCTAGCATAAAAAATACTAATGAAAATAAGTTTAATGCTAATATTTACCTAAATAAAAAACAGTAAATATATCAATTGCAACCTAACAAAATAGCAATGAAACTAAAGAATGCAGCAAAAGAAATACAGAAGGAAAAATGTAACTGAAAAATTTTAGAAATATTAATAAAAGGAAAAAGGTTTCATTATTTTTTGGCAAATGTTATAGAAAGTATATCAGAATAAAAGAATAATATACAGAACTGAGAGCTATATATAAAGAGTGCTATATTGAATATTTTTTATAAAACACTGTCTATATATGTAATAACTAAATGATTATTTTCCTCTAATCCCTAATAACCTTTAGAAATATATTTTCTCAGGCAGTAGAAACACAATTATTTTATGAACACATTCATTTTGTAAGAGCAAAGAGACAGAATTTTGTATATTATTTAAGTACATTATTTCACTAAAGAGAGAATGTAAACAAAACAATGGTATACAAGAAATATTCCCAACATTTTTAAGTAGTTAAATAATCTCTTACTTTTATCTGGTTGATGGAATTGTGACTCAGAGACATACTATAAATGTGTGTCTTGTAATTAAAAACACTGTGTTTTTGTTATAGCCAATTTCTTTCTGTACTATATAAATACTATCATTACATATTTGCTATGAGATGAATAACAAACCTTTTAATGAGATCTTGGTTTTCTTTAAAGTGTACATGGTTTTTCTCTAGCCCCTGTTTTCATTCATACTCTCAGCAGTGGAGAATTCACACAAAGATCACTTCAGATCTCCAAAAGTATAGTGGTATAGAAACAGTTCTACCCTAAAGACACATCCGTAATTCCGTAGTGTAAGGGCTTTGCTTCTCTACTGCACACTCCTCAAGTATGCATTTCTAAGTTCTTTTCTGAGAAATTATTCACCTCTAACCTTGACATTCAGTGCAAAGTAGTATAGCTTTTCTGTGTAACAAAAGATTGGATTTTTTATAAGTATATTAAAATATATATATAAGTAAATTAAAAAATATCATATCTTCAGCAGTTTTCATTTGAAGCACTTACAGTTTATTAAGAATAAAAATTACTATCAAAAGTCATATATTCAAAACACTGATATTTTAAGAAAAAACCAAATGCATCTTCTATACACAAATCCACTTATACAGAAGTATTAATATTACATGTTCTGCTTACAGATGCAATTTGCATAAAAGTATTTTACCTCCTCCTAGAATTCAGAGATAGTAGGAAGTCTGACTTAAGTATTTGTAGAAAACTTATCTTAAATAATAATAATTTCAAAGAATTAACTTGTTGAAGAATGACAGCTTTGTGTTGCTGCATTTGGTATTCAGCAAGCAGTCATTCAGTCACAGCTGCCAATGCTGACTGATAAATGTTCAAAAGAGCCTAGAAGAATATTGACAAACCCTCAACTTGTGTGTAGTATGGAGATAAGGATACCAAAATTATATTTACTTATGCTCCTAGTGTAGCATGAAGCTTCACAAAATAGTTAAGCTAGTTTTTTTCTACTTGTGTGTGGTTTTTTTGTTTTTTTTTTGGTTTTTTTGTTTTTAATTTACTGCTATGTACTGTGTGTTTCAACTTGTTTTCAGTGATTTATTGCTGGATAAAATTATCAATCTCCATGAGGGTGGATGGAGACTGAAGAAAGAAAACAAACTACCAACAAGAGTTTTCCACCTCAAAAACCAATCTCCACCCTCTATTAAAAAACAAAAAGGGGAGGGTGGTAAAAGTAATAACAAAAATGCAAGGACAAGATGCAGTATTTTCTCAATAACTTGGGCCTTAAGGTTGTGACATTCTAGAGGAGATCTAGAGAGAGTGGGTGTCAAGTAGATGGGACAGTGCTCTTCTTGGAGATGCCCAGAGAAAGGACAAGGACAATACTCTGAATATTTATCTATCCCTTTATTTTAAGTAAAAATAAATGCAAATTATACAAGAATGAGAAACTGGCCAAGTTTAAAGCTATTTAATTGCTTTCCAGATACTTCTCTTTGCATACGTATAGTTTATTCTTGATATTTTCAAAAATATTTTAAAGCATTGGTTCATATATTATTTAGTATGAAAGTACTATAGCTCAGGAATACATCAACATATATTTCATACATTCAGATGGATTTTATCTTCATGATCCTTTTAATTTCAGTGCAGGTAGATAAGCTGATTGTGCTGATTCTTTGTCTGACAGATATTCTTTTATGTACTCTGCAGTGATATCAATTACTGTTCCAGATTTCACAAAGAGTGGAGAAAAGTGAATAGGAGACTACTTCATTTCACTACAGTTAGTAAGCAGAAGGCTTGTGCTGCTACAACAACAAAGAATTACTGAAGGAAGATTGCTTTGTTATTGTTCCCAAAATCTGGCACTTGAGTACCCTTTTTGTACGAATAGTCTTCAAGTTTAGAAAAGTATGTCAGACAATGTTAGCTGAAATGATAAAAAGCTCAAAAATTGTTGCCACCATCTGTTACCCCAAAAGATCTAATGTCACAGACAGAATAAGCACACTGACTTGCCAAAATGCACATAACTCAAAATGGTAAATCCTACAGCTTTCTGAGCGGTTTGAAGGCTCATGCTGCAGTTCACAAGTGAACTATGTGCCTGCTATAAGCTAAGGAACTGTTAAATTGAATCATCTGCTTTTTTTTTTTTTTTTTAATTAGATGCTTGCAATTGGACTTCCATTACTTGGAGGTGCCTGCTTTCCTCAGCTGGACTTTGCTGAAACTATATACTGCTGTAAATTATAACTATGTGAAAAGAGCTCAAATTAAAGTAAAAAAAGAGTAAGTATAAGCTTAATACATTTAAGATGCTTGTAAATTTAAATGTGCAATTAAAGACAATATAGTCCAGCACAATGACTGAATAAAAGAGCTGCTTCTTATTTTATCCAGAAATGAAGACATCTAGACCTTTGCTACGTAAAAAACGCATGGGCTGGCCTATAATTAATTATTTCTGGAGGTTAAAGTGGCCTGGTAGAAGATACATGTGAATATGTATATATATAACATATGGGTTATTCTGCAGAGCTAAATAACCCCTCAAATTTGTCCATTGTCATTTTGGTATTTATACCCGCTATGTAACTGTAACATTTTGAATGCCTGGAAATAAAAAAAAAAAAAGAAAAACAAACATAATAACATAATATGGAAATGTAGAGGAATAAATTCTGAACAATCTCCCTCTTGTTCTTCCTCTTCCCTCCCTTGGGAACTATCCCCATGAGATCTTTGAGTTTATATCAGTAGATCTTTCTATTCAGAACCTCTAGACTGAATGCCTTAATCAATCTCCTGCCAATAAGGATTTCTCCTCTGCACAGAAATACAACTGAGAAGTCCTGGAACTATTTTAAAAGGAAACAAAGGAAGAGAAAATTTCACAAAAAGGATAGAATAAGACTGCCATGTTTGCTTGCTCACCACCATCTGACAGATTTTCTTAATTTCTTACCTATACTTCATAAATAACTGAATTATTTGACTAGATTAGAATAAAGAAGTCTTAGAATCAGCATAACCAGGAATCATAATCTGGAAACACAGAATCACAGAATCACAGAATGGCCAGGGTTGGAAGGGACATCAAGGATCGTGAATCTCCAATCCCCCTGCCACATGCAGGGCCACCAACCTCCCCAGTTAATATTAGACCAGGCTGCCCAGGGCCCCATCCAATCTGGCCTTGAACACCTCTAGGGATGGGGCATCCACTACATCTCTGGACAGCCTGTTACAGCACCTCATCACTCTCATAGTAAAGAACTTCCCCCTGACATCCAACCTCAATCTTCCCTCCCTCAACTTAAAACCATTTCCCCTTGTCCTGCTGTTATCTACCTTTTCAAAGAGTTGATTCCTCTTCTGTTTGTAGGCTCCCTTTAGGTACCGAAAGGCTGCAATGAGGTCACCCCGCAGCCTTCTTTTCTTTTCTATTACAGTGTGATAGATACGTGTATCTACCAAGTGCTCAGACATACATACATGAAAATATGTATGTTCTCTAATATCTAACTAATTATTCTCATAATGAGCTATAATAAATTATTCATATTGCATTTCAAAGTAAGAACCATAATGCATCAAAATGCAGAAGTATTCTAAATGACTTTTAATTATTCAACTTGGTGCTAACCAGCACATATTAATTTTTCAGTCTACTCTTTCTTGAAGTAGTAAAGTACATGCTTATATCAGCCAAAACTATTTCAGTAGTTATGAAAGCTAAGCTGATTATAAACTGGCAAAATGGATGACAGTAGGAGTGAAAATAATTTCAGAAGCCAGCAAATCATTGCAGTTCTCAAGAAAGTAAATCTTGTCAAGAAAAAAGACTTATACACTTGAACAGCCCAACGGGGGTGTAAGTACTATGTTAAAAGCATGTAATTTTCTTATAAATCCATCAATCTCCAGCAGATTTATAATAATGAATTACATGACATAAACATCAGGGTGGAGGCCTGACTACAGTTTGTGCTCTGTGGATCTCCAAAGGTTCAGATGTTGCTTATGGTTCAATGAAGCATCTAAAAGAAATAATGCCTAAAAAAAGCTTATGTGAATTATGATAGCTGTTTGAGAGTGTCTGAATATATTCTTCCTTTCCAACAAGCTTTGTATTGTTAATTTCTCAAAATGAACATTTTTCCTAAATTAGTCACTCTTCATCTCTCTGCATAATGCAACTGTAGTTTTTTTAAATGGCTTTTTTAATTTTTTAAATCTTCCTTAAACAAGGAAGCCCAACCAAAATCCTACTGTTTTTATTTAGACACAAGGCAAAGTCAAGAAAGCCTGCACAGATTCATGACAAGGTTGAACATGGTCAGTTTGTCTAAAACCAGTATGATGTAATGGCTGTAGATCTTCATTTTGCCATTGCGCCTCATATAAAAAAAAAAAGACAAGCGGCAACTGAAGAACAATTATCACCTTTTTATTCTTCAGAGAGTGTCAAATTGAGCCATGTTTACTTGAATAAACCCAAGTTTAGCCCAACCTGTCAGAGTACGATGAGTATATTTCTCATTGCACTCTTCTTTTGCAAAGCAGAGAGGATAGATGTCAGACTGATAAATGAAATTTTCACTGTTTTCTGATAGAAATTCACTACTGTGAACGGCAAAACTGTTCAGAGCAGCAGCCATGGGGCAAGACAAGCGGCATGAGAACCAAGGACACCCTTAGAGGAAGAAGGAACATCTCACGGCAAACCTGTTCAGAGCAGCAGCCGTGGGGCAAGATAAGTAGCATGAGAACCAAGGACACCCTTAGGAGAAGAAGGAACGTCTCATGGCTCGGGGAAACAACAACTGGTGGTTTGGAATGTGTGTACACTCTAGCTAGCGATGATTAGTAGCTGGTTTTGACTATACGGTATAAGCGAATCAGAATATGAAAAACAAGTTGTGTGTCCAACTAAGTAATGGCAGATGTACTTGTAGGTCTATAAAAACCCTGGACTCTGTTAAGAATAAAGTTGCTTTTATCACTCATTTTTGGGTCGGTTATGCTTCCCCGCACTCTGGACAGCTGAGGTATTCCGCGGCACACTACAATAATCATCCTGGATTCTTTACGAGGAAAGAGCAGAGATCGGCAGAACAATAGACACACCTTTCTATTAGCTAAGCTTTACATATCTGTATCTGAAATAGAGAAATTGAGAAAATGGCATTACAAACAATGCTTTGCTTTGTATGTTGGACAACATTTATTATTTCCATTCTGGAAATACTGTTTTGGGGTAGTGTTATTTGTTGGTAAAGGCTCTCTCTGCAAATGGATTTGATTTGTGAAGTCTCTTTGCCTCATGATTTTGGATAAATCAAAAGAAAAATGTTGTATGGACATCGGTACTTTACCAAAATGCGTACGAAACATAATGGAGAATAGTGACAATGGAGACAAAGTTTAAAAGGCATCTCCAAATAAATCTAGCAATTCATCAGTCTTGGAATCTTATCTCATATTTCCTATTTCATCCCACTCCAAAGGATTTGTACAAAATAAATCCTGTTGTAAATTACATAAATTAAAAGAATACATTTGCACTTTTAATGAAATATTATCTGTTTGTTAGACAAAATATTACCTACTCTCTCTGGCTCATCTTTGTGATTATAGAGCCTGAAATGTAAAAGATTTACCTGCTGCATCAGGGGAGATCAAAGCCAATATTTTTGTTTCTATCCTTGACTCTGAAATAGAGGTACAGGTAAGACATTCAGCACACATCTGTCTTCATCTGCCTAGAAGAATCATATCTTAGTAAACATTTTAAACTGATATTGCAACTTATAACTTGAAAAGTTATGCCAAACTTAGACCTCAAATAATTATTGCTGTAAAATATAATTATGTATGTGAAGGATGTAAAAAAGATCTACTATACAGAAAAATAATGGAAAAAAAACACAACATATATCAGTACAACTATCATTTTGTAACATATTTTGTAAATATTAAGATAAAAAGTTTTCATGTAAGAGATATGGAGAATTTTCTCTTAGGACAGAAAAACTTTGCAAGAGGGAGATATTACAGGAAGAACAATAATTGTGTTATCTTCTTATGCATAAGCTTTATGCTGAACTGAGGAATGAATCATGTTTTATCCATGTACCTGAGCTGCATTCACCAGACATCTGACACTGAACACTTATACACTGAATAATTACATTTAACTAACTTAACAGAGGAGAGACATTCATACAAGAAATAATTATTTAATGTTTGTATTCAGCTTGAAAATGTAAAGCATTTCTCCTTTACAATTGCTAGCTACTTCAGGCACTTGGAAGATTTCCTTCAGAAAAGGTGTGGGTGTCAGAAGGAAAGCAACAAAATGAAATAAATAATTCGGCAAATATGATAGTAATACAATTATTTTAATATTTTGGTTATTCTGTAAGCAGTTTTATGCTTGTTTTAGAATTTAAAAACAAGTGCAGCTACAGCATTAAGAACTATGAATCTGTTAATCCATTTAGTTAAAAAGTGTGGCACGAATGTCTTGTCATGTACAAATGTGATCCCAGCACCTAAAGCCATCCTCCTACCTTCAAACAGTCAGATTGAATATAGGGAAAGGAAAGAGAGAAAAAGAATAACACATAACCTGTACAAGAAAAACTTAACAAAGAAACGTATTTCAGAATACTAAAGTCTCCTTCAGAGGCTGTCTTCCTATTTTATTCCTTAAGGTGAATATAGGTTTCTTTGTACAATACTGAGTCTTGAAATTGTACTGTCTTTTTAATAATGGGAGATGTAAAGGCTTGATTTAGTTTATTTATGCATTTTTGTCATCTTTTCATTAATGTGAAATCATATATGACTTGACTATATGCTGCTGCCTACTCTTTAAAATTTGTATTGACATGAATGTCTATGTAAATACATTATCAGAATATACACTGTTTAATCGGGGCATGCTATGTCACTGTAGCTGCTTTATTGAGATGTCTCTTAGGAAACGGATTTAGCCTACTGATAGCGAATGGTAATATGGTAATAACCATTGCTTTATCAGGACAGTAATTAGCATCAATTCTGTTTAATTGAACTGAATTTAACTGGAGTCAAAAAGTAAAGTACTGATTAACCTCCAAACTATTGATCAGTGCTCACTAATTCTCCAAAGACAGAGAATAATTACATCAATAAATGACATAAATGTCTAATTTTACAAATCAAACAGTATCTGGAAATACAGCACAGCATAAATAGTGTGCCTGCATGGAAAAAAATCATTCTGAATACATTATCTCTGTAGTCATGATTCCTTTTAAAATTTAAATTGTAAGACTAAAACGTACATAGTTGATGGTGTTTAGCTGTTTATGGCTATCTACAGTGGCTTTTTTTCAGTACCTGTATACCAGCTGTCACTCAGTTCCACTGCAAATTTGAGTGATTGCTGAACTGCAGAATTGTGACATAGATTTTACTGTCTATGCAAGTAATGATACACAGGGGCAGAAAACTGCTTGACACCTGGTCTCTTACTGTTCACATACTGATACTTGTAGAATTATGCCAGGGATACAGGGCTTCATTTGCTCTTCACAACTTTTTATGGTATTATATTCATGTCTCAAAATGTTGCAGATTTTCTCAAGAGCAGCAGTCATGTGTAACAACTCTCATAATGATTAGCACCCTGGTGATCGTGTCATTCACTGTTTGATTCAAAGAGCTCAGAAAACTTCATCATCTCTTTGCGCTCGGTTGCAATCTTTTATACTTTCACATACCTTTAGACTTGAGCATTATGATTCTGCTGTTCTTTTACTGAAATTCCTGTGCAATGATTTCCAGGCAGTATCACCAATCAAGAAATAATGGCTATTTTTTTTTTCCGTGTAATAATGATAACATTCTTTTGAATTTCTGTCTGTGCTTTTCTTAGGTTTTCTTCTTCATAACAGATAAAGAGGGTCACTGGAATTGACAACCTTGTCTTATACCTATCCTCAAGTTAAACCAATTACTTTGCTCATGTTTTTTTCATGAGAATTTCTACTAGGATTTTACATCAATTTTATGATGTTTTCAGCAACTCCATCCAGCTACAGTTTTCAAAAAATCCAGTATGATATCAAATCTGTAAGTACAATCCATGACAATACAACTTTCTTTCCTTTTGTATTCCAGTGTTTTATACACAGGATATAGAAATGTTATTGTTATGGAGACTACACTGAAATTCTGCAGCAATTTTCTAAATAAACTAAATTCACCATGATAGCATTTTTTTCTAGATAGAATGCATTAATTTGGTATTCATGATGACTACCTTTGTCACATTTTTTCATTAAGTCTGTTTATATTTCATATAAGCTTGTCAGGAACTTAATCATTCTGTATTCCACAGTATATTGTCCATTGGCTCAGCTACTAGAAGAAGATTTTTTTCACAAGTGTACTTCTCCTACACAACATGCATATGAACATTCTCCTTAATTTCCAGCACGGTGTCTTTTATCACACTGTATATACAGGGCTGCTCTGAAAGTAATGCTTCCTATTTTATTATGTTGGCTCACAATGTCAGAGGCAGATGTTGGTGGTCTGGCAGTAGAAGTGGAACCTTCCCAACAATATTTCATTACATTTTGTTGCTATGTGACAGATGGCAGCAGAGGGCGGCACTGTGACAAATTGGCATCTGACATAGAAGTTCATATGAAGCAAAGGTCTGCCACTGCATTCCTCCATGCAGAAAAAATTTCACCCACTGGCATTTTTGACTGACCCTTGCTGAACATTTCTGCAGACAGAATGTGGATGTGAGCACAGTGAAGCAGTGGGTGGTGTGTTTCAGCAGTGGTGATAGCAACAGTGGGTCACCTCTGATTTTTATGAGCGCAAAATGCAGGCTCTTGTTCAACACTGCAGGAAACGCATAGCTAGTGGTTGTGACAATGTTGAAAAAAAGTGTTTTTTAGCTGAGAATTTTCTCTGCCAAACAGTGTTATTTTTGTCTTTGTGCCTGCTGTAGTTTCCATATAAATAAATAGGAGGCATTACTTTTGGAGAGATCTATGTAAACCTATTTAAGAATTCTATATATTTAAATGTTATATTGTTAGATACAAGATAATGCAAGAATGAACACAAAAATTGTGGCTAATTCTCTCAAAAATTGTTTAGGTTCTTAGTAATGCAAGTATGTAGGTCACTCTGAAAGGAGCAGCCCTTGTATTTCAAAATATCTGGTGGACCTCTCAAGGATATGCACTGTAATGCTTACCTTCAATGTCTTTGCCACCAAGTGGCTAAGAAGATAGAGCAAATACTAGATGTAATATTTTGGAATTTTTTTGATGAGAGTTCTTCATAAACGAGGGCAATAAACCAAATCATTCAACTGCTTAGCACCGGCTATTTTTTTGTCTACAACTGCTAACTTACCAACACTGAGCTAAAGTTATTTAGAATGGAAATGTCTGCTGATAAACACTGATACGTCTATTATCTTCCTGGCTTTAGGGTGAAGGCATAGACATTTCTCTGGTGGCCCAAACTACTCTGGGAATCCACTTTCTTTTGCATTTCATTCTGTTTGATTTTCAGGGAATGAATAAGAGAATCAAAGTGTTTCCTTGAAGATAGAGCCAAAATTGACTTTAAATCAAAAACATAATGGTAATTCTAGTTTATTATACTCTCTTCTTGAGTAACTGTCATTGTACTCTCACATACTCTTTGGCAAAGCAAATGTGCTTTACCACACTTCCCAACATGAGTGATATGGAGTTAATCACTTCCACTACATGAAAATCCTATTCATCAGCAGAGGATACTGCAGGTCCAGTAAAATTAGCTTGGAACCTGCTAAATCATTCCACAATGTCCTGGTTCAAATTATGCTGTACAAAGTATCTTTCCCTGAGTTAATACATCAGTAACAAACTGTGTTGAAAAATAAGTTTCACTGTGGATGAATATGGCCAAAATACTTGTAAAAACAATTTCAGTGTTCTGTTTTACCCTGTTTAATTATTTGTGCCAGTCTTAACTGTAATCAGTTTCCCAATTACTGAACCAATTGCTATTTCCAACACACACTACAAAACATTATAGAATGTTGCAAAGAAAAAATGTACAGAAATAATTAGTAGTAGATTTTGCTAGAATGGGCTGTGATCAGTATCTGTAGACAGAGTGGGTGACATGCGATCATCTGCAAAAATGATTTGCCAAAAATTCCAGAGATTAATGCATTCAAATTCAGTGTGTTTTTCATCCTATTAAAAGTATGATTAGAACTCTAAGCACACTTTATCTTGTTCTGGTCTTTTAAAATTCAGTTTCTTTAATTTGTTCCACAGATATTGCTATTTTCCATTAGTATGCTGTTCTTTCTCACTTACTTTCCTTTTTCTTTCTGTTTTGTTTGTGATTTATTCCATCAGGTAAATTTACTATTCAATCAAGATACTATTTGCTGTTCACTCTTTGTATGAAATACCCTCCCTCCACTTTGCTCATTTGTTTCTCGCTCCTTTATGTTTTTGAGTCAAAAATCTTTTGTGATAAATCTCAGACACTTCAATAATTAGGAACAAAGAATATGTATATATAGGAAAGGTGTTAAAATGAATTTCTTTTTAAACTTTATTCTGGTATTAATTGAAAGTTTTAGCTTGAAATAAACTTTTAGTTTGCATAGGTTTTGAACATCTGTACAAAATATTTGTATTCTGCAGAATATGGCATTTGTATCTGAAAAATTAACTGTTACTTTTTTTCACTAA
This sequence comes from Tragopan temminckii, assembly GCA_028571105.1. Classification (NCBI taxonomy): domain Eukaryota; kingdom Metazoa; phylum Chordata; class Aves; order Galliformes; family Phasianidae; genus Tragopan; species Tragopan temminckii. The sequence continues at coordinate 44,576,216 of JAOWBP010002052.1, read as the reverse complement.
TAATTCTTAAACATATTTCACTATGTTTGTGCCTATGGATAGAAATTTAGAATTAGTGGTACTCAGGCAAAAGAAAGATATTTCTCAGTATTCAGAGTGTCAAGAGTTATGTTTCTGAAAAATTCTTCTTATAGATTGCAAATGTTTGTAAATATCTGGGTTTTCAATAACTTTTTTAGATATCTGAAGTTCGTCTAAGGGTGTAAATTCCAATTCTGTCAAATATGAAAGTCAGGCTTCGTGAGTACACGAAGGTGGATAAACAGTTAAGTTCACCAAGAGCAACAACAATCACCAAAATTACACCCATATGCCCTTTTGATTTTTGAATACTGGATGTAGAAAAAGCTCTAGCAACAGTAGAAGAAACTGTCACTAGTTTTGACAGTGTGCTTATCCACGGAAAACCATATACAAAATATAACCCTAAATTTCAATATTTAAGAATCTACACCAATCATATAGTATATCACTGCAAATATTTTTATCTGATTTTTATTTTTCTGACATGAATTAAAAGATAATGAGTATCCTTGCATACAGATAAATTCCGGAAAAATCTGGAAATAGTTTCTTGTTTGTTCCTGGCTACACTGCTTCAGGTATCTGTAGAGATAGAAGCCTTTGGAGAGTCAGGGATTAATTAATAGGAATTGTGGCACTTCCTCGGAATTATTCAATTATTTCAAATCAGAATTTTATGACAGAAGAGTATTCTTCTGAAAAATTTACATCTACAGCCAGAAAGCAACTATATAGACAATGCATCATCAGCTATTTAAATTAAATATGTGTAATTAAACAATAATTGTCTGCGTTATATAAAAGGTGTTAATATTTCCAAGATAAAATAGTACTAGCCTGTCAGAAAGTTTTAAAATGACTTCAAGTACTACAATTCTTTATCTTAACAGATTACTGAATAGATATTACGTTTTTCTCCTAGTTAAATTCAGAATCACCTTTCATCTGTGAGCAATATGTGAATAAACATCTAGACTTACTCTATTGTCTTTGCCTTCATGTGAACTCTTTAGAGAATGACCTTTGCCGGCAGAACAGTGTCTCAGAATATAAATTGACATTGACTTTCAAAACTATTGACAAAGTTAACACATACAGAGAATATGCTGCGATGAAATTAACAGTTCTGCCAGATGGTTTGTACCTGCAAGCTTTGCAATAATTACAGTAACCTCATCATATTGCTGGTCTTTCTTCACCTCGAATATTTTTATTGCAGTTGTGCAGACATCTTTAAGAATTTCACCTCAAAGAGTGAAGCTTTCATTTGGGTGAGAAATTCCATTCTAAAACTGCAAATTAAGGAAATGAACAATCTAATACTAATTACAAGTTTTTAAGCTCCTCCCAGCAATTATCTCCTGCCTTGGAGATTGGTAATATGCTTGAAGACTCAAGAGAAATTTTGAGATGCCCTGATCGTTGAACTTGTTGTCTACAATAAAAATAAATAAATGAATATAATGAAGACAGGGTTTCATTTGGCATCAACAAATTGATGTACCCTGTACCACATTGCTGCTTGATCTGAAAAAAATAAAAATAAAAATAAAAATAAAAATAAAAAACCTTTGAAAATAAGCTCTCTATAACTCCAGTGAGATATGCCAGATTTGTATACATCCCAGTACCACAGACCCACAGACGTAAATTCAAGACTCTCTGTTCTGCAATAGAAGTTGCAACCAGCACTGAGGAAGACACTTATTCTCTCTCTACTTCATTTAATTAAAAAGAATAAAATACTCTTCTATGAAGAGAGGTTATAAGGATAAACAAATTAAAACTATGAAGTACTCATACAGTACCCTGGTGGGAATGTATGAGCATTACAGACAACATGGAACAGTGAACTGAAAGAAATGGTTGGCTTGAAATATGGTAAACAAAATGTATAAATAAAAATATAAAAAATCTCCAAATTACCTCTACTCTCATACTTGCTTGACAATTTTTAAGTTTTCAGACAGACTTCTGTCTTCCCTACTACTGTGTGAAGCTCCTGGAAAACCAGCCAGTGACACTGGACAAGGGTATTTCTATCTCTTTGTTAGTTCAGCCAGACTTCAACCAGAGCTCTAGAGGGCAAATGTTGAAATTCTCTGCTTTCAGAATGCTGTCAGGTTAAATAAACAGAAACATTACAGAAAACATTTTTCTTAATTCATTTCAAGTACCAATGCTCCTTGCTCTTGTCTGTCAGAATAATATATAGATAAAAAAGTATCCAGAAAAATCTGATTATATGGATTACAACAGGGTTATATAATTTTAAATATCAATACATCATATGCTCTTACTCATTGAATAAGGCTTGCCAACCAGCTGCCAAATTGTTTGAAGTCATGCTAACATCCCATTAACAAGTAGAATTGCTGCCTTCTGGTATAGAGTAGTTTATCTGACTCCCACCTGAATTCATTCTGTATCAGATCATTTCAACCTAGCTGTAATTTCCTAGATGGCAAAGTAATATCCATTGTATTGATTTGATTTAATGCATCAGTTTCAATAAGTCAAAAAAGGACAGTTCAAGTCAACCCATATTGTTATATTCAAGGATCCAGAGCTCTATACTTCTTTCATATACTCATAGAAAATTTTTTTATTGAATAATTTTGAAATGGGATTCTCACCTCTGTCTAAGCAGCTTGCAGGGATGGCCAGGAGGAAGACACATGATAATATGAAGTGACAAAATGAGAGATAATGAGTTATAAGAGAGACGGGAACTTCTCAGAGGGTGCTGGTTGCATTTATATTATCTGTGGCACTTCTGCTCTAAGATACTGCTGAAGACAGCGAAGGTGAACAAGAAAAGCCTAGAGTTTGCCACAGCTGTGGATAAAAAAATATTTGAAAGGAATCACGTGACCAGCCAAATCTCCATGATCTACTAATGATAGGATGACCACTGAGAATGAACTTGACACTCTGCAGTATACTCTGCACAGGGGCGCAGGCTTCATGAAAAGCTAGTTGTGACTTTCACCCATATTAACATTCTAGGACTCTGTGCACATGGCAGGTATAATGTCTCATCACATCTTTCAAAGAAAGCAAGTGTGAGCACATGCTCAACTTTCTTTTTGAAGAAATGTATAGAACAGAGTTCACCTCTTTTTCTCCCCATTTTGTAAAGGCTTTTATACAAACTGTGATAAAATGTACAACAGGAAGAAGGACAGAATAAAGAGCAAACCTTTCATAGAACTAGCAATAGTTACTCTCATACGGATAGCTAGGGGAAAATGACATACTGTATGGTGATAAAGACATATAAAAGAACAAACATAACTAAACTCTAAAGCATTGAGATGCAAGTGCTCTCTTTTAGCCCGAAGTGAGCACAGAATGGAAGTGTGCTGCACTGAGCGGAGGGATGATTTGTTCACAGGATAAAGTGTAAAAGGAGGGTTACAGGGTGAAGCACAAAGAGAAGGAATAACTCAGTAGAAGGACAATTTCTGGAGCATGGAGTAATGCAAGTAAATGATGTGTTCCATCTCTAGTGATTCCCAGAGAAAAAGTAAGACTGAAAATGTATCCTGAGAATGAGTTATGTACAAGGGCTAATTGCTGATTTCAGTGATTAGTCTCTTACAGTCATTTTGCCTTTCTGTTTGCAAACACATGTTAGGAAACACCATTTTAATTATGAATTTGTCAAACTAGTTGAGTGGATTTTTTCCACAGATCTACTTGCATGTGCTTGAGACATACCAAGAACACCCCCAGAAAGTCAGAATGTGTTTTTTGTTGTTCCTTTACAGGCACTGAGGGACATGGTTGGTGTGTGTGGTGGTGATGGACTGATGGCTGGATTAGATGGTCTTAGTAATCTTTTAGAACCTTAGTGATTCTATTATTCTATGATGGCAGTAACTCCTAAATTTAAAATGATCCTGTGAGATTTTTGCCCAGAATAGCTAAAATTTTGGAGGATTGTTGTCTTTAAACTATGTCAATACACTCAAATGCAAGCATGAGGGCAGATTCTGTAGGTATACCCACGCTTGCTTTCAGGTGTGGCTAACACTGAAATTGAGAGTAGGTTGTACTGGTCTCAGATCAATTTACCTGTCTGAATATCGTTTCAGAGTCTGCTGAATTTAGATGCCTGGGTTGTCATTTATGCTGTAGCAGTGGCAACATTTATATAAAACACTGTGTTGAAGCTAGATGGTTTTTGTATATGTAAGCTGCTTATACCATTGAAGTGAAAGATCAGGAGGAATGTACACAATGCAATAAATATGTGAATGCACACAGTGGGGAAAAAAACAAAACAAAACAAAAACCAACAGATTTAGATCTGGATAGTTCTCAGAAGATTCTTTAAAATTTCAAAAGAGTTTAGATTCCAGAATCGTCCATTAAAAAAAAAAAAAGTAACAGTAAAGTTTTTTTTTATTATTCTAACTAAAAATTCTTCTACTCTTAAAACTCTTTATTTGAAATACATTTAAGCATTTTAATAATTTGCATCGTGTAGAGTCATGCTTCTTCTAGTTGTGCAAGACAGCTACTGACTTCTATCCACATAGATTCCTGTACTGTCCCACTGGGGACTATCATTTATTTCTGTGTAAAAATAGAAACCATTAACAACTTTTAACTTCTTTCAGCTTTCTCACCCTGCAGCAATAATTAGTTACATTCTTCAGGGGTGGGTGAGACAGGGATGTATTGGAAATAAAGTGGAAGTTTCGTTTTCATAGAGAGGTTCACTATCTTTTAAACTTAGCTTCGTTATAATTGAAAATGAAGAGAAGCCATATTTACTCTCCATGAAAAGATGTGAGGGCTTCATTCTTGTGGTTACTATAGAGAAACTGCTGAATTCTCTGGGTGTTTGCCATTCTCTGGGGAACAGCTCTGCGCCTGAAAGTTCAGCAGTCCACACTAACAAAGAACTACAAGAACTTTCAGCTTTCAAGCAGAAACTAAACCAGACATACAAGATTTCCATTTCAGACTGACATTTGTGGTGATTTTTCTTGCTTCTCATGCTTCAAAACCATTTTTAATGAAAATGCCCCTGACCTATTAGTTTTCTCCACATTTTCAGTAAACAATATAATTGTTATTTCAGAACAAAAATGTTGTATTAAGGAATGACTGCAAAGAGAGAAGTAATCCTCATTTTAGTAAGAATAAGTAACATGGAAAACAAATGATTTGTATTCTATATAAAGCAAGATTTCCTGTTAGCAGAACAGTAGCAGTAGAGACCCAGAGATCCAGTCGACTTGCATAACCTATTTTGAGTATGGTAAGGTCAAGTTCTATCTGAGCATATACCTCAGTTGTTTATGAGAGAGACTATTTCTCTCATAAAAGAAAACACACATATATAAATATACATTTTTTTAATTGAAGATTTCATCTGCAATTACACGAAATAGAAAATATGTGTGAAAAAGCAAACAATTGGCTAGAAATATGGGCATATTAAAATATAACATTAATAATGCTTATATAGATGACTTTCAGAAGTTACATGTTATTACAGATTACTACAGTTTTTACAGATTGATGGTATATACATTCATATTTATTGAGAAAAGAATGATTTCAATGCAAACATATATAATCTCTGTTTTGAAGTTGACTTTATTTACTGGGATGGGGAGATAGTGCTGACATTTTCTGACGAAGTACAGGGATAGGGCAAAAAAAAAAAAAAAGGGAAAAAGCATTTGAAGGACTTATTGAGTGCTCCGATAAAAGTCTGGTTATTCTATGACAAGAGCATTTTTTTCCCCAATATCATGAACTTGCTTTGATGGATACTATTCTGTGACAGACCATTTGGTTCACTATGATATGTGGATTTATATCTTCTTTCAAATGTGCCCTTTTGTCCTTTGATATTATTTATTTATCACAGCAGTAATGCTCAATTTCATTTTTAACACCTTTTCCTCACAAGTGAGACAGATGAAATAATTTCCTGTGAATTTGTACCTCTGTAATCCTTGTTTTCTTTCTCAAATCATTTATAAACAGATTACTATCAGGTGATTAACCTTTTTTCAGATGCTGAGGGCTATCCAAATGAATTATCTCACTGACTATAATGGGGCTTCCCACATATGTGAGTGTTCACATTGACCTTGTGACTGTGTTTGTCAAACAGTTTGAGTAAATGCAATTTCTGTACACATTCTTTGCAAAACTGTCCCTTTTTCTATCTTCCATCTGTGATATATTGTATCACCCATAATGACTACATTTTAAACAGAAAATGAATTATAGCTTTTAAAATGTACATGAATTTTTGTGTTTGTGAGATAGCAAGGCAAATCAACATTAAAACTCTGTTGTAAAAAAATTTGCATGGAAAAGAACTACTAACATTCTTCTACCTTCTCTGACATGAGGCCACTGACAAACATGACAATGTGGGACACATTCTGCTTTTTTTTTTTTTTTTTGCTACTGTAAAATAGGAAAAAACTTGACTGGCTCTAATGAAAAACTGAAAATGGAAGTTTGGAATCTGTATTGCATATCCATGTTTTGAAGTAGATCTTAAGAGATGTTTTGTCTTTCCTCCAACTTACCTTTAAAACTTGGGGTATTACATATGTATTAAAGTTCAGCTATTAGTTTAAAATATGTAAACTCCTCTGACAATGCCACATTTATTTGAAGCTTTCACTTTGATGCACCCTCCAGCTCTTTCCATCTAATTAGAATAAATATTAAAAGAGAAGAATTGTTGAACACAGTGTATGTTGCTGAACACTTTGGAATTTGGGTCAGTCTTCAAAGAACAAATTATTTTTGACCATGGACTGCTATTGCAAATTGTATCTGTCACTTTAAACTATGCATCACTCTAGTTTCTTTATTTATTCTAGAAGTTTCTACTTCAAGGCAGAATGAAAGTAGAATAATAACTGAATCAGGTATAATGTAAAATCTGATTCTCTTGAATTTCCCCTGTCCTACTTACCTCTCATAATCTATCTGTGTTGTTTATTTCATTGTTTGGGGTTTTTTTTGTTGTTTTTTTTTCTTTTTTTCTAAATGCAGTAAAACTTTCTGGACAAGAAGTGACGAAATTCAAGCTAAGAAGGTGAAAAAAATAGCACGTAGCACAAGTTTACACACTTCTTCAAAAGCTACCAATACCCCCAACAATGACTGAGTTCTGTTCAACAGCTCACTAGAACACTCTTAATAATGAAATCCTCACTAATGTTTTTTAGTTCCAAGGAATATATATTTTGTTTTATAGAATTTATTTTAATTAAGAATTAGACAAAATTAGTAGATTGGTCTCAGAAGCTGAGCTGTCAAAAAACCTCAAATACAACATGTAATAAATAAAACTATATTTTGTTTCATGGTCAATTTATCTAAGCAATTTGCCCCAAACAAACAAATAAAAATAAGACCCTTGGAATAATGGCTTCTCCTCTGCTGGTGGTATAAGCTTCATAGGAACTGACGAACTAGTTTCATAGAGGTCTTATAGTGAAGATTTCTACTCTCATCTTACACCAGGAACAAAAGTACAAGTACATATTGTGATGGGTAGAGAAGAGACAAGTTGTGTTGAGGAAACACAGAAGTAAGGAAAAATGCAAAAATTATATAAGCACACTTCTTGTGTTTTTGGAAAACAAATTTTGGTGAGTACGGGGCAGTAGAAATGAAGAGAGTTAAAGGAAGGGAATAAATGAAGTGAGACTAAAAAATGTTGAAAATAAACCATTTTCTTTTTCTATGTATAGAGCAAGTAAATGTAGTGTGCAAATCTACATAGTTCCTCTCAACCAGGGAATTTATTTAAATAAATTTTTCTGTGATGTTTTATTTTAGGAAAATTTTCTTTATCATTTTCAGTTATTTTCAGAAACTAGAAAAAATGAAACATTTTCATGATTTAAATTTAAAATATTATTTTTCTGCAAACTTTTGTGATAACACCTCTGACCAAGCAGCTAAGTCTCACTCCCTGTTTAATTCATGCTCATCTGTCTAACCATTGATTAAGTACAGGACACAGCTCCTCTATAGTCAATGGATCAAAGGGAAATTGTTTTAAACTGGAAGAGAGTAGATACAGACTAGATATCAGGAAGAAGTTCTTTACTGTGAGGTTGGTGAGAAACTTGAACAGGTTGCCCAGAGAGGCTGTGAATACCCCCTCCCTGGAAGCACTCAAGGCTGGCTGGATGGGGCTTTAAGCAAGCTGGTCTAGAGGGAGGTGTCCCTGCCTATTGCAGGAGGGTTGGAGGGCTGGAACTAGGTGATCTTAAAGGTCCCTTCCAACCAAAACCGTTCTATGATTCTATGATCATTTCTGATGAGCACAGGACATGGGAAGCATCTTTTTATGAAAATGTAAACTTCTTTCTGAGTTAACTAAAATATGAACTTCAGCATGTTAATAAATATGCTGAAAACATTACTGAAAAGTTTAATGATGAAAAACTACTGTATTTTATTTCAGTACTGTTTTGAATTGGTTAAAACACTCCTGCAATACTGCATGAGCTTGGGCATTAGTAACACAAGTATAGTGTACAAAGTAATTTATTTTCTATGATGTGATTATAAGAAATCTGCTTTTTTAAATATTACGTTCATGAAATAGCCAAGAACACAATTTGCTTCCCTTAAAATCAAAATATTTCAGCCTGCTAACAGTTAACATTTGGAAAAGTTAAAAATATATTTACACATACATTGAAGGGTAATCAAGACAGATTTACTATTAGAATAACAGGTTTTCTGCTGATATAATACAAAATTCACAACAGAAAGATGGTTGCTACTTAAAAACTTCCAGATAAAAAGATATGTTAATTCAAAGAAAAACTGGAATTAACATATCCTAAATGCAAAATATGCTCCTATTATATTGATTCATTCTTTCACTATTAAAATAAGTTATTTACCAGTTATGGAAAGTGCCAATCCTCACCTCTATGAATGGTACAATCACAGAATAATACAATCACATAGACTATTTCAGAAGGCAGCAGTACCACTTTTATCTGATACTAATCATAACCTCTTTGAGCCTTTTCAAATCTGTTAAGCACAGTGGAAAATGTCTCTAAGACCTGACTTAGAATAATCCTTCAACTTGGGACAAAGTATCAAAATGAGTAACATATAGAATCATCTTTGTGGATAAAAGACATGTTTTAAAGTTCAAATATTTCATTACATCAAAATAATTATACGGAGTGGATGCAAATTCAGCTGTTAGTTTTCCTTCTGGAAAAAAAAAAAGAAAAAAAATGGGAAAGGAAAGGGAAGGGAAAAGGGAGGGGGGAAAGGGAGAAGAGAGAAGGGAAGAGAAGCTTAACATAATCTTTTAAAATTTATGTATTTGCTTAAAGAGTTGGTTTTGAAAGTTTTCAATTAAAGCTTGATGTGGTATTGCATCAGTCAATCACACCCTATCAATAAGACATGACAGCCTGTATGCTTCAGCAGGTTCTTCAGCCATATTCCCTCAGGTACAGGCAGTGCAGCCAAGTGTTCATTGCACGAGGCCTCAAGTGCCTGCCTGCCTGATTAAAACATGATCTAAATTGATGAGGATGTTTTCTAATAGTAGGAAGAAAAGATCTAAATGTTGTGGAACAGTGTGACGCCTCTGCTCCAAAAAAAAAAAAAAAAAAAAGCCCACCAGTGGAGAAATCCCAGTACCATAAAACAGTTCCTCCTAATTAGCATTTTGCTGTGATCAATTAATAATAATTACAACATGCATAATTACAAAGATGATTCACTTGGATGGGTGACTGGTGCAGGGCCATGTTCTATTTAACTTAATGGAGTGGGAGAGCAACTGGGCTGTGACTGCTGGGTACATTTGTCACTGACTGTAGGTCAGGACAGTATGAATAGAAGACACAAAAGATGGATTTTGACACAAAAGAAAGTACAGAGAAATAGTAAATTCTATTTCTTTTTTTAAGATTTCTAAGTGAGAGGAAGGATGTTAAACAATTTACATAGATAAGCCCAGTAACGTATTCTTAGATCTTCATATTATGTTTCATTTTTTTATGTAAAACATTTCTGAATTAATTCAAAAGACTTCTAGTATGTGCTTTATCTATTAGGAAAAGTTTGAAGTATTTATCCATTTTGTTTAACTAGTTTTCTATCTTTAAAAAGTTTGGTTAGATCTTGGTCTTTGTAGCTGTATTTTTAACATATCTTTGATGGAGCCTGAAGCTAGGAAGAATTTAATTACTCCTCTTTCTTTCCTTCCTAATTTCTAATAATAAAATAAGCGTAGGGATCAAGACCATATAAGCTGCTGAAACTCATAGCCAAATCATTCTCATATCTAAACTGGAGAAAACATGCTATGTTTGATTCTCATCATGAAGACCTGAACAGTCTTACACTTCAGGTTAAACTGGAATAACTGGGAAACTGCAGAGTGAGAAAGGTGACTGAGTACACAGAATCTACAAGACATGTCACATAGACACATAAAAACACTTAGTCCTACTCATGCAGACCCTGAAAGACATATTCTCAGAACAGAATTGGCTTTACAGGCCGGATGCCTGAGCTCCTCGTGTAACACCAAAAGGGGTTTAATCTCAACAATGTGGAGTTTAACACAATCAGGATAGTGAGCAATGCATTGCCTTAAGCAGGCATGTAAAGATTTTCCTACGTTTCTCAGCTTCTCCAGGGCTTTGAAACTTAATTCTGGATTTCAAAGAGAAATATTCTCCGCAGCCCCCAAACCTTCTAGAGAATGGCTGCTTCCATTTTCCTTTAAATGAGAATAAAGGTTTATTTATTTTAATACATAGCCAGCAAAATATCTCAGGAGAATGACTCTGCTGCTTTTCCTGCAGACACTGGCACTTTGAGTCAAGGAAAGGATGTGGAAAAAGAAACACAAATTTGTAAACAGTAATACAAGTATCCAGTTAGAATGGTCCCTAATTCTTATTTCTATTCTAAAATATGCACAGAGGGAAACCATATGTAGCAGGACATACACTCTTTGCATAAAACAAAAAAGCCTTTGTGAGTTTGTTCCTGTATTCTATAAAATCCCGAGCATGCCTGTGCCACAAATTCTCTCTCTTATATGTGAGTCACGACACCAATGAAACTGATACAGAAAGAACAAAATAAGGGCACTAAGGAAGAGTATGCAAAAGCATAGTATATCAACAGAACCACCATCCTCTGAAGAGGCACAGGCATATCCTATTTTCCTCTACCCTGCTTGGAGAGAACACCATAACTCTTACCGTCAATTATCTGTCTGTAATTGTTTTTTGTGTGTCTGAACAGTGTTATCAGAGATGACTACAGCTTTCAGACACAGTCACAATCACATAAAGATAGCTGAAAACATTCCCACTTTTCTTAGCATCCTCTTATTTCTTCCTACAGAATCTTGAGAAAATGAGATCCCAAATAAATTAAATTAAAACTGCCAAAGAAAATTAACATGTACATTTACTTAACTTTCCTCTGATGCTGCTATTTCTTATGCTTACGCTCTCCCTAGTGATTTCTACATTAACATGTATTTACTATTAATATAATATATGTCACAAAAAACAGGCTTTGAATTTTGTAATGAAACCTTTTTTCTTCTGCTATATTTATTCTCAGGTATTCTTACTCCCATTAATATATTTGCCTGGCTTTGTTAAAATAATCCAAAAGGTAATTTGAAATGTGAACAAACATTATTCAGGAAAACATTAGATAAATTCTTCCTTTATAATTCTGAACTGCTAAAAACAATCAAAATTATAGTTGGTGTTTTAAATTTCCATTTGATAAAGATGGAAAGACAAACTACAGTACTTATTAAATTTCATATCAATTATCCAGAAAAGGTATACCAGATAACCCAAGATTTTGCGAAAATTATTGCAGTTATTACTTAAGAATCAAATTAATCAAGTAATTTCTGTGATGTATCATCATAAATCTTCAGCTTAAACCATACATTTTTTCAGTATCATAATGATAACTTTGCATTATTACAAACAATCAAACTGAAAGATTCAATATATTACATTACAGTAATAGTTTAATATTTACTCTAGTTTTATCAGAAAAACACTTTTTTTAAGTAAGAAATTCAACTATGATCAAGTTAGCTGGTAATATTGGTAGTAAGCAGGCAGATTATTAACAAATACAAGTTCACGTGCACTGACATTAACAGAAAGAAAAGAGAAAAACCAAATAATCTGTGTTTTAATCAGTAAGTCCTACAAATCATGTAATTAAAAAGTGCACCAATAATGCTTGTAGTGATTTATAATGAATTCATGTCTCCAAAAGTCTTTGACTGAGATAAAAAGTTGCTGCAAAACTTGGTGTAGTCCAAAGTCTTAGTTCAGTTCATGGAATTATTTTAAATTTTGTTAAATGAAATTATGTCATAGCATATACATGAAAATTTAATTGTCCTATGAATTACTTAGGCTTCAAGGGGCCCATGAGCTGAGAGAAATACAACCTCAATATTTTGAATTAAATTCTAAGCCTTCAAGGCTTGTTGGGAACAAAGTAAGAAAATCTGAATGTCTCTGAACAAGTTTGGAAAGAAGATTCTAGCTATTGAAATAAAGATTTTAGTAATTTTAAAGAGTTCTTATTTATTTATTTATTTATTTGTCCATTCATTCATTCATTCATTCATTCATTTATTTTGCCACATAACATTTTACATGCATTTTTTAAGACCTCTGGTCTAAATCTTCTACTCTAACAGTTTTGCTCTTTTTAGAATGACAAATGGGACTATTGCCAAAGACGTTTTTATGCTACAAAAGATAATATCATTACTAAAACTATACAAATACTGTTAGATTATCTGATTATTTAAAAAAAAATCAAGATAATTTTAATCAGTAGTTAGAAAACAATAACAATAATATTTGAACTGTATAAACACAAAGTGACTCACTTCAGTACAGGACGTGTGTTCTGATCATTTCTTTCTCTAGGACTATTGGCAGAATTTTCAGGTTCACTTTTTACCTTATAGCAATCAAAACCATACTTAATGGAAGTTTGCCTGCCACCTTTCATAACAAATTGAAATACAAGCAGTCCTTCCAAAGGCAATTTTTATTTTCCTGCTTCAATGAAACATTTTTACATAATTCTTATGATTATCTGTGCTGCAACTGTATTTTTTTGAGGAGATATTAGTTCCCTCTTTTCCATATTTTTGAATTCCCATGTAATCTGAAGAATTACCCACAGCACTCATGGATGCTTTACGCGGATGTTGGTTATAGGAGTACATCATATGCCATAATATGGATCTCTGTCTCTCTAAATTACACTTAGGCTTTTTAGGAATAGATATGTATTTTCCATCATAGGTTCAGTATCGCCCGTCCTGAGAAGTATAAAAAAGTCATATTTTTCAAGCATTCTTCCTCTTATACATAACACTATACCATAATAACTCACTGTTATCGTACAGTTGATTATTAGATGTGTAAATTAAATGCTTAGAGTACATTTTTGAACTAGTAACACTTTGAGACTACCAGAAAGCCTACGTTTAGAAATACAGACATTGCAAAGCCCTGTTTAAGCCTTTGCTATGAGGCATACTCTCTGTAGCATTTCCATTATTCCACAATGATGATTCATACCCATACTTATTATCTGGTTTCTTCTCTGCCAACTGCAGATGATAGCTTCAACAGCTCTTTAACAGCAGTAACTCAGTGAGTGAATTTTGACCTCTTGAACAAAGGACAGTTCCACTTTGTATCTCTGATGTCATAGAAATAAGTATAAGATATAAAGGTCAACTTATCATCAGTACTCAATTGAATCACGTATTTATTATAATTTTAAGGGGCAGGTCCCTATGTTCTCATTCTGTATTTGTAATAAGCCACAATTTCAGAGACAGACCTCAGAGGGCTGAAGAAGGAAATGACATCCTTTTTCACCATTTCTTTCCTATGCAGATTATTAAACTTTGTAGTTTCATAAAGTATCTAGAAATACAGATTCTTGAATTTTGCAATGTGTTTTTCCACTGTAGCTGTCCCAAAAAAGGCTCTCAAAATCAGAGCACAACTTTTCACAGGATTTTAACTCTTTAAATGAAATTAAATAACTGAAAACTTTAAAGTTCTACGCTTTACTTGAACTGCTTTATATTTTTTCTCCTGTTAACAAATGAAACATTCTTGTCAAAATCATAAATCAGATTAATGCTTATGACTCTATGCTGTTTATATTTGCCAGATGTTTTAAAAGAATAAACAGTCAAAAATCAGCTTTTCTGCTACAACCTGCAGACTCAGTTGACTTTTCCTAGAAGCTTAATATGCTCAGAAAAAAAAAAAAAAAAAAAAAAAAACACTTAATATCTTTCAAAACCAGTCTCTAGGAATGTACGCTTAGGTTCTTAATACTCTTCAGTGAAAATCGGTGTTTTTCCTTTCCAAATGATTCTCCTATCACCATTCACCAGAGCTGAATTATGCGCTATCAATTTCAGCATAATCAAAAAGATTCTTAAGAAAGAAAAGAGCCCCCTTCTGAAGTGTCATTGTTACCAACAATTGGGTACTCAGACTAGAAAAGTTAGATTGCAGCAGTTTAAAATGATCACCTGTTCTTTTTGAAAAGTGCATCAGAGATAAAAAGGATGAGACAAGTAAATTTGAATGCAGATTTTGAATAAAGTCAAGTCTTATAGTTCATATGTTAAGTTGAAGCTCAGACTTATGGCAATTGGAATTGGTTGCAAAACTCAATACTGGTTTTACATGGCACATCTCAGAAATATCTAAATTCTTCTCAGGGATATTTAAAGGTTTGGCTGATAATCTTAAAAGAAGTATAAGTTAATAATCTGATGTTGCATACCCACTATTTATTTACTAATGGAAAAAGAAAATTATAAGATCAATCAAAAATCAAAAAGCTCTAAAAAATTAGATGTCTGTTAAAAAAGATTTTAAAAGTAAAATTGAACAAAAATAGAAAAAACTCAGAACACATAAAATTATTTCAGTACTGCCTACATTCACAGTTTTGTAAATATGTTATTCATGCATGGAAAATCTAGTGAAAGGTATACAATTTTTTTTTTTTCTTCAAGAATATGATTTTTTCCATAAATGTTTACATTTTTCATTGTCTGAAATAAACATGTGGAATATTTACTTCGAGAAGCAAGCAAAATAACCACCATGTGACCCTACGAAGCTAAAATTAACATAAATAAATAAACAAGTTAAATTAAAAATTCTCTGCTAAGAAAAAGGACTAATTTAAGAGGGGATAGTTGGTTGGGTTACACTTTCATGACAGAACTTCGAATCTGTGTCAGCATCAGAGATTTTTCTTATTCTGAGCTAAATTCAATTGGTTGTTTTTTTTTGTTTGTTTTGTTTTTTTTTTCCATTTTCAACATTTTCGTTGACTGTGGAATTTCTAAGAAGCTTTACAGCAAAATTTTTCTAGATGTATATGTATTAACATTGACTATTTCTGTAGGTTTCCAATTTGTTTTAAGCTGGGATTGCTCAGTCTGGAGAAGAGGAGGCTCAGGGGAGACCTTGTTGCTCTCTATAAATACCTGAAGGAAGGTTGTAGTGAGCTGGAGGTCAGCCTCTTCTCTCATATCACTAGTGATAGGACTGGAGGGAATAGCCCCGAGCTGTGCCAGGGGAGATTCAGGCTGGAAGTTAGGAATACTACTTTCCTGAAAGTGTGTTCAGGTGCTGGACTGGGCTGTCCAGGGAGGTAGTGGATTCACCAATTTTGGAGGTGTACAAGGAATGTTTGGATTTTGTGTTGAGGGACATGGCTTAGAGAGAACTATGGGTGATAGGTGGACAGTTGGACTGGATGATCGTGGAGGTCTTTTCCAACCTTGGTGATTCCATTATTTTTATTTAGGGAGAATTTCAGAACAAATGGTAGTTCTAGAATCATATTCATCTATTTGTATAACAGCATAATTTTCTAGTGGGTAACTAAGAAGATGCTAGTTTTCTAAAATGTAGTCAAGGTTCCAGTAAAAGAAAATATGTATTTCTGCATTTATTATTCTGATCTGGTCTATAAAATGTACTCTAGATTTTTCTCTTTATGAAAACAGACAGGATATGCAATGAACTTCTACAATTGTATTTGTTAATTGTTTTTCGCATCTAGAATCCATTGTCCAAAACAAACTCTTAGACTTCCTATTACTTTAAGCATTTTTATAGAAGATGCTATAGTAACGTTACTAGTTTCCTGCTTGAAATACTGCCAATGATTGATGAAATATTGGACATAACTAGCTAAAGCTGATATAATTTCCATGGAGCATGAGCTATGACAATTCAAATCCACTATTGACTTAATGAATTATTACAGGCAGTGTATTCATATTTGGGGTGCCTTTTGAAGTACTGAACTAATGTTGCAAGTTTTAAAGTATTTTCCATAGTTTTTTGGCACTTTCCAAGTATTCCCAGCTGAGATTTCTGAAATCTGCTGTGTCTACTAGGTAATAAACAGGACTGAATGTCACAAGTGGATGTGAACAGAAAAGTCATTGGGACTACCTGGAACATATAGTCTAGTTCTCTTCATACTGGAAGTATCTATTTTTAAAAGGGTTCTGAGATCATCGATATCACATATGTTAAGAATTTAGTTGTGATTCAGGTTCAGAGGGAAAAAAGGTTAGTATGAGATGACGACAGAATGAAAAGTTCATTTATAATAAAAAGTTATCTCTGATCTAGATAGAGCTATTGCTTTGCTTTTGAAAAAAGATCTGCATGCTAAGGAGTACTGGCAAAGTAATAACAAAATATTAACAATAATTTTAAAACTCGAGAAATAAAAACAGTATGTGGAAATTAAAATTCTGGATTATTCTGAAAATAAGTTATAGCTCTGATTTCAGTGATCATTTATACCACTCACTGATGGATTATGCTTATTACTTACTTGTCAGTCTCTTAACAATTAAATGATAGTATATCTGCATTGACAATGAGAGATAAGAATAGGATGTTGGGTTCTTGAAGATGGGTGAACTGATATATTGTTTAAAATGTTAAACTCTAGTGCCAGTAAGTGTAAATATATATTTTAAAAAGAAACAATGAATGGTCAGCAGTATAGGGAAGAGGTTTCACTGGTTTTCTTCGGAATTTGGGGTTATCTAATGTGTTTTTCTGAGACGAAGAAGGATATTAAAGAAAATTAAAATTTCATCAGTCTTTTACAACCTATCTGCGAAGAAGTTGTTCACAGAATTGTGCACGAATCAACCACCTGCACTAATCTGAAATACAAATATTTCAGTGCTCATCAGAGGACTGGTGTTGCCACTACAAGTAGTTTCCAGCAATTTTTTAAGTGCATCATAGCAATTTTACGAAGCCACTTGAAGAACAATTTATATATGATATAGGGTACATTTTTTAAAACGTGTCAGATGATGAGTTAATCACAGCATGTTAGTCAGCACTCCAAAAGGGGAACTCAATCTTCATATCTCCAAATACCACAAAAAGAACAAAGGAAGAGGGACAGGGAAAAACAAAAAGATAGGAATGAAAACACTGAATGATTTACTATTCATTACTTCCTTCTCTGTCTCCATATTTTCTTCTTTTATCATGTTCCTTCCTTTGTCATTAGATTTTTTCCTTCTTCTTGCTGTTGCATTTATTTTATTAATAGCATGCTATTATTGTTACTGAATCTTTCAAAGTTCTTTCTGGGGGCTGTTTTTCATAGCAAATAAAAGATAAAAGCTAGCTGTGTTGTACAATTGTCTGATTTCTTTCATGTTTGGACTTCCTTTAGTAAGAATTATTAATAATGCTAGACTAATATCTCCATATTCTCTATCTTTTGTCTAATCACCAACTCTTTTTTTTTTTTTTTTCCCCCAGCTTCAGAAGTACAGAAATCCAAATTGATGGGTTGCCTTTTAAAAGACTCTATTTAGTTCCCTGGCCATTAATCTACTTTAAATTAAAGTAATGATTTTATAATATCTCTCTGAACTGCACAATGTTTAAAGACTTTGAAGACTTAGGATGGCAAAGTGTGACCTTATGGTGCAGTAGTCCTCAACTACTGCATGTTAAACAGAATTCTTTGGAAATTTTTCATGCTACCTAATCACTATTACACAAACTGCTGTTAATACTGAAACAAGTTAGAAGAAAAAAGTGAGTGCCTGTGGAATTTTTGACAAGATTTAAAAGAAAAAAGAATATATCTAATATGAAATCACAGTCATGAAAACAATTTACAATAAAGCAGCATATTTTAACAAAACTCCATATCCAGTATCTGTGACCAAGGCTAGGTAAATTGTCTCATGGAGTTATATAGGGAAACAAAATTCAAAGCAGAGGAAGTGTTGCACTTGAAATAGATTCAGTTCTTAGCCATATACATTTGTATGATGCGTATGAATTTCCAAAACTTCTTGAGTGTTAAATTCAGAAGCCTGGGATTCTAAGGACCATCCAGTTTCTGTTGTGATTCTACATTTTTGCAGCAGTTTTAAGGCAGAGTTTTGTATTAGTATTACATTTCAGTAGTTATGTATTGAGAAGGTAGAAATTGTTTTGAACGCATGCAGCATGAGGAATACAGATTGTGAGAACATATTCTGACACAGGTTTAAAATGCTTTTGTATCAATTCATTTTGAGATGTAGGTCTCTCTGTTTACAGTCTTTCAGATGTATTAGTGTCATAGTAAAATGACATTAGGATGCCTTGGCCATGTAAACCAAGGCAAGGAATAGAAAGCTTTGTATCTGGTATCACTCGGAAATGAATGATGAAAAGCTATGCTATCTTGATTGCTTAAACCCAGATTCACAGATAGGAAAAAAACAAATTTTTTTTCCCTTTGTGCTTTTGTTTTGCAGTTTCTATTCTGCATCTCTGTCACTCCTGTCTCTGGTATCTTTGAAAACCTTTCTGACATTTTTGAAATACGTCATCTCTAAAAACATCAGATTCATAATTTCTTTTAACATTCCTGATCTCTCTTCCTTTTTTCTTTTTTTTCCCCAAATCTTGCCCAGTATTCTCTAAAATATTTTTTTTCATATATATTCATTCATTTTTGATGGTTTCCTTCTCTTTCCTCCTGTTGTGAATATTTTCAAGTGAGTACATATAGCTAATTCAGATATTCACAAAACTGTTCAAGCTGCACACTTGAGTTTCTAAACTAGAATGAGATATCAGGCAACATTCATTCAGTCTTACCATATGACTGCAATGTTTCAGATGTACACATGATTATTTTGCCATTTAATTTAAAGCAGAATTTTGCAACATTGTAACACCCTCTGATAGATAACATCAATATTTAAGGATCGTTAAGGTTTTTTGTTTCCAGAGCTGTGCCATGAATAGTCTTATCTAGTTCTTGTTTTCTGCCTGCTAAATTATATCGGTTTCTGAGATCCCCAAGCCTTTCACTTAATACAACCTACCTGAGCAAGCTCTCCTAGTAATTCCCCTTTGCTGACTAAAGACTTCAGGGACATAGCTAAGATACTCATTTCTACCACTTTGTTTTCTTTAGCATGCATTCCTGAAGTCCTTCTTGCTGCATCTTGCTTCCTTCCCCAAGCTGCCATGCTATTTTCTCTACTGCCATAATCTCCAAGCTTCATTCTGTCATCTCTAGTTTAAAAGAAAAACAACAAACTTTTGATAATATCCAAGTCTCGATGATTGCATTGACCTCTCACTGATGTTACATCAGTCATTAAATGAGTTGATTGGTTTTGGCTGAGATCTCTGTGTTAACAACAGCTGGAGAGAAATCTGGCACTATCTTTATAGCAGCTGACAAATACCTTTTTTCTGGAAATCTCTCTTCTTAAGAACTCCAATAACTCAAGTTAAAATTCACTGTCTCTAAGCACAGGTAAGGAAAACTGTTCCATATGCTAAAAGTCTCATTTCTCTGCATAATAAATGGAAGTAGATGCTATGTAATTGAAGTGCTCTGAGGTGCCCTTTGGAGATACCTACTTTCATTCTATGTATAAGTAAGGAGCCTAAGCAATTAACTGAGATTCCCAAATTAGGTGTCTAATGTAGTCACCAGGAAAAAATTCCTCTTTCCCTAGCTACAATAGAATATTATGCACTGCAATCTGCATGCCTAAGAAAAGTCTCTGAAAAAGCCAAAAATAAAAACAGTATCTCTAAACAATTGAACAATTTCAGTTTTATATTCACACAACATTTTTTCTTTTTTTTTTTCTTAAAAATACAGCAAGCAGTGAATTTCCAGTTAATTTGAAATTCTAAGTATTTGAGTACCTACAAACACAGATTACCCTTAGAATACATACATTCTGCAACGTATCATTTATGTTTTTATGAGAATTTATCTTTCTGAACAACTTTTCTGCTTCTGTGATGCTCTAAATGATTCCTCCTTTCATATAAAATATTATATTTCAATCTGAGAGGTAACTCTAATATATTATTCTGTCTTGATCTAGATTTAGATTAAAAATAAACAAAAAAAATAATTATTATCAGTGTCAATTATGGAATAATCCATTTAGAATTAGTATTCAGACCAGTGGCCTCTAGCACAAGAAAGGTGTGGAACTGTTAAAGTTGGTACAGAGGAGGCCATGAAGATGATCAGAGGGCTGGAGCACTTCTGCTATGAAGACAGGCTGAGGGAGCTGGGCTTGTTGAGCCTGAAAAAGAGAAGGTTCTGGGAAGTACAAAAAAGGAACTTATAAACAGGAGAGAGAGTTTTTACACAAATCTGACAGTAGAAGGACAAGAGGAAATGGTTTTAAATCGAAGGAAAGGAGATTTAGGGTAGATGTTACGTGGAAATTCTTTACTCAGAGAGTGGTAAGGCAGTGGGACAGGCTGCCCAGAGAAGCTGTGGTTCCCCATCCCTGGAGACGCCCAAGTCCAGGATGCATGGGGCCCTGGGCAGCTGAGCAGGTGGGTGGCAGCCCTGCCCGTCCAACTCCAGCCATTCTGTGGCTCTGATTCTACAAATACAACATGGAGCAATGGTACAGAAGCTTTCTGGCATTCTCGCCTGTCTTCCTCTTTCTTGGGATTCACTGCTTCTGGGCTGGCGAAGATGGCCCAGCTTTCTTGGGACACTCATCTCTCCAGGGCTTTATCCAGTGTTACCCTGCCAAGCAGTTCCCTGAAGAGGTTGAAGTCTGCAGCAAGCCTGCTACTCTGGAGTTCAGGAGAGCAAATCTGAAGCAAACCTCACCTGGAGTACTGCATCCATTTCTGGGGACCCCAACACAAAAGGACATTGAGATGTAAGAGAGGGTCCAGAGGAGGGCCACAAGGATGATCAGAAGGCTGGAGCATCTCCCCAATAGGGAGAGTCTTGGAGAGTTGAGACACTTCAGCCTGGAGTGAAGAAGGCCCTAGACTGAAGTCGTAGCGGCCTTCCAGTACCTGAAGGGGGCTTACAGGAAAGCTGGGGAGGGAATTTCTATAATGAGAGGTAGCAACAGGAATGAGAGTTAATAGCTTTAAACTGGAAGGGGATAGAGTTAGATATTAGGAAGAAATTATTTACTGTGAGAGTGATGACACTCTGGAACAGGTTGCACAGAGAGGTTGTGGATGCCCTCTTCCTGGAAATGTT
Source organism: Tragopan temminckii (assembly GCA_028571105.1). Taxonomy (NCBI): domain Eukaryota; kingdom Metazoa; phylum Chordata; class Aves; order Galliformes; family Phasianidae; genus Tragopan; species Tragopan temminckii. Next base: position 44,554,535 of record JAOWBP010002052.1, on the reverse strand, counting down.
AGAGGTCAGGCTGGATGGGACTTTGAGCAACCTGGTCTAGAGGGAGGTGTCCCTGCCTATAGCAGGGGTGCTGGAACCAGCATACTACACTGCATACTATATATCTGCTTAAGAACTTGAGGTAGCTTTTACTCATGCTTGCACTCTGCCTATACTTAAGCCCAATAAGAAACCTACTTTGTTAATGAATTAATGCTCTTACAAATCTATTTTTGGCTTCTAAGCCATTACTTAGAGAGCGAGAACGGCAGATACTATATTTTTGTCTTTACTTAGTGTTTTGCCTGTCATAGTAAGTAAATGTAATCTGCATTATTAGTAACTGTCAACAGCACACTCTGAGCAGAAGGCAAATACAGCAGGTGGTAAAAAAAGAAGAGATGGCTGAAAGCAGAAAAGCAAAACAAATGATTGCCAGGAACAGCTAATCTAGTTATGCATAAATTTAAGACAATTTAAATGCATGCACATCTTTCACTGAAGGTGAAATATTTGACAGAAAAGGAGATAAACTGACCAATTGTTGTTATAAGACCATTTGTCAGAAATCTCAAGCGCTAAAAACCCTTTTTAAACCTCTAATTGCTTTGATGCAATTATTAGAAACTTAACCTACCAGACAATTTTAACCTCCTAAGTGATGATGCATCAGACAGTGAACTTATGCCATAGAATCATTGCTTTGTTTATTAAGGCATAAGATAGGTGACCATTTTGGGTTACTATACATCTCCATAGCCAACATTTAAACTATTAAAATGTTTTTGCAGGTGATTAGCATCTATGTGCTATTTCTTGTGAGAGTTAAAGGCGTAAAAGACAATGCTCACAGAGACTGATAAACAAAATTGTGCCAGTTGCCTATTTTATATCTCATTATCTAGTGTTTTTCAGTAACTCATATCAAAAAAGTGTATGCAGAAAACTCGCCAAAAAAGTAACAGCTGTTGGGTTGTGTTTTTTCTTCCATTTCTGGTGATGTGAGTGGGTTAGGAGAAATCTGCCAAGGCCTTCTACATCTCTCCAGAGTCTGTAGGGCAGTCTGCCTGGAGCTGAGTGTTGAATTTCACTTTTCCCAAAGCTCAATAATTCTGTATGATAGATATTGAACTTTTGGCACTCAACAAAAAACCCTTCAAAATAATTGGTTATAGTGCAGGTTGAAGATAGCTTGACCTTATAATGTTAGGTGGCTACTGCTAATATATTCTAAAAATTCATCTAATCCCAGTGAAACAATTATCTCCGTCTCTGAAATGACTTGGCCTAACTTAGTAAAATATCCAAACGTCAACAACAAAAAATCTGCTTGGTTTGAAACTCAAAAACTTTCTAAGAGAAGCTGAAGAGACAAAAACTTACTTCTCAGAAGTTCTCTCTGGTGTATATCTTACCTGCTTATCAGGTAAATAAGTGTGAGCTCAGGGCTCAGTGAGACCTGGAGTGTTTACAGTGTGATCTGCTGCAAACCACTTCTCTGTCCTACCCACATGAATTGTAGTAACTTTGCTCAAGTATTTCTTTTCTGAAGTCTCCATAGATATGACACATAAAAATAAGAGGAAATTAAAAAGGGAATGCCAGGCCTCTAGAATACACCAAGCTCCACACAGATGAAATAACTCCTGTGGAGATTTTCTGAAGTACTACCTCCACAGAGTTAAGGAACATTGCAGGAAAGAAACAGACAAAACAACACAAAACAAACAAACAAAAATTAAACCCATATTTACTTCTTGCATTCATGTGACTAGTGCAAGGAGGGTGTAAATTGATCCAAGGTAATGCAATGAAATAAGGCACTTGTCTGAAAGGCTCCTGAATTCTATGTCGGATTCAGGCTCCCTGCCACTATGGAGGGTAACCATTAACAGCATCGCAGAGATAGTGCCAGGATCCTAAACTTCCAAGGAAAGGAGTTACAGAAGAACTCCATGGGAGTTCTGCAACATGCAGGGAAGTTAGTGTTAAGATACTGCAGTGTAATTAAGGCAACTGGGGCATAACGTTTCAGGTTGTTCAGAATAAAATCCCAGAATACGTCAGTTTTCGGTTATGCTTTGCATAGAACATTTTCCCTTTTGACAGCTGAATGGGACAGATGGTCTTAGAGCTCTGTCACCACTACCCAAAACTCTATAGAGAATTCTTTTTTTTTTCTATGTTGTGATGCAACAATTAAATTTTTGAATTTCCAGTTTGCTATTAATAATTATACTTATGTAATTAGTATCTTTCCTTGAGAACTGAAAAAGAAAAGCTTTCATCCTACAGATTTTTAAAATCAACTTAAAGCTTAACCCGAAGAGTTATAATTATGATAAAAGGAATGTTACCTTCCTCATATTTGAACATGAATTTTGCTATGAATTTTATGAGAAAAATCCTACTTGCTTCACTGATATAAAATATTCATGAATTCCTATGTGAGCGCTGAGATAGACAATAGTCACACAAGAGAAGTTGTCTCACTCAACTGCATTTGAATTACCCATAACAAAATCCTACTCTGGTGAGTACACAAGTTCCTACACATTTTAATTTATAAATACTTTGGATCTGAACATCTAAAAAAAGTTAAAGAAACATTCTTCGGACTTTCTAACACTATCAGTCCTGTCATGGCTGTTATGACCTGCAGCAAAAATTTTATGGGATAGTATCAATCTCTTGTATTCCAAAAAAATACATAAAGGAACAGTCCCATCCTGCAATTTAAAGCTAGAGCGCTTGAAGAGAGTACAAAGAGAAATAAACTGTGACATTTCCTTTTGTTTTCATTAATAAAAAAGTACTTCTGCATGCTGACCTAGATATGCATGTATTTTTCCGTGCAGCCTACTGTTAAATTGCAGGATTCACAACAATCAAGGGACACTGAAGAAAAACATTATTTTTAAAGAGAATGAATAGTTTTATGACTATTAACAATGCTTGCACAAACAAACACCAAAAAAGAAAACCACACCACGCTTGATAAAAGAGAATCTAATCTTACAGTTAAAATCTTAAATTACCCTTATTGCTCATATTGCTTGTTATTCTCCTAATGGCATCTATGCAAATAGGTCTGATAAAAATTACACATTATAGTGTATAATGAAATGGGAAGGATTCATCTTTCTTCAAAGCAGCAGGTATGTCTTCTCACAAATGGAGACTTAGATGGAGATAGTGATCAGACAAGGTGTGATGATTTCTGCAACGACTAGGAGCAATTAAAATTCATCTTATTCATAAAAATAACTTTGATTTCCTAGTCTGGTAAAAAGTGAATGCAATCATCTAGGAAATGTGGAAGTAAATCTTACAAAAACTTAGAAAACATATTTCATAGACACATTTGTGATTTCTTCTTTGCAAAAATATCTCTTGTTTGTCAGCAGCTTTCTGTTAGGTAGCTGAAAGAGATGGGTAAATCAGCTCTCCAGGGTCTCAGCCTAGAGCTTCCTCTTCATAGCAGAATCATATAGGCAAATATCTCTAAAACAATCAAGACCTACTCACTTCTTTAAAGTAGAAGACAAAGTTAAATTACTGGGGAGTAACTAAAAGAAAACAAGTGTGACATTTCCCAGGACTCTCAAGACCAACAATAAAAATCATTTCAAATCAAGTTTCAAACTTACTGTACTCAGCTGGAATCTTTATTGCCTTAATAAGGGTCCTATCAAAACACTGTTAATTTGTGTAAAAATAGAATATTCCTCATGAAAGGATTTTGCTAAACAACAGGGAGTTTACTTATGAAAGGTCTTTTCTTAAATCTCATTAATATGAAAGAGCTGCATCACACTCCATGGAAAATGCTACATCTGAAAACAAAAAATACATTCAAGCCATAAAAGGTTACCTACAATGAACATTCATTATAAGAGTCATGATAATGATGATTATACTGATTACATATTTTAGAAATTGATACTTGAAGCAGTTTGAAAGCTAAAGCATTTAAATTTATGCATTTGATTTTTTACATTTGACATGATTTAGAAAAATAAATGTTAAGATTTATGACATCAGCAAGGTTTACAGAAATTGTAGCTGTCTGTTAATACTGTGGCACTTTTTAGATAGAAGTGAGATTCTAAGACTACATTTGTTAAAATGCAGATAACATTGTTCATTTTGAAAGTTTACTTGTTAGATTAGTTGAATATTTACATACACATATTAAAATGCAAAACTGTGCTTTACACTTTGATCCTGAACATGGCACTTTACTCTCATGAAATAAGGTTTCTCAACTCTACATTCAACAGCAATTTTTTGTTTGTTTGTTTCCCAGATTACTCCTTGTAACATGCTTTTCTGTGTAAATAATAACACTGGTACTTACTGTCATTGCAAAAGTACTGGAAAAACTATTGTGCTCCTAACCAGTCAGCAAGAAGTGAAGCCTTCCAGTATTTAGCTGGTGCTCTCAAAACAAACTGCAGAAAAGTTTTATATATATAAAATATATAGACCTCTATTAAGGAGTGATTTCTTATATGTATCCTCTAATCAGTGTTGCTACTTCAGAAATAGTATCTCTAAATTTTGTCTCAAAAATACTATTTGCTGTTACTACTGTGGTCTTTCCATGTTTCTACTGTGGCCTTTTCCACTGCAACTCTGGAAAATGGTAAATGTTTTTATTCCTAGTATACATTTTTTATGGCCCTTTATTTTATTAAGTTGATTTATAAATTTGGTATTACAATTAGTTTTGTCTTGGAAATGTATATTTTTTAATTAAGTAGTATAAGAAAAATGTTGTAAATTTGTCACTTTTAGTTTTTTTGTCACAATTTAGTTTTGAAAATGTATGCATCAATCATCTTATATTCTTATATCCCACTGTACAAGGCAGTTATTGGCATATATTTTTAGTATTCTATTTGCTAGACTTACAAATGAAATCATGTATCACCACTACAGTTTTTCTTACTTTTCTTCCTTTAGCAAGACCAAAGATTTTTAGACTTCACCCAAATACCATCTGCAGAATTCACTTCCTGAAATTTAGTATGGGCTCTCAATCTGTTCAAGGATTGAGAAATTTATGTTATAAATCTATGCATAAAAAATCAGCAAACTTAGTTAACATATGTAAAGATACTATCTTACATGAGCAGTTAGTGTTAGAGATGTTTAACACCTAAAGCATTTTAAAACAGTCTTGTTTACATATACCACAAGTTCATTTGCCAGACTTACAGGATTTGTTTTCCCCAAATCCTAGGCAAATTAATATATAAGAAAGCAAAACATCGCAAAAGACTATTACGAGACAGAAAAGCTTTTTATTAAACAGAGAATATTTTTATTTTTATTTAAAATATGAATGTTAGCATTATGGGAAAGTTAATTATAACCCTGAATATAAATGTCTTATCTCCAGTCAATTGTGATTGTCGCAGAAGCCTAAATGGCATACAAGTGGTGAAAAAACATTTCTGAATCTAAGATTTGAAATATCACAGTTTGACCTACTTTTACGATTTTTTGTAACTCATTCATCACGTATTTAATTGGTGCTAAGAACTCAAATAATGCCATTGATCTTAAGGTACAATTTGCATTAAAATGTTTGACATAAAACATAAGTCAGATTACGCACACAAGTATTCTAGAATAAAATACTATACATTTTAAAAGTGTATTAGTAGAGAAATCTAAATGCCACGACAGAAATCAAAACGGCATCTTGCCTAATTTCTGTTTGTCTTTACTTTCAGATGATTCTAAATGATTACTAATCTCAAATTTTTCATATAGCTACTGAATGAAATAAATACAGTACTTATTTTTCAGTGCCACACCTTAAGATAAATGCTATAACTACTAAAATAAAAATAAATGCTGTTTTCATTTTTTTCTTGAGTAAGAATTCATTCTGGAGAACTGATATGAATAATTCCTCATAAATTCTGCATACATTTAATGAAATACCTGAAGTTCAGATGATATCTGCTGTCCACTGTTGCAGAGACTCAGTGTATATAAAATCAAGAAGTATTCACATGTGTCTGCTTTTAATTTGTGGCAATTCAATATCACTTCCTATTCCCTTTTAAAACATTTTAAATAAGAAAAAGTAAATATATAGATAAGTTTTAATATTGTTATCACTTTTATTATTTTTAATTCTTTGTCATATCATTTCATATGTGACTTTCAGGCTTAATGTAAGGATATTTCTAAATTAATAACATCTGTCATCCATAAGAGAATTGAAAGACATGTCTCAGCTATTGTCTTCTATTCTTTCTCCATCTTCCAGTATGTTAATTTTATTTTATTTTATTTTATTTTATTTTATTTTATTTTATTTTATTTTATTTTATTTTTAAATGAAGAACTGACATTTTCCCTTACATAAGGGTAATTCCATATTTTTATTAGGAGCAGGCATTATTTTAAAAAGACAAACACTTTGTGGTGTAGAAATAGTCAATATAATATATAACTGGTGTTGAAATAATTCAAAAGTTAACTATCCAAATTCAAATTAATATGCATGGAGAGTGAAAATAATTCTTAGAGGTATGTCTTTGAAATATTTTTATGGAGACTGAAATATCACCTTAAACATAGTGATTTCTATAAGCCTAGATTATTATTATTATTATTTTGGTGAAAAGCTATCCCTGAAATAATTTCAGCCACTTGTGGAAAGTACTTCCTATTGTTGTTCCAGCAGAAATGACCTTCCCATGACTTCAAGCAAGTACCATCAGACGTTCACCTATTTCACAAGACCATACTCCATGCCTAGAAAATATATATATTCATTCTTTTGTAGAAATGTATTTTCCAGTCTAGCAATCTGAGACCTTTTAAAATATTTTTTACTGCCTACTGGCAATCTGTCAGTGGAAGAAAATTGTGATTTTCAACAGTTACATGATCCAGATATATTTATATTAAAAATAAAATCATCCACATCATTAAAAATCTAGGGTTTTCTTATAATAAAGAAAATCCAACCATACTGATCATATAATCTATTGACTTGTTTTTTTTCTATCTTTTCAATAGCAACACAATTAGGTTTATGCAAGAACTATTTTTTTTATATCCCAGCCACCACAGTCTCTTATGCCCATTTCTGTCAACATCTGAGACTCAAGCATTCAGGTGAAAGTGCCAGAGTACATATACTCGCCCTGTTAACCTGTAATGAACTTTTTAGGATTTCTTCCCCACTAAAACAGAACAATTATTTCTTTCTGAGATAACTTCCTAACAAGCCCCTTCTGTCCTCAAATGTATGTAACTGGCTTGTGCTTATGCTAATTTGATGCTGTAGGATCCTAACCCCCTACCGGTACAACAAATTTTAAAATGTTAACAAAATTGCTATATGCACTGCAGAAACTGCAAAATAAAAAGTTGCCATTTTCCAAATATGCCATTCTTGAAAGCACGCTGTGGAATTCTTGGTGTGTGCATTCATCTAATATCAACTTATTTTCAAGATAATTATGCAATTTAATATAAGAAACTCTGCAGGAATACTGTATATACATACATAATTTGTCCTCTTATATGGAAACAGAAGTAGCTTTTGGTTCCTTAATCAACCGTGGTTTTCCAACACTTTCCTACTTAAACTTAGCAAAGCCTGTGTTTGCCCCTAAAGAAACTTGCAGGCAGCTTAATGCTCTGAATGTTAGAAAATGAAGATATTCTAAGGTCGAGGCATTATATAAAAACAACTATCTTTCCTCCATTCCAGTTCATTTCTTCTTTATAATTCACTAATACACCTTAAAATTAGTTTATAATACTTTGTACATTTTCAAATTACAAACTTCACAATTTCCTGATTTAAGTAGAAATAATGTGATAAATCAGTTTAATTCTTCCTCATTGCCTACCACCTTTTGCTCTTATAATTAAATATACACAAGCATAAAGAAGTAAAATGATGTTTACAATAATCTGAAGAATTGTAAAGTCAAGCTCTATCTGAACCAGTAGTGGGTTGTTTTTATGTAAAAACAGACATTGAAAAGCATATGAATTTTGCTGAATATATTATTTCTTATTTTCCTCACAATTGCACAGTATTTAAGAACAGGGCAGAAGTGTTACATAAAAAGTGTGGTGTGTCACTTTCTCCAGAAAATTGTGCATTTAATTTTTTCCCATCTCTTCTGCTCCATGCTTTTAGGGAAAAAGCAAACAGAAAAATGGAGGTGGGAATTATAGGGGGAACAATTTTATTTTGTCAGCCCAGTTCTGTTAGCTTCATGTTTATTATTACCTCTATGCTGTTCATTACGTGCATTCTCCTGGCTCTTATCTTCTAATTGCAATCAAGATCTCTTCATATTATATCTAAAAGCTTATTAGTATAATAGATCAACAAAAGGGATTTCTACATGTGGATTTCACAAAGGTAACCTTTCATGATTTTCTAACAAAAATTGAAGTAATTTTGTAATTTAATTATGAAATACATAACCTATTCTTGCCTTCTGTAGCATGAAACCATTGAAGCTAACAATGAAGTTGCATTTACCTATGGGTTTATGAGCTCTGAGAGTTAAGCACAGGCAACTCTCAAAGCATAAGCATCTTCCCAAGTTCTTAATTCCTAATTACTACAAAAAGGAAGATTCCTCCAGAGAGGGACCACTTTCATTCTGTACCTGACAGGTAGAAATTAGTTGGCTAATAGAATGGAATAGTACTGCAAAATGAAAGAACCAAGTAAGCGTTTTTAATTTAGCCTCCTTTTAAATTAGATTTTAATTTGGATTCAGATGCAAAGCTAGTAGAATGAGACAGTATACTTTGGATAATTTCCAATAAATTTACATTGCCCTTTGCCCAGATTTCATTCAGTATGATCATCTGAAAAATAAATTCCTGCATAAGTAAAGTTGTTAACTTTCTTTGCTGTTGAGGCATATGCCTGAGTTATATATGAAGCTGGAAAAGCTCACAGTTCTACAGATATCACCCGTTAAAATGTTTAAGACATTGAAACATAATAGGTATTTATTTAATTTTAAATAATCAGAAAGCAAAGTGTCAAACTGTTTCTATTTATGACCTTTTCTCTCAAGAATTTGTCTTCTGAAAATTAATCTTTAAGAGGAAGAGAAGAACTTGCATTTTACCTAGAACATTTCTTTATTTTTATCCTCTTGGACATTTAAAAGACAGCTATTTTCACGTCTGCAGGAAGAACCATCAGGAAAAATATTTTCAGCTATTGCTTGTTCAGTAATGTAGATTGTGCTTTCCTGAATCTTGTCCTATGACAATTTACAAGGGATCTTTTCCAGTTACATGACTCTTCTAGATTCATCAATACATTTTCAGAAACCCTTCTCATCTGTAAGATGTTAAGGTGAAATATACAACCATGGCCATAGCAGGAACTTCTTTCAGTGGCATTTTGTTACATACACGTTATGAAATTATTCTGCAATATAATTGCCTTTCTGACCAACTCAGTTAACAGTAGTTAGGGGACTAAAAGATACAAATTATAAATAAATGTTCAAATGTTCATACAATTTCTCTGAATTCTCCTGTTCCTAGTATTGCTCTACATACTAAATTCTAGTATTATGCACGTATTGCATTAATTTGAGGCCCTGGTTTCCAGGCAAAAGTTGCATGTTACATAAACTAGGTCCTATATATGGTTGGAAATTCATTTACAAAAGATATGGCTGTTGAATAAGTATTTAATTGGTGCTCTGACCCTGTTAAGGCACCCACTATCACCCCTATCAAAGTACAGTTTACCTCCTACTCAAAGCAGCATCTCTACTTTTTAGGCTCCAGACGTCCTTCATTTCTAGAAACAAAACATTTATGGAGATTAAACAGTTGATGTGAGCTAAGAAAGTGGTGGGTGGTACGTTTCAACAGTGGAGACAGCAGGCTACCTCCACTGGTGCAGATCATGAAGAGTATGGCATGCAGGCTCTTGTTTATTGCTGACAAAAATGCAAAGCTAATGGCTGTGACTATTTTGAAAAATAGTGTTTTGTAGCTAACATTTTGCTCTATGAAAGAGTCTTACTGTGCTCTTTGTATCCATTCTAGTAGACATGGAAATAAATAGGAGGCATTACTTTCAGAGCAATATGTATTTTCTGTTAGCCAGAATGCTGAGAAAAAGAATCAGATTGGTTTTATTAAAAGGATCTCACCAATACCATCTTTGCTCCTGTCTTCTAAGCTACTAAGCTTTCACCCAAATGTCTCCTTCATAAAAAATCAGCGCAAACTCAGAATGGTCATACAGTCACCATACTGTTATCAGATATGCTAGGAAGTTGTTGGAATATACAGATGGAATTATCTGGGCTTTTAAATTTATAACTACATATTTTTTGGATGCTGAGCTCCAAATATTCTTTGAAAATTCAGAAGATATCTCAGCAAACTCTGCAAAGAACTTATCCATTAAATGAAGCTCTTCCTGGACAGGATTCATTTCTAGAAATTTCTTTTGTGATGCAGCCTGCTAAACAAACACAAACTGTGGGAATCTATCTGCTTGTGTTACTCTGGGAATGCCAAAATCTCTAGAGAGATTAAAGTGAAAAATAAAGGAGGAAAAGAAAACAGAATAAAATATTAGATATGCTGAATAATTTCAGACACAATCTAATATGAATTTGTGCCAAGATCGATAAAACTCGTGGTCTTGAGACAGAGAAAAGAGAAATGCTTGGTTTTCCAAACATCACAGAGCAAACAGAAAGGTTTCTTCAGAAATTTAATGAGAAAAAATTAACCAGCTGTAGTGCTGGATGGCATCAAAACATCCAAAAATTACTTTGAAAAAAACAAATGAATGTTTAATGTTGGCAACTTCTCGTGCCAGAGAAAGGAAGTGCATATTCTATGAAAGAAAACAACGTAGATTCATGACTTAAGCAGGCAGAACCTGAAAAATAGGGTGTGAAAATAAAATCTATGTCTTAAATCATAAGGCTAAAGTACTTGGTAGGCGAAGAGAGGATATGTATCCTAAGGATATTTATCCTTTGTGGAAAACATTCATGAAAGCAGAAAATGAGGACAGGGAATGGGATATAATATTCTGTGATCTTCGTGATTTAAGGATCCTGGACATGAAAGAACTGACCCGAGAGGAAGATTGCCATCAAAAGGCTTGATTTTCACACTGGAGATAGAAAAAACCCCAACTTCTCCAGACAATTCACAAATCCCTCACATATTGGCAGCTCTGTGATTCACAGCAGAGCATCAAAAGCAATATATAATCTATGCTAACTGGAGGTGGCCTAACACGCTAAATAGGTGAATCATCTGTCACCCAGCCCAGTCACCACCTTGCCCTTCAACTTTCTCCAGACATAGAAGAATCTAACAGCTGTTAGAAAATAAAGCTAAGAATAATAATTTTGCCACAGGGAAAGTAGGAGTGTGTCTTTTAGAGAGATAACGTACATTAAAAAAAATATTAATCTACTTCTCTTGCCTAGTTCTTCAAGGAATTCACTCAATACAAATCAAAATTATACTTTATAGAGAGCTTTTAATTTATTTAATGGTAAACTTCTATACACAAAGGTGACAAAGGGATTTGTGATTTTTCCAAAAAAAGCTGAGCTCAAATGACAGCATTTCAGTGTATACTTTACCATAAAGTTACTTCAATACAGCACTAGGAGTAATCAAAAGGAAATACAGCCTTGTTCCTCTAGACCTTCTGCTCCTTCTGCTGGGAAAGCACACCACAGCTTGTCACAGAAATTATGACATCAAAGTATTTCAGAGTAACTGAAATGCTTTTGAAAATGAAATGTTTTGGATGCGATTTCTCTCTCTGTGTTCTCAGCAAGGGCTTCACCAAGAAACTGCCATAAATAAATAGATAAATTGTACAGTCTGAAGTACTGAAATCTTCATCTCATTTTTATTTGCATATGCATGCTACAGACATTGGGGTTTGTACACAGAGGGGAGAAGCATGGAAAGTATCTAAGCACATAACATACAAGATCCATATGCCCCACAGTTCTTCAGGTGCTTTCAAGCTCTCCCAAAAGTAATGATGTGACCTGTGTGCCTTTTGGTACACCGCATAGCCCTGCATATATTTATACTGATCTCTTTCCTGAAATAGTAATGTGGTGTTTTAATTTTAACCCGTTGGTATGTGCTTAGGAAGGTATGGGAAACTTGTCTATTATTATTTCCTCATTTGTTCTTACACGGACTGAAGAAGAACACAGGAATCAGGTGTCACTGCTTTCTTAATTGAGTGATGGTACTAATATCTTGGGATCTCTAAGGATTGTGAGATGAGATGCAAAAAATCCCTGGATAGAAACACAGAAATCTCCCATTTCCAGCCTTGTAAAGACCCTCGGATATTGTTGCTACTGAACCAATTTAGCATCTGCCATTCTCAGTTTTTCCTGTGTAATGGTAAAGATGAACCATGAATTACATTAGGTAATTACTATACCCCTTTCAGCCAGATCCATCACCCAGTTGCTCATCCATCACATAATGCTTTTGCCTAGCTTTATGTTGGATATTTTGTCCAGAAAGATACTGTGAGAAACAACATCGAAAAATTTGCTGAAATTGAAGAATACTGAACCAACAGACTTCCCTAGTCAACCAGCTGGATAACTTGTTGTAAAAGGAAAATAATTTCATTAAACAAGACTTCCCCCTTGTGAAACCATGTGACCTGTGACCAGTGACTGCACTCTCTCAGTAGCTATTCAATAACCACCAGAATAATAATCTCCATAATTTTGACAGGCATTGAAGTGAAACTGACAAGCCACTAATTTCAGTGCATAGAACACAGTACAAAAAAAAAACCTGGACCTAAATTCATACATTTTAATTATTCTCAGACAATCCATGGCTAGTTCAAATGTTATGATAGCATCATCTGTAGAATAGCACGGATATGGATGTTATAGTTATATAGTACTGTTAACACTATACCTTGAAAAAAAAAAAAAAACAGAAAAAAAAAAACAACACATCAATAAAAGATCTCATACAACATCCTCCTTATTCCAGAGGACTTCATATTTCTTGAATATGAAGTATTACTTTGCCCTATCTGCTTGCCAGCTACTCATTAATTTTACGTTGGGACCCTGCAAGACATAAAACAATTTTGAGGCTTTTATCTGTTTTAAACATAGTCACACCAAAGACACTTTACCCTATGGAATCACTGAATTACTCACTACATTGAATGGAAATCTATATGTTGTGAACTACAGCAATAGTCGCTGGAGAGGTGCTCTATTTCTAGGTTTTGCAAAACATCATCATGAATTGACATCAGGAAAAAAGTTCAACTTGTTTCCAGGATTATGAAGGCAGCATAAAATGAAATACTTCAAAATGAGATTCAAAAGGAAAATAATGCAGAATTCTTTACTAGAAAGGAAAAAGTTTTTTAGTTCTTCTTAGGCAGGCAAATTCCTTATCTTCACTCCTGCTAGTGTGAAGAATGTAGAACTACAAGTATGTGAAGTGAGAAAGGTAAAGCACAACACAAGTTGGACCAAAACATGAATCTATACAAACAACTTTGTGTATCCATTTATTTGATGCATTTTGGTACTTTTGTATATTTATTGCACCTTAGGTACGATTCTTGAAATAATTACACCTGTTATTTTACTTTGTCTACTGTACTTCCTTCATCTTATGGAATCTGATACCCTGAATATCCTTCTGGTACTGAGCATAAGAAGTTGCATAAATCTACTTTACTGAGTACAGTTGGTCCTGCAAAATCAAATAGATGTAAAAGTCCTAAAATGAATAATTGCTGCATGATAGTCCAGTGGAAGATTCTTCACCACCAATGATACCCATGAATCAGTCGCTTAGATGCCACATTGCTATGATCTGGTTGTTCACAGAGTTTTCAGAAGAAATTAAGAAGAACAAAAATAAAGGATTTCCCCTTTTCACTTCTTCATTTGCTGATGTCATTAACTCTTTCTGCCTAAGCTAAACAAAGCTTTAAGATTATTTTGGCCTTATGAAAAAATCATACACAATCTTCCATCTAGTAATTATAACTCCAAAAAGAATTATAAATTTATATCACACACATTTAAAATATTTTTTAGAAGTCTGTATGTGCTTCAATGTATATATGCAGTTCTTATAAATATTAAATTTAAAGAAGCTGTTTTAGAGCACTTTACTAGTAATCATGATCTCTTCCACTACTTGCTCAAGAAGTGAGAATCTATTTCTATTACAGAAATTAATAGGCTAACCTTATATATCATGAAAAACAGACTTTGGAGCGACTCTGCTCATCATCATATTTTGAAATATTAAAAATTAAAAGTAAACTTGCTGTAGAAAAATAATTCTAAACTCTATACTTTAAAGTTTATAACTTTAAAATAATGATAAAAATATTGCTAGAAAACCTACATTCTTGGGTAGCTTACTAGCTTACGAGAATAAAATTGAGTTGTACATTTAAATATTCAGTGCAGTGCCTTAGCTTATAATATACCAAATTAATAAACCTTTTTGAGAGAAAATACAGATATAAATTTATATTTGCATACAAACTTCAGGCTTGACTCCGTCAAGAATATTCAGTCAAGTCTGGGTATTTCACAGTATATTATCTGAATCTGCTCTTTACTCCAAATGAAAGCTACTATTACTCCAAAAGGAAAAGAACACATACATTCAAAACATTTGGAATCAAAATGAAAACAGAATAGATTGATTCGCATGGGAAAATTAACTTAACTATTTTAGGACATATCAAAGCCTTAGTCAGCTTAAAATGGTAGAAATATAGCAGATGCCATCTTCTGAAACAACTTGTTCTCCTGCACTGTGGCTAAACATTTTGAATGAGAATTTAAATACGTTCATTTTCAGAAATGAATTTCTCTATTTTACTTTGTGGAGATCAAATTATTAGTCCTAATTCTTGTTTGTTTGAGGCTATTTAAGTCAAAGCAAATAAACTGCAATTAAAAGGCTAGTGAATAGTGTAAGCTTCTAAGACTTCAAAAAATCTAATTTTTTTAATGCTTCAAGTGCACTGTATGTTTCAATATAAAAATAGAACACTAACACAAAGTACACACTCAATGATGAAACTAAAAAAAAATTGTCACCACTCATGAAAGTAATTCAAAGAATTAGTAAATAAACATCAGCTTTGAAATTATAGTGTAGACTGTGCATCAAAATATTCACCACAATGTTACATGCTATGCCCTTCTTAGGATTTCTGAAAGGAATGAAAGGACTGTTCTTTAATAAACATTTGTAGCAAATTTTTAACAAGTAATTGTTAAAGTCTATTCTTGACAGTGCTGGCCACGTTTTTTCTGAAAGCAAAGTTTTATGGCTAAGTTAAACACTTGAAAATAGAGGGTTTACCAACAATAGCATTATCTGAGCTTCCACTTCAATACTGCAGGGAGCCTTACGGTGATGCATTTTATGGATTTTAAGTGAAACATGTACTGCATCATATGGCATTATATCATCATGCTCCTGTTCATTGAACAATGTTAAAAAGCTGGATCACGAAAAACTAGGATTCTTGTCCCATTAGGAAGTTTGCTTACCTAGCTCCTTCCTACCTTGGGAAAAATACAAGCACGTTTTTCTTCTCACATACTGCACACAAGATTCATATCAAAATTCAATCATGCTCAATTAACACTCAAAATTTTCCAATAATTATGCTGAAGGCAGCACCAGCACACACAAAGCGATATGGGAATCAGAGACTAAGCTGTGCATAAATTCACTAATAAGAGAAAAGGTCACAGTCTGATATTACTGAAATTTGATTAGATTTCAGATCCTTGTGCTAAAAATCAATGGTTTTTTGGCTTCAGCCTTTGTGCTCTGGAGTCAGCCAATCTCTGGGGCCCTGTGTATAATCAGAGGCTGAACCAGTGTTACATCCTCTCCTGGGCACAAAGACAGCAAGAAATTAGAAAGGATTTACAGGTCAGAGCAGTCAGAATTTGCCATTCCTACAGCTGAGGGGTTTGGGAAGCTGAAAAGGAAAAGCTGCAGCTGCTGTGAAGTGAAGCAACTGTTATGTTGGTCAATGCTCATAAGAAAGGTAAAGCTGGTGCTGGGGATTTTGCAGCTCTTCGATAGCTTCCAGGAGCAATCTAGTCAAACCAGGACAGACCCACAAAGGGCTCTACACATAAACACTGCTGCAGAATGGTTACAAATATGAGAGATACAACCTATATTTAATCCTGTAAGTGAAAAAAAAAAACAAAAAACAAAAGGCCCCCAAAGCAAGCCTTACACATACAGTTTTCCTATAATATGAAAACTGACAACAAGTAATATTGAAAGCTTCTGAACTCTCTGCAAATTCATATGCTTTTCTGGGCACAAACGGAAGTCTGTCAGCTCCTGCTGTACCCATTTTGTTTGCTTCAGCAAGTTCAATCAAACAATTAAACAGATTGTCAAACGTACAGCATTGAAGTAACAGCTTTTCATGGAAGAAGAGACCAAATGATCTGATAAAAAAAGTAAATTAAAAAAATAGTTTCCCACTGGAACTACCCCTGATTTTCATGATCAAAACAATAAGCTTCATCAACACAGAACTGATGAAGCAGTAAAGAGGATTACACCTATAAAGCTCAGCAAAAAAATCACCAATTAGAAAATAAAAACAGAAAACTCATAGCATCAAATGTTTCACAAGTCTGCCTTGTACTTTTGAATGATGCTGACTAATTCAAAGGAAAGCAAAGAGGCCTGGGAGATGCAAAATCCAATTCCCAGTTTGGGAAAAGAGCAGTTATCACAGTACACAAAATACGTATTTACTATTGCACACATAGCAAAGAAAAAAAGAACTTCAAGAGGCAGCATAGGAAAGCAGTTGGTTCTGTCACTGGAACTTAAAGACAAAGCTTTTTGTCAGGTAGTTTGTGCTCCTTGTATCTGGCTTTCCTGCAGAGAGATGTTCAGAGAGTGCAGAAGTGGACAAGTGAACAAAACTGCTCAATTAAATGACAGCCTTTGGAGCCCATTTATATCTAAACCACGAATAGTAGGAGGAAGTAGGCAGTAACGTTTCTCCAACTAGACCACATCAGTTAAAAAAAAAAGAGGTCTCTTTTGGTAGCCGCTACCTTTGTTGTGGTTTATGAATGATATAATGAGTGTACTTTTGAATTAATTTTCTAGTGCTCAATGGACTGAACTGCTAGCAGCTTGGACTCTCTTTATATGAAGGTGACAAAAAAAAGAATAAAATAAAACAGCCAAGTTATAGCCATAAGAAAAACAATATGGACTGATAAAGGGAAAAAAATGAAGACATTCCTTTTTCTTTTTCAAAAGCCACTGATTTTACTCCTTTTTTCTACTGGATTATATCAGATAATTTTCATTTTATTAATGCAACATTGCATCACTGGCTTCCTCAGTATGTTTCTAAAATAACTGAATAAGAAAGAGTCAAGGTCCTTAGAGATATGCTTCAGGTATCCATGAATTGTACAAAGTATGCTCTTATTTTTACTATTCTATGACATTTTGTAAACTGAAGAGCCGCTTTAATAGACTATTCCAAACATTAATCTAGTGGAGACATCTGGGCTTTATGACTCAACAAAACACTTTCAAATTCTGAATTTGAAATCTTAAAAAATACCCGAAACCTTTTATATCTATGTCATGGAAAGAAAATAATCACTTATATACAGTTGCATACAGAGAAGTGTCTGATAACTGAGTCAACTTTCATTTCAAAGTGCAGCACCAGAACCACCTTCCTGTTTTTAAAAAATAAAAATCTATTCCAGCTGTGATGTCACACCCTGGGGAACAAGGAACTCAAAGTCTACAGAGTTTCAGCTTTGTGTTGTGTGCTCAGGGAGTGCTGCTGCAGTCATCTTTTCACCAAAGAGATGACAATATTGAGGATACTTGTCAATATGCACACGCAAAGGACCGCCAAGTAGAATGAGAACTCAGTCCTGGAGCTGCTGACCCACACTGCTCCCTCAGAACCTGAGATATGGAAATATGGAGAATCTTCAGGGTTAGCACAAACCTTTTCCTGTTAGATTGGCATGAGAAAGCCTGTACGTATGATTAGAAATCTAGGTACAAGGTTTTCCAGTTTGGCACTACTGTCAATGGCAGGTATCACTAAAAGCTGCTCTTCTTATTAGGCAATCTTGATAAAGAACACAGGAAATGCTTCAGTGCAGCTTACAAACCTTATCTTGGGAATGTGATTTTAAAAACAGAAAGGAAAAAAAAACAAAGAAAAGTAGAGGGGAATAAAAGTATTTTATCTTATTTACTGTGCAAGAGATTAAGATCACATGGAAAATAATTTAAAATCTCAAATGCAATAAAATTAAAAAGTTCAATTTATTTTTTCAACTTTTATTGAGGGCTTAAAGGCTCACTGCAGTTCTTTAATCCTCCACACTGTACAGAATAATCTGCTGCACTTGAACATCTACCAAAGGATTTCTGCCTTTTTTTTCTTTTTAATTTTTGCCTGCAGTCAACTTATCACAGAACAGGCTTTACAGCTCCTCAGTCAATACCTGACAGGCCAGAACTAATTAATTTCCTTCAATTGTTGTACAACTGATTAATATAAACATCTATTTTAATGTTTTCTAAAGATGGATTCGGTAGTTTTACCTTTTTTTTCTTTGGACTAGTCCATTATAGTATTTCTACCTTTTTTTTTTTTTTTTTTTTAATAGAGTCACATATATACCTGAAGAGGGATGAATTAGTACAGGCATAGAACCAGTATGATTTTAGATTGCTGAGAGATAATTGTTTTGTCTTTTGGTTGCAGGCAGGAGGGTAAGGACATCACTTACCTTGCTGGTTCACTACCTGCTCATTTAAATTTGACAATACAATTCAGACAGATGTCTTAGATTAGATTCAGCAGGAGAAAGTCAGACTATGCCTTTTTTTTTTTTTTTTTTTTTTTAAATCACTAATGTCAAAGAAAAACAGAAAATAAGTGATCCATTGGCAAAATTGAGATTTTTATTTGCTGTATCTCTCTGGCCAAGAAAGCACATATTTACTAATACCTATTATTATTATTCAAAAATATAGATGTTTCCAGGTATCTATTTTAACTAAGATAAAAGAGCAACCACACTTTTTTACTTTTGTTATTTCAATGTTGCTTTCAAAACTTTAGTTACTGACATGGACTTTTAAAAACAATTTTAAGCAGAAAAGATTCATCGTTGAGTCTATTTCTCTCTTAAAAAAAAAAAAAAAATCCTATTTTTGACTCCAATTGCCATCTTTGGTTCGATGGAGAGCCCAAAGGCACATGCAGATATCCAAACCTTTAAATACGTGGTCAGAGTAGAAATGAAGCTCCCAGCTGTGACTTGACTCAGGACACCAAGTCTTCTGCAGCTTTAAGCATCAGCTGAAACCACCAAAATAATGACCCAAATGAAAGTCATAGAATTTACAATGGTTGGAAAAGACCTCCAAGATCATGCATTCCAACCAACTACTTATCACCAATATTCCCCCACTAAACCACATCCTTTAGTACTACATCTAAATGCTGTCTTCCAGTGTGACTCTCCTCCTCTTGATGGAAAAACCAGCTGGTTTCAGCTGTGAAATCTGCTTATATTTACCAAATTCAAGCACTTTAAAGTATGCTGCCATCACCTTAAAACCACTTTTTTTCTGCATTTTTCTTTTTTCCTGCAAGTGAAGTGACCTGTGCCAAAGGGCCTTGCTTGACAGATAAGTTTTATTTTGATCTGTGTTTGCATATTCTGCTCGTGTCTGCCTAGCCCAGGTATACATAGGAAACTCCTAAAGCTACAGGGATTCCTTGAAGATAGTTCTGGGTTTATTCTCCACATCACTGCAGAAGGTGAAGATCCTACTCCAAATTTATAAGACTATGGTAATTTAGATGTACGCTACTTCAAATTAAACTTCACAGAGCAGATTAAAGCTTATTTTATATCTGCTTTTGGCCTCTAAAAAGGTGCAATCAGGGGAAACATGAGAATTTGAACACTGATAGCTTTCTACTTTTCAAATATTCTAACATCAAAGCTATTAACAAACACTCCCTGTAATCATTCCTGCATGTTTGTTTCTTGGTAGCTTTCATGTGTTTCTATAACTTTCACCAATGTTTTCTTTATCAACCATGGGATTATTATTATTATTTTTTAATTCACTTACTGATTAAAGCACAGAGGAAAAAATAGCAAAACATATCAATACTATGTTAAGGCTAATTTAAGGTATTTTATTTATTTATTTATTTTCCAAACTCAGAATGTCTGTTCTTACCCAACCACCTTTTTTTCATACACACCATTCACTTACTCATGTTATACTGAGCCTAGATAAATTGCATAAAGACCTGGCACAGGGAATATTGTAAACTGGGAATAATTGTAACCATTTCTAGCACTGAACAAGCCTTCTGCCGTCTACAAACCAGATGGAGATTCTACCCAGAAAATACTATCTGAAATCAGGTAGTATTCAACTACAGAGATCTAAGTACCATCCTAAGGGCTGCTGGAAAATTTATACCTCCATCTGTGAAAATGGAGAGTGATGTAATGTATGTACATAAAACTCTTTCAACAGAAGTATAACATATTCTAGAGTGAAAGAAAAATGGCATTATGTTACTCATTCCTTATGCTCCCCAAAAAACATAATGGTGTTAAACCTTTTATTTCAAGTCATATATTTAGTACAGATTTGAGTATATTTGCATATTTCCTATGTACATAATATAATGTAAAAATCTTAGAATAACACCATAAAGTATTCCACATAATTCAGTATCATGCTAAATTAACATTTGTTGCAGTTTTAGCAATTTACCAAAATAAATAGATTTAGACTTCTCACAGGTATGGTTTTGTTATACAGTGTTATGTACTTCCCCATATACAGAAATCAGTGATTGCTAACAATGAATGTCTCACAGTCACTCTTATGTTAAAATAGTCAAGCAGCTATTATGAAGGTTAAGTGTACAGTAAGCATAGCCCCTAAGGTCAGTTAAAGCCTATCTTGAAAGTGCACTCATGCTTTGGATTTACTGAACTTGCACTTCACCTATATTGACTCTACACCTGTCCTTTTTCTGCCCCTATTTTCCCCTCTGACACATCTGCACTAGTGCCATGCAATCACAGTATGGCAGTGACAGATGGTGATGTCACCTCAGTTTAATCTCCACATGTAAATGCGGAGAAAGAATATCTTGTTAATTACAATCCAGCACTATGTGTGCTAAAGTTACATCTATGAACTCTTTGATCTTCTGACCACACTGTTTACTTGAGGACAGTGCGTCTCTTCAGAAAGCAGACAGCTATGCAAACAGTACCTTTTATGTTGTTAAACGGATGTAGACAGGTTTGTTTGCTTGTTCTGCTTATTTACTTCAGTAACCTCTCACCTTACTCCTCAGGAAGTTTAACCTAGTCTACTTCACAAGAAGCAGACTTCCTTGACTTTCAAATGTGTCCTGGAATTACGACTGTCCCCCATAATATACTCCAGCCTTGCTAAAGGAAGCTGTGCCGCTTTCCGTGATTTTAAGCATATTTGTGCTCACTGCAACTAAACATTGCTCCTCTCTGGAGAAAATTTCACAAAAACATGTAACAAGACTGTCAATTTGCAACAATTACAACTGGGACTGGAGTAACCTGTCTCCATTATATTCCTAAATATCTGCTGTTACTACCATAACTTCTGTCATGATAGCTCAGCATATTGCCTTTAAAACATAACTTTACCCACTCTGTAAAAGATCCTCGCTTGAGGTAATTCAGCTCACTTCAGTCAACAATACTATTTCTCTGCTGATTTACTGGAAGTTCTGGAGCAAAGACACATTAATTCAAACTGTGGAGAAGACTACTATATTATTCCGGATGAAATAAGTGGACAGGCCTCAGCTCTGGAATTTATTTCCAAATAAGATATATTGCAATATAAACATTATCATTTCCTTCCAGCAATATTAAAAACAGAAAGCAACAAAATTCAAAGAAATTACTTTATTAGCTGTTTTCTACACAGAGTATACAGCTGTAAGATACTAAATTACATATGTACTTAGTTCCACTTAGCCTAGATATGATAAATATTAACTTGAACCAGACAGACCACAGAACAGGCATCCTGTTCTTGAGACTCAAATCACATTATATCTATTTAGTAACTTCATATTTGTCTTATGAAACTCCATCACACATCCCATGAAATTATAATATAAAAATGATACATTTTACTGAAAACCTTTGACCAGCTTTTCTTACAAATCTGATATAGTTTTTAAAATTATCTGTACATTTAATCACGCCTTATACACACATTGTATTAAATATCTGGATCCAAAAGAAAGCTATCTGTTTATGGCTTCAAAGGCTAGTTAAAGTGTTCTAAAATGTATTTTCTGAGCAGAACTTGTATCTATTATTAGAACAATATTTTACATTCAAAGAGAACAGTTCCTTTGAGGATATAATTTCTCACATAATCAAACATCCCTTCATCATTCAAAGTCAGGTTTTAAACATTTAATAGCTAAGAGAGAAAATAACTTCTATCACAAACCAGCATGAGGCTCTATTTCAACCTGGGTCATTGTAATTCACAAACAGGACAAACTCCACGTAATGCAGGCTATGGGCTTGAAGCAACTGCCAGCATTTGAAAAGAAACATGTGGAAGGGCAAAGCACCAACTCCAGCTGCTCTTCCAAGAGCACTTAATGCATCATGCAGTGAGCTATTCCAGAGTACTGGAAACAGGGCAGGATTCCACAATCATTTTCTGCACTGCACCAGAATGTCATTTATTTTTAATTACTTTCACAGGGCTATCGTATACTTAGCCCCCCTTTTTTCCCCTGTATCAAAATCCTTAAAGTCCACCTTATTTCAGGCAAGTTCTCTCATACCTCAGTCCTTTCTTTCTAGTTTATAAATGCACCATAGACCTGTGTGTGAAGAGATAGAACATGAACAAATTAGGAAATTTAATGACCATTCCCAAATCTCTTCAAAATAAGTAAAAAGGACAGATTTCATTCATTTTCAGCTGTCCCACAGCAAATTCTCACAAAGATTATTTTTCCCCATGGCAGAAAAGAAATTACAGTGTCTAAATTGTAAGATGATTTAGTTCTGATTGCTTTCAAGGGAAATACAATCATTTCTTTTCCTTTTTTTCCTCGTTAACAGCTGGTGATATGAGTGCCTAAAACATTTGGACAGGCATTTCTTTATTATCACTGAACTTCAAATAAATCAATGTGTTTTCACAGCATCAAATAAAACATTTCGTCTAATAGATAGGACTAGAAGTTACTTACCTTGATGCCTTCTCAGAAAGAAAAAATGTAAAATCTTTCAACTCGCTCTTCTTCCCCAGGTGTTAACATTTTTCATGACATTGGCCAGAAATGGAAAATAAGTGTTTTGGCTCTTCTGCATGTCCGTTTTTACATGTCTAATTATTCTACTACCAGAGCTAAAGTACATATATGCACTAACGAATCAGCTAAGTTCTTCAGAATTGGCTTCAGGAAAGCAGAATGCTATAAGTCTCTGACGTGTACCATATAGATAGTAAAAATAAACCGTAAAAAGCTTCTGCACAGTGTTACTGAAGGTAGCAACCCTAGAAGGGGTACAGTTAAGTGTAGTGGTGGTCTCCACTCAATCATCAGAAGCAGTTATCTGTTAAAGGAAACACATCATTAGCAATTACAGAAACTAGTGCTCCCACCATGCATTAGTATTTGTGCTTACCTGAGGCACAGTGCCTCTCAAAGCACTTGCTGGGCTGCTGCAAACTCTCATGACAGACCAGTACCATAAAGGTACAGATTAGCCCTTACTGTTTCCAGAAATGAAGAATGAATGAAAAAACAGAGCTCCAATTTCTTTTTTTTTTTTTTTGTGCGTGTGTGGGTTGACTTGCTTAAAAATGAATGGCTTTAAAACCCCCTAGAGAGAAGCAAGCTTCAAAGGCAGACAATCTACTTTCCAAAAAAAATTGGATTAACAAAAACACGTTATTTGACTTGATTTCTGCACACTGAAAATGCTACAGATCTGTTAAATGACGAAGTTCAGTCATCCCAAGTGATAAGGGCTCCCTTGAGCCTTTTCCTCTCCGGAGAGGAAACAACCCCAGTTCTATCAGTCTCTCCTCATAAGACTTGTGCTTCAGACCCCTCACCAGCTTCACTGAACATGCTCCAGGGCTTTGATGTCTTTCTTACAGCGAGGGGCCCAGAACTGGACGCAGTACTCAAGATGTAGACTCAACAGAGCTAAGTACAGGGGGATGAGCACTTCCCTGCTCCTGCTGGCAACACTGTTTCTGATACAAGCCAGGATTCCACTTTCTTCTTGGTCAACTGGGCACGCTGATGGCTCATGTTCAGCTGAGCATCAACCAACACCCCAGATCCTTTTCCAGCCACTCTGCTCCCAGCCTGTAGCATTGCCTAGTGTTGTGGCCAAAGTGCAGAATATGACAGTTGGTCTTATTGAACTTCATTCCATTGGCCTCAACCCAGTGATCCAGCCTATCCAGACCCCTCTTCAGGGCCTTCCTACCCTCAGACAAATTGACACTTCCTCCCAGCTTGGTGTCATCTGTAAACTTACTGAGGGTGCACTCAAAAGCCTTGTCCAGATCATCAATTCACATATTAAACAGGACTAGAAATTATATTAAATTTAGAAATTCAGATTGAGTTCTTTAACCTGGAACCAAACTCTCAGTGCACTCAAATTCCTTGAAGCGTACATAAAAATATAAACAAAATTATACAATTATATAATATAAACAATATTTTACAAAACAATTTCCCAGTACATAGCACTCACAGGAAATTCTTGCCTACTAAAAACATAGAACACAAAAAATCCATACTGTGGAATATCAAAATCCTAATGTCTGTAGAAGAAACTATTAAGGTAAAACAAGCCTATATAATTAGGGTTCTTTTTTTCTGGGTTTACCTGTATACCGATAAGTTAAAAAGAAAAACACAAAAGAAGTGAACTTATGTATGTACAGTAACAGCCAACAAAATGACTTGGAAATGAATACAAAACCATTGCTGATATAATTTACCTATGACACAAAGACTGGTGGTATGATAAATGAGGAGCACAAAGCAATTGAGCTTCCTTCATAATGAAGCCTATCCAAGGTTTTAATTTAACAAAATACAAAGTGCTATAGACAGGAAAGATAAGCACACACTCTGAATCAGGAACAACACTGCAGGGAGGGAGTTACAACATTTAAAGAAAAGCTTCTAAAAGTTAGTAATGACTCAAGAAGTAAATGTGCCAACCTAACATCAAATTGTAGTGGAAAAATCAAGCATAATACTTCACAGGTGTTCTGCCCACAAAAACGCAAAACTGCTTCTGACATGTTCTTGATGATACCAAGCAAAGTATCACAGGTAGGCCAATAGTCACATATAGAAAGAAGAATTGAACTCACCCAGCTTGTGAAGGAGATCTCTGACTATACAGCACACCTTCCCAGTAAGCAGCCTAGTTCTAAAAGATGCTCTCCCCCTCAGTGACTGGCCCTCGTATGAGTCCAGGGTGACTCCACCCTGAGTCCATCCCTTCTGGTCACTTGGGAGCACAGATGCAAACAATTTTGGCTCACTGGGCCAGCCACAGCCCTTCACCAGGTGCTCCGTCATCAGCTCAAGCCATGACCTAACAGTTCTCCTACAGCAGGATAAATTCAAATTCCAAATAGCAATATGAAAATCACAAGAAGAGAGTTTTAGCACCACTGAAATGTAGAATACGTTTTGATGATAGTAGTTAAACAAGCTCCCAAGAAAAAAAATCAAAAATAGGGGAAAGATAGACTGGAATTATTTGAGACTAGGAAAAAAAGAAGACACTTGAAAAGAAAAGGTATTTCAAACACTAGTATGGTTTATTGAGAAAGAGACAGAAAGCAATTAACAAATACCAGACACGGTCATAACAAACCAGGCAGTTTTTAAAATCAGTGTATCTTCATCTGCTGCAGGGAAACTTTTTTATTTTTTTGCTGTATGTTGTCTTCATGTGCTGTGTTTGGTGTGCCTTAATACAGAAATAGCAAATTTTTAATTTCTTTTTTTACAGTTCTGTTCACTAACTGTATTTCCATGATATGATCTGACTTCTGCTAGTGACCATTCTGCTATAGTGTAAACCTTAGTATCCTTCTCCAAAGGCATTGTAGATACTGTAGACCTAGCCCTAGCACACACTGTTTGTGCTAGCCTGACTATTTCTCTGCTAAACATACTCCTGCACCTACCTAGCTGTGGAGCCAAAATAAGCCCTTGGTCAACTCTGCATACTCTGAGCAAGTTCTATGGAAAATGGATGGCTGAGAAGAGTCAGAAAATTGATCCTTTCACAGTGAAAAAATCATCTTTTTATGGGGGCAAAAAATACATGGAGGATATGTTATATGCAAATGTATGCAATATATTTGTGTGCATGTTGGCAGACAAAACCCTTTTGTCAATCCTTGGGAAAAGACAGTTAATAAAACATTGGCATTGGCATAAAACTTTTTTTAGGGTTTCTCTTCAGGGAACAGCAGTGACAACAGTTTTGGGTAACTTATTTTCTCTCTCTACAAGTCTGGAGCGTTAAAGAAAGTTAGGAGATATCTGTGTAGAATTGCTTTAATTTCAGCAGATCTTGAAATAACTGTAGCTTCTGATCATTTTAATTCTCAGTTATTCACAAATCAAAAACAGGACTCAGCAAAAGGGCACCTTTTCAGAACTATTCCCTGGTTATGAATTCAGACAGCAAAACCCTCTAAACTGAAGTGTGTTTTTCTCAATTTAAAAATAATTTTTCAGAGCTTGTCTCCATTTCCTGGAGACAAGAGTATGTTTACCTCTTAGTAGCATTTCTTCAGGTAAACAACTAGGGACTCTTTCTATTTTCCTCACTCTCCCAGACTTAGACACACTTGATTTTTATTATTCATACTGTGCTATTTGCAAACTCAAGGACCAAATAGATTTCTGTGTGTTCTGCATCCAGACAGTTTTGAATGTGTTTTACCAGTCAGTCTATGCGTTCCTCGCACTTGGTAATTACTTCTGTTGCCGCCAAATCTCTCTACACAAAGCATATAATAATTTATGAAATCTATCTTCAGAAATAGAGTATCTAGTGTTAATTTAATATTAAAATAGCAATAAGATTTGTCATATGCAACAAAATACAGAAGGACGAACACTAACAAAGAACTGAAACGTATGAGATTCTGTTATTTGAAGGAGGTGGAAAGTGTTCTTAAGGATTATTTAAGTGGTGATGTGATCCAGTGCCCATCCTTACTTGACTGGAACAATCTTTTATTGAAGAGCACTGTTCTGGAAAATAAAAGTATCTCCAATTGTCTGCAATAGCAGAAGTTTAAGATCATTCAGCTGTCTCAGAATGAAAATGTGTATTCTCCACTATTTCTGAATAGTGTCAAATCAGCTGTGTATTTATGACTTCTTTCATCAATATAGTAATTTTAGAAAGATGCTTAAATAGATTTCAAAAGATAGTCACAAACCATTTTTAATCTTCCAGATACAAATATTAAATTGTGAAGTTAATATCTCCAAATTGGCCTTTTTAAAGAAAATATATTAATACAATTTATTACACTTAATTAATTTTTATCAGTGGAAGAGCTGAGTAGTAAGAGTGCATTTTAGAACACCATTAAAAATAGATTCTGCTTGGGTTTCCACTGACATCATTGTCTCCTACAGAATCTGTTTCCAATACTGAAGCAAAATTAGACACCTCTATTTTAGCAGTTTATACACAGTGTTCATACATCTTACTTTAATTTCAATATACGGATTCTCTTTGCAATCTGTCTCTGGAGTTTGTGAAAAGATTAGCGTGTTGCACCAAAGCATTCAAGATGGTTTGGGGGATCCTGTAACAAAAGTAGTCATCATAACTTTTTCTAGTTAAAATAGCATTAATTCTTCTACTATTATATTTGTGTCAAATGTAGGTCACTCTGAAAGTAAGCTTCCTATTTATTTCCGTGGAAACTATAATTCATACAAAGAGCATAATAACACTTCAGCAGAGCAAAGTCTCAGCTACAAAATATTTTCAATATAATTACCACCATTAGCTATGCATTTCATTTTCACCAGTGATAAACAAGAACTTTCATGCCGTGCTGATAAAAACCTGCATAGACATCTGGAATGTGGCTTGTCTTTCATGTCACTGACACTACTGCCAAAACGCACCATCCACTGCCTCACAGTGCTCACATCCACTGTTTGCTTTTCATAAACATTCAGGAAGCATCAATAAATGCCAAGGATACCATTTTTTTCACATGGAGAAATTCAGTGACGCATCTTTACTTCATGCACACTTCCATGTCAGACACCATTCTGTCAGACTGCCCCTCTGCTGCCATCTGTCACACGGCAACAAAATGTAATGGAATATTGGCAGGAAGGTTCAGCCTCTACTACTGTACCACCAACATCTGCTTCTGACATTGTGAGCCAACATAACAAAATAGGCGGCACTGCTTACTTTTGGAGCAAGCCTCTTATACTGTGAGTGTTGTTTGAATTCAAAGATAACAGATTAACTGAAATTAAAAGTGACCTCGTCAGTTATAATTGCAAGGAAGTCCGATAACATATTATTAATAATAATTTTTTCATACATGAAAGGATTAACATTTGATATATATCTGATCAAAATACGTATGATCTCTGTCATTACAGTTCAACTCTTGCTGGGCACTAAATAAAAGCAGCAGATTTTTTTTAATTCAGAGTCTTCAAAGTTGTTGAAAAAACTCATTTTACTATTTTTTTTCCTTGTTTGAAATTCATCTGTTAAAAACTGAGAATGAAAAAATGAGACATATATTTTAAGAACACATATATTTATTTTCTTTGTTTTAATTTCAGCCTATATTAAAAAGTTTCATACACAATTATAATAACTGCTGGCTACGTACTATTATATTCCCCTAAGAAGACTAAGTCAGCGCAACTTTTTATTGATCTTTTCTTAGAACTAGCACATAAATGAGATTCCCAGAAAACAATAACTATACCTGATAAGTTTAGCCAATCTACTTTTTCAGTTTGTGGGAAGAGACCTACCTCTCTTTAGGGAGGCATATGTCTTTAATTCATTTATTCTGGATGGCTTTTAAACAGTAGTCCCTGTCTCTATCTGTAGCTGTATCTGCCATTCCCACACTCAGACTCTGAGGAAGAATTAAGTACATTAAGCCATATGTTCACTGGATATTTTTGGGCAGATCCAACTTGAAGATAAATTTCAGCAGAAAGATTATTTCGAAGCAAATACTTCCACAAAGCTGATACCCTTCAGTAAAAATACTAGTTTTTGAACAAAACAAAGAAACAACTTTAACATGAGCTTTTTTAACATACTGTACCATAATATGATGGTAAGGAAGATATACATACTTCTTGGAAGTTTCCTATGGATTAACACTTTTATTTCAGGAAAGCATTTTGAAACATTTTTGGGGAGCCCTCCTTCACAGACCTGTCAGCAGCACTGCCTGCAGAAGGGAGGAATAACAGGCTTCATGCTGAAATGGAAATGATACTGCACATCTCAGAACAGGAGATAGCTCTCATACAGTAGTTCCTATGTGGATGTTTTTAGGATGTCTGTTGCTAGAAGAGCAAAATCATGCACTTAAAAAATGTTAGTTTATCTGACGTAGGTTGGATTGAAATTTAAATGCCTGCTAGTTTTTCATATGAAATCATTTCATATTTGCTTAAAGCAGTAATTCTCAATCTTTAAGATGCAGAAGTCAAGTAATTCAAGGCAGTATCTGTGGGTTACAAAAATTGCCTGTTTTATCTATGTCAATTCTGTAATGGAAGGAGATTTTTTGGTGTTGATAACCACATAGTTTCTCAGGCTAAAAGCAAGCAATGAGTAAGAACTATTTCCGCAGTACCATTATATGTATAAAAAAAGATGTAGTCACATTAAAAACAAAAACTTATGAATGTAGAGAATCATTTTATTTTTAATTGGTATTGATATATAAGTATAGCTATTCTATTGGTCTATTAAAATGCATACTGTAGATGAAAAAAGAGTGAGACTCTTGAAAAATTCTTGCTTTTCTGTGTTTGATACTAAAAATCATTGTCCAACAATGCATTCCACATTTTTTTCTCCCCTACATTTTTCTATACTTATTGCTTCTCCATTGTGGCACAGGATGTTCTCAGGAGTTAAGCTGGAGCAGATGAATATGGATTTTCCATGCAGTTTGCACAAAGATCAGCCTTAGGCATGTTGTAAGCGATTAGTGAATAGATGACCTGGAAATATAACAAACAATTTGATTAATGTGTCTTTTTTCCAGAGTGTCATTCATGAAGTTTGAGAATAAAAACTTCAATACATAGCAAAATGACAGAAATGTTTCCTTAAAACAATGCTTACAATGGAAGCTATGGAATTTCATACAGTTTAAACTGTTAGATATATCAATCAGATCTTTATAATACTATCTCTACAATACGTAGCTAAACAAGTCAGAGTTGGGAAAAACACTGTTTTTCTTCCTTCTGAATAAGTAATCCAATCTGACAGTACTGCAATGATCTTAAAAGATGTACCCCTCCCAACTACCATTTAAAAAAATACTACTGAGCACAGTACAGCAAAAGACTTCTCAGTTCATTCTTTGGAGCTTCTCAGTACTTCTTAAAATGAAAAGATACCGTTAGAGGTTTTGTGGGGGATGGATGGGAAAGAAGTATGGGTTTAGCACAGACATGCCAGGGATTGCTCTCCACACTCTTCAGCGATAAGAGTGAGCTGAATGCAGTAGAGGGTTGGCCAGGACCAGGAGGTCGCCACGTAGGAAAGCCATGCTGGTCAAGCCATGCCATCCCAGGAAATCCCCACTGAAAGGCTGCAGCAATGCACAAAAGAGTACACGTCGACATTTTTAACATTTAACATTTGCTCTTGGATTGATTAATCTGTTTCAGGAAAGCATGTGGTTACAGAGACAGGAGCTTAGTCCAGTTATAGTCAAATGTCCTTTGTAAGCCTAATCATTCATCTTGTGTTCTGTAGCCATAGGAAAAAAAAAAAGTATTTTATAGGCAACATACAGCCTCAAGTGTCTGTTGTGGTATTATGGTTGAAGAGTCCTCAGCGTGAACAGGCACAGCAACTGTCATCAATGATCCTTTCTGATTTAAAAGAATATTCAGGAGACAATGAATATCACCCCCATCTCCACTATGAATTGCACATGCTCACTGAATGGCACACACAAGAATTGTTTCTCCTTTCAAATGTGATGCTACAAACATAATAGCTTGCTTCCGATATAAGATTTCTGTATTATTATTATTATTGTTATTATTAAAAATAAATATTTATTTACAGTTATTTTTCACTTCTACATAACTCTGAAATACATTAAATGTTCTTAAGAAGAAATCTGCATTTAACTCCTATGGATGCTAAGAAGAGGCCCTCAGTATAAAAATGCTTACAGACTTGTATTTCAAATGTCAAGTTATTACCACACTTTGAGCAATACTAAAAAAAGAGTTGCCATTCTCAGTGCTGTTTTTACTGGCAACATGTACCTTGCTAATCTGAAGTATGTCTTTCAGATATACGTCTATACATACAGTAAAAATCCTCATTTTTGTGTTTGTTGCAAATCTAGGCATATTTTTCCATTGTGTTTTCCATGTTTTTAGTCAGACGTGTTTTTTGTAAGTCCCATTCTAGGGATTCTGAATGCTTACAAAAGGAGTTGTAGAGTCCTAAAAATCTTTCTTGAAAATAAACAGTTCACAGTCACTACATGTGATATATATGTTTCACTTTTAACAATATACTTATAATTACAGACCTCTGGAATTTTGATGGCAACGCCGTACTTAATAAGATAACAATATTACCACTTGCACAAGTTAAGATGAGCTGCTGTTGCTGTTTCAAACAAAAACCAGTGAAAGCCGGTCACTCAAATCAGAATTTCCAGTATAATTGCTAATACGGACGTTTCCTGGAGGAAAACAGAACCAAACAAATAACATATCTTCTTGACCTTTGCCTGACCTCCGCTCTCTGAAGACTAAGCACTCTTGGTAGCCATGTGTTTAGAGTTAATCCCTTCTATTAGATACACCATTGAAATTGCTATTAGCACAGAGGTCTCTAAGGAATCATTATTTGGAGGAAAGACCTGAGAGTTTTAAAACCACTTTTCAAAGAAATTTTATTCTATAATGAAATAGAAAGAACGGAAGAAAACTCTTCTTGATAGCACTGAAAAATAGTGCACCAAGTTCATCTGCACAAAGTTCTTCAGCTTGCCCTAATCAGACTTTGGGTTTAGAATCCAGTAAATCACTACGGTCTTGAGAATTATGGACATACAAATGATAAATAATACCTAAGTTACAGAGTGAAGTAGAGGTTATTCTTCTAATGAGTTGAGAATTTTTGTCTACTTAACTGATTAGCTTTCTAGTTAAAACAAACCAAAGAAAAGTGAACTGGAGAGGAAAATGACTATGAGGAAGAAAGAAGGTATAAAAATCATATTTGTAGCACTAGTTAATTAAACCATAACACCACATACAAATACAAATAAAAGGTATTCCTTAAGATCTGCTAGTTTATGGCAAATTATTATTGTTGTTATTGTTATTATTATTATTGTAATTATAGTACTACAATAAAATGTAGCTAAAATTTCACTCAGCATTATTTAGAATAATAAACTACTGCATTTGTTCTCACTTTAAAGGGAAAGGGAAGAACTGACTCTTTCTGAAATAGCTGAAATAGAAATCCTTTCTTTTCAATTAATATTATTTATATCAGAAATTTCCCAATTTTGACTTGTCCCAGCTGACTGCATCAGCATATTTCATTCAATTGCCATCTGTGTTCTTAGTGCTGAAATAGTTTCAGATGAATGTGCAAGCAGTCCAAAGTCCTGACTACAGATAATACTCCTAATTAGCCATTCCCAGGGGTCAATGTGCGAAAAGGCACCAGTTTAACACTGTTAAAATGATTTCCGAAGAGTTCCCAACATCTTTACCAAAGGAATCAATCAGAAATTCTTCAGAAGAAAATGTAATTGCTTTCAAGGATTAAAATTTTAATCAGGAGTATTCAATTAGCAGTTAATGTTGAGATCCACAGTCTAGATTTTTATGCAAATGTACCATTCTTATACTCAGTCTTGAAGATAAAGGCAGTTCATAACAAATGCAGTTCTGTCTCTCAGCTCATCGTCAGTGATAATTTACTTTGAAGAATATTTTACACTTGCTGCATTTGGGTGTGGAAATCACTTCACTTTTGCCCCTTCTTCTGTAATTAATCTTTACATTACTTATGTGTAGCAGCTCATAACATTTTCATTCCTGTGCATCTGGTGACTTTAAAGATATCGGACCAGCATAATATAAATAATATATATTAACTGTATAGCCAAAACTGAATTTTGTAATTCATATTTATTTATTCAAGAGCAACAATTCTGGAGCTAAAGAACCAGAAAAGAAAACCTACAAGATTTCTAAAATTCAGGTCTTAATAACTACTGATAAAAAATGTCAGCACCTTTTTTAAAAAACTCTTCCCATAAAATGTTACATGTGCTGGGAGCAGAAGCTAAGTTGCAATAGATATAAAAATGTTATATTGATTACTCTAGAATTATGTCTCTTTATCAAAATCCAGCTTTGGTTTTATGAAGTAGAATTTTGAACTCACAGTTAGAGATAAATTTAATTACTATGTATTTTTAAATTGTAAAATATTGCATTTATATTTGCTCATTTTGGACTTGACGAATATCAAAAATCTATTCATTAAAAACTCCCCATAGGGCATAGAAATGTATTAAACTGGTTTCTATAAAGTTCTTTTATTTTCTGATATATATCATACAATATTCTATTTTATCCTCACAGTGTAGTCAGTACATACCAGACACTCAGAGAAATAGTTCAATAATTTAATTTCACCTTGAAAACTGCAGGTAGTGTCTGTTGTAAGTGGCACAATCTATTCTTATGTAGAATCTAACATGAATAGCATTATTCAGAGTTCTGAACATATGAAAACTTCAGTGAAATTGATAAGTTTTAAATCTGACCCTCCACAGTTGTCTAAATTATGTCATTATTATTTATGTTTTAATGTTCCAATTTTTATTTGAAAATGTGTCATGAGTATATAACCAAGTTCTTCATGCATAGAGATTTTTTAGGTTGGTTTTAATCTGTTGAGAATTTGATCTTACAAATCTTATTGTCTATGAGGCCATAACAGATGGCCTCTAAAGTAAACAGATAGTACTCTAAAATCAAAAAGAAATGAGCAGACAAGACATGTCCCTAACCGTTACTTGAATTAAATCTCTAATTAATTATATATCAAAAACTTAATATAGTGATAGACATTTCGATCACTAGGAATTTTGCTAGGAATGTAAATACTTATAAGCACTAAGGTGGATTATGCACGTAGCTAATTCACTCATGAGTTATATTTTTGTAAATCTAACACAACAACAATCAAGTGTTGTCAGTGCTTTAGATTTTTTTCATTGGACTGATTGTTGGTGACATTTTTGGTAATGTTCTTGTATCTAATTTTGGAAAGGCCAGATCAATTAATTTCTGCTCTAATTTCTTAACTGCCACATGAAGATCACGTGAATGTATATCAATACACATTTATAAGTGAATGTGAAATCTAAGTCTTCAGTACTAGAAACTGAATAGAAATACTACTTCTGTCATAGTCAATTGCTGAAGTGAGCTCTTAAGAGCAAAAAAACTGAGGGAGAACACAAGATGAGGAGAGGAGATAATACTATTTACTAAGATAGAGAAAAAGAAAAGGATGCTCATGACAAATATTTATAAATATATGTATATAACTAGTGATGCACAAGTAACTGCTCGCCACCTCCTGACCCATGCCAGCTAGCCCCCTGAGCAGTAGAAGAGGAAGAGATGAACTCACACCCTCTTCAGAACTTCTGCATGATAAGGTATGGAATATCCTGTTGGCCAGTTTTAGTCAACTGTCCTAATTCTGTTCCCTCTCAGCTACTTGGACCCTTCACTGAGGAAAGCCTTGGCTCTGTACAACTTTGCTTAGCAGCAACTATAAACATCAATGTATTATCAACATTGTTTTTCTCCTAGAACCAAAAGAGAGCATCATGCCAGACACTCTGAAGAGAACAATTCTGTACCAGCTGAAACTAAGACAGATAGAATCATCTAGAAGAGATCTTCAAAGATCTTTCAGTCCAACTGACCACTTCAGGGCTAATTTTAAGTTATAGCTTATTACTAAGATACTTATCTATGTGTCTCTTGAACACTGACAGTATGGGACATCAGCTGCCTGCAAAAAAGCCTGTTCAGTTGTTTGATGACATTCGTGGTAAAAATATTTTTTCCTAATATCTAGTCTGAACCTCCCCTGAAGCAGCTTTGTGTCATTCTCACTCATTCTATCACTGTCTATTACAGAGAAGAAACTGGCACCTCCCTCTCCATTTCTTCACAAGAAGTTGCAGAGAGCAATGAGATTACCGCTTAGTCTTTCCTCCACAGTAGACAAATCAACTGTCCTCAGCTTCACTTTATAAGAGAAGCCTTCCAACCTTTTGAGTATATCAACATCCTTCTTAAATTATGAGATTAGAGCCGCACTCATAATTCAAGGCAAGAATGCATCAACACTATACAGTCAGATAACCACCTCTTTTGATCAGCTTTTTATGCTGTGTTTAATGTACCCCCAAATTCAATTTTTACTCTTGGCTGCTGGGGCACACTGCAGACCCATGTTGAGCCTGCTGTCACAAGCATTCTCAGGTCCCTTTCTGCTAAGCCACCTGTCTCCCAGTCTGTGCCTGTGTCCAAAATGACTTCATCCCAGATGACTATGTCAAAAAAAATTGATTTTCATCTGAGAATTTTCTCTATCAGTGTTATAGTTCTCTTTGTAAATAGTTTCAATGAAAATAAATAGGAGGCATTACTTTCAGAGCAACCTGTTTTTCCAGATATTCAACTCATCGAGTTGCTTTTTATCGGATATTTTAATAAAGGAATAAGCTACTTAAGAAATCAATGTGTATATAATAGTAATAAAAAACATAAACAAAACAATTCAAAAAACAACCAAAATAGCAACAGTGACTCTTCTTATTTAACAGATATTCATTCCTCCCTCACCCTTCCCAATCCAAACCCTCCAAAGTGTGAGAGATAAAGCTTATTTTTCTGCACAAGTACAGAATCCATGTGGTGATTGTTCCATTGCATTTTAGAAATTTCTGGAGTACAGAAAAGCTGTGCTTCTCAGGAAGGCCATAAAAACGCCTTTATTTGAAGAGCCAAATGAAGGAAAGAAAAACTGGTGAGAAAGAATGAATAAAGAAAGCAAGCAAAGTAAGAATCTTGGTCTCAGCTTCTGTTGTTCTTCATCAGGCTGCTTCATGTTTTTTTGCCATTATCTGAAGCAAATTGCTAGTCTTTTGCTTATCCTCATTCACATAAATTTCTTATATTTGACAAATGACCGACAAGTGATTTACATACATATTGCACATCCTCACATATTGTGATGGATTCATCAGTCCCAGAGACTAAAAAATTTCTTAGCAAAGAAATATCAAAATGTGACAATAAAAAAAGAAAATGCTGTAATCTTTTCTATATTGTGTCTATGTAAATATATAAATAATATATAATTTTCCAAACTGGTTTATAGAGATAATCTTCTTCAGTGTTCCAGTAGTATAAATTGGAAGTGAATAGTTGTATACTATTCCACTGAAATGCAGAATATTTAGGCATGAGGATACTCTGTCTGCAGTTTCAGTATTTTATGTAATTATCCATGTCCTGACCTGCCTGCCTCAAATTTTTATTACTGCAAGACATAACTTGTTGTCTCACAACAACTGAGCTTGCAAGGGGGAGAAACTTTAGAGCTACCTGGATCTCCTGCAACATCCGAAGACACCCTGTGTGTGGTGGCAGACATAGTTGTTGAGTGGTTGCCAAGCCTGATGCAGGCTGCTTTGCCTTTAGCGAGCCATCAGCTGTAAATGGGAATCAATGGATTCCAATTCCTACTTATTTTCTTGTCTTATTTCTCATTCATAGTGTATCTTGATGAAAACATTACTTAAAACACTTGTAATTTTCAAGATATGTCTGTGTTGAGATCACTGTCTTACAGAGAAGGAAAGACAGTTTTCTATATGAACTTTTGTTCTTTTTCCTTGCACTTTTCCTATACTCTTCAGCAAAGCAAAATTGCAGTGCATGAAAGTTCACTTACTGAACCTAATTGGAAAAAAATACACCAATTTAGCACAGTAAAGCCAAGATAGGTAAGGTCCACAAATAAACTTGTACTGGTAATGCAAAGGAACTTGAGAAATTTTAGTATTCTTATTAGCACCACACTATGCATCAAACAGTCTTTGAATAGCTTTTCAGAAAAAAAAAAAAAAAAATCAGTGTTTAGGGTACATCTCTATACTAGGATTTTTCTCAGATTAAGAAATTAAGAAGAAATTTGATGTTAAGAATGTTTTTTAAGGCATGTTGAGACAAGTATTTTATTTTTTTTACTCTTATGTACCAAGCATTTAAGTTTCTTAGCATCTACAAGCTAAATTGCCAGATGCAACCTCTTTATGAGATGCAGTGATACAATTTCCACTAGAAATAGTGCCCAGTACTTAATTACGACTCATCATCTAAGAATAATATATTCTAAGATAAATAAGTAAAGAAATTTGTTCTCTGCATTTGGCCTATCTGGAGGGTGTCAGTAAGATTCAGAGCAATTTCTTTTTCTACAAATCAACAGCTGACAAAACGGAGATTTGAAAATGACTATTTACAGGTGCTGGGGACACCTCTTCTAAGTTTTTAAAGAACTGTATTTTTGCAATCTTTTTTTCATCAGGAATTTAGTAACTGTAGAATTTCCGTATTTATTCTTTTGAAGGCACTAAAGGGTATTTTAGTAATGTGTTTATCTACAGCTAACAACCATAATTAGCGTAAGATATGGAATGCCCCAAATAAATGAAGAATAGGTTATTCAGAAGCACAGTTTGTGCTGTCACTATTTTGTTAAATATTTGCAGAAAACATTATTTGCATCATTTGCAAGTTACATAAACCTTTTATAATTATGGCCTAAGGTATTATAGAAAAAGTTATTTAAGTAATTCCCAAAGATTGCTGCTTAGTGTACCAAGCATTAATCATCTGTTGTGCCTATTATAAATGCAAAAGCAATTAAGTAGATCTGTGGTGAGTACAGGTTATTGCCATGTTCATAAAGAAGCATTTTTCATTGGTGTCATTACAGATTAAGATTGTGGGTACATTTATTTATTTATTTAGTCAAGAAAAAAAGAAGTATTACTTGACACCAGAAGATCCTGAGGTATTTTAAAATTAAAGGTGAAACAACTAAATTTGGATTAATTGTGTATCAACAAACATAGGTGAGCAATTGTATTGTCCAAGAATTTAAGTTTTATTTACAATATATATTTGGAATGATTCCACCAGGATTGAGAAAATCATTCCAAATATAATCACAATAAAAAATAAATCTACCCACCCCCAAGAAGTAGCAATAATTCATTTATTTGTTATATAATATATGTAAATCAATATCCTAAGCTATACTCAGGTTTTGTTTAGAAAGCATGAATAAGCATCAGTCTTGCATGCAATTACTTCTTGGGTCTAGCTTCTGAATGTACTACCTGCTGTCCTTGCCCTGTGAATTCACTGAAAGCAATGAAAATGTTGAGTGAAAAATAATAAAAGACTGACTGTCAGACAGGCAAAAAGCTATTACACAAGAAAACAAAGAAAGTGAAACAGAAGTTTGGTAAGCTAACATGCTTGCATGCATACTTTAACAGGCTGCTGCTTCTCAAATTGAAGTTTTTCTTTGCTGAACTTGGATAACTGATAATAGTCCTTTCCTGCTCAATAAAATATGGTTTAAATGCCATGTAAGGCTTCTGGCACCTTAAAACATGCTCAAAGAGCTTTTGCTTCTATGAGCATATCCATTTTCTTGGTGTATTTAAAAGAATCAACAGCCAAATCTATTGTACAGAATACTCAGAGCTAAAAACAAATTAGGTTAAACTGTAATTTTTTTTTTAAACTCTGTATAGCTTCTGCATGCTCTGATTTCTGAGTTTTAGTTACCTAGGAGTAAAAACAACTCATAAACGAGGTTGAGGGACTGTCTCATTTAGGAGCTTGAAAACTTCACACAAACTTAGATGTTGAAATCTGTCAATTAATCCAAGATGTTATTGTGTGCTTAAAGTTTTGTACCCAACGTGTAATTATGTTTTGAGCACACCATCACTCACTGAGTTCCAACTGGGAACAGTGTCATTTCAGTGCTACCTCTGCAGTGACTGAAATGCATGTCACCTCTTACTTTGACTAGCTACATTTGCTACTCAGTGAAAAGGAATTTAATAGGGTCTTTTCTGTTTTGTTTTTTGTTTGTTTGTTTGTTTTTGTTTTTTGTTTGTTTGTTTTGTTAAATATGGTACTTTGTAAGAAACATAGCTATTTAATATAATTTCCTCTTCCAAAAAGCTTACCTATTCATACACCTGTGTATAGTTAGGTATGTTACAATCTGATCTTTTACATGGAAGTCTTCGGAAAGTCTATCTAAATGTTTAAAACAAATTTTCAAATTAAGGAAAACAGAAAAAAGGGTTCTACATGTAAATTTAATTAAATGATACCAGCCATGTTGCCTTCAAATAATCAGTAAGAAAAGAAATGAAATCAATTTATGTCATAACTATGTGTAATTACAATCCAACCCCATTAACTGTGCTGTAAGGGAAAAGCAACCATTAGGAGTTCAGAAATTGCAGTCTCTTAAAACATAACATGACAGAGCCAGTTGTCTCACTACTTACTGTCTCCAGTAAGCCATTTATTTAGTTGAATATAATAAATATTCCATTAGCTGTATATTCCTTTGTCAAGATTCAATGCCTTCTGCAAAGACAACTGTCTAATTTAATGAAACATAAAGCAGCCACATCAACACAAGAAATATCAAGGTCATTTTCAGGCCAAATTATTGGAAGAATCTCTCACAAAATGCTCATGAAGCACGGTATTGAATTCCAAACCTTTGTTGCATCATAATTATCATCTCCTAATTACAAAAGTGAGTAGTAACATTTTCTTCATTTTGGTTGCAATTAGCAGAACTTTATTAGAGGAAACGTCACATAGAAGAAATAATGAAAGAAATTTCCTTTGAAGAAAATTATTCTAAGCAGTTAGAATTTGCTGTAAGATTTGCCCTAATCTCTCAAAGGGAATAAATATAAAATATAAAATAAATATAAATTATTATTTTAAGTATTATATTTTAAGCATTACATATTAAGTATTATGTATTGCACATTATGCTATCAAATATCAAACATTAAAATGTTAACATTAAATATTATTTGGATTGTTTATTTTTATATCGCAAGGTAAACAATATTTGAAGATGAAGTGTTCTCTGTATTTCAGGTGAAGGAAAGAAGCTGCATGGATTTTAATTGCTACATGAGATATAGAGGTTGGAAAATTGGGAAAACCTTTGCAACAGATGAGGCACTAGAGGTCAATGACAATCCATCACTTTAAGAACAAGCTGAACAAGACATCTCTTAAAAATGACTCATGAGTAGGAGATGCCTACAAGTATGGGAATGGACTAGATCACCTTTTCTAACTCTCTAAGTCTTTGTATTGGCAAAGTAAATTTATTTAAAAGAGCAGATTTACTGTTACTTGTACTGTAGTGCTTTCCCTTCATTTGTTGCTTTTCTTTTCTTCCAGGACTGTAAGCAACGAAGAACTAAAAGTAAACAAAGATTATTTACCAATTTATTTTTTTCTCTTTACCAGCAAACACACAGAAAAGACTGTATATATATACCTAGAGACTGCACACACACATTACGCAAAGCAAATGGACTGAGGTTTTAATTATTAATTATTAATTGTTAAATAAATAAGAACATTGCATATCTCACTGTTCTTCTGATAGGTAAAAAGAAGACATCCTTTTTGCAACAACACAGATTGAACCGATAAACACCCAAAAACCCAAACTGAAAAACTGAATTGAAATAAAGAAAATGAAAGCTGTTCCAAAGATCTAATCTTAATTCATAAGCTAGTATCAGTGATCTTGAAATAAAATCAACTTAAACTCTGTTGTAGCAATGAAAATTAGTGTCCAATTCTATGTTTTCTCTTTGAAAGA
Source organism: Tragopan temminckii (assembly GCA_028571105.1). Classification (NCBI taxonomy): domain Eukaryota; kingdom Metazoa; phylum Chordata; class Aves; order Galliformes; family Phasianidae; genus Tragopan; species Tragopan temminckii. The sequence continues at coordinate 44,513,031 of JAOWBP010002052.1, read as the reverse complement.
TTCAGTAGAACAAATTGGTAATACTGCTTGTAGCTTCACCAAGCAAAGCTCTTCATATTAATTGAATTCAAAGTTTAGTATTCTGCCACAAATGAAAGTTTGATAGTAGTCCTCTTTATTTCCTACTACACTGCAATGAATTGCAGGTATTCTCATTTGCAAAAATTGTAAACAAAACTAGGGTGAAGACAATCAGAAGATTAAGTACTACTGAAAGTCATTTAAAAAAATAACAAAAGAAGAAGACAAAAATAAGAAAGCAGAATAAATAGAAGCTTTCAATATAAAAAGATGAAAAACACAATTTGGAAAATGGTTTCCTGTACAGTTGATTTCTGTGGTTTTGTTAGTGGTATAAAGACCTTGCCACACATGGAAAGCAGGACACATGTCATAAACTCAGGGAAGGATTAATGACATTGTACTGAGTCTAGGAATTTTTTCCGCAGCAGAAGTGGACAAAGCATCTAATCATCAGAAAGTTTAGCTAGAGTCTGGAGGAATTGGGCCCTGAAGTTAAAAAGGCTGCCATAAGTTTAAACAGATATAAATATCCAAACAACAGGATTTAAATATCATACCTGCCTCTTGCTATGATCAAAGTAGCAGTGAAAATCACTACTTGACTTAAAAGAGGAAGAAAAAACTTTCATGTACAGCTGATAACTAAACATCTTGAAACAGAAAATCTCCCTCAACTGTTACTCCTTTAGGTAATGTTTGATGTCTCAAAGGAACTGCAGGATTAGAGCTATAGTACTTAAAGAAAATTTCTAAAATAAAGTTCTACACGGTGAGCCTTGATTCTCACCTCACTTATATCAGTAAAATATCAAATAAAGGAAAAAATTGTTACACAAATTCGGAATTCAAGACAGTTGAGACATGATTGACAAGAAGAACAATTTCTCCCTATCTAATAGCAACTATGGAATCTGCATAGATACTATATCAGCATCCTAAAATGCTGTAATTAGCAATATCCAAAGTAATTCAAGTATTTTGGCACTGTCTGATGTAGAACATTAAACTTAAACACTCAAAAGAAAGGAGAAGGTTCAGGACACAATTATAACATCTCTCTTTGCTTTGCTGTTATGATGTTGTATTTAATTGCATGGGCATTCTGTTTTCCTGTTTAGCACAGCAGACTGACAGAGCACTTTTGAAAAGCACCTGCCTATCTAATATTTTATCTGTGCTTGGTGCGTGGTGCCACTATTGCTTACATATCTGAAACTCTTCATCAGAATAGGTGTATTTATTCCATTTAAAGACATAGAAACAGGACACAGAGCTGTCACCAATTTTTCACTTTTCTCTTTTAGAGAATTCATAGCTTTTTTTCTTTTTTTCATAAGTCATGCAAAGGTCTGGTTTTTGTTCTCTCACTTCATACTTCTCCTACCCATTCTGATATTCAATTTGTAGCTTTAGTTGTTTTTCTTTGCACTTGTAGGAGTTAGAAAAATCTGATTCCAGTATCTTGTACACTTCTTACAAAGCAATTTGCTGAAGTCACGGCAACCTGTGAAAATAAGACCAAAGAATATCTCAGCTCTTATAGGAATTCTGTAGAGAAAATGATTAGATTTTTTACATAACATATAATCACAATAATAAATTATTTTTCTGAATTTCCAAGAATATTTTTTTTCCTGATGAAAGTAATGGATGTCAGAACTGTAGATGGAACTCAGTAAGATACTAGGTATTTCTTGATGGGAATACTCACCATGGCTATGCAAAGTATTGAGAATATTTCCTTAGGTGGAAACCTTAAGAAATGATTAAAGATTTTTTGGCAACTCATCAGTCTCAGTTTCTATCATTTACAAAATGGATGAACTTCTTATTCCCCTGAAATTTTCTGGTTATCATAACATGTTAATTTTCATGAAATTTTAAACAAGAGAAAATGGAATGACTGGGAAAAAAAAAACAACAAAAACACAACAACATCTATGGTTTATCAACTTGACATGAAATGCTGGTGAACTGGAGTCAACAAAGTTCTTGGACCCAGGTGATCTTTCATTTCATTAAGACTTGTAAAATTATATGTCCATTTATTCCAAAGAATGCACAAAATAAAGTTATTGTAGAGGTAGGCAACACAGGCAAGCCTACATCAAGAAGAAAAGTTACTTTTTAGTCAGTTTCACTTACAGAAAAAGAGGTGTACTTTGCAAAAACAGCTCACTGTCTATCCATTGGAATAGTCTTGTGATTTTCTTGGGCTCTTCAATAAAAGCAGAAATACAAAGAGGAGAGACGCCTATCTCAAACTCATGCAGCAGACACGGCAAAGATAGGTTTAGAATCAGTGTTTCTCGGTCCAAAGCTCAGCCCTCTAAACAATCTGAAGTACATACATATATATATATATAATCTGTGAAAATAATGCAAGATACTGAAAGATACTGAATCTTAATACTGGCAAATTTCACATATAGTGTCAGAGATTTGACATTTTGTTTGAACATTGTATGAATATGTTGTACGATATGAAATTCCAAAAGATATTTTTTCCAGAAGAAGAGGCAGAACTGTACGTGACACGTATCCAATAGGATATGAATAACCTTTGGTGTCCCTTTTCATGCTGGTCTTCAATATAATATTGCCTTGCAGATGAGCTATAGCCTGCTATTTCCAAATTCACTGAAAGTCTTCAGCCTAAAAGAATAAACATAAATGAAATTAAAATTTAGAATGCCCAAGTCAGGCAGGAAAGATATTGCAAGCTATGTCATTTAATATAATGGGATTTAATACCTAATGTGAATCTGTTCCACTTGGAGAAGTAATTCTTCTAAATTCTGTGCAGAAGCCTGCAAGAGTTCATCATGTGCAGATATGGAAAGCCATTTGAAGCAGTTGTAAAGCCTGCTAGTCAGAAATGGAGCCATGCAGTTATGTCATCATAGTGTCCTCGCATGCAGACTTGTCTGCCACTCCTCTCCTCATCACTGACTGAACACGGTTGTTGGGACCCTTGTTCTTTCCTTGTGACCAGATTCAACTCAGGGTGGAGGGGGTAGGGAGAATTAAACATCTCTCTCACAGCATAGCATGGTAACTGAGCAGGCTGTGCCACTATATTTTAATAAATTGACCAAGTTGGAGAGGGTCCTAAAAAGTAATTAGTATCTTGTACTAGGAGTTGTGTCAGGCGGATGGACATTACAGTGACATTAATGTTGTTCAAAACTTCAGAGCAAGTCCTGTGGGAGATTAACAAAGTGAAGTTGGAAAAGGAATAAAATGTCAAAGGTCTACAAAATTAAACCATCTTTTTCTGATTAGCAATATTTTGTGCACAACTGTCATAAAGAGAATGTGTCATCACACAGAGCTATCATCTTGTTTGATGCCACAGAAAATCAAAAAGTGATAGAAAAAACAGTGGTATGACAGAAACACAGGGAATCTTAAGTAAAAGTAACTGCAAAGACTTCATTTCCACTTCATTTTTAGCAGCATTATTTGTTCAAATTACAACAGATGTTCTTGGCCTTGACTCAGGAGCTAATCAAACACTGGAAGAAATGACAACCATTTGAGTCTCCAGTTGGCATGACAGTTGAGCATGTTGTTCTGTACCTAGGCAGTACACAACCAATCCTTCCTATCTGCTTTGCCACCCTCTTGTAGAGTGGGAAAAGGACTAGGCAGTGACACAGTCACTCCCTTCTATTGCTAGTATAAACTATACAAGTTGAGAAAATGCCAGAAGCGTGGGTTGTGAATTCTGGAACAGGAATTCCTGACTTCCTCTGTAAATCAAGTCTAAAAAAACCCAAATCCTAGTTTTAGAATGAATTTGAATGCATCTTTCACAGGCTTTGTGACATCCCTCATCTTTATGAGATGTTCGTAATACTATTATATCTTTGATAATTAAACCTGTGTAGAAACAAACTCCCACTCAGTATCTTTCTCTCCCACCTCACTCAAGCTGTGTCTGTACTCAGTATTTCTGGCTGTCAAGAACAGGGTCCACACTCACACAAAATGTTACTCCACTCCAACACTTACTTTCCTTTGCACATGCCTCCAAACACAGTGAAACTGAAGTGAAAACAATTGCACCCTCTTCTCTGAAAGGAGGATTACCAGTTTCTATACATCTTTGCACAACTTGGAGCACTAAAGGCTACAGTGAGTTCTTTAGACTCCAGGATAATTCCGATAACCTATACCTAGGAAAAAGGGTTTTGTTGTGTTGTAATGTAAGGCGGTGTTTTAAATTTATGCCTTCTTTAATGTTAAATTTGTTTTAAATAATACCTGGTCAATAGTAATCCCTTAGACATATCTGCTTGGGGGGTATTTCTTGCAATTTGCAACCTTACCAAGAGATTACTGAACATTTCTGTAGGGCGTTAGAAAGGAAACTAATACACTAAAGGCCACAATTCCAGAGGAATTGCTCTAACTGTGCAACGGTTTAATTTTTGAAAAAAATTATCTCCATCTTTGTGTGTGCAGAACAGGGAGACTTATGTCAGAGCACGTTTTCTCAAATCAATTTTTTGCTACCACGGACAGGAAACGAGGACAATTTTTAACTTTTGTCAGAAGTGCGCAGTAGTTATCACCGTAAAAACGAAGGAAAAGAAGACAGGTAAGAGCCTGAAGAAAAGCGCAGAACATTCTCTTACAATCGCTGTTTTCGTGTTCTTGTCACTTGTTTATTTTTTTAACTATCCATCCACCACTAAAGAAGCATTAACAGAAAGCTAATAGATAACAGTTTTAGTAGTCCCCACTTGAATACATTTTTTGGTTTGTTTGCTGTGGGAAATTTCTTCACCTGAAATGATTTAATTTTGCTGATGAAGATAGTTGAGATAGTTGACCGAAGGTTTATTTTCTTTCTTTTCTTTCTTTTCTTTTCTTTCTTTCTTTCTTTTTTTTTTTTTTTTTTTTTTTTAAAAAATAATTTAGAATTTTAAAAAGTTTAGTAGCTCTTTTAATAGACACAAATATAATTACATCATTCTGAACTTACCACACTTTATTCAATACCATCCCAATGACATCCATGTCAGGTTGCACAGAATAAAGAATGACTTAAAATGGTGGGAACAATTTGTGACCAGCCAAGAATCCACCGTCTATTTTATTTATTTATTTATTTTCAGTTTTTCAATACTAGATCAGATTTTTCTTTATTCTTAGGAAGTAATTTTATCTTTAAATGATTTTTCTTGGATGTCTGTACAACTCCTAAGTTTCTGTTCTGAAAAAGTGTTGAATAGCATGTCTGTTTGCTGATTTTCACTGACAAGCATGGGAGGATTTTGTTTTTGAAGAGTCTGAATGCTCCACGTTGCTGGTACACACGACAATAATTCCAAAACTGATATACAACCCTGACAAAGGAAAAGACAATTCTTGAAGGCTAAAGTGTTTTCTGAACTCTTGTATGGATGGGTTGTTATACTTTTAATATCATTCTACAGGAGTTCAGAGGCAGAGGAAAGAGTCTTCCAAATGCTTGCATTGGCATTCTTTATACATCAATTAATTTAAAGGATTTTTTAACAAAACACTAACTGGGATTCTGCTGGAAATTTAAAATGGAACAGTCTTAAATCTTATTTTCCTTGAACTGAATTCAAAACTTGCATTTAGACAAAAGTCAATCTCAATTTGTAATTTCAAACTCTCATTAGCTTTCTAACTTTATAACAATTTATATTCTTTGTGCTTTATCTCCTTTCATCACGCTCCCTTTTCATGAAAGCTTTATTAAAACCAGAAAATTTCCAGTTGATTTAGCTGCATTCATTCAAGTTAAAAGTCTTGCAGATCAGCTTTCCAAACTGAAGTATATGAAGATTTCCTTGGATGTTAATGCACAAAACAAAACAAACTTGCCAGATTACCAGACAAGTATACATCATGCACATATTAAAAAATAATAATAATAAAAATAAAAATAATAATAAAAAAATTCCCCATGTTTTCTCCAATAATTCTCTTGGTAAACTTTTAGCATCCATAGCCTCTTGTAACCAGTCTATGCATCAAGAAGATAAGTTTAGGTTAGATATTAGGAGGAAGTTTTTCACACAGAGGGTGGTGACACACTGGAACAGGTTGCTCAAGGAGGCTGTGGATGCCTGATCCCTGGAGGCATTCAAGGCCAGGCTGGATGTGGATCTGGGCTAGTGTTTGGCGACCCTGCACATAGCAGGGGGGTTGAAACTAGATGATCTTTGAGGTCCTTTTCAGCCCAGGCCATTCTACGATTCTATGATTCTATCAAGTCTCAATATCATTTTAGGTCTGGATTATACTCAGAAGTGAATCTAGTTTCCCCTAAAGCCAGGTGCTCACATTCATCACATTTTTGCTGAAGTATAGCAAATCTAATAATTAGTACTGTCTGTTATTAACCCCTTGAAATTTTTTCAGGCTACGAGGGACTGCATTCACATATACTTGAAACTACCATGGAATATATGATCTCCCTGCATCCATTTCATGATCTCAAAAGGAACTTGTTGGCTTCAAGACCCACAGGTCACCCACACACTTGCATGGGCACAATACCAGACAAAAGTTACTTTGATTCATCCTGTTTCAGAATAATTTTTTTCTCTTGCATAGGGTGCAAAAGAGAGCAAATGGAAATTGCAAAGGGACTTTTGGGACTTCGACATATTTTTTGGTTTGGAGCCCATGTTAGTTTTCTGAGTAGACTTTATTGGTTTTGTACTGCTTCAAATGAAAATGTAAGCAGGTTAACATGTTTGTGATATGTCAGTCTTCAGCACCAGTAGGCAACTCTTCATTTCTTGTGCTTAGCCAAATTAAGTAAATACTTTTCAATGTTTTGCCGTCTTCATTCATTGCCATAAGCTTAGAAAAAAAATAGGTGGATTAAAATAAACCTATCATTTTCAAAGTATAAGAAAAAAATTCCATATTTTTTCATCTAAAGAAGGAATTATGCATAAATGAGAAAAACTTATTTTGGGTTTTTTGGACATTCCAATTGTCATTTATCTTCTAATTAAAGGTGAACATTTATTTCCAATCTTCATTTGTTTGTTTGTTTCTTTTATAAGGTATTATTTTGTAGTTAATTTCAACTTTCACTTCTAAGCAAATATCTTAAAAAATTACCATAATTCTGTGTTACACACCTAATAATATATTAAAACAAGTTACTAAGGCAGTTTACTTGGTAAGGAACCATTACTTACAACTAAGTACAATCCCTTTAACATTCTCCCTTAATATTTATGGTACAAAAATTAAATGTAAACCAAGATTAGTACATGTCTTTTTGTCTAATGATATGCATTTCATAAATTCTTGATCTTTCCTTGTGTCATATTCAATTTAGATCATGTAGGTTTTACAAAGGTTTTTACTTTCTTTTTTCTATGTCTACAGTATGACTGTGATAACAACCTTTAACCTAAAAAAGACCTACAGCATTCATGCTTAAGAAAGTGCAAGGTCATGAAAGAAGGAAGCACCCAAAGCCTCAGTGAATATCTTGAAAGTGTAACTGCCTTCTGCTTTGGAGATCACTAACTGAAATGTTGATTCTTCAGTTTTATGGAGAAGTAACAGTGATAAAGACAGCCAATTCCGGCTTCAGCATCAGTAAGGTGCATTAAAAAATAACAAGCCTTCTTCTTTCACATAACAGAGCCAATCAGTTTAGAAAAAAGTAAAAAGAAAAATCTAGGTCAAAATTAATTTTCTTGTGATTTCCAGATTTGAAAAGCCAACCTGATTTCTCATTGAGAAGTCTCAATAATAGGTGAGAACAGTGTTACCAAAGTCAGATAGTCTTAAATTTAAAAGGAAAGAAAAAAAAAAGAAAAAAAGAAAGAAAGGTAATATATGATTTTGAGCATCTACTGTTCCCTATTTTCCAAGCACCAGCTTGGACAGCTTGGATTTAATATGGAGAATAAAGAAAAAGGATTATATCATACAAAAATATGCATATGCATACTGAAGATTCAGCGATCAGTTGAATTGTGTATTAATTTTAATTTTTTTTAGTATATGTTTTAAATACGTTTTAAATATATTTTTTTGCTTTCAAAACACATCCTCAAGTGTTCATCATGTGTTCTTAAATGACCATATTGTAATCAGTGCAGAGTTAATAAAAAATCAAATTTTAATTTTATATTAGAATTCAAGTGCACAATTTTTAGAAGTAGTTATTAAAACCTTCTTACCAATGTAAAGAATCATTTCGAAAGGAAAGAAGGTTCTTAGAAACTTTTTACCAAAAACTATAAAGAAGTAAAAATGCAGAGAAGAAATACATGACAAAAGGTAGCAAAAAGGAATTTTATTTGAATTTTTTACATATACCGTTACCTCTGGATAGTGCCCAACTGCTAAACTAACTAAATCAATGAACCAAATACATCCCTAGTCTCTATATTATGTTTTGTGTAATATTTGCATTTATTACAAAGAGATACGCAGAGGGATAGATAGTTGTTACATTTATGATTCTCTTTCAGATTGATCATTTTTCCTCCTCTTAACTCTTAGTTTAAACCCCATGATCCACGAATATCCAGTGACTCAGTAAGCTAATAGGGGACTTTTTTTGAACTAACATCTGCCGGCATGACAGTGTTAAACGGTGATGTCACCCATCAGGTCACCCTGACACCAATATAATAGATCTGTGTTTTTGTTTCTTTCACTTGATCATCTTCTCAAATGAGACAACTTAAAAAGGTGAACTTGAATAACACAGATTTAGAAGTACTATAAAGGTTGCATTGTTGCCTCAAATTATCACAAGATGCTAGAGATCCACTAGGAAAGTTTTTACAAAACTAGGGTGAGGAAAAAAAGCAAAGTTGTCAGCATAGATGCAGAACAGTCCTGGTCTGCACACACTTTTGCTTTGCCTAGCTGTGCAATCAGGGAACAGGAGGAAACATAAGAGTTACCTTTGTGTTTCAGCAGTGGCTCAGCATCTTGGTCTCCACTGACACTGTTCTTTAAATTAACTGATCCAGAAATAGGGCAAACTGAGAATAGATATCGTCCTGCTCATGACTCCTCTGCATTGCCTATCCTAGCCTGATGAGTTGATATTTTTAGAGAGAATTGTGCTTCTCAGAAGTGGAAAATATGTATTATCCTTTCAAGGTGCAGTTCCTGTCATGGCTCTAGCTAATGGCTTGGGAATTAAATCTTCCCTGCTCCTCACATGTTGCATAAGAGCTGGGAAATTAAGCCAATGCCTCTGAAATTCTGAGGATTTACTCTGGGAGGTTCCAGCAGTTTTTTACTTCAGAATTCATATGTATGAGTCTTTGGCTTAAAAGCCTTCTGATGCTTTTTGTCAAGTTCTTTGAGAGCTGAGTTGCCACTTACTCCTATAAAGCTGAAAAAGAGCTGAATGTAGCTCTAAGGGATCTCTAGAAAAGAGAACCTCTAAAGAAAGCACACCAGAAGGATTCATTTCTCCTTACTGCATCAGACACTTTTGCAGCATTACAGATGATGTCTACTCATAGTGACTTCAGTAGTCTGTTTTTCGGCTGCTTTAATACTCACTTAAAATGCAGTTGTGGCCTCTGCCCTAGAGAATATCAGGAAAAAGACACTGAACTCAAGAATCAGAAAGTACATTTTTTACAGTCATGATCCTTTCTCTCTGAGTGCCTCTATATCCAAGACATTAGGCATGGATTTGTAATTTACACAACATTTTGCAGTACTCTAAGCCTTAATGTATGTAACAAACTGTCAAAGATACAGCTAGGCTAGTACATGTTAGAAGCTATAATTATGGAGTGTTTCAAAAATTTCTAATACTATGCCATCTGGTGCACAGGGACATTAATTTAGAAATTTGATGGAATATTTCCTACATTCCGAATGCCTGAAAATTGGTTACTATCCACAAATTAATGACAGGTTTATCAACATATCAAAAAAGTCTCTTCAATTGGACCGTTAAGTAGTCAGCCAATTGCTAAATACTGGTAATTATTGCTTAAATAATTCTGCTCTATTATTTTTATTTATTTTACATCCCCCAGTTTAGGGATTTCCTACATTTCCAAATGTGTACACTATTTCTCATATGATTTATAAACAATACAAATGTATTTTTTAAATGAAAAAAAAAAAGATCTGCAATCCTAAAATTATTTTCCTGAAAATGTTTTACAGCAAAAGATAAATATAGAATTTACTTCAAAGAAATGTTGATTCAGTTTGTTCAATCCACAGCATCTCCACAAATACTCATATATATCTTTTTCTTTAGCACCATATATTTATCATGAGGCATGAATATGCTTTGTACTCAAGAAGAGGTGGGTAAATGTTCCTCACCTCTTTTATCTAAGGAGAAATCAAACACAGTTGAAATTTAGATGAAAGAATAATAAGTAAGGAAATAAATTATTGTTTAGTCATCAACTTTTGCTCTTTATATTATGTAGGAAAGGCAGAAAGTAATGCCTCCTATTTCTTTCCATGGAAACTACAAGAGATATAAAAAACACGATAACACTATTTGATAGATGAAATTCTCAACAAGAAAGCACTACTTTTCAACATAGACACCACCATTAGCTATGCACTTTCCCTAGTGATGAAAAAGAGCCTGCATGCTGCACTCACAAAATTCTGCACTACTGGAAATGACCCACTGTTTCACTGTTTAAGCTGCTATGATGGCATTCATACTAGGAAAACGTTGCTCACTCTGTCTATCTTTCAACAGCCCAAACGTGGAAGTTAGAAGGCACCAAATCTGGACAGTAAAGTCAGTGTAGTTGCACAGTCCAGTCAAGACTGTCAATATGCTTCATGGTCTTCAAACTGGCTTGCGGCCTGGTGTTATTCTGTTGTGAGAGAAAGATTGTCTTCTTCTCTTGCCTGACTCTAGAAGTTCAAGCCTTCAGCTTGGTCAGTGTCATGATTGAGCAATCAGATAATCTGTCCAGCGTTCAGGAAATTTGGAAGAATCACTCCATTCCTCTCACAAAACACAGTGCGCATCACTTTATCTGCTCAGAGCTGCATCTTAAACTTTCTTCTTTGATGGGAAATTTGCACATGACCACCTCACAGACTGTCGTTTTGACTCTAGCTCATAGTGTCAACACCACGTTTCGTCACTGCTAATGATGCAATCCAGGAAAATGTCACCTTCATCCTTGTATTAGTTCAATAGGTCCTGACAAACATGCATATGGTATTTCATTTCATAAAATCATCAAATCTTAGAACATCTAAGTCAAAAAAGACCTCCAAATCTTCAAGGCCACTGTCAACCTTACCTACCAAGTCTCATCAGTAAAACATTTTCCTTAGTGTCACATCTCTTAGATACCAGCGGGGGTGTGGACTCTGCAGGAAGTCCATTTCAATGCTTCACCACCACAGTAAAGAAATTCTTCCCAGTGTTCAGTTAAAATCTCCTCTGGCACAGCTTGAGGCCATTTCCTTTCATCTTATCTCCTGTCACCTGAGAAAAAAGACCAGTGCCCTGCTCACTGTTACCTTCTTTCAAGTAGCTGGGGAGAGCAGAGAAGACTCCCCTCAGCCTCCTCTTTGCCAGACTAAACAATCTCAGTTACTTGAGTCACTCCTCATATGTCTTGGTTTCTAGTCCCTCCACCAGATTTGTTGTTCCACCAGGCTTTGTTTGAGCCTCTCGATACTCTTCCTGTAGCGAAGGGTTGAACTGAAAACGATATCCAAGGTGCAATACTAAAATTCAGCAGTGCTGGGTACAAGGGGATAATCACTTCCCCAGTCCTGCTGGCCACACTGTCTCTGAGGCAGACCAAGATGCTATTGACCTTCTTGGCCATTGGGACCTACTGCTGGCTGTGTTCAGATACTGCTTTTCATACATGTACTTAAAAAAAAAACCTGAAACAGCAAAAATAACAACAAAAATCAGAATAAATGAATTCCATTCTTCTGCATCCTCCATCCTCTCCTCAGGAAAAAAAAAACAAAAACAACAACAAAAAAAAAACTTCAAGGAAATAAATTCCCAAGACTTTGAAAATAATGAGAAGCATCAGTACATAGTACATCTCAGTAACTTAATTTGATATAGAATTCATAATAATTAACTGATAATAATGTTTCACTAAAACTGGGTGGCTGGGTATCTTGATTCTGGCTGTGATTGAGTTAATTTTCTTTTTTGTGTCTGATCCAGTGATGTCTTTTGGATTTATGGTGAAAATAATGTTTTAGTACTTGCTGAGAAGTGTTTTCACAGAACCAAGAACTTTTCTGTTTATCAAGTTATTTGCCAGCAGGTACACAACAAGTTAGGAGGGAACACTGCCAGGACAGCTGACTCAAAGTGACAGAAGGAATATTCTATATCACGTGATATAATGAAATGATATAAATATATATAAATATATATATATTTAAATATATATATATATAAATAATGTAATGAAACAGAGCAAGGACTGGACATTCAGAGTTATGGTGTTTGACTTCCCAAGAAGCTATTATGTGTGATGAGTTCTACTTTCCTGGAAGTGGCTGAACACCTGCCTGCCAATGGGAAGCGATGAATGAATTCCTTGTTTTGCTTTGCTTGCATGTGCAGCTTCTGCTTTATCTGGTAAACTATTTATAGCTCAATCTATGAATTCTCACACTTCTACCTTTTCCAATTCTCATCCCCGTCTCAAGGGATGAGAGAACATATCTCATGATAACAAAGTCACATTTATATCAGAATTAGCTAATGCTTTGGTTTGAAGAAAATACCCAACTTGTAGTTCCTCTATGTTTTTCTCTTAAGTCTTCAACAGTTAAAAACAAAACCAAACCAAACCAAACCACGTATAATTTAAGTAAGTGAACACAAAATATACTTCAAATTTCAGAGGACGATTCTTGACAGTTTTATTCATTCTTATTCATTTATGCTGTCCCTCTCTGCAATCTAGCTTCACTGTCTGATATAAGAATATTTTTGTTATTAGAAAAGCTAGATTATGTCAAGTAATTTTCTGAAATCATACATTTTAAGACATTGCAAAAATTTTGATTTTGAGTGTTGGATCATTATTACCATAAGTGTAGTGATTTTTCTCTGGAAAATATGTAAACAGTTGTATGTAAGACTGTAGCTGTTCAAGACAGCAGACAAATTTCAGCACCTTAGAATACTTTTTAATTTTAGTGAGCTATTTTGGATCAAGAAAGTTTAAGAAACATTCAGCAAGAGACCAGCAAGCCACTGTGACTCTTTGATAGTTCCCCATTGTCACTGTTGATATGTCATGTTCTGTTTTCACTTGTTTTTTTTTTTTGTAGTTACTGAGGCAAAAATAGATCAGTATGTTTATTGGCAGATCTTAGTCCAAATTTTCAAAACCATTTGTCAACTTTTCCCTTTACATATAACTTCCAGTAACTTTTCCATAAGTAACACTACAAGTCCAATATAACTACCTTGGCAGCATTGCCACTCTGCAAGCATTGCCTTTTGGCTCCACAGCCAATGTGTGCAGCTGTGATAGCAGGGATAGCACTGAGATGTCATATGCCCACTGTTCTTATAAGAAGACTTTTGCAGCCTTCTGATGCCAAGGCTGAGATATATTGGAACACTGATGTTTCTAATTCATTTACATTTTCCAAAGCTTTTAAGTACATAAGTCTTGTTTAAATGCACATAAAAATAAGCGTGTATGATGAGAAACAATTTTTAAAAAATATACAACAATGGTACAGAGATACTAAAACACTGGACAGATCACCTCTTTTTTTTTTTTTTCACTTTTCAATCCTAGTCAAAAAGCTAGAACGTGAAAACTACTGAAGTACAAGAAACAGTTGAGCTAAGGCAGTTCACCCAATGACACAAGGAGAACTCTAGACAAGTTTCATGTCCTAGAAAAGTAGAATAATGTTTCACTGGTACTGTATCACAGTGTCAGTCCAAAGAAAAACAGAAAAAAAGTAAAATTAAAAACTAATAAAAGCCTTGATCTTTCCAAGATAGGAAAGCAACAAATGTCTTCTTTGATGGTCTATTATTGGAAAGTATTACCTTTGAAAGTAAAAAGCTTATAAATAGATACTGTTTGCAGTGGTAGGATAGCAAGTTTTTTTGTAGTAAGTTAGTGATCTCTTTCCCTTGGAATGAAGAAAAAATATCTTTTTTAGAACTTAAGAAATTTTTCACAAATTTTCTTATTGCATATTTCAACACTAATTCTTGTTATAGCGCTAAATATTATAAGCTTTGTTATAGCAGTTTATAAAAAAATCAATGAAATATTTCAATTAATTTTCACCAGAACACAATTTCATGCCTTATTTTAGAGAACTGAAATTAGAATGCTTAACTTAATTGTAAATATCTTAAGATATCCGTTGAACATTATTATTGGGAACTTTAGTCATTACATAGGACAGAAAATGAAATCATCATAAGAAAAATACTGATTACTGTGTATTTAGTTTTGATATAGAAGAAAATGAATAGCTTTCAAGTTTTAAGAAGAAAGGGGAACTTAGCTGATGTGAAAAACCCAGGCTCAAATTCCACATTTCCTGATTCTGTCTATTTCCAGGCTAAACTTTCTCTGTTTTTTCTCTTTCACCTGGCCTTTTCCTATGAAGAGTCTCAGTGTTCACCAAAAAATTAAAAAAATATAAAAAAAATCAATGCCATTGTTTTTCATTTAATCTATTGCAATTGTTCAGAGATTGGATTTCTACAAAGCCTATTAAAACTATTTTTATTGAAACTTTTCCTATTATATTCTATTACACAGTATATAGTTTTTTCCAGGGGTTCACTATTGCTTTACTTTTCTTTATAAAGAGCAAAACCATTCCTAATTCTGCAAACAAGAAATAAGGAGACAGATTCTCTGAGATAGACTCGAGTTTTCTAAGGTCTGTCTTGACAATACACATAATTGTGTTAACACTTTTGGTGGGTGAGCAAGAAGTGCTTATTGAAACATTCTGGAATTGCTGCTTCAGATGTTCATTAATTCCCCACTGGTTTCCAACTTCATACAACTTTACTTCTCTAATATGGTAATACTTTTTTCAGTTTTCCTTCAGAAAAGTGTTTCATCTTTTGAGGGGCTTTTAATTCAGAACAAACTTACAGCCCCTCTCTAGGATTTAAAAAGAAAAAAAAGTCCTATACAATTCATGTAAAAATACCTCACTCCTTATTCAGATCACTGATGGCTGAAACATTATGTTTGTCTCTCCCAAGGTAAAGAGTTGCTCTCTCAGATCACAATAGTCCTTAGTGTTGCTATTACAGCAGTCAATATCTTTCAACATCCTCAGCTTAAAATGATATTTTGTTCTCTTTGTTTTGCAGCTTTGAGACATGATCAGTCAAAATCTCCTTTGAGATACTTCAAAAGCACTCGACTTTCCCAAAAGTATTTTTGGGAACAAAGATTCTGTGCCATCCTTTCTGGAAAGAACAATCTAAAGACTTCAAGCAAGTCATCCCTGCAATGCACACAGTTGCTTTATAATAGAGGAATTAATAATCTCCTGTACACACTTTGCACCTAATCAGATCTCCTATATTTTGTATAAACTAACAGAAACCCCTAAAACCTTCCCTTCTGTTCTACTTTACTCAGCCCAAAGCATATACTTATGCAGCTCTTATAAAGTCCTATGGTCACATGACTACTAATGCTCGTTATTATTATATTTCCCAAAATCTTTTTACCTTGTGGTATGATAAAGGAGAGCCAGCACCCATGAAGAGAATTAAAAAGATAAAAAAGAGAGAGAAAGAGAGAGAAACATTTCTGCCTTCAGTTCTTCAAGGCTCCCCTGCAGCACCACCATTTTGGGGATACATTATGGAGTGCATATTTGAATTAGCATTGTATTTCAAAATTTAGAAATGTAATTCGGGATTTTTAATGTATTACTTTAGTGGTTCTTCTGTGTCTTATACGACAATGAACACTACTTACAATTGAAGGTGAATAAAGCAAGTTGACTATCACTTCTGAGCATGGATGACACTGGAAGATGTAACACAGGGGAAATAAACAAAGGATATAAAGTCCTGGGAATAGAGGTGAAAAACGCTGGTGTCCAAGTTATATTTTCTTCAATTTTCCACTTGGAGAAAAGAAGGAAGCTAGAAATAGATGCACGATGTGTATCAACTCCTGGCTCTGAGGCTGGTGTCAACATGAGGGTTTTGATTTTTATAGTAATGGGGCTTTCTACGAATCTGTTAGAGACGGATGGGATCCACCTGTCTAGAAGGGGCAAGGCAATCTTTGACAGCAGCCTGGCTGACCCAGTGAGGTGAGATTTAAACTGAAGGACTTGGGAGTGGAGTCCAAAATGGCAATGCCACACCATTGCAACTGGCTGAGGAATAAGGCAGGCCAAACAGAAGAGTAACATATCTTCCTTAGATGCCTCCCATGACATGAGCCAAAAGGTCAGCCACCTCAAGGGTGTATATAGCTATGGGGGATCCTTTTGCATCACCCCAGGAAAGCCTGTATCCTCTGCTCCCTTTTCGTCTCTGAAGTTTTTATATACTAAATCATATGGCATGGGGAATAAACAGGGAAGAATTGGAGAATTAGAGAGGGCCATGATCTCACCATGATCACAGAAACACTGTGAGACTGCTCACATGACCTGTATAGGCTGGAGAGTTGGGCAGAGAGAAATCATATGAGGTTCAACAAAGACCACAAAGGTTATGAGAGGCCTGGAGCATTTCTCTTCTGAGGAAAGGCTGAGAGACGTGGTATTGTTCAGTCTGGGCAAGAGAAGAGTGAGGGTAGACCTTATCAATGCTTATAAATAAATAAAGAGCAGAAGTCAAGTGGATGGAGCTAGGCTCTTTTCAGAACAATGGGCTGTGGGCACAGGAAATGTGGACAATGGGAAATAAAACGTTCCATATGAAAGTGAGGAAAAACTTTACTTTGAAAGCACTGGGACAAGCTGCCCAAAGAGGCTGTGGAGTCTCCTTCTCCGGAGATGTTCAAAATCCACCTGGATTCTTTCCTGTGTAACCTACTCGAGGCAACCTGCTTTAGTGGGGGCTTGGATTAGGTGATCTCCAGGGGCCTTTTCCAATCCCTGTGATTTGGTGATTCTGTGATTCTTTCATATGAAATTACCTTTTTAAACCTAATTTGCTGTTCACTCATGCTTATCAGTCACCCATCCATTCATTATGCTTTCTGACATCTACTTTTTCCAAGCCTCCCAACAGGTCTTTAGCTTCAAACAAATATCTGCATATTCTTTCAATCTATCAATTAATTCTGCTTCTGAGACTCCATATAATTACAGTTTTTGAGTTTTCACATTCATGTTACAAAAATCCAGCTCATACTGTTACTTAATATCTATCATTCTTCGTTTAAAATATGAAGTTTGAAGGAAAAATAATTTGATTTTGTTGTTGTTGCAGTATTTTAATAAGATGCTTTCATTTTGTTTCAAATCATTATTTAATAAAATAGTACAGTGGGACTTTCTAGAAGTTGTGGTAGGGAAAATTATACCTGAAATTACAACTGTATAACTTGATTAATAAAAAAAGAGGTAAGACTCATTTCACTGTTGAAGGTGGCAGAGATGGGTTAGAAGTTATGATGAGACATCATTCTTCTGTCACATATTTGCAGGAATACACTGATGCGCCTGCAAGGTTACATCCTGTCACCTTAAAATTTACCTTGGTCAGATCAGTAAATCAGCTATCACTAAAACTAGTTGGAAATTTCTGCATGATTTGTGATTGTTGTTGCTGGAAAGGGATGATTCATTGAAATCAGAGTATTTAATAAAAAGTCACATTTTAAGTTCAAGAAGAAAGATTTGTTAGGTTTGTTTTCTTAAAAAGGCAGAGAAAACCATTTGCAAGCTCCAGAATAGACACTGTTGTGAAATATATCAACCTGGAAAATGGGAAACCAATTTTAAAAATTCTATTTCTTTTCTTGAGTAATCTCATCGTAGGTCTTTAAAAACAGATTCTTACATTTTACATTTATGGTTTAGTCATTTCTGTTTAGTATCTTTCAGTCAGAAGAGAAATACATATAACATAGCCCAGTAGATAGATAATGGACAAATACTATGGAACACTTAATTACAATATGAGAGTTCAAGAAGCAAAGAAACAAAGAAATAACAAAAAAACATCTAACAAGGTACACTCGGAGAAAACATATCAACTATCAAATTAAGAGTACTCGCATATGGTCCAGGTCAGGTAAAATCAAGACTTTTACCTGAGTCTGGTAAAGTAAAAGCTTAAATGTATAATACTTCTTCCAGAGGACACGCTCTGTCTATTACTTGGATTCTTCCAATAAAAGAACCTGTAGGTTTTGAAACTAAATTTTTTGAGGCAAAGAAACCATTACTGCAGTTCAGTTCCTACCTATAAACTACATCCAAATCCTGAAGACAATCCTAATGTAAGGCATTGATTCTTAATGCAATTTTTCTTCATGTATCCAGTCCCTTCCTGTTTTTATTTAATCACTTTATTATTATTATTTTACTTTACCTTCTGTTTTCATAAAATTGCTCTGATTTGGAGGACACAATGACAGCTATAAGCAATTTATAAAAAACCTTGAATCATTCAGATCTTCAAAGGGATAAAAATGCTCTAGAATATTTTTTTCTCATTTTATTCTTTTTTTTTTTTTTTTTTTTTTTTTTTTTTTAACAGAGAAAATGCTTGTTTTATGTTACTTAACCCTCTTGGGTTCTTTTTTCTTGTGCTCATGATTTCAAAGAACTTGAACAATGACTGCTTCAGAAATCTCCAAGTAATTTCTGTTCTTTTCATTTAGAAGGTTAGATATTATCATATTGGATAAAAAAGACTTCAACATTGATTTTTTTTAATAAAAGTCTTTCTAAACATAATATAGAAAGAAATAAGGGAAATACGTCTTAATATTTTACATTGCATGTGATCTTTCTCTTATGTTGAAGAAAGTAGAGAGGAATCTCTACAATGTAATTTCAACTCATTAAAAAAAATGCTTTCAAACCAAAATCTGCATTGAGAAACCTGAATTAAAAAAGCTAACACTGTGATTTGATTCTTTTGCAAAAGAAAATTAACAAATGAACAAACAGAACTAACGCAGAAAAAAAAAAAGAAGAAATAGAAAAGCACAAAAAATGAGCTAGTTTTCCATTTGCTGTCAATTTCTGGGTAGTGTTTAATTCAGTTAACTAAGGCTTGTCAACAATAGTTTTGTGGTCTTAGTATAAGAGAAAGGGTTTTATAGAATAGTTTAGTATGCTGCTCACACCATCTGTAATAGTTCATTAGTCACATATGGTGATCTTAGCATGAGGCTTGGCACATGTAGGTCTTGGCCCGAAGATTTCCATGTTTGCACTCCTTAGGTGATGATAATTTTCTACACAGGAATCAACTTGTGCCTTTTCAAATGGATGATTCACCCTTGTAAAGACCTTTAAAAAGAACAATTACAAGCTGTAGATGAAACAGCTTTGCAATGTTGTTTTAGTGTCAGAAAAGAGATAGATGAAATACTTTTCATAGATAGATGAAATAATTTTTCTTTTAAGAAGGAAAGGCACTAAACAGGTTATTCCTCTTGGCTCTTCTGTTCCTGTTAAGTCAGACATAGGCTTTTTCACTCATTCAGCTGGCAAATGGCAGACAAAATCTTAACTTCTCCCTGTAGGTATGGAGAGCTATAGAAAGCACTGGGCAGTTTAGTTATTGTAAGTGAATTCAGGATACTGGATGGTTTGGTCATTAATCAGCCCAGAAGATCAAGAAGACCAGCAACTGCACACGCGTGATTATGAGGAATCTTCTTTTCTCTCATTAAACTGAAAAGAAAACGACCCAAGCATCTTCAGTCTACATGTTGCCCTGGTGAAATCAGGGAACAGCAATCCTAGAAGGACATATGGGACTACTGACTCTGAATCACATTGCAATGGCACTGCAAAGTTGAATTCTTACAGAGTGAGTATTCAGGCATGGCTTCAGGGCAGCCACCAAGGCTTCATCTCATAGTGGGAGACATATGCTAGCTTTAAGCTAACTAGGTTGGGTACTGCTATCAACGTAGCCATAGCAACACAGAGCTCAGTCTGCACTCAGCTCTGAACTGCCGCAGCAATGCAAGAGCAGCCGGAATTCTTGATGGTTAGTTTAAAGCTAGCTGGGGTATGCTTGTTTGATCTGAAGTGACTGCACTAAACATGTACTCTGAGACTGCTAGGAGACAGATAATTCCACTCTGAAAGTCTTTGTGCGTATTGAATATCTGCTGGAAGATTGGCCTTCCAGATTGGGCAGTATAAGAAAGGACAATGTTTTAAGAACAAGTCATTTCATTTATGTGAAGGGCATGATAAATGTTTTTCTAGAGCTGACTGCTTGAACATTTTAATACTGTAGTTATTAGTTGCTTTTGCCTTTGACATTACTGAATACAGATGAGCTCCAACTTTATCCTCTTCCCGATACACTACACACATACATATACTCTCAACTTTATCCCAGAGGATTAAATAACCTGGCAGGCAAAAAGGAATGCTTTTGTATTTCTTGGGGTTGCCTTATAATAATGGATTTGAAGTTGTTAAATATTACAGATATTGCAGTATATATTATATATATAGTATATATATTGCAGACCACATAGTTATAAGAAAAAAAAGCACAATAAACTCAAAAAAAAAAAAAAAAAAAAAAAAAGTGTAGGAAAAGCCAATGGAAAAGAAAATTGATAAAGAAAGCCTTTTCTAATAAATGGTTTTTTAATCTACAAACCCAGTATCTATTCTGTTTCCTCAATAATTAATGAAAGAAAAGATAATTCTGGAACAAAACACTTGCTTTCCTCTTGTTATTTTTGTCCTTCATTGGTGGTGGAGTTCAGTATTTAAAACAACTTAAATTTTGCAGTGAGATTTTTGAGGCAGTTTCAAAAATTTTACGTACTTCTCATTTACTTCCATTATACATCTCCATCTCCAGATGTAGTCAAATCTCTTAATTTATTGATGAAAAATATTTAGCTGAAAAAAAATATTTGTGAAAATATTGACTATGCAAGTATAGAAAGTATTTTGTGACTGATGAAATATTCTGTTTGACATTTTTGCAACAGATCTTTTTTATTTTATTTGTAAAATATTAATATTAAATCTCTTTTTACTGGAAGGAACATGTTTTGGTTTCATCAACATGAAACAACTGGGTACAAACATTATTTATTATTTTCATTTCATTGGAAACAATGTTTTTCCAATTTTTAGTTTGGAATTAAATTACAACATCTGGAAAATGATAGAAAATAAAATAATCTACAAGTCTTTTCTCCACACTTTAAATATCTACATCTTTATAGAAAGAAGAAATCAGATTTACCCACTCAATATGATTTTCATAGTCTTTTATCAATATTACTTATAGAAACTTTATCCTCAAGACTGTTAACAAGATTAATTGTGAGAAAGCAATATTAACATTAAGTAGAAACATTCCTCTCATCCTTCTTTTGTGTTTTTTAGTTCTGATATATGCAAAGCCTTCTCTAAAAGAAGTGGAAGCTTGCTTAATTAAGAAAAATTGTACTGCCAAGATGAAACATTGACAAATACTTTTCAGTTAGCAGTACTTTTTGTATATGGATTTTGAGAGTAAACTCAGGTCAAGTTTTCAAGTTTTTCTGTACAAAGCTTTATTGCAGAAGATTTCAAATTGGAGGTAATTCTTGCAGGTGGTAATCCTAGTAGCTACGGTAAGAATACTGAACTTGACAGAAATTCAATAGTTTCTATATATACTCAGACTTATGAGGCAAGGCTAGCAACTCAAAGTGGTTCTTGCGCTGCATTCCACTATTCAGTAAGTCCCTTCCTGTTTCATTTAGACTTCCTGATTAACCCATGTTCATTGCTTTATTTTTCAGTAAATTGTTATGTATTTCAGCCAGAAAGCTTCTCTAACAGTTCAGTGAAAATACATTCAAAAAACAAATCAGTTAATATAAGGAATACTAGGCAAAATTTGTACAGGTCCCAGACATGTACAGTGGCAAAATCTTTTCAGATTCATTTAGAAGAGGGAAGTAAGAGCAGCTTTCTTGCAGTAGGATGCTTGCCCAAATATTGACCCTAGAAGATAGCCTCAGTGCTTCATGATGAGGCAATCATGCTTTGGGGCAAAACGAACTATTTACTGATGCATTCATGGAAGACTCTTTCTCATACTTTGGATCAAGAAATATAGCTGTCTAGTTATAAGGCTTGAAGAATAATCACAGATGACTTGTAACAAGTCTAGCAGCTAGTCTTGCATTCGCTATTCTCTTGGAGCTGCCAATTCAAGAATGTCTCCCATCTGCAGACAGACGTGATTTCTGATGAAGTTCACTGAATATTACTAGTACTAGAAATGCAAGATTTTTTCTTTTTTTTTTTTTTTTTTTGAGGAATCTTGTACTTGACAGTTGTGATTATATCCCAAGAAAAAAGTCATTTGCCATCCTGAAAATCTCATCACCTCATGTTTATATAAGGTCACTCTTTAGTAGATGTCCTTGGAATAGATAGCAGAATGGTAAAGCTGGTCCAACCCTCAGTAAGGAATGATTTACATGAAGAGTAAAGAAACTTTTTCCAGCTTAAACTATCCGTAAGATGGTCTCCTGTTTCATCCAGCTCTCAGAGGCTAAGCAGCCACCCAAAAACCTCTGCCTATAGGTCAGGCACTGCACTCCCAGGGTTTGGCTGCTTGTGCTCTGGGATGGCTTTTGCAGAGCATCAGCCCAGCATCAAAGAGTAGAGATGTTTGGAAGAGCTGTGTATAACCTTTGCAGGGCTCAAACCTCATTCCTCAAGGGATGCTCTGGTTTCCACAGCTTAGCAGCTGTGCCTGTACTTGGCCATATGTGTCTTTGATCTGGATTATAAACCTAAGGTGAATCAGCTTTGGCCACTATTGGGCATGCTCTGTTCT
Source organism: Tragopan temminckii (assembly GCA_028571105.1). Classification (NCBI taxonomy): domain Eukaryota; kingdom Metazoa; phylum Chordata; class Aves; order Galliformes; family Phasianidae; genus Tragopan; species Tragopan temminckii. The sequence continues at coordinate 44,490,002 of JAOWBP010002052.1, read as the reverse complement.
TCTTGCTGGAGTACCATGAAGTTGTGTCATGTGTATACCCCTGTAAGCCACGCTGCCTCTCCAGCTCCCAGCTCCCCAAAGCTTACACAAAGCAAAGGCCAGACTGAGGAGTGGAGAGGTCTGTAAAGGGACAAAGGCATAGGAAGGGTGAGAATGATGTTACAGAGCAGTGATAACAGAGAATGTGATCAAAGGCGTTTTGTCTTCTAGCCTTTCCAACACAACCAAATGAGAACTCTGAACTGGATTTTGAGCAGGACTACACAGCCAGGAATAAGATATGCTGTCCAGGGAGTAATATGAGGTGTGCAGCACCTTGCACAGCTGGGGCAGGGAGATTAGGAAGTACCAGTCATGTTCTCCCATGTAGGGAGAAGGTGCCTATGGTTTCATGAAGTCCAGGGAATCCTTTATATCCAAACCAGACATTATTACCTTTAACATTCTCTGAACTTGTGCCTGCACTTTCTTATACTCTATGATATAAATTGTTACTGGCTCAAAATTGCAGGAGGTAGAAAGGAAGGACAAAGGAAGTAGCAGCTGCAGCTGTACACAAGTGTTGCTGAAAAGTGAACTAACTGCATCCACCGGTACTGTAGTGGCAGCAGGCAATAATACCTGCCAGTGAACTTCATACTCCTCTAAAACATGCAGATCATTATTCTGCATGCTAAAACTTTAATTGTAGTACATGGTTTAAGCAGTTGTGAAATAGTTTATACGTAATTGTGTTCTGGTCTGAGAGAGCTTTCCCCTTGCTCTAGATACCTTCTCTGCCACACTCTGTGTGTTACTACAGTATATTTAACTTGCTGCGGGGGAAAGTAACTGGAAAAATATTGCTCAGCTTCAGTTCGGATCTTAGATTTGTTCAGCAATACAAGGAGCACTTTCTTATGTGCTAGACATTTTCCCAAATTCTACTCCAACCTCTGGCTTTCTGAGTTCACAGATTTCCTATCAACACTACGCTGTTCGAGGTGAAAGCCTGTAGATATAAGTAAAGCTGGTCTTTCCAGTAGTGTGATGAGAGTAAGGGTTAAAAAAAAAATGTAATAGAAGAGAAAAAGCTTTGAAGCTCAGGAATGATTGACCTGTTTCTTTCCAAGTAATAAACCTAGGGAAACATTTTTGAAGAAATTTTATTAATCTGATTGTTTGTATCATCAATAATTTAATAAAGTATGTCCTAGAGAAAACCTGAAACATCTGAATGCTATTTGGACTGCTAGTAAAACAGTCAATCAACCTTCTGGAAGTAATTGAAAAAAATATTTCTCCAGATATACTTGACAGAGGAATACCTAGAGAGAAAAATATGGTATGAGTCCATCTTCAAGTTATTTATTAGTCTTTCTCCACTATTACACCTGCAAAGCAGGGAAGAGATTGTGGCTTGCCGTCTTGAAGAACTTCTAACTACAGGCTGAATTACATCTCCTTCCAGGAGCAGTGCTTCATTTTGTTTTACACAGTCTATACACTGTAGGCAAATAGGTCATGGCTGGTTTTTCTCTGTGTTTTTGTTGTTGTTGTTGTTGTTTTAATCATTTACTTTTTAACATTTTATGTCAGATAGTCAGTTTATGATGTGTTCCTTTACAGGAACTATTGATTCTCTTTCCTTCTGAATAATTTTTAGTTATCTTCAAATTTGCTTACTACTGCTCACGAGATTTCAGGTCAACATCAAACATATTTATTATGAAAGAAATGAAAACATTAAAGAGAAGCAAAATTTTAAAAATTGCTAACTTAACAGTCTTAGCTGACTTACATAGTCCCTATTTAGTCTTGTTACATAAAAAGAATTTAAAAGAGCATAAATAATTTTTACAGATAATTTGCACCTTTGCCAATAAACTATAGATTTCTTTAATATTATGAAGTTATGTATTTTCATCAGTTATGTGCAAAGGATGTTTTCTTATCTGGTTGTGTGACTGTCCAATGACAAGGTCTGTATGGTTATAACAAATTTAATCATTTTTTTTTCTGAGAAATTTCCTCTGAATGAATGGAATTGTATTTTACATTTAGAAGTTCTGCAGATGACAATAAACTGATTGTAATTAAAAGAACATGTACTATTTATCCTCAGAAGCTACATCAAATTAAAACTCAAATTTCAAATAATCTGTATGATGCTTGCTGGATGAGAGAGAATTTCTGGCTATTTCTGCACTTTTCAAGTTTTTATATCCCTTAAATAACATCTTAAAAATCTTCTGTTTGATGGTTCGTTTGTTTGCTTCTGGGTTGATTTTTTTTATTTCATTCTGTAGTAGTTTCATCTAAATTTCTGTTCAGGAAGTATTCTTTTACAAAAGCTTCAGAAAATACTATATATGTATGTATGTATATATAATTTATTTAGTTATTATTTTTAAGAAAGTATTGATTTTCTGATTGTGAAACCACGAACCTTTATAGTTAGGTACCTGCCAGGTAACAAAATTCTTATTGTTTTTCATTTTTTTTCCTCTACTTTTAAGTTTTCCTTCATTTTTTTATGCTCTTTGTCTATGACTAATAGACACTTAAAGACAGTGAATAACCAGTTGTTTGACCAAGAATATAATCTTAGAGGATAATCTTTTGGGGCTCACTCTTCACTACCTATGATTTAGAAATTAGTTGTGAAACAGAGTACTAAGCAGAAGGCTATATTTCATCTTTAAATTCACATCTTTATGACGAGGCAAAAGAAACAAATATGAATAATGTGCTAGGATTTTATACTTATAAAAATGCTTTAAATAACTAATGATGAGAAATTAAAAAATAAAAAAAAAAAGATGGAGTAAAGAAATGTTCACTTTTAAGGACAGAATATTATTGTAGTATTAAATTACAGAATTAGTGTTTCAGCCATTGTTTAGAAGCTATGTTCATCTGGACAGCTGAAAAAGGTCCTGATGTGTTGAGTCAAAGAGCAAATAGACATAAATGGTACAAAGATACTATCTCATTTTACAGCACATAAATCTTGCTTTTTTCTCCTTCAGACAGACATTGACGATGAATTTGTTTTCAGTGAGATGAGGAGGCAAGTGCAGTGGTTCATTAACTAAAAAGAAGATGAAAAAGTCTTTGAATGCAGTTTAAGAGGACAAATTTTAGTTTTAGTTTTAGTAGGTATTTATGGTAAGCTTAAATATGTGTCCTGTACTAAATGCAAATGTAATCAACTGTGTACTGTCTCTCCTCTAGTATCAAGTTTAGCTTTCTTGACCAAAACAACATTCAAAAGCAAAGTAAAAAATCAACAAGGGTAAAAAAAAAGACTTCCTTCAACCATATATTTCTGCCATGTACGTGTTCTGCATATTGGGAAACAGACAGTTTAGTTTCATTCATATTTCTTTTATCCTCATCTCCAAGAGAAAGAATCCATGTAATTCTGTTTCCAGTAAATAGGCAGTTCTGGGCAGTCATAATCCTTAAAAATGGGTCTGAATGTCATAGCACTAATCATGTTGAGTAAGCCATCACACAATTCTTCTTTGTTTGTTTGTTTATTTTTCTGTGTTTTGTTTGTTTCTAAGAGACTGCATTTCATCTTCAAATTATTGAGTTATGTATAGAAGCTCTTCTTGTCCAAACCAATTTCCTCTTGCAGTTTTCCTTTCTGTTCAAATCCCTACCCTGCAGTCATGCAGAGATAAAAACTCCTGAAGATCCTTTGCTTTTTAAATTCAATGGTATAGGCAGCACTTCACAGGCGGCTTGTACAGCACACATGCAAAAAAGTGACTTGCTGATTGGATTGATATATTCTGTCCTGTAAATCAGCACAGAGAATTAGTGATCACACAGGAAATCATCCCTCTAGGAAAATATGACTTTCATTCAGCTTTGTGTAAACATTCAAAAAAATAAAGCACACTGAAAAAATCTGCTTTTTCATCTTTCTCATGTTCCTCTTTCCCTGAAAGAAGTAAGGATGTAAATTTATTGCAGTATCTATAACTTATTTTTTGCTTGGAAATTTTCTGCCAAATTCCCTTTACTTTTTGTGTGTAGTTTTGAATGAACTCACATAATCCAGTTCGAAAGATGTAAGCTACTTGCTTCTGCTGGAGTTGAGTCATGTCAAGGCAGAATTGGCCTGGTAGGCCTTTTGTTTACAGTTCTGCATGCATCCAAGTCTGAGCACCTGGTGTGAAATGGGATGCTGAGTTTGATAAGATCACCATGGTCATCAAATATGATTACAAAGCAGGGAAGATATTACATAAATTATCAATTCAGACACCATATGATTTATTCTGGAAATTGTTCATTGTTCACTGTTCATTGTGCAAGTTACTGAACACTTACAGAAAAGCCTAGAGATACACAGTATTACGCAGTAATCTTTCTGTTAGGTTTGCATTTTTGTAGTTTTGAATGTTTCACTACTTTATGTAAAATTCTGTCCTGTCTTCTCCTTTATAACCACAGCATGTTAATGTTACTTATCATTAGTACTCATATTAAAACTTGATTAGTATCATGCAAGTTTTATTCTATCAACATTTATTTCTTATCCCATCTCTTTATACAGTCAAATTTCCACTGGAAATTTGTAATAATTACTTTTAGTATGACTTTTATAGCATGACTTTTTACCAAAAATAATCCAGTTTGCATGAATATTTATTAACATATCTATACCATGTTCATAAAAACATTGTTTTGCACAGGATAACTTTTTCAGTTAAGTAGACTTTGAATGAAAAGTCAGAAGACATTTCATTCCACAAGGAATAGTAATGTTCCAAATCTGGTTAAAATTGATAAGTTCAGGAGTCCTAGTGGTTTTTAAATGATTTGAAAGATTATTATGTGATATGATCATGTGAGAAAAATAAAAACTGAGTCAACTGAGGAGAACCAGAAAATTAACATGATATCTTGTCTTCATAAACCCAGTGAAAATCATCTTGAAAGATCCATGTGAAGGATACTTGTGGCCACAGGTATCAAAATGACAGAATACAGTTAGTTCTCTAAGATATTTTAGACAAGATAATTGATGTAATTTCTGTCATCGGAGCTAAAAGAAAAAAAAGTACACTATGCTATTAGTAATAGCAGTTTTGCCTTGAAGTGATTTCAGTTAATGGTTTGATAATCAGCTACTAAAAGAGAGATTTATTTACAGATATGAATATCTGGACAATGCTCTTTCTTTTGTCCCTAGTAAACATTAGTGACCTGAGAAGACTTCACATTATTTTCTGGGAAGTAAGTCGATAGCTCCAGTCTATGTGATAAAATGGGATCATTTTAGACTGTTAAAGTTTTTCATGGTTCAGTGCAATTCAGATGAGACACTGTTTAACAGATTCTGCAATGACATCTTCTGTCTCTAGAACTTTTAGAAATTTTACAAAAGTCTTTATACTTTTATATGGTTTTTGTGCTTGTCTCCATTTACCTGTTTTTCAGTAATTGTGTATTTGTGCTTATTGTATAACATGTCACCAGAAAATGGTGGGAGGCACTTGGAAAAAGGTGAATACTTCAGTGCCAAGACATTAATGTGAATTATCAGTGAAATTGTTGTAGCACATTTTTGGTCTCTCATTTCATTTTTGTTTAATGAGGTGAGGTTCATCTGCAAGCATATTCAATAAGCAATTTGTATCTTGTGGTTATAAACTCCACAAACTTAAAAACTGCATGATTCATTGAGGCAGCAGTGAGGGAGCAGATGTAGACACATCCAAATCCTGTGCACAAAAATATGTGGAGAAAAGTGGGAAGGAAGAACTTTTTCCAGACAATGTGAAAGAGAAGGGAAATATAAATATAAAAACTTCATAGAAGATGCTGGTAAAGGTTGCCTGAGGCAACTGGTGGGTGGACTGCTTTAAGTTGACATCTTTCTGACAGCAACAAGCAAAGGCTGAGAATAGTAAAGAAGCAAAGGATATTTCAGATGACCCTGAGTTCTGACGCTAGCTGACTACAATAAAAAGTGAAAGCAATTTCAAACCATTAGCCACTTCCCTTCCACACCTTAAACATGGATGAGATTTTCGTGTTTCTATTACAGAATCTGATCAAAGCTGTTGATCAACAGCAAAGTACAGCTTTTGAAATCGCAAAGATGACAATGGCTCCCCTAGAGGCAATGAGGAACACTCAATATATTTCACATGAGCAGTGATTTGAACACTTGGTTTCTGCGCATGGTGGGGACACTAAGATAATATTCCCGAGGTTGTGATAGTTAAAATAGCAAGTGGGAACCTTTCAGGACAATATTTGTTTGAGTTGCTGTGGTTACTGAAGTTTGGATCACTGGCTCAGCACTGCTACAAAGAGCTTTCTTGAGAGTACCAGGAGTCATAGCTAGCAAAAGCCTCTGCAAGGAACCAGAAGAATCATAAAATCAGTTCAGAAGTAAGTACATTGCATGAGCACAAAAGAAGAGTGTGAAAAACATGCTGTTTCTCTGCTATACAGACTATTTGCACAGAAAAGAAGTGACTGTACTCAGCTGGAACTAGGTAGATGAATAAAGGCTAAAGCCAAATTGGTTGTCTAGGTGAAAAATATGTCACCAACATGGGAAAGGTAGTTGCAGGAGAATTTTGGAATGTAGAGTCTTGCAAGGCTACTCTTATCTAAGTAATGATACAGTATTATCCAAGGTCAGTATTAATTCAGGAATGTCATCAGAAACATCAAGTTTGAGTACAGATGTACCAGAATTGGAACTAATAAGGAAAATTAATTAACAGAATGTTGGTTTTTTTTGTCAGGTATTTGGACATAGAAGTGGAACTGTAAGGGGGACAAAAAAAAAAAAAAAAAAAAAAAAAAAAAAAGACAGAAAATAGAACAAATAGGAAATGATTAAAAATCAAAGGAGACTGGATCTTTACAAGAATTATTGCATGCAACTATGGCTGCAGATTGAATTGTGAACCCAAGATCACTAAGACACCAAAGGGAAAATCCACTGGATTACTCAGTCCATTGGATTTATGTCTGAAGAAGTTGGAAAGGAAGGTTGGAGTAAAGATGAATAGACTTGAACCCTAATACTAAGACTTGTAGGAGGGAACGCTGAGGGGTTTGTAATTCAGTAGCAATTATGACTCATAACATTCAATAATAATAACTTTTAAGAGTTTTTATTATGTGGTATGCAAAGATACTAACTGTAAATTAGTAACAGTTGTGCATTTATTAGCTGTTTAAATTACTGATTTTAAAATTATCTTATTTGTTTCTCAATAGTATGTTGCTTAATCAATAAACATTTTTGTGTTTAGATTGTTAATATCAAGTTTTCAGTCTGAAGGTAGAGAATCAAACTATGACAACCAGCTACTTCACTGTGAAACCTAGCCAGTTCTGAATCACTTCACAAGCCTTCAGTCATGAAGACAAATCTTCTGGAATGGTTAGAGAAAAAAAAATGAATCTCCCAAGAGATAATGGATGAACCCTCCACAACCAATTCAGATACAAGACTTGGCAGCATTAGCCGTGCAGCAACAGGATGAAAGAACTGTCCCAGAAATAATCAGAACATCAAGGTTACGAAATGACCTGAGGTAACAGATGACAGCACCACCAAACAAGACTACACAAAAGAAAAAAATGCAGTAAACTGTATTCCCTTCTCCTTTATCACAGCAGGACTTTTTTCAGGTGTTTGAAGGACTGCTCAGCTGTTATGGTGTGAAGTCTAGAAAAGATTCATTAGAAGATATATAATTACGTGCAACAGGCTGTCATCTTCAGATAGTGAGGTAACAGACATTTAATAGTGAGCTTACCTACCAAACCTACAGATAGCTACATTAAGCTCTAGAATCCAGCTGAAATTCTGAAGGCTTGAAACAATAGAAGTACGCTAGTTTTTTTTCCAATAGACCCAGGGAAAAAAAGAAAAAAGAAAAAAAAAAAAAAAGCACAGATCACTGAAGTATGAAACATACTTCAAGAAAAAGAAAAAATAAAGGATCCTTTAGATGTTGGTAATTCTTAGAAGAATATATATAGCAAGAATGCTGTGAGAATGTTAGTCGGTGCACAGACACTATCAGTCTCTGCGTTTGCCCTGTGAATTAAAAGGTCCAGGCATTCAGAAAGAGGCAGGTAGGTACATATGCTTGAAGGGAAACCTGATAAATGAAGCATCTCAAAATACAGTATCCCAGTGAAGAAGAACTAACTCTGCTGGTCAGGAATTGTTTAATAAGTATTTTAAATTCCAGCCTATGGCTCTCACTGGAAATGATCCAGCATGATAGAGCACTCTCATATAAGAACTGTGGAGTGTGCCTTTGTCTATTTGCTCCCTACAGGAATCAGAATTTTGATGCACCTCTATAGTGCTTTTCATTTCTTCTTGGCTGATTAGATGGCTCTCTATCTAAAAACAAAGCACTCATTTTAGGAAAGGGGATAACCTGGGAAGGGGTTATGAAACTTTCCTTAACTTCTAACTTTTAGTGAGCCTGTGGAAAGGATACTAAATGAAACATACTGAATATCTAATACTGAAGTAGATGACTTCCCAGATTGCACAGTGAAAGGCAAGAGCTGAAAGTCAACACCAGAACTTGTCTCCCTAGGAGAAACTGTTAAGTCATTCCTTGTCTGTAGATTAAACTATGGAAGGTAAGGCATAATGAAAAGATAAAAGCCTACAAGCAGAAGCAGACATTCTACCAGTGTGAACACACTCTTTTGCATTTTGTGTGGGAAAAATTACTTGGTTTAGTTGCTCTTAGAGACTCTTGCCAGAAAACTAGATATCTTCTGCACAAATTCTCCCTAGTACTAACTTCATGTACTGGTGCTGATTTTCACAAATCCTGGAAAACTCACACAATTTCAAGAGATTAAAGGACTGTTAACATAGTTCTAATATTATATTGGCTAAAGGAATGACCCTCTTTTTTTCTATATACCAACATCAGTAAAGAAAAAAGAATGAAAATTGTGCAAAATAGTGGAAGTATAGATTAAGGACTAGCATGAAAGAATTAGAAGTCAAAAAGCAAATTTTAATGTCTGACAGTATGATTTCAAGAAATATAAGGTTTTCAGACAAATGCCTTTCTTTTGATAAGGTTATAAATCTACTTGTGAAGACAGTCATGTTGATAAGTGCATTTGAATTAATTTCAGATTGCATTTTAATTTATAGCATTCATTATATGAAATAATAGTCTATATGTGGTTTATATTCAGTAGCTCATAAACTAACTCATTGTTAGCTATGAGTGGAGATGCATTAGTGTTTCATAGCAGCTCTGGCAAGGCACTGTTGTGAAGGGATGGAGCAACTTTGAGAGATCTTTTAAAATCAAGTTGGAGAAGACTTGTTGGTCTCCATCCCTCACCCTTTTCTTGGGAATTACATTGGTCCCTGACAGAGCAATGATTTAATTATGCTTGCCATGTGCCTTGTTGATCCTTACCATCTGTCTTGACTTCATGAATCAAATAGGTGTATCCAGCAGTCACAGGGTTGTGGTTGACATCACAAAACCTGCCATACTCTTCTTGCTGAAGCACTATGGGACAGCAGCTCTTGTGGATGAGATCACTGCTTCGTCATCAGTACTGTCACTCCTGGCTTGCAGCTCTCTGGACTCTGCATTGCATATGGTTCTGCTGCTCCATCACACGCTGTACAAAATGTTCTTAATCAGTTTCTCTAGAAATTAGTTTCTGATTCACTGATGCCTTCAAAATTAGATTTCTGCTGTCTCGCTTCTCTAAAGCTGTTTAGATTCTGTTCTCTCTTCTACTTATGAGAACAGAACTTGCAGAGAGGCTCCGTACTGCAGTGTATTCTATTGCAGCAGTAATTAAAGGAATTTGTTACGTGCTGAGAAGACATAAATAACATGAAGACAAGAGCAATATAAATGAATCAGCAAGTGAGGAAAATAAATAAATAAATAACTGCGAGAAGTACGCTGCTTTAGTATAATGGCTACAATTATGGGCTGTCATTGTGGGGAGTGTCTGCATAGGCATAGAAATAAGCATGCAATTTTTCTCTGTGTAAGCAGGCCTTTGCTGTCCAAAATACAGTTACTGAGGTGGTCTCTGGCAGTGTAGTAAGGGCTGAAGATCCTGCTGGAGGCAAACTGTACTGCTTAATATTGTTATTCTCTGTCTCATGTCTTTGGAGACACCAATCAGTGAGGATTACTTTGATACCATAAGCTCAGTATTATTCTACATTAATGCACTAATGGTGGTATATCATCTTTTCATGTCCTCAGGCAGCACTGTGGAGCTGGAGTTATATAGAAATAAATTAAAAGTGAAATTTGGATGCAAAACTAAGCAGAAGGCAAATATTCTCCAAGCAGAAAATAGACAATGCTAGCTACAAACAGTCTCAGCAGAGGAAAAGTAAACCACCTACCTAACACTTAAAAGGATTTCACAAGAGGGACATAGAGTTAAGTGTGCCAGTCCTATTATGTGATGTACTTGAGGGAGATGCTAGGCAACCAAAGTGGCAGGCTCAGTAGGAGACCCTAAATAGAACTGTGTTTTACATTGTTATTCCTTTTGTTTTTCTTTCAAAAAGAAGTAAGTTTTACAGGAAAATAAACTCAGAAAGAAAAAAAAAAAAAAAAGGATATTGATTACTTGGGAAACTCAGACATTTACTCAGAATCTCTGGGACCAGGGTTTTTCCTAAATAATTTTACTTATTTTACAGTGTTTTTGGTGACAAGAACTGGAGCTGATAACTGCCCACTGAGTCCTCCACTCTGTGGTGACTATAACCTTAGCAGCATTATGGAATGTTTCTGGCTGTGTCTGGGCACTACCCTTGGTTTTACTGAGGGCCTCCAAGCATTCTGAGTTAATCAAAACAAAGCATAGTGTCATACAAATGTAGGAGATCCTGTCAGTCAGCCCAATTTCAAAATGATGTCACAGCTGTAGAAAGCAGAGTACAGGGTATCATGTATCTTCAAAGACGCACATGGGATAAAGTCATACAGTTGTTTCATTTCATAGTGGATCAGCAGAACTACTTCATGAATGAAAACTGAGCTAAGATCAGTATTTTTCAAAAGCTTACTGATGTTTTGCTGGGTGGCATTTAGTCTTGAGTGTATCTTCATTATTTATTCTTAACACAGTCACTAAATTCTGTAGTCACGATCTCTTCACCTTGCTGGCTCTAAAACAAGAGTCTGCTTTCAAGGAGAATGTACAGTGAATTTCTGCATCTGCTTGGGTCAGACTGCACAACATAGTTCTTCTGTTTGCACCTGAGCTACTAACTTACACTGCTAGACAAACACATCATCAAACACTGACTGCATGCTGTTGTACTTATGTGCTTCCCTCTTCTGCAATTTTCCAGTCTTAAAAATTAACAGCAATAATTAAGCCCCCAAAAGTCTCTTCTGAACAAACAAAATATGAAGTACTCATTCCTGTGTGCCTGACATGATCCAGGGCAAAGAGAACCCTAAATGCTTCCCAGGCAGCAGAACAGCTCTATTCCAGATGTGCACTGATGGGGTTGCTGCAACTGCCATCAGTAATGGCAGCATTTCACAGAGAAAGGGAAATTCTAAGATCCTATTGTTTAATACGTATTCAAAAGAAAACTTGTTTTGAATTAAAAATAAATTAAAATTTAAAAAGCAAACATGTCTTGAAGGAAAAGAAGGAAACAAACAGAACACTTTAAAATTCCCTGTTTTGAATCCCAAGAGAATGAACACTCTCTTATCTGTGCTGGTGCTCCTTCTAACCTGCTGTGTTTGATACATTAGTAATATCTTTTGAAACAGAGGCTCTGCAAGGAAGATTATTTTTATAATCCTCTAGTAAATAAAGTTTTCAGAGTTTCTGTGGAAACTTAAGAAAAATATTATTCTAGTTTCTCAGCTATCATTTTCCTCTTTTTCAATTAACTTCTTAGCACTGCTGTGCTTTACCTTTGTGAGAAATAGGAAGAGGTTCTGAGCCATCCATCCAGTAAAACCAACAGGTTGAAACTGTGAGCCCTTTCCAGAGGATCAGACTCAGTAGTAGAAGGTTTATCAAGGAGTTCACAGAAACCTTCACCACTGTGAAGAGACTTTATCTGCCAGGAGAATTTCAATGAGAAAAACAGTGGAGGAAAAAAAAAAGAAATGTGACATTTTTTACACTAAATATAGTTGTTCTTATTAGTCGACTTCCTGCAATGAAAGCAACAGGAAGAATTGTTTTAAATCACTGCTAAAGTTGTGCTAGTGTACTTAGAAGCGTGTTAAAAGTGCAATAGGGACTTTAAACCTTGTCTCCTGACAGCTAGCATTCTAGTTGTGAAGCTGATATTTCGACAGTGTTAACTGGACTTCTGTTTAAAAAAACTAAAATTATGCAAATGATATTTAAGCAAGTCAGTTGAATGTTTACACTCATACATACACCGTGCCCTTGGAAATAAAATATTTTTATGTCCCAGTGAAATACTGAATTTGTGGTATAATTTTAAGAGAAAGCGAAAAATGAGATAGTTTTAATCTTTCCCAAGAAGTATGCCATATTTTACAGTGTAATACAATCTAGAATCCTTAACATGGGGCTGCAGTAATTTGATGTAACAAAGAATGACAAGTAGAGGTCAAATGGTAAGCTGAACTCAAGTAAACTTCCCTAACACTTGTCATCACAGGTGTGAGAAAATTGACGTGTTCATTTATACCACATTAACATCTGTTGCCACAGTCCTTAGGAAAAAAAAAACAACAAACAAAGAACAAAGTCAGTGTATAAAACTGGGTGATTTTATGTGACAACTTAGAAAATATTTGTCAGCTTTATTCACTGTCCTATACAGAGCATGAAATTTACAGAGCAGAAGTTGAAGTAACACATGCCACTGATTCTCATCCTGGTATTTACTGCAAGAAGCAGAAAAAAACCGAAGAGAGAGAGCAACATCAAACAGTGAAATAAAATTAAGACATATAAGGTATTTAAACCACGTGGAAACAGGGAGCCTGGAAGTCTAATGGCACTAGCCACTTTTTGATGTGCATGCTGGAGATCTTCAGGGTCACAAAGATCTCTCTCGTCTTCTTACTTTTATTCTTAAGCTGTGGGGTTAAAAACTTGCCTTTTAGGACCTGCTGTGCCCTGACCATGACTTACTTTTGTTATTCTTAGAACAAGTTGAGATAAAATACTCATTAGATGACAAATTTACAAGTAACATGGACTTCCAGCACCAGGGGAACTGAAAAACATTTGGAGCTGGAACAGATGCCTATATCACTCCAGCAGCGGACATCGGTGGGGCCCTCAGCTTTGGTTTCTGAATCCTTGCCAAGACAGTCAGATCTTATCAGTAAGAGATGATAAAAAAAGAAGGAATAAAAAAATAAAAAGGTAGTGGGTGAGAGGGGTATTGAGGGTGAAGACAAAAACCTGACCCGAACATGTTGGCTTGACAGATCTCTGAAGACTGTTCAAAACACTTTATTTTATCACAACAGAATCTTTAAGAATCCTTTGTGCAAAATTGCTGGTCATTCATTTAGAAACATTTCCAGACATTGACTCAGAAGTATTGGCGTTAAATACGTCTAAACAAATGGGGTAGCCGTGTGAAAGGTGAGAAGATGAAGGCTTTCTTCTGCTGTAGAATACTTTTTGATGTGATAATGAGGTTCTCTTTTTGTAATGGGCCATAGCACCACTAGGTATGAGGATTTCACACACCAGCAAATTTCAAAGAACTGTTTTCAGCATTCCAGGAAATTAAGTGATAGAACAAGGCTTTTTACTCAGTGTGCATTCTCTACTCCTACACTGTACACCTCTAATGCAATTTACCAGTGAATTAAGCATACAATGTGATTTATCCCGCCAACCTAATATTTCATGTTAGTCAGTGGGGCGACCGCTTTTACAGCCTAGCTTTAAAATGCCATTATAGTTGAGCACACTTTTGCTTCAGCAGAATGCTTAAGGGGGTCTCTCTTTGTTATATGTGTGTAGCTCTGATTAACTTCAAGGTCCAGATTCTTCGTTGGTGCAAGCTCCCTGTTTCAGTAGAACTAAAGCTGAGTTCATTGGCACTCATGGCTGGCACATTTTACAGAAACAAGATGAGAAAAGGGAACATATATTTGTAAAACTCCTGATAACAGCAGATATCAGAGGAAAATGAGGATGCATTAACCTCTGTTTTTCTCAGGGTATAATGTGTTAAAGCAGAAGTGTTACCTTTTACATTGACAAACTGAATTAAATAATATTTTGATCTTCAGTGAGTAAAAACAATATCTGAGCTGACTTTAAATCTCCATATAACTTGCATTTCATGCAGGAAAAGCACAAAGTAACACAAAAGATAAAGAACATTCACTATCCATTATCTATTCTCACTGTGACAGCAAGCAAAGTTATATTTCTGCTTTATTTTTTGATAAGATTAAATTCCATAGAATCATGAATTATCTCCAGAGAAATTCTTTTTTTTTTTTTTTTTTTTTAATGACCCCATTGTTTTAGGGGAAGGAGTGGGATTGGCATTTTTTATTTTCTATTTACAAATCTGCCCATATTTATCTTCTATATTTATCTTCTATTACAAGCTGCAACTACAGACTCTCTTCTGATCTCTCATGCACCATGATATTTTACATTGTCAGGTAAAGGCCATACATTTTGTAGACTGCTGTAATATTGTTGTGGGGCTGAACATGACTTCAGCACACTGTTGACATTCAAGAAGGATGAGAAGTTTCATACTGTCCATGCTCCAGTCATTTTTTTAATCATTACTGCAGCCCTATCTCCTTTTATGTAAGTTATGGTTTACTTTGTAAAAGCTACATATAGTATACTGGAATGGGATGAAAAATAGCAGTGTGCTGGTCATGAATTTCCCACAGATCAGAACCTATCTGCAAGCATTTTGGAATACCAATTTCAGACTGATGTTTTGTTATTGAATCTTTACAGACTAAAGCACTTTCTTACAGAGTCTGATATCACATAGTAAAGAAGGGCATTTCTGTTTATGAAATCATTATTTATGTTGATACAACTGCAAAAAAAAAATTACAGAGTCTAGAGGTTTATGCAAAAACAAAAAACAAAAAAACAAAAAAACAAAAAAAACAAAAAAACCCAAACAAAAAAAAACAAACAGAAAACCCCCTGCATCTTGCAAAAGACTTTCTCCAGCATAGATAAAGCTGTGAAGAGATTAAGGTCTCAAGCAGACCAATGTAGTAACGCCTTATTAAGAATTAATAAAGTGAGACTGTTTGACGTTTGCGAAAAAAGTTACAGGTGGTATAGGGCACCAGCTAAAATCTGAAGGGATTTGCAGTAAATTTCATAGTCCATATTCTCTAGGAAATCAGAATTGTTTGTGACAGTATTTCCTATTGGCATTATGCTTAGGAAATAATTAATTTGAAAATTTGACAAGTGTAAAAATAAATTATTTTTTTAAGTTGTTGGAGCAGCAGATTTTAATTGGAGCCCGTGGCACAGAAATTATGATTCTCCAAAGTACTATTTTATAAGTTGTCATGGTTTTGTGATTTTTGGTTATCAGTATTCCACATCATAACATTATGTAGTGCACTGGGAGTTAAGGTGTTAATGCTCCAGTTCTGGGCACCTGTCTGGAAAAGAAGAAGAACTACATACCCCAGGGGGCTTTGTGGTCAGAGAGGTAATATAACCCCTGGCAAGGTCACCTGATGCGCTCTTCTTTGTCAGCTCTTCTTCTTTGTCAGCTCTTCTTAGTCTCCCTGCTGCTCAACTGGACTGCACATCTCACATCAGTGTTGTGGTGAGGCCTATCCACCTTTCAGATACTCTCTTCCATTGACATAAGTTCACTTAAAACTGTAAAAACTGTTTCTCATCAAAATGTAAAAATAATGCCTTAAAAAATCCTATTAAATGAAAGAAAAGAGGTTAGGAGTAAAAACTGATAGATAGAAATAATAAAAAGAAATAAGGAAAGAATAGATGGCTGGATAGAAGTTGAAAAAGTGAAATTAAAATATGAAGTATGAAATGGAAGGAAAAGAGAGAAAAATGGAAATTTGAAGATTTAAAAGGAGAACATGGTAGAAAAACAAGAACAAAAATAAAACAGAAAAAAGTAGTGACTCGGATACAAGTAAAGAGAAAGTGAAAGATAAAGAGGTTTTCTTTTAGTTTTCCTCATGCACTGAATAGGAGAACTGCTATCTGGAGAAAGGCTGCTACTTTCAAACATTTACTAAAGGAATCCCAGGAATGACGGAATGGCTCTCTACCTCTCACTCTTCCCAGAAATCTATCCAACATGCCTAAAATTTATAGGGGAATATGTTCCCAGTGAATTAAAAGGGGTGCAATATGAAGAGAGGCTCAAAATGAGCCTGAAAGACTGTAAATACCTTCCAATATTTAAAAGGAGTCTACAGGGAAGATGAGGAAGGATTCTGTATAAGCGAGAGTGGTGACAGGACAAGGAGTAACGATTTTAAGCCTAATGAGGGTATGTTTAGATAGACATAAGGATGAAATTTTTCATTATGTGGTTGATGAGGAAATGGAACAGGCTATGCAGAGAAGCTGAGGATGCCCATTCCTGGAAGTGTACAAGGACAAGTTGGACAGGGCTTTGGGCAACCTGATCTACTGGGAGACGTCCTTGCTCTTGGCAGGGATTTGAAATTAGATGATCTATCTATCAGCCTCTAACACAAACCATACTATGCTTCTATAATCTGTCATTACGGCTGCACAGTGATATGCTGTTCCTACCTGATAGTAATGAGAGTCTATAATTCATCCTAAGAGAAATAGATAATGTTCACAAGCAAGGGAGGAGAGAAGGGTAAAGGGAACTAAGAGTAATTCAGAGTCAAGAGTAAAAGGAAAATAGTGAAAACATTAGAAGCACCAATACTTCTCTGTTACAGAAAGTCAGATGAAGCTGAGAATATTCAAACATTAAGACAGAAGAAAAACTTAAATTTTCCTTGAAAGGATAAACTTACATGAATGTATAAAAATTGTTTGAAAAGCTGTGTCTTCATTTTATTCCTCTTTTAACTGAGTATTTTATTTTAAGAAATGACTGTGTGGATTTTAAACATATGTATAAAACTGCAAAACATAATTTCAAATGGCTTTTGCAATCAGTAAAGAATTGTACAGTATGTCACCACTTTCTTTTATTTCTCTCAATTTCCAGCTTCACCAGATTTTAACAAGATTCTTTTCAATACAAGGATAGCATAACAGGGCATCATGGATGTTGAAGTGTCTAAACCTCAGGCATTCCTCCCATATGGAAAATGTCGTCTTAAAAACCACTTCAATTAAATACTTCAACTAAATATAATATAGCTTGTATTCCTTTGGCAAACGAAAACTTTAGTTTTCTGAATTTGTTCTTCAAAAGGAATCATTCCAGGGATTACTGGAGGGAGGAAGCTCCCTAACGTGGAGCAAAAAGAATGATCTGCTTTCTTTGATGCTGGTAAAGGAAAGCACAATCTGCTTTTTGAATAGTGAGTACATTACTTTGCAACCCTGCAGGAATTTTATGTCATTTCATTGGCAGTTTAAGGAACCTAAAATATAATCCACAAATATCCTGCTTTTCTAGATCTAGAATAGTGGCATTTATTAGCAAAGACAGCACAAGTCAGGGCACTGGGAGGAATGTAGGAACACAGAGCATTTGTTTCTTTACTGGTAGTAGTCTGGGGGGGTTGTCATGTTAAATCATGGCTGTATGTCTGGAGAATACATTAATGTCAGGGTGAGCATTAGTCTTCCTACCTGACAGAAAAGGGAATATAGACATAGAAATGTAGTCCAGAGCTGCAAGCATCCAGTGCATAATGACGAATCTCAGAGAAATCTGCAAAACCCTAATTCTGGTTGAACTCAGTGGAAGTTTCCAGTAAACATAGTGTTTAAGAAGTGTCAGTTGTTGATTTATGACCTCAATGCTCTTGTGAAATCTAATGATCATATCAGTGTTTCTGGATCATGTTTCTTTTTTTCTCCTCACTTCCATGCCTGGTTGGGTATTTATTTGCCTTGATCTAATCATTAGTCCAGTTTTATTCAAATATTTTGTATAAAATCTGAAACTTCCTGTGAAAGTCATAATTCTTGTTATAATGAAATTATTTCCAGTGACATTTTACCTGAAAGAAAATTTGACTTTAAGAGGATTGGATGATAATCAAGAGAAAATATCGTCTCCCCACATCAGCTTTGTCTTATGAATTCTAAAATGGCTGGACTGTGACATTTGAGAAGTCAGGTACCACCAACATTTAGATGTCTCGTTTCTGTTTTTTCATTCTGAACCTATACATAGTTTCAAACATTGCTATTATTTGCTTTTTTTTATTTTCCTTTATTTATTTATGTATAAATTTAACAGTAGCCTATACCAGTCTCAGTTTTGAGAGTGGATTCTCACTGCATGGGCAGGAATCCTTGCTGATGACTCTTTATAGAAGAGACCAAGGATACTGAGCATCCAGTTTTTACAGAACTTCAGTTGGGTGGATCCTGACCTCCTCTGAGAAATCCCAGCCTGACTCAGTGAATTCCTCCAAGCAAACAGGAAGAAACACATGAGAGAGGGGGTGAGCAGAAACAACAGGTGAAGCTGTCTACAAAACAGAAGACCTGGAATGGTAACTAACTGACCACATGGCTCATCTGTATCAGGTGGCTGTTTTCTGCATGTATTTTTACACAGGTGCATAAATATCTTAGAAAGAAGCCACCATAGACTGTCTACTTAGATGTATGTTTCTAATTATTTGTGCCTATGTGCCCTTGAGGAATTCAAGAGTCACACTTACTAGTATTCAAAAAAAAATCATTAGAATGTTTGGAGGATTTTGAATTACCCTGTCTTGTTCCCAAAGGAAAAAAAAAGAAAACCCAGACGTGATTCATTTTGTGCTTCCTTTGCACCAGAGTGGGTCCTTTGGCTGTCAAGCACTGCTTCTATGCTGCCTGTTCCCACTGCTTCTATGCAGTGATGCAGTGATGCTACTCATAGTCCATGGGAATTACCATCCTGTAAATTGCACTTCAGAATCTATGTTTCAGTGCACAGACATTAAACACATCCAAATACATACACAATGTCAAACAGTCTTCACAGAATCATAGAATTGCTTACATTGGAAGGGACCTTAAAGATTAACTAGACCAAAGGGTTCTTCTTTCCTCTATGTTTATATTCTCTACTGGAGGTTAAGTTAATCTTTAACTTATTCAGAAAGAGAAGAATATTGTTATATTTAATCCATATTTGTCAAGCTATTTAACTGAATTGCCAAACTGAGCAAGCAAACTGTCAATTTATGCAGCTTTCCTGTGGGTACTTCATGATATGCAAAAGCACCTATCCAATTAATCACTCTAGATGCTTACATACTCAGTTTAATAATATGCCAATATCTGTAAGTTATTTTCTTATTAGTTTGAAAATTCAGAATAAGATCCAAAGAAGATATGTTACTTGTTACTATGATTCATTTAGCTGTAATAAGTTTTGATGTCAGTTGCTGTGGGACAAGTGTACAGGTATATAGCATGGAAGCTCTTGCACAGGAAAATTCTGTTTTTATTTCTTCTGTTATAGAAATCTTCCCTAAATGTAGTTGTATAATAATAGAAAAGGAAAAGTATTTGTCCATAATGATTAGAAAACAAAGTGGAAAAAATATATGTATCAAATTATCAACTTTTTTTTTTTTTTTTTAAAGAAAGATGAGAAAAGAGATAACTATTTGTGTGGAGGAAAAAAAAATCACTAATATCACTCATGGAATAATGAAATCTCCTTAGCACAAAAAAGAAGCTTCAATCATAGCTGAGAACTATAGAAGAAGGGTGAAAAAAAGGGAAAAATATGTAGGTCTCTCTGAAAGTAATACTATCTGTTTATATCCATGGAAACTACAACAGATACAAAAAGCACAAGAATGCTATTTGATAGAGGAAATTCTCAGATACAAAACACTATTTTTCAACATAGACACCTCCATTAGCTATGCATTTTCAACATCAATGAACTGGAGCTTACATGTTGTGCTCATAAAAACCTGCAGGGCCATCCAGAACTTGGCTTGCCTTTCATGTCACTGTCTTCACCGCTGAAACACGACACACATCCTCTCACTGTGCTCTCATCTACTCTTTGGTCTCCAAAAGTGTTCAGAAAGTGTCACTGAATATTAGTTGGTGTCATTTTTTCCAGATGGAAAAATTCAGTGACAGACTTTTGCTTCATACGTGCTTCCATGTCAGACTGCCCCTCTGCTGCCATCTGTCACACAGCAACAGAATGTAAGGACATAATGGTGGTAAGGTTCCACCTCTACTGCCATACTGCCGACATCTGCCTCTGATGTTATGGGCGAACATAATAATATAGGAGGCATTATTTTCTGGGTAGACTTTGTATAAATAGCACTGGTATAGGCGGACAAAACAATGTTGACTGTTACTGAGAAGGAGAGGACAATATGTTCATAAATTTCACTTTCAGAAGTCTGAAAATTGTTCCCAGAATGCCATGCCCAAAGCAAACTGGTAACAATGTTGATAAGTTGATGCTTAGGTGATCTATTCTTCAACCAAATTAAAAGAAACAATGTTCTTGACATCCTTACCTCTAAAAGAAAACTATCCACAAAATTTGAATTGATGAGAAGCCTGAATAATTTATTTATGGCAGAGAATATTTGACCTTGAAGGATGACTCTATGTGGGTAGTTGTGGTCTGAGATTTTCCTAAGACATGGATTATAATAACGTTTTCAACCTCTTGGCAATCTTGATTGCTTTTTTTTTTTTTTTTTTTTTTTTTTTTTTTTTTTTTTTTTTTTTTTCCCCTGAACTTCCTTAGCATTGAGATTCGCTGCTTGAAATGCACTGATGGATTTTTTTATTATTATTATTATTATTTTTTTTTCCTGTTGACCCATTCATTTTCACAATTTCAAGCACTGGAATGCTTAATGCAGAAAGATATTTTTTCAGTAAACCTTGATTGTTTAGATGGATGAAGAACTACACTGTGGATAAGTGGATGAGTAAATCCTTGAGAATGTTTAAGAACAATTTACTCTCCTCCCAAGGGACATTTCTCTTTCCATAACACTATTTGAAATTTAAAGTTATGAATAAGATAACCTGGATATTAAATTTGTTAAATCATTAAAACTGATGCACAAAAAGCACAATACAGTTACACATTTCTTTTCATGGCTAGCTAAAAAATTGCTTCCAAAAGACTAGATGGTAAATAAGAAATACAAGAAATAAGTGCTAGGAGAAAACTAACCTTTGCCTCTTTGTAGGAAAATCTTGTCCAGTTGTAGCATCAGAACCCAATAAACAATGTAGGTATGGAAAATATGGGCCAGGGATTTGCATCTAGCTGTTCTGAAGAATTTGATAGCTTGACCTAAAATATCTTTTATCACAAGAGAGCAAATAGTACCAAATACCAAGTGGATGAGTTGCATCTCTGTGAACTATATACTCCAAATTTGCTTTTGAAGTGATTGCCAGATCTGTCCTGCTAAGAACCTGTTTGTTGTGCCATAACAACTCCACAGCTCTTCAGCTCCATTGTTGTAAGGTCACCATTTTTATTAGACCACAAAGAATTTAGTGCAGGCAGCTAATGTAATCGGATTATTCAGATGTCTATTTGATAAAAAGAAAAATTGTTCTGAATGCAAACTGAATTAAAACTCAGGCTTTGCTTCTATGATATTAGTTATTGCAAAATAAAAATATTACTGGCTAAAAATGTCACATAGCAAATATAATATTCTTTCCACATTATTGCATCTTTTAGGGAATTTTGAAAATATTTTAGAAATAATAATGTACTACATAAATATTTTGGAAGTCTATTTCCAAAATTGTGTTGCTGTAGAAGGCTACAAGTATGACTGAGGATTTACCAACAGAATACTAAATCCTAATCACATGTTTTGATAGGCATCAATCCTAAATGTGTTAGAAAAGTTTAAGTTTTGCAAGGAATTCTGAAATTTTAAATAGTATCATTGGCAATCTTTTTTTTAAAAAACAAAATTTTATGAAAACATACTTATATTTCTGCAATGCATATAAAATATAGCTGGAAAAATTCATGAATATAGGTAAACCATTTGTTTATTGCACATTATTTTGCAATTTCCTTTAGGAGGATTTTATTCAAATTTATTTCTGAAGTTATTATGTTATTATTAAACCACAGAACTTCTGAGAAATTTTAAATATAAAAAACAGTCCCAGATGTGGGCATTAGATATTATAGTTATTTCTAGCACAATTATTTGACATAAACTTGAATTTGCTTACTAAACTCATTGCAATTTTTTTTTGCAGAGGTAACTTTTCCTGCCTCATCTGCTCTTTGAAGGGTAATACAAAGGATACTACTCTGACCTTTTTAGTATTCTATAACTTGATTTGCTTGCCATTCCTATCCTCTTCTGTTTGTAACCTCAGCAGCCTGTGTCTAGAATGGACAGTCAGTCAAAACACAGAATACTGAAAAGGTCACAGAAACAGAATTTACTGCATATGCTTCTTAGGACACACTATGCAGTAAAGTAATGGTACCTGGTTTTGAAGATCTGCTTCCACAAAAACTGAAAAAGATGCAACCTTGTGTCCTCATTTGATTATACCTTGTCTTGCTCCTATTTACAGGAGAGAGAGTAGGTTCATTTGATCTATGTATACCCAACAGCGAGATTAAGACACATGGGTCAAATGTTAGTCTGACCAGCTTATTACAAATCCTAGTCATTCAGGGAGATGGGGAAGGAAAGATTGGCAATAGAAAACTTAGGAAATAGAAGCAAGGAGGAAGAGGGAGATATTCACCACCGTGGATCCAGAGTGTTTTGTAGCTCAGTCACTTTTCTTCAGTAGTGGTGGTTGTAACCTCAGCAGCCTGTGTCTAGAATGGACAGTCAGTCAAAACACAGAGGCAACAACTTCATAGGATACAGTGGTATCATCCCCTAACCTCCCATAGCAAGCTGGAGTTCTTTGGTCACAAGCCAGATCTTCTGACAGTAAATAGTCCTGAGCACTGTCTTCCGAAGGCAAACAGCTCCGAAGAAATGCTTTCAAATGCAAAATTGTCCACACAGTAATGTTGATTGCCATGCAGCAACACCCACCTCTCATCACCTAGGTAATTCGGTCTTATCATAAGAAATGCCTCCAAAAGCAAGCTTTGAGCCAAAAACAAAGGATTCATACACACCTCTGACAGGAAATGCTCTTCTTGTGCCTATGTGCATGGTATCCTGGTCAACAGAAATCAAAGCAAGTAACAGAGTGCTTCTTTAATTTCATTTTATTTAAAACAGCAATAAACTTGGTAAACTATATTTTCGAAGTTTACTGCCTTTAAATTCTTCATTTCATTTCAGTGGGTAAGTAAATGAGGTAGGAACCGTGTAGTCTATTAAAACAAGTTTGTCAGGATGGAAAAAAATCAGCGTACAGCTAATGTAAAGTGTTTGTAGTGGTCAAACTATTTGTGCTAAGGGATTTCTGTCTCACATATTCGTGCTTGTAATGGCTCATCTTATAATAGCCTAGTATTTTGTGATTATGTACAAAATGTATTTCTCTGAAGAAATATGATTTTTTCTGACTTTTGGAGTGTTTTACAATGAGAGCATGAATAGTTCCTTTGCTTAAGTGTAATCACCTTACCCAGGAAATCCATTACATTGACTAAATTACAGTGTTTAGTTCTACAGAAATGCAAGAAAGGAAAAATTAGGGCTGAAAATTTTGTCTAATGAATAAACTGTGTCTAAGTCAATATTAGAGTCAAGGATTCTTGGGTTTTGTATGGTAATCCCATAGATGTTATATCATTGTTTTATTAGCTGGAAAAAAAAGATAGTTTGATTTTGAAGACTGTATCAGGTATTTTTTTTATTTCAGTTTTAGAAATACAAGAGTAAGTGCAGATGTTGATTGGATGCACATTTAAAAGAGGTAGTTGTGGTGTGGTGAATAAGAATTAGATTATTTAATGCATAAGCTACCTACAGATATAGAATTTCTTGTGAAAACAACTAGATATTAATGTAAATGTTATGTTTAATGAGTGGTTCTTTTGGAGTTTTTCTCAAAGCAGCAGTCAGGGCTGTACTTCAAAGACTAAACAAGATGTAAGAGCCCAGGCTGTGTCTATAGCAGCTGGCAGCATTTCTTTATGCAGTGCATTTGCTAGTCCTTATCCTCTGATCATTCAGTCTTATTAGAGCACAGTACAGAATCTTGCCAGCCTCTACATTTGCATTTTCTTCTAAGAGAAGTCAGAATATATAGAAGGAGGAGGTTTCCACAAAGATCTCATTCTTAAACTGGGTAGATAGTGACCAGAAAACTGACTGAAGAAGGATTTGGGGATTACTGCTGGGCACAGCTAGAATGGTTCTGTGACTTTGCTATTTGATGGAAAACAGCAACTTTGAAAATGTGCCAAAATTCAGAGTTTTAAAGTCAGCAGGAGTTTTCCTACACACTTTGGTAATACTAGACCATCAGGTGGATGACTGTTGCTTTCATTTACTGAGATTGCTGAAAGTTTCAGTGGTAACTGCAAGAAAACTCACTTGAAAGGACATACGTGACCCTATTACTGCTTCTCCCAAATACCAATATGGCAGCTTACTAGATTAGCTTTCAACCCTTCAGGTAAAATGAAAATAATAGCTGTTTCCTCTTTTCATTTTAGGTTTGTGTCAAATTTACTGTTTATTGGATCAAAGTCACTTGCTATTCTTAAATCTGTGAAGAATCTTTATTAGACATACTAACATAATGAATAGCATATAAAAATAAGCACCAATATTTCTGGATGTATATGTACAATGCAGAAAGATAGCAATTCTATCTAAACAGTAAACTTGCTGGCAATGTCTTACTGACTTTTTAAAAGGTAAATCACAACATAATTTAATAGAGGCTTCTTAGTAGTAAATTAAAGGTTTATTAAGAATAAGTACTGAAAAAAAGAAGCCATGATCCTAACTGACAAAAGGCATAACATCTATCTCAGTCCTGCTGATCATGAACGAACTGGTCTGTGCATGCATAGCACAGAATGAGACACAGAGCATAGCTGATAATGAAAAGCTGGCATTACTGGAGAACATTCTGGGGGAATCTGGGAGATTTACATAGCTTCTATATGAGAGAATTAGCTTTTTCATATTTGGCATATTGCAAATGGACATCTTGTGCAACATTCATTAAAACATCAAGCTTTCTTAATTGTTATCCAGGGAACAACTTATTTACTCTCTCCTCTATGTATGACTTACTTGTGGTAGTATAAGACAATGTGTATCATAAATAACCAGCACTATTTTCTTATTTTACTATTCCATAGGTACCAGACATTAGTTACTGTCAGAGCAAGTATATTGAGTTAACTTCATTTTGTTATGACCAATAGATTCTTTGTGTCTTTATTTGTACTTGAGTCAGAAAGATATTAAATCCCTACACTTCTGTCACTGCTCCCTGATCAATCTAACAAAAATCTGTGGAAACAAACAACCAAACCAAACCAAACAAACACACAAAAACAAATTTGTTGCCTGACCGGACAAAAATAATAATAACAAAAAATATTAGCTTCTTTTTCTATGTTTCCATACAGAGCAGAAGCAGAGAAGAAAACTTATACAGCTACATACACACAATGAATTCAACCTAATATATTGCAGAGCTAAGAAAATAAATAGTTTAGGACATCACAACTCGGTTGTCTACACAGTTAAGTTGTTGGAAAAATCACTGGACTGGACCAGTTAACACTCTTCAGACAAATCCGGAGCATGTCTGGAAAATAAACAGATCTAAAAGGCAGTTGTAGTTCAGAAAAGTTATTCTAATAGTATAGAGAGGCCATTCAATGCCAGCTGGCTTCACTGCCAGAAAATGATCCCAGACATCTTTAATTTATGAGTCTAGTCACAACCTAAGTGTCCAAGTCTAAAAATAAACACATTTGCTGAATATTTTAATCATGCAGCAATCATTACTTACTACTTCCAATTACCTTTGTGCTGGAGAGGTTTCTATTTCGCATCCAGGCTCATCCTTTTCTGGAATAATGGAGAAAGTGATGCCCAATATCTTTGTGTCCTCACAGGCATATTGCTGAGGCATGCTGGGAATCTAATCCATCAGACTTCTTATTCATGGACCTGTATCAAGTAACAAGGAGTGTTACTTTTAGTGGGTTGAAAGGGTTTTAGTGTGCTGATAGCACACTACTTTATGCCTCAGCAGTTAAATGCACAACACACTGCCTTGCTTTGATAGACCATATGTAAGAGTGAGCTGACTGATGTTTTATCCTAATAAGAGCTGAAAATGTGTATTTGTAAAATTCGTGAAACTTTTGAAAACTGGGAGATTTCTATGGCTCTTACAGACCTCTATTAATTGCACACAATGGTAATTCTAAATTTTATTTTCAAATTGTTTCAAGCAAAATGTCTGGTAGGTAGTTCAAGAAATTGCAGTCTAGATTTCACCATGCTGATCTATACCTTCTCCAGTTTTGGACTTCAGCTATTACAATATGTTCTCAAAAATCTGTTAAGAAGATGATACAGATTATACGTGGAGTCCTCTACTACCTCAACTACACTGGACTTATTTAGGCCTAGGAAGAGCTAATGTTTTACAGCCTGCATCTTTTTCATTTGCTCTCATTTTCAAATGTCCAGAGGATCTTCTTCTTGGGATGATGATTCAAGCTTCATGTCATATCAAATTTGAACTGGAGGCTTTGCAGTTCTGCAGCTTTCTAAAGTCTGTCTTATCATAGATGTAAAGGCAGCTAAAAAGAGTCCTGGAAATAATTCCTTTTCTTTGCATTGTTTCCTAAAACACATTCAACTTACAATCATCCTAGTGCACCCACCTTTGGGAACAGCAATTGGTGGCTTTTGAAGATAAAGCTTAAGACATAGAAAACAAAACAAAACAAAACTGCATGATAGTATTTTTAAAAAAACTTCATTTTGTTGTCTGGTTATTATAGGAAAAGAATTACTAATGTGAAGTTGAGCTGAAAAGGTAATGATTTAGTATATGTAATCTTTCTGTATAGAACAGCTGAAAATATTTAACATATATTATTCAAAATATAATTTTAGCAAAAATCAAAATACTTTTTGGACTTTTTCTGTATCAACAAATATTTTCATTTTTATCCTGAAATTTTGGTTTTCCAGGGCAGAAGTGTTTCATTTTAATATGGTGATGTTAAACCACCCACATGATGCCATTGTGGGACAGACAAATGCAATTCTCTCATGCTACGTGCAAAGATCTACTAAGATTTCATGAGTAGTTTTGTACATTGAAGATTCATGTCAAAGAAAAGGAAATTCAATATAGAAGAGCTCCTGGTAATGGTTATGAGAATAATAAAACAAAGAAATCTTGTCACAAAAGAGGAAAATAAAGGAGCAAGCTGAAACCTGAGAAGGCATAAAGGAGTTCAACAGTCAGGGACAAGAGACTGTTCTGTGGAAAGCAAATAAAGCAAATTTCTGCAAGCTGGATAAAAAGTTAACAAAGATGGTAACAAGTAGAAGCCATCTTCAGTTTGGATACTTGTCAAAACAAATGAACAAAACTTGTCATTTGTTTCAAGGTGGACATCAATTAAGTTAATTAAAATCACAAACATTAAAGCTACAATGTTCTATTACTAATAGATTTTCTTTGCTTCTTTTGATTTCCTTGCAAATTGATAATTTATTTTGAATTGCAGGATCAATATTGCTTTTCGTATTGTAGTGTTACTATTATTAATCTGAAGTAAAAACAACTGCCTTTTATGAACTCTGTCTTGTATACGGACTGTTTTCAGCATTGTTAGCAGAAACATTCCTGTTTACTTTTTTGGAGGCAAAATTGACTGAGACAGGTAAATAGCAGAAGGTTAAAGAAAACATTTTCAAACTTGAATGTTTAAATTCAGGACTAAAGTACCTAAGAGAAACTATAGCATTTGGCAGGATTACTCCACTGGCATTTAAGTTTGAATATTTTTCACAAGGTTTAATGGTTCAAACTGGCACGAAGGATCTCAAACTGAAAAACTTTGATTTCTGTCATTTAATTGAAATTGCATTGTGTCATTATATGGTCAAACTTGGAAAGTTTTTATGTACTGTAAAAGTCTACGCTTTCATCATGCCATTCAGAGCATTGCCACTGACATGAAAGTGAGCAAGTCAACTGCACTGTGTTCACAATGGGAGGCAATAAGTAGGATTGCTGCTTTATCCTTATTACAGTCAGCTGGTTGTATCTAAAAGCAAGGTAAAACAGGAATACAATCTTTGTTAGATTTATATAAAGATTGGTTAGCAACAGAAAATGGAAAGTGCTCATCCTTTACTCTATAGATACTCTCATTCTAACAAAATGTGAATTATAATTGATTGCGTAGGCAGTGTATACCACTGCTGTTAACACAGAGAGAGCTACTTATTTTGCCTATAGGTAAGAGCTCTAATATTCCAACAATCCTTTATATACTTGCCCTGAAGAAAATTTGTACATTAAGATTAAACCATAATCATAATATATATTATAATATAATATATCATAAATATAAGATAGTTTTTAAAAATAAAAAGTATACTCCGGAATCATTACATACCAGTATTTTCCAGCAGCCTGCTTGGGAATTTTGCATAGGTACAGCATAAAATATTAATTTACTTAATTTGAAAGACAGATTTTAACAGGAATTAGATTGAGTATTCTGGAATTATTGTTCAGAAATAATTTCAAATTTCTTTGAAATAATTTAAAAAATACAGTCATGTTTTTCAGCTTGTATAAGATGCTATAGCTTTATCAACTTGAATTGATTTGCCCCTGATTTACGCTTCCTGGAGATCCTGCCTATTCCCTCTGCAAATATGGCCACTGATCAAGGCACATTCTTTCTCCACAGTTGAGGAAAGCAAGAGAACACACTAACTCAGTTTTCATTATGTTTACCATGTCACAAGGAGACAGAAACAGAGAGGAAGAGAATGCAAGTTTCTTACATTTAATTGGAAGGAAAATCAAAGTAAATACTGCAAATACTCTAATGAGTTAAGGAACATACTCTGTTCAGAGTCAGTTGCCATAAAGGTCAGTTCATTTATTTCCAGAGTTAAATGGATTATAATGGAAAGTAATTGGAAAATTCTGAAATCCTTTCTAGTAGTCATACTTTTCCCCCCCTTAAGAGTTGAAACTCAGTTCAGTTTGTCTCCTAATACACGATATGCTCCATGAAATAAGAAGATACTAAGTTTACCCGCTTCTGTTTGTTAAAAATGTTTGTATATAAAATCCCACTTAGATTATATGTTAAAATAGATTTGCTTTTCAATTCAGTCTCAGAAATTAACTATTATAAAGTACCACTCTGAGCCTGGACACAGGCTGTGAAATCTGGGGCCCACTGAAATGAACAGCTTCATTAGAACCTCAGATCTGCCCCAAAGCCAAACGTTCATTTCCCAACTGAATTTAGAAAAATACAGAAATACCAGGCTTAGAACTTCACTGTGCTAGAAATTGAAGAAATAGCCAATTTTCTGCGTGAGTACTTTAGATAAGAGCAAGTACCATAGATAGATGGTACCAATTGTTCAGAACTGACCACTCAATTCACATTATGTGCTAAGAAAACTTAATTCATTCACTGCTCTATTAATTGTGCACAAATGCTCACACAGGTAAACAAACGTGTATTTATAAGTACATAAATGAATATACAAGTATACAATATGAAGTGTCTTCTACGTAACAAATCTTCTAAATTCTGACTCATATGATTGTTTTGCCTTGAATTCTTCCTGGTATTCTTGTGACTTGCTTTTGACAAAACAAACAAATACTGAAAACTATTTTACTTATTCACTAACCTCTAGGTCTTTACAAATTAATTTACATGTGCTTTAAATATTCTCTGAATCTATTTTAGCTAATAATGCATATATGTTAAATTCCCTTTTCTTCTTACAGAAGAACAATAATTCAGTATGACATACTGCATAGTTTTAATCTGTAGTGGCCACATACTTAATAGTCTGAAATAATAAAAGTTCATTCTACATTCATTTGTGACTATTAATTTAAATCTTCGTTAAAATAATTATTTCAGACCATTACGATAATCCCTAATGTATTGCCCCTTTAGAAACATTATTTTTTTCTGCACTTTTAGATTCAATTACTTCATCCTTGTTCCACTCTAGGAGTCCTTTGTCTTCTATGGCACAATTATGTGGTCACTATTTTCCATAGTAATAAACTAAATAAAATTAGGAAAACCAAGCCAACAACAAAAACCACCAAAACCAGAAAGGAAAAATATCTCTGAAGAACTATTAATTCCTACTGTTTGAGTTTGAAGGGACCTTTAAAGGTCACCTAGTCCATTTTCCCTGCAATGAACAGGGACACTTACAGTTACGTCAGGGTGCTCAGGGCCCCATCCAGCCTGACCTTGGTTATCTCCAAGGATAGGACATTTACCACCTCTCTGAACAACATGTTCCATTGCCTCACCACACTTGTCATTTATTGTAGGCTGATTTATAATAAAAATCCACTGTCATCATCTGCTTCCCCAGTAGAACAGATGAGATGAAACCTGATCTCTATAATGCTTTGCTGAGACAGTTTGATCCAAGGAAGAAAGAATACAAGTCCAGTTCCACAAGTAGTATGGGAAATGCAGGTTCTGCAGGTGGAATGCAGCCTGGAAAGCTCTATGTCACTGCATCAAAACACAAGGCTCCAGGGGAAACCGCATAGGCTTACCCATACCAGACAGAGTAGTATTTGCAATACAGATACACGAGCATAACCAGCCTTAATTTATGCCTATAATCAACAGGGAGACCTGGAATTTCCTTTCCAGGAACTTACAGCCTGTGTACTGGGCTGCCTTCTGTCAGGCCTTATTATGTTTCAGCAGCATACAATCTTTTCATGTGACAAAAATATGAATAATTGAAACAAATGTGATTATTCCTCTCCCTTTCTTTTTTTGTGCAGTGTATATAATGATTTATTAATGATATATATATTTTTTGTTGTTCTTCTTCTTAAAAAAATACAATTTAGGCTGAACTATTTCTTTTTGAGAGAACTGTTACAGGCTGATTCAATGTGACTGATACATGGAGTGGAGGTAAGGTATGCAAGATTTTGAACATCTCAGTAAAAGATACTGCAGAATCGGCACTGTAATGACATTCAAATGGAAGTAGAACTAGCACAGCTAATCTGTCAGCTGTTCAGGTGCTGACACAGCCACAAGTCTGTTAGTGGTGAAAATCTGCCACGTTGCACTTCTTCATTATCATTGAGACAGAGCTCACATTTCACCAAACAAAAATAACAGTAGATGCTTCCAGGAGATGCACCTTAGTGGAAGCATTTATCCAACATGAGTACCTTCCATTTTTAATGACAATGGATAACTATAATCTGCTGGGTTGCTTTTATATTTCATTGTTTTTAAAAAGAAAACAGCAGCATAATTTTCTGCAGAAAGAAAAATTCAGTTCATGGAAAGAAGCACAGAAGGATCAATACATTGGGGAAAAAAAATAAAGGGCAGCACATCAGAGATTATTCTGCTTCACGGGAGTACAATTCTGCAACTAGAGCAGAACTCTGTATTTCCTGTTCTGCTGCTGACCTTCAGGCAATTCATATGCCTCAATTTTGTCTGCCACTTGAAGCCAATCTTCTCCTTGAAGGAGAGATTGTTTTTTTGGAACACGCTTGTATTGTCCCTAGTACAGGCAAGCTGTGATTTCATCCTGGGCCTCGGAGTACTTCATGAATAGTAATAATAGGATCACATTAATAATTTGGAATATTGCTTCATCACTTGAGAACTTTAGAGGTCCTTTTAGAAGACACAAAATAACAGAGATTTATACATAGCAATGCCTGTATTACTCAAGTATGAATTATGAGCTTTATACAGAAATTATTGAGCACAGTCCTGTGATGTTAACATAGATGATCAGAATGGTTTCTTCAGGCATTCCAATCAATGAATCAATGAATAGTAATGTGGTAGATTTCCTTTCCTTTGTTTCCAATTAAATTTAAATTGAATTGCATTTTTTAATATCACAAATGCAATCTTAATATATGATATTGCCTACAATATGGGCAAGCTAATGCCTGAGGAGAAACCGTTTACTTTAAAAGCCCAGTCTCCTCAGAGAGCTCAAATTTGCAAATTTAACAGAGAATTAACTTGAGGTTTTGTGTTATTTTTCATGTCCTCAGACCGATAAACATTAATATGCATAACCATTCCCTTGAATAATTGTAGTTTCTAAGTTTTAATAAGGCATTATTTAGGATGTTCAGAGGAAAAAATGTGTTAAATCATTTCCAGGAGGGAAGTGTTGACTAATGCTACAAAATGCTGATATACGTAAGTCGGTGACAATTAGTTCCCTCAGACTTCCAGCATCTGTACCCCATATCTTCTTTTTAGCATATGCACACCTTTTGTTTCAATCTACCATCCCTTTTAAGAATGTTCTAGTGAATTTATTCCCCTCTCTTATCTTTTACATTTCTGATCTAAAAATTCAGTAAATCAGTATTTTCCCATCACACTTAGCTGACATAAAATTCAAATGCTCTGTGTTTTTCTGGGTGCATCTACATTTATATTGTCATTCATCACAACATGGATGTCTAGAAATAGTCCCATAATTCATTTTGTTGTATCAGTGCAGTAGTAATGGGAACATCTTTGACTCAATTCCCTACTTTAATGGATTCGTGGTTACCCTCTATCTCGAGGTTTCAAAACTCACTTCATGTTCACAATAACTCTCAGGCTTGATGATGCTAGCTACTTTTTACTGCTCTATTTGGAATAAAATATTACTACAAAAGCTATGCCTTTAATTCTGTGCATATCACCTGAAGTCTGGTAATTTGTGCACTGGAGTTCTTTGTCATCTTTACACATTTGAGATGTTCCTGTATTGAAACACCAAGGGAAATTTATATTTTTAAGTCAAGTAATTTACTTAGAAGTACATGAATTGCATACTGGGATTTAATTGTAATTTAGAAAGTACCAGAGTAATAAGAATACAATAAGAGCTCATGTGAAATTTTAGGCTAGAAAAGAAATTATACAGAGTTAAAAATAGAAGATACTTTTGTGCTACACGGTAAGAAGACAAAAAAAAACCTGTCAAATTGGCAACAATTAGGGACTAGTAAATGCTCCTGAAGTCTTAGTGTGGAAATCCTGTGAGCATGCAGTAATTTTTTAAAGGCTGTAAAGCTGTTTTTTGATTTTATGTTTTAAAAAATACTGGTGACTTGAAAAGGAAAGCTTACTAGTCTATCATACTGCACCAATATTTTTTGGACTAAACATGATGTTGCTTACCTGTCCATCTTCTATAGCATACATAGACCATTTACTGAAGAGATTTTATTCCTCTAAGAGGAGGGCAGCACAGTCCTCTGCTAGAACACTTTAGTGTTACCACGTGTTACCCATGTAACCAGCAAGAAAGCATGTAGAACAAGTAGATAGTGAAACATTCCTCAAGCAGGAGTTGTCCACTTGCTGTAAAGGTCTTGCTCCTGGCCAAACAAAAGAACAACAACAGAAACACAGTACAAAATCAAAACCCTTTTATTTAGGTCATCTGAAATACTCAACAAATTAAAATTGTTGTTAGTATCACCTGATACTTAATCAGTTCATGTATTTTTCATCAGGATTTAAATGGACATCTCTTACTGTAGAGAGGCTTCTAAATTAGTTCAAATCTAATCAGAAATCCATCTGGCACAAACTCCCAATAAGTTGCTAGGTGTGATTCATAAAAATCACATTACATGTTTCTGCAGGGCATTATTAGCACTTTTCGTGCATTGATTCTGAAATGAAACATAGCTTGTTCTTATTCCAAAGCACTGGGCCAATGCCATTATGCTAACGATGATACTACTTAGATGATCCAGGAAAATACATAGGTTAACAGGCTGAGTATGTTCCTAGCTGCACAGTGAGAAGAAGAAAAATAAAATCAGCCTTTTATAACAAGAAACTGACAAGGTCTTTCTGCATCAGTTGGAACCAGATGCATCACCATTATCTGATAAGCAAAAGCCTTGTCAGGAAAGTAATTAACTAACACTTTACGAAGAAATAGAACCTTACAATATTAATGCTAGAACAACTCTAAACATGTTTATTATTCAGATTAGATTGCTTTTTTTCCTACAATTTTTTAGGTAAAATCCTGGTTTCTTGGAAGTCAGTTATAACATTCTGTTTAACTTGAGCAGGGTCAGGATATGAAGAAAAGAGTTTTAGTATTAGTGGTTCTGTTGAACAGTATTTTAAACAAAAAGAGTCAGGGAAAATTTAATATGTACAATGTTACTTTCTGGTGTACTGAAGACATTTTACTGTGTCTTTTTAAATCAGAAAGCAGCAGCATGAAGTTTATTTAATTTATAATGCCGGCAGAACCATAACACAGTGTTTCTCCTTTCTATTACTTTAGTAATGCTACTACTATATTATTACTATTAGATTTTTTATTACAGTAGCAATTAAAAAAATAATGAGTAATAAAATAAAAATGGGTAATAAAGCATATTAATATTTAATTAATATTTACTCTTAAAATTTTTGCTATTCACAATAGTCTTAATTATCAGTGCGTAGCAAGTTACAGAGATATACCAAAATACTGATGTATTTAAACTTTTAGGCCATAGGGGATCATTTAAAGAAACAGAGTACCTATATAATGTTGAAGAAAATGCTCTGAAGACTAAGTCAAAATTATCTAAAGACATCAGAATATATTTCTACTTTTCTTTCACAGAGTTGAACAAGGAAAAGGCAGAAAAGGGGATTAAGTGTGTGTCAGAAATAAAGTTTATACACTTAGCATATAGCCTTTTCCACTTTAAATGATGTAAACACAGTTTTCATCACATGTTTATTTAATAATGTATAAAGTTGAATACAATTTGTTAAATTAAGTTGCATTAGTCTTTCAGTGCAGTTCTTAACTTATATCCTCAACATGAATGAGAGAGAAACCGTGTTCACATGCATAACAGCTAGCAGGAAACATGCAGCAACAAACTCCTTATCTCCTCCACGCCTGACTTTACTTGGCTTTTTTGCTTTTTCATAAACATTCTGAGCTAATGAACTGCAATTAGAATTTGCCAGGAATTATTACTTTTTATGCAGCTGGAAAGAAAAAGCAGATGCTACTGAAGACTGTGCTTGAAGGCACTTAAAATGAGGATTTCACTTGGATAAGTACAATGAGACCTTCTGGCTTAAGGAAAAGCACTGAAGCATAATGACTTTCCTTGAGGCCAAGCCATCCCACATGCCAGTGAGGAGCGAGACAATCCTAATCTCCATCCATTATTTTTATTTATCACTCCATTCATTCTTCAAGAAATGTTTTAATTCACAGCATTTATATTAAAATATATTGAGATGCAGGCAATTCGGCCAGACTGAGCAGCACAGAAAACAGCTTGATACTTTAAGCCCATCACACTATTTCTTTCATCAGAGCATACTTGCTCTAGAGCTGTTTCTCTGCACTGCGTGCAAGTAGCTTTATGGCAGCCAAGTTGGCTGCGCTAATTCATGCTGAACATAAATGGACATAAGGGCTGAGAGTGAACCATGGGATCAGTCTAGCATGGAAACTCACATTCATTTGATCTTTCTAAACAAAGAGCAGGAGGAGGTACAAGTACCTGCAGCAGTGGACATATTTTGTTCACCGTACTCTTGGCTCTAGGCAACACCTCCAATTGCAATCCCTGTAAAAATTATGAATTAATGATCTCCTTTTTCTTTCTCCTAGTGGTAAAAGGAAGTCTCAATGGTTTTTATATTTAACAATACATTTGGAAGAAATTAATTTGCTTCCTAGTTAGCAAGTCATGCTTTGAAGCATCTTGTGGCAATATTTTTAAAAATGAAAAGCTATTTTGAACCATTTTCATGTCCCCAGCTGTAAGAGTTGGCCAAGCTGCAAGAAATCACTGAGAATTTCCACATGCTCTCCTTCATGTCACTCTTGATTTCATGTAGATAATTTTCAATCTCCAGGATGCCAAACCACACATCAAGGGTCATGTGCCTGATGATGCATATGTGGCTTAGTCAAAGTGCTAGTGTTTTCCTTTATTTTGTAATGTACTTTTTTGATGCATTATTTTGTTTTTTACTGGGTCTGCAGAGAATCTTGCACACACTGATAATTCCTTTTTACATGTAAAGAAATTATTTGGCTGCATTGCTAATTTGTTGAGGCTTATGCATTTTTGTTTGACCATAAATATTTTAATGAGCTTTTTTTTTTAATTATTTTATCATCTTTAATTGCCAAATATATGCTTAGAGATGAAACCAGGAACACACTAAAGAAGTGCATAGCTATACTACCGTCAGCATGGCTTTAGTAAAAAGAGAAAAATAAGTTCTTGAGTTCCTTTTATTTTTTATTGTCCTATGATGTGCAAGACTGATCAGAACAACAGTCTTGAAAGCTTAACAGTTCTTTTAAAAGTCAGCAATCACAAATGGCATTCTGAGGCAGGTAAGAATCAGTTGTTACCATCATTTATGCTGTCTTAAAAATTCCCAGTTCTATCTGCAGAGGGTTATATTGCCGTAGTGAATCACCTGTGTACTCACCCTCCCCCAAAACTTTCCGGGGACAAAACCATTTGGCTGGGATGAATGAGGAGCTGGTTTAGCATTGTTGCGGCAAAGCAGCTTACTGTTGTAGTTGGTCAGGGATCTGCTGGAAGTGGGAAGTGATTTTTAAGGCCTCATCTTACATCACTGGGCCAAGCTGTTTCCAGAAGTCATTCATGAGGATCCTCTTCTACTCCTATAATCTCTGACTTAATTTGCCGAGGTAGGTGATCAAGTAGTATAAAACTAAAAGCTGCACGTTATTCAGGGTAAATCTCAAGTAGTTTCAGTTTGTAAGTGCTTTTTTCACATATTCATCAGCACAAAGGCTTTTTGTTTAGCTAGAGCGTATTTCATGGATTCCTAGGGATGTGCATTCATTTACACTTATGTAAGATAACATATTTTAGTTTAAACTTTTAAAGATCTCCTGACTTCACACAGTGCTAAACTACTACTTAAGATATCGGATCCTCTCACCTCCTCATGTGATCTTCAGTCTGGAGAATCAGGCCTCACTCAAACTGTGCAGGCGCATTAGCACCATGGAAACTCAGACAGGGAGAGGACAGAGGCACAGTTTACAAACAAGTCAGTGACTTCTGATGGAGTTTAGTAATTCAGACAGAAAGCCTGGGGACTTTTCCTTATTTCCATATTTGTGCAAAGCCATAACACAATTGTTTTTTATGCTATTTTAAAAATAATTGGATGAATATTCTCCTCTTCTTCACACCCAAACTAATACTAGTTAATACTATTGTTAAAATGCTTGATCGTGGTTATTGTAATTCAGTTACTTCTCTTTCTTGTGAAATTACAATTTCTAATTTCCCTCATGTTTCTTCTCTTCCCTTCGGAATGTCTTATTTCACATGCACCAATCAGCAGGGAAGTAGGTCTACTATGCATACTATGCATACATATTTTTTAATAGAAACACTTCTGGCAAAAGCTAAATGTCGAGTTGTACTGCAGTTGTATAGCCAGTTGTGTGACATTCTCAAAGCTAGCAAATAAATTGATAATTAACTGAGCTGTAAAAGATTTTAGTTAGACCCTCAACTCATAAAAATGAATGCACTTCCACTGCAATTGAAGAAACTGTATCTGCTTACCTTCTTTGCAGGCCCTAGACCTCTGTAATAAATCTGACATTTACATTTTAAACATCACAAATCTTCAAAAAACATTCTTGACTTTGCCAGAATGCTTAAGTATCATATAAGGGTTTAGGTGCTTATGTCTCAAATCAAGAAAACAATAAACCACTAGACTTCTTGAGGTTGTCTGTGTGCAGGAATGTAATTAGGTCTAGATCTTCCAGATAAAAAATTAGCTGCCAAAATGTGCAGATGGAATTTTTAAATATTGCTTAATAAGGTAAGATGATTAACATATATTGATTCCTTTGAATATCTGACCTTTAGATCTTAATTTTGAGCTGCTCCATTACGGCTTAAGAGTGTGTGAAAACTTAAGTATGCACTTGTATGCATTTCTTGTACAAAGATTCTTCATTTGACCAAATGTGAAAAGTAGTAATTTTGGGCCAAGAAACAGAAAAGGCAGATTCATCCTGAATCAATAAATGAGACACACTGTTTGACAATTGCTAGCGATCATACATACAGAGCCATCTCTTGGAAATTCATATCTTTGCAAAGCACTTTAAATTTAAAAAAACTATTTTTAAAATGCACAAGTTTGAACTCTAACTTTACCTGTTCATTCCTCATCATTAGTTCTTACTGCTAAGTGAATTTATTTGTATGTGGGTATACGGAATCTACCATTTAGACCTTGTATCACATATATTCTACATGATGACCAACAGAGGGGTGCTAGCTTGAAAGTCTTCCTATGCAAATGGATTGCAATGAAAAATCAGGTTAGCTTCAGCCCATAGAAAATCAGCCTCCTTGACTAGTATAACTGCAGAAGAAAAGTAATGGAGGGAAATCTGAAATAAAGAAGCTGGGGATTTCTGAGCTGAAATACAGGGAGAAAAGACCCCTCAAGCCACAAATCTCTGTAATAAGTGGGATGCCTTCTATGGCAAAACTTAAAGTGAGTCTGAAGGCTGAGAAGGAACAGCTGTCTGTTAAGACATAGGAAAACCTCAGAGAACTCTGAGTCTGTTGAGAATGCTGTAATAAATTTGTCATTTTTTTTTCAATAGACAATATACGGCCTTTGTGAATTTCAGCAAATTAACATTCATCTTTCTGTCTAGGATTTATGAAAAGTGAGGCTGCTATTTCTGAGAAGTGATGTAAGACAGGGGACAGTGTTTGTCATTTTCAGGAAAGGAAAAGAAGCATAAATGTGTTTTCTTGGTTTACAGTACAAAGCATATGAGATTCCAGTCCTTCCTACTTAGACCTAGTAGTAGGATTCAACCTGGGCACGTGAAGGCCTCATAGTAAAAATTGTAATTTTATAGTAAATTGAAGGAAGCTGAAGAGTAAAAAGTATTTTATAATGTACTAGATTAGCTTGAATCTTATACAGTGGCTGAGTTTCTCTGGAAGGACACCAATTGTCTATGTTTGCAAGACAGCCTACTATATTTAATGAAAAAAAGTGCTTATTCCCGGGCAGTTTACCTTGAACATCTGTAGAGAACACGCTATTAAGTTTTTAAAAAGGTTGATATGAAGGTTAGCTTCTAAATCATCCCAAAAGGGGGCTGAAATCTGTTCATATTGATCCTTGAAGCTGCAAACATGATAGCATTCATATAGTGCACGGATTGTTTTTGGAGTTTGTTAGTTTTCTACAGTTGCAGAAATAATGGAGTTTTTGTACATTTTCCAAGCCTGCTGGGAAAATGATTAAGACAATACAGATGTTACAAATACAGCACTGAAGGTGCTAAGACATTTTGGAAGTACCTTTCCATTGTATTATTCACTTTTCCTCTCTGCTTACAAAGACTGCAAAAGTATTTACCTACCATAAAACTATGAAAACAACAAAGAAATGGATCCTGAAGTTAAACTGATTTCTGCTTTGTAAAGCTTAGGTAGAATCATTCTAATATAACTTTTAAAATATTTGAATGGTATGAATATTATATCCTATGTAGCATGCCTCTTTCTTCTTATGAACTGAAAGATTTGTATTCTGTTAGCCCAATCTGTTCTTTAAAAAAGAAACAAAGTTCAGTGGTTTGACAGGTTCTTCTGTATATTTGATATGTTTCCTCAGCACTGTAAATTATTTTGTGACAGACTTTTCATGTGTTGCATATTCTTATTACTTGGATTGCCACTCTGAAATGTGAGGAGAAATCCTGTACCAAAAAGTTCCTTTCAAAAGAATGTGAGTGGAGGAAAAGAATTAGAAAATAAAGTAGACTTTGGTACTTTTACTGCTTATAGTGAAACACTTATGCATGGCAATTCTGATAGAATTCTAATACAGATTTATTATTAGAATCAGCAGCTCACTTTACTTCCTATGCATTGCTTCTTATTTGTTCTTTTGAGTGCATTTTAAAGATGTAAGATAGTAAAATGTCTCTTTCTAACCCTGCCTTTTTCACAAGTCTTTTCATGAACTTTTTATGAAGTTTCTAGTCTAGACCAAAAAAATTAAGGAAAAATAACCTTGAGGTTTATTCTGTGAGCAGAACAGTGACTTGTCCAATCACTGTAGAAAAGGGTGGCAGATTGTGATTGATGTTTTCAGAAGAACTACAAAGTGAAGTGTATGAATGGTACCTTAGCTTTCTAACTGTGTATGACAAATGCGGGCACTGTGAGAAGCTCTTTATCCCCAAATGCTTTGGAAGCACATAGCAAATTTCATATGGATGAGCCTATGAGAAGACTATCTAAAGAGCTAATCTAAAATCTCATTTTCAGAGTTGATTCTGGTATTTCAGAAGAGAACATCTCCCTGAATATAGATCTTATATCAGGAGGATTAGGACGTCAGTGATTAATACGAATTTCATTTTTAGATACATCGTGGGATTTCTATGGCATATATAAAAACTGAACTTGTTGAACAGCATGTCCCTTTTCAATTACAGTTTTAATGAAGAAATTACTTTTAAAGGAAAAAAAACCTCTCATGAGCTTAATATTATAAAAAGCTGTTTCTTTTTTTTTAATGTATTTCTTTCTCTTACCCTTCAGTCAGATACATTTAGTTGTTCTTGATGAAACAATAACAAATTCATTATTTTGCTAGGTTGTACCATTTTTATAATGAAGATAACCAATTTCTTCTCTTCTAACTTTATCTACTTCACTGTAGTTCCACTGGCATCTGGGGAAATGGAATGTTTGAATGAGATCTATTGGCAAGCTTTACTTGTTCATTTCCTAACTCTCAAACAAGGGGCTGAGTATCAGTTTTTAAACTGTGGCTGGTGAAAAGTTGCTTCAGTGCTAAACTTGATGATCTCTTGTATGGCGAGAAGAAAGACAGATCACCAATCTACTTGCCAGCATTGCCATCAAAAACCTTGATTTAATTCCAGGGACATTCAGAAATTTATTAAATGTTTTAAGTTTTATTTCAGTCTGAAGCTTTCAGCATTTGTCTTCCTTCCAAATCAGAATAAACAAATTTGGTTTAAAAGTCCTACTCTGTGAAAAAATGAATGGTAAGGATGTAGTACACAATCACAAATGTGTAAAAGGCCAGTTTCATGTGGTCTAAAAGGTATTGAAAGTTACACTCATCATCTCATAAATGGTGCTGCTGTTTAAATGTCAATCACCAGGAAGGTATGATTCACATCTTTTTGCAACACATTTTGCTCCATTCAAAATATAAGAAACCAATGACACTGCAGGATATCTTTTGCACATGCTGTGCTGAAATTTCCTTTGAAAAACATATGTACAAGGTGCACATGAACAGTCTTTCAGTTTGCAGTTGTGCCTTGGATGTATATCCAGAATATATATCACATACACAGAAATACTTAGAAAAGAATCTAAGCCAGTCTGGTCATTCTTTTAAATATCAGTAACAATTTGATGTGCAAAGTAGAGAGAGAGAGGGAGAGAGAGATAGATAGATAGACAGACAGACAAAGTAAAGAAATTATGTTTCAATTGAGAATCATGGAATCCAGCCCATGTTGGAAGGGATGTCTTGTGAGAAAAGGGAATCATAGAATACCCTGATTTAGAAAGGATCCACAAGGATCATCACGTTCATGTCTTATTCCACACCGGAACACCCAAAAATCAAAACCTGTGTCTAATAGCATTGTCTAAAAGCTTCTTCAAATCCCCAATTCTCTGGGGAGCCTGTTTCAATGTCCAACTACCCCCTCAGTGAGACCATCTAGCACCCTCTCTAATCACACACTGAAAGTCTCCAGTGATAAACAGTCTATCATGTTTCTGGGGAGGTTCAGTGAATAATTCTCAGTGTAAAAAAAATATTTATTGTATCAACAAGAAATATTTCAGTGCAACTTGTATTCCCTGTCCATTGTTTTCTCCATATGTTTCTTTGTGAAAAGGGAGTTTCTATCCTGTACAAGGAGGATACTTTAAATACTGGAAAAGTGTCATGATGAGGTCATGCTTGAGCCTTCTCTTCTCCAGTGTAAAAAGACCAAACTCCTTCAGTTTTTCATCATTGGACAGACTGTCCAGCCCTTTGATTATCTTCATTGCTCTCCTTTGGACCTTCTCCAGTCTGTCCATGTCTTTTTTTAAACTGTGGGACCAGAACTGGACACAGTTCTGTGAGCATGGCCTGACAAGCACTGAGCAGTGGGATGATCTCTCTCTGTTAGTAATGGCTCTCTGGATGCACTACCCATCTCACAGACTGCTCAAATTACTTTAACATTTTCTGTGTTTTAACTCAGCAGGCAGCTAAGAACCACACAGTAGTTTGCTCACTTTCCCCTCCCAGTGTGATGGGGGAAAGAATCTAAGAAAAAAGCAGCAAAGTAGAACATACAGGTTGAGATAAAGACTATACTAAGACAGAAAAGAAAGATAAAACGTAAAATAGTAATGACAATTAAATATATACACACATATGCATATATTTTTATTAAATCTGATATAATATTAATAATACTGTTACTGTCTCTCTATATATAGTATTTTGTATATACATATAGATGCACAGTGCAATTGCCTACTAGACAATCAATACCCAGCCAGTCCCAAGCAGCAGCTGACCCCCTAGCCAACTCCCTTCAGCTTTCCAAGCTTTTATATATGATATCATATGATATGGAATATCCTTATGGCCATTTTAGGTCATCTGTCCTTGTTCTGTTGCCTCCCAGCTCCTTGTTTCCTTGCCCAGATCCCTCACTCTCAGGACACTGCAAAAAACCAAAAAATAGAAATGCCCTTGCCTCTGTGTATCACTGGTCAGCAACAGTCAAAATGTTGGCATGTCATCAATGTTATTTTTCACCTCAAGTCAAAACATATAATCATATTGGACACTATGAAGAAAAAAAATCAGTTCTGTCCCAGCTGAAACCAAGAGAACACTACTGGTTCTATTTCCCCACTACGTAAAGATTTAGCTATAAAAAGATTGTTTTTTTTTACTTTCCTACTATACACCATTTATATGGGAACATGGGAACTAATGTTTTTTTCTTCCAGAAGTGTTACGAAGGTGTGTTTTATTCAACATTGTGGGCTTGCTTTTTGTCTATAGTCTGTTGTCGAGAGTGTCCTCTGATATCTCCCCATAGTTGCCACTGGTGCATTGCAGGGAATGTAAGAACTCAGCGATAGTCTGTGGAGACTTTTGTAGGCCCAAGGTGTCAAACTCTTAAGTCCCTACAAGAGCTCACTTGTTCAGGCTCTTCTATTCATCTTTGTATAGTTCAGAATGGATTGCGGGGTCACAATAAATTATGGAGTTACAACTACAAATGGCTCTTTAATGAAACTTCAGCCACAGACAGCAATACTGAAACATAAGACAGCTACCTCAGCTCATTCGTCAGATGAAAAATACTTTTGTAAATAGTATTTTCTGTTTTTACACTATCTCTCAGCGGTATATGCTAACTGCAACAAAAGTTTTTATGTTTTCTTCTTTCTTCCTTCTTAAAAATTATCCAAAGCCTTTAAGTAGTTCTAGGCCTGATGTGGAGAAACATTACTGCATTCACTTCAGGTGTTTTTTCAGCAGCCTCTGGTTAGAAAAATTTCTGTGGTACATTAATGGATGACATTTTCTTCTGCAAGGTTTCCTTGAATACAACGTGTAGAAAATAACTGCTCCATCTTCAGCCAGATACAACTTCTGACAATGTGTAAATGTTCAGAAATCACTTAGCAATCAAGTTTGGCTTGAAGAATAAAGCTCTCTTTTGACTACATAAACAGACAAAGTCAACTGTTTGAGTTTGCTGAAGCTTTTGAAAGCATCTAGTGTCACAATAGACATGTTTGAAGTTGTATTACATGTTAACATAGATATTCATTGTTATTCCTTCTTGTAAGAACATTAAATCAGCCTTACAAACTGCTAGTATCATTTATTGACCTGTAAGGCCTGGGGTAGATAGTTATCACTACGAAAAGATGTTTTTAACAGCATCTGAAATTATATCTTTCTAATCATTGAGTTATTGGAAAAAAAAATTAATTATAATCCCTCAATACAAGGGCTTACTGCTGAAAAAAGTACAACTAAAAGAGTCTTATGACTCCACTTGCTAAAATATCATTTCTTATAATAATGTTGTTTTAAAGTCACAATGTGATATGCTTTTATCTATTTTCCTTAAGTATTGTTCATGGCTTCTGTGCCAGTGCTAATCATGGTTTTGACTGCCGTACATTCCATTGCAGATCTTTTCTGCTCAACTAATAAATACTCAATTTATTTCCAGAATAGTAGTCCATTAATCTTCTCCTTTTACTCTTTTCCCCTGTGCTGTTATTAATATTTTCTTCATATTGTGCAGTCTTTTGATATCTGAAATTTCCTGCTCAGTTGGACTCTTGATGGAATTTCTAGAAGCCTTTAACTCTTCTTCAAGATATCAGGCAGCCACTTATATTTTTGTGATGGCCATATCTGTGAACTTCACATGGCATATTACATGTTTCAGACTCTGAGCCCCACTCACTTCACCATTTCAGTTCCTCATC
Source organism: Tragopan temminckii (assembly GCA_028571105.1). Classification (NCBI taxonomy): domain Eukaryota; kingdom Metazoa; phylum Chordata; class Aves; order Galliformes; family Phasianidae; genus Tragopan; species Tragopan temminckii. The sequence continues at coordinate 44,445,026 of JAOWBP010002052.1, read as the reverse complement.
CTAGTCTTTATTATTGAGTGTATGACTATTTCTCTTAATGTAGAGCCAGAGAAGCAGAAAATCATCTTTGCTCAATAAGTTGAAGATCTTTTATTAGCATTTGATTCTATATCTTTCCAACAGTCTCATATGATTTAGGATCCCAATGATTAGAAGGTTTCTTTTTAAGAATAATCCTTCACAGATTAATCAAACTTTTCTGTTCATCAATAAACCTTCTTCTTATTGCAACAGCATATTTTTGTGTTTACAATTATCACTGTATTATTTCTAACTATATATTTACATTTCATTTGCATACAGCATTAATCTTTTTCATACTTACTTATAATTGATATTTACTCTTTCAGCCTGATACAAATGAAAGTTATTAAACTCACCACATGCTTTCCAGAACAAAACACTGTGGGTAAATAAACTGTGAATAACTTTTTTTTTTTTTTTTTCCTGTCTGGTACAAAAATATTTTTTTCTTAAATGTTTAAATAGAGACAGGTAGATTTCCTCTAGTTGCTTCAATCTTCTAATCAAAGCCAAGCAGTCTGACAGAGGTCTTTCAGCATCCAAAAATCAATCTGTTAGTCCTTACTTTTCATCTGAGCTGCTGCATGATGAATCATAACTACCCAGTTTTTTTCTCCCACTTTCACATGCTTTACTCTGTCTTGGTAAACAGTGAACAACCTATTACAGATAATAACAGGAATGAACATTATCTACAAGGTATAGCCGGCAACCCCAAGGAATCCCACCCGAGAAATCTTAGTTTCCTAAATAGAACGTCAGCATTTCAGACTTTGGCACTCCTCAGTCTTTAGAGATTAATGTTCTATTTGCCTATTTAGAGTCTGGCCCTTGCCAATTTCTTCTCTCTTGGAATCACCTGCTCCCATTTTCCAAATCTGGGAGGTATCTTCCTTTCTTGTGGCTGTTGCCATTGCTTTAACTATGGCTGTTCTGACTTTCTCCTCCTTCTCCTTTACTTGCAGATAGGACATGTTAGTTAGTTAAGTCCTTTTCAGTCACAAATCTGTTAGCGCTACCAGCCTGCTTAACACTTCCTTTCCTGTCAAAAAGGTGGAGTACATGTCATCCTCTATTTCCTGCCTATAAACTAACTAACCCTGCAAGTTGCTGTATGTCAGTAACTCAGGCATGCTTAGCGGACTGCAGTGGGTTTTATGTCTCACAGGTATAAGCATCAGCTTTCACAGAGCCTTGTGAAGAACTGCACTTAGATTAAATGATATTAACCCTCACATTGTGATGAATTAAGTGGAATTTTACTTATCGCACAAAACTGAGAATTCTGAAAGCATCAGTTCACCTTTTTCTTTTTCACTTAGTTTGGCTAAAAATATGTGCTACATGAATAGCTTCTCATGTATACTACATATGTGTCTGAGTAGAGGTATCTACTCAGACAGAAGCTACAGAGCAAGGAAAAGAGAAGATATAACTCTTTGTACTCTCATTGTCTGATCTGACAACTGTCAAGCTTGTTCATAAGGCAGGAACTTTTTTTTTTAATTAAATATTTAAGCAGAAGCTCCTAGTGACAAAATAACTTTGCTTACATAAACTTGTTCTGCTATTCAATCTACACATGTCATATTAAAGTATCAATAGATCGGAGAAATCCATCAATCTAAAACAAGCACAATGAGACAAAAGGTCTGGCCTGATAGAGAAGCCTTAACTGCTACTGATAAAAGCACAATAAGAACAATGAGGATGCAGAGATTTAGCATAGATTCCTTTACCGTGCTAAATTTTGCTTGTAAGTGTTGTATGAAATATTTAGAAGTACACTTTCAGAAAAGTATGGAGCTTTCACAGCAAAATTCTCAGTGACACTAATGGGCATCGCATGACTCATTTCCCACACATGGCTTTGAATATCCATCCTACTTTGTGCTGTACAGTTTCTAGTGCCAATATCATCATTATAACATCTCAGAATTTTCCAGTAGTGTTTTTAAGCTCTGTGAGTCACTTTTCCCATTAATGGATAGTTCTTTTACTTACCCTCTTATTTATTTCTTTGTAATTTAAGATTTTTAATGCCTTACTTGCCTGAAAGTACCTCTTAAAACAAACTAACTTTAGAAATGCTAAGATCTTTGCATAGTTCTTCATGGAAATTGGCAGCTTAAGTAAAGAGCCAAACATAGGAAGTGTGTCATTTTCTTTGACACTCTCTATTTGGTACTTCTGGTCAACATCTCCTTTTGCTGTTCCTGAGGGGAGAATAAACTGAAGAATCCCTGTGTGGCAGCAAAGTTAAATGTTGCAAGAGAAGGCTTTTTTGTTTATTTGTTTGTTTGTTTCCCAGGATTGCCAGCTGTTGTTATTTCATAGAAGAGCTGTGTCATAGATCATCTAAATTTGATATTTGATATTTCCTTCTCTAAATATGTGGTTTCATATCTTAGTTGCTTTTTGTTGTTGTTTTGTGATTTTTTTTTCATGATTATTTATTTATTTACTAGTTGCTACTGACAACTCGGAAACCTTCTACGAGTCTTTCTCCACTGACATGATGAAGTTAGTTATGTTTAAATCCTAGAATGAAGGTAGTATTGAATGTGTTAAGTTTCCACCAACTAATTTGGGCTGGAAGTCTCAGGAGGAGACAATAACAGAATGAAATAGCATCTCAAGAGATGTAAATATCCTGGTCTGCATGAAAAGCAGCATGACCAGCAGATTAAGGGAGGTGATTCCCTCCAACTACTCCACTCTTTTGAGACTTCACCTGCAGTGTTCAGCTCTGGGGTCCCCAGCATGAGAAGAACACAGACCTGTTGGACTGGGTGCAAAGGAGGGCCATGAGGATGATCAGAGGGCTGAAGCTGAAAGAGGTAGGTTTGTTCAGCATGGAGAAGGCTCTGGGGAGACCCCATTGCAGCCTTCCAGTATTTGAAAGGGGTCTGTAAAAAAAAAAAAAAAAAAAAAAAAAAAAAACAAAAAAAACTAGAGAAGGACTCTTTATGAGGAAGTGAAAGGACAAGGAACAGTGACTTTGAACTAAAAGAGAGAAGATTTACATTAGATATGCAGAAGAAATACTTTACTCAGAGGGCAGCGAGGCAGTGACATAGCTGCCCAAAGAAGATGTGGTGTCCCATCGCAGAAGGTGTTCAAAGCCAGGTTGGATGGGGCCCTGGGCCCCCTGAGCTGGGAGTGGCAGACCTGCCAATGGCAGGAAGTTGGAACTGGATAGACTTCCAGGTCCCTTCCAACCCAAATAATTTTCAGATTCTATGTTTCTACACAAGAGAAAATGATCTGCCTTCTGGGAAATAGGGGACTTTGTAACATCTGTGAAAATGTGTTTGGTAAGTGATACTGCACAGCAGCACCTCCAGTGTTAAAATAGGGAATTTACATGCATAAGCTGGAATTCCAGTGACAACATTTTAACAGTACTTGTACATTTTTAAGATTTCAGACATCTTTTTTCTGATTCACATGAACAATTCCTTTGGCACAAAGACTGCCATTGTAGCACTGAGATTGAAATACAGAACTGTTAATAAGACTTTAGTTATCTGAGTTGTTCAGACATTTTTTTTCTTCAGTTGAAAGGAACTAGGCAATTTTTAGAACTGTATTATCCTTTGAAAAAAGGTAGAAGGATGATCAGCACAGGATCACATCCATGCTTCTATTTAGTCTAAATATTTACTTCAAGTTATTGCAGTGGAAGAAAGAAGTACATAGTGTTTATAACACTGTACCAAATCAGAAAATGTATGCATACATTAGATCACAGGTTTTGTGAAATTGAAGATAGACTTTTTTTTCCAGTTTCTGCCCTGGCAACAGGCTGATGTCACTTTCCCAACCCAAAACACATCATCAACAATAAAAGGCATAGCTCTCAATACCCTCAAATCCACAATGGAGAAAATGAATGCAAATGCAGTCTGGCATTTCAAGATGTGAATATTAGCACTTCTGGAATTGCCAAGTAAAGCATTTTTCTCAACGAAGTGACTACCTTTGGTTTGCTTATAAGTCTTCACTCCAAAATTAGGTGAGTAAAGCTGATGAATAGGATAAATTACTTCAAACAAAAGTGACAGCTCACATGTATCAAACAGAACAAAAAGATATTTTCTCTCTCTTTATTCATGGGATGTAAATTGTGCTTTAGAAGCAAAGATTTCTCTGCATGGTGGGGTGGAAAAGAATCAAGAACTTTTAAACCCAGGGAGCCTTTGAAAGCTATTTTAGAAATTGTTTTTTTCCTGCAGGGTTCTATTGAGTTAATGAACCCAGTGGGTTCAGCAGAGTGTCCCACTGGCTCCTGCAGCCTGTGGGAAGTATGGTTACTCCAGAGCTCATCCATCTCCACGTTGCATCTCAAAGCTGCAACTCTACCAGATGTGCTAATAGAACAGCTCTGCCACCTTGGTCGATAAGCACTTACATTTTTAAATTCCTAGCCTGCTAAATTACCTCTGTCCATTTAAAGCTCACACACACTGCACATGTTAACAGTAAAGTTACCTACAAGCCTAGGGAGTATAATAGTGCTAAGATGAAGGCTTCCCAGGCCGTTTACACATCGCTTGCAAATCTCAGTTCAAAGCAGACATGCCATTAATTTGGTATACAGAATATCTCCTTCATATAAAATCTTCTGTAATCATTTTCAACACCACTGCTACTCGTGTTTGAATTCACAGGCTGATATGTAGCAAGTTTAGCAGCCAAGAAGCATTTTTACACTTGCTGGATGAAAATGGACTATACAAATATTAAAAAAAAAAAGAAGAAACAGTTTATTTAGTCCTGTAAATCCTATGAGAAGTAGCTAATAGTCTTACTCTTTAATTTCCATAAGACTTTAAAGTCTCAAAAAAAAATGAAGGAAATCAGTAAGCAGTAAGATTAAATTGAGGGATACTAAGAATAATTTTTACTCACATGAAAAGAGAGAACAGGTCTTAAATTTCACATCAGAGGTAATATTCTCATTATGATATTTTAGAATGATATTTTAGAAGTCTGGATGATTTTGTGATGTGCTCCAGAAATGAATGTACAAAATATAGAATATCTTACTTGTAAAAAACATTGTGTTATTGGTGCAAATACATTTGGTCTCCACCTAGAAAATCTGCAAATTTGACCATCTTAAGCTCTCTGGCTGCTTACCAGTTCTTCCGTAATACTGCTGAGGACTTTGCAGCAAAATCCATGTATGAGCTTCATCAACAATCAGTGTAATCATTAGCAATACTTTCACTGATTTCAGTGAAGAAGAATGGTATCTTGTGACATGTAAAAAAAAAAAATAATCATTAAATTCATAGAAGCATTTCTGCACTGTAATGAGTCACATATGTGCAGGGGCATTGCAGCAGTATCTCATCAGTAACTTATACTCCAGCTAGAAACCACATTTTTTTTTCCCCCCCCCCTCTCTTTTTACTCTGGTTGAAGGAGTGTTTTAGAACAGGTTTAACACAAGATCTAATGTTGGAAAAGCACTATAGAGGGGAAAATACTGATGTATAAACTTGTGGCACATGGTGATTTAGTCAGCTATCGCTGAGTTCTTAGCATAATTTTTTGTTCCTACTGTAATGTTTCATGAAGGCAGAGAAAAAGATGACTTGCTTCCAATGGTGAGGCTTCAAAAGTACAGGATCTAGTTCAATAATGTAGCTGCACTGTCTCACTTCTGTAAGAATACCTAATACCTGATTGCACATCACAGACTAGAACTACCAGAGAGCAGGGCAGCCCAAGCCAGTGTTGGGGAATGTAGGGTCCTTTTAAAGTATTTCATATGTCTCTTTGTCACTCTTGTTTTGGATTCTGGCCTGAGCATTTTTTTAGTTTAACAAGTCTCTCTCATTTCTAGAGAATATGAACCAAAGTGATTACAGAGCTTGTAGACCTTTGAATAATACAGAAGATGTGAACTGAAAAATTGGATTTCTTCAAGTTTTGTGGCCCAGGTGCTCACCCTAAACATAAGTACCCATTTTTATCCTCTTACCCAGCCTCTTTTCTTTCCATCCACTGATACATATGGTCAAACTTAGGATGGTCATTTTTCTATGTCAAAATCCAAAAATAACATGGTCTCTATCTTTTGAGTGGTGAAAATTAAACATTTGATCTCAAGGGCAAAGAGCATTGAAAATTGCATGACTTGAGCAGCAGCAGACCAGTTCAGCACAATGGAAATGTCTCACCTTTTCTTTTAAAAACAGTGTTAAATAACTCACTGAAGCAGCTAGACACTAGTTACTGAGGAGGAGCTTTTTGGGGATATGTTTTTTTCTGCTTGTGAATGGCCAATACGTTAAGAACGTTGACAAGTCACATTTGTGTGGAAAAACACTCACATTTGGAAGAACTGCAGAGATGAAGAAATTGAGCCTATATTTACTTTAATACTGTTATGGTTTAACCCAGCAGGTGGTTCAGCACTATGCAGTCATTCACTCACTTCCCCTCTACCAGTGAGATGGGGAGAGAATAAAAGACAACAAAGTAGAACTTGTGGGTTCAGAAAAACTATTTACTAAGATAGAGAAAAGGAAAACAATGATTTGTATATATGTATATGAATGTATATAATAAGTGATACACAGGTAATTGATCATCACCCCCTGACCGATGCCCAATTAGCCCCCTGAGAAGTCTAAAAGCTAGATGTACTCCCACCCCTTTCAAAATTCCTTATGCTTGATGTTATATGGTATGAAATATCACTTTGGCCAGTTTAAGTCAGCTGCCCTAATTCTGTTCCCTCCCAGCTCCTTGGGCCCTTTGCTGCGAATGGCCTTGGCTCTGTACAACAGTGCTTAGCAGCAACTAGAAACACGTGTGTTATCAACATTGTTTTTCTACTAGAACCAAAACATAGCATTATATCTGACACTCTGAAGAAAGCAATTCTGTCCCAGCTCAAACTAGGACAGATACCATAATTACTAAATGAATTTCAGATTTGGGTACATGGAGTATGATCTAGATGAAGAAGAGCTACTGGTAGTGAAAGTGTATAGCAGAATATTCTGCTGCTGGAATAAATGAGCTCTATAAAATTTGTACTATTCAGTCTGTCTTAAACTCTGCTGGGTAGTGAAAGAAGTTCTGTATACTTACCGATCATTTTAAAGAACTATGTTTATAGGAAGACTTCTATTTTATTCTCATTTGCTATCCTTCAAATAACAGTTTAGCATTTGTTTTCCCACTGTTATGAGTTTTTCAAAGTGCAGATGAGGTCCTGTCAATCTACTTTTACGTGTGATCTTCTGGGTAAATTTAATCAATATTATCTAAGGAGGAAGTAGCATCTCCAGGGAAATACAGAAAAGAGAAAAATACTGTTCTACTTAAAATAATGCTTCTACTTAAGAAGTGTAACAATCTGTACCCGCTCCTTTGAAAAATTCTCTGCATAGGAGTTTGGGAGACATCAAGTGTCTTGGACCTTCTATGAGTTTGGAATAAAATATGTTTTCAGGCTGGTAGCAGGTTGGTTTCTACTGAAATGGATCCCTGAGCTAGATCTATTAGTACTTTATGACAGCTCAAGTGCCTAAAAAAATACTGGTTTTTTTTTTTTACATGGCTAACATAGGTTGTTATACAGTCTGCTTTTTCAAGGTGGAAAGACCAGATAGACGCTTAAAATTTAGAAGTTTTGTGCCATTCATGAACTTAAAGCTCTAAATTGCTGCAATCTACTCTGTTAAGAATAAAATAAATGCTCTCTTCTGATCCTCACTCACGCTGATAGATATATACTCATAAAAGGACAAATACTCTCCATGTCAGTTATGAAGACAAATACATTTCTTATAGCACAGTCAAGTCACCTGGTAATACTAAAAGTACTTTTGAAACAAAGGGTAGATGAAATAGAAAAAATAGGTCCCACAAACAGGAAGAGCCCTATTATCAAGATATTGAGCACACAGAGCTTTCAGTGACTCGAATGACTTGAACAGCAGTTTTGCTTGTTCAACATCTCTGAAACCAGGCTATGGATTTCATTTCATTTCACTGACTGTTGAATCAAAACACAAGTTCTGGCAAAAAAAAACTCTGACGAAGTAGAATGATCAAATAATTACTTCAATACATCTTTGAAAAAAGGAGATTAAATTTTCAATTTCTATTTTTGAATGAAAGGTAAGTATCTTAATTGAAGAGATTCTCAGCCTACAAAAGTAATGAAGTTCTAATGAGGGAGCTTTTAGGAGTTGGGAAAGTTAACTTTGCAACTTTTATAATGAAATCCTAACACTCATAGGACTCAGATTATGGCAAGGTGTTTCTGACCAGACTGTGCTTCAGGGCATCATATGAAGATTAAAAGAAAGAAGAAAAAAGGTTTAAAACTTCAGCAAGTTTCATCCTGCTGCCCCATGTCTTGTCATATTACCTTCTATTTTATATGATGTGACGTTATATATGTTAGCATAACCCAGCAAAACATGATGTAAAAGGATGTGGCAAGGTGGAAATCTGAGAATAAATAAAGATATCAGAAGATTTGTTCAGCCTGGGGTAATATACTCAATCATCTCTTTCTACCATCTTAACTACTTAATACGTGACTAATTTTTCAAAATGTTGTAGGATTAAAACATAGTGTAACGATAATCACAAAAACTCAACAGGACATCATCAACAGAGCAATCTGATCTAGCTGTTGTGCCCCTGTTTATTGCACAGCAGTTGGACTAGATGCCATTCAGAGGTCCCTTTCAACGCTAAGGATTCTGTGATCATCTCCAATGCAAAAAAAGAGAGGTAAAAGAGAGAGGCACACTAATTCTGTGTCTGTTTCACAAGACAGCTCTGCACAAATACATTGCCACACTTGAATGTTTCTAACATTACTGTTAGGGATCAAAAGAGAAGTAAATGTAGCAAAGGACTGCTGAGACAAATGTACTTATTGGTTCCAGCAAAATAGGTTATAACCAATTAGCTAGAGGTGTTTTATAAGCTGAGCACTCAAAGCATAAAATCTAGAAAACTGTGTAGAGAAGACCAGAAGGAAAAAAAAGGGGGAAAAAAAGCCCTTTGGAAGGAGTGAAGTATACTTCAGAGTTAAAAGACTTATTAGATGACAGTTACATCTATAATTTTTCCACATTCTGCTTTGGATCACCTCAACATTTTAAAAGATATGATCTGAAAGACAGTAGGATAAAGAATATCCTTACTTTAGTAGAAACTGAATAAGTCCTTAACCTTTTCCCTCAAGACTCACAACAAAAACAATGGAAATTGGGAACCTTCCCATTGATTTCAGAGGACTTTGGTTTGGACTGACTGTAAACTGTTCTTTTAAAGAAGCCTTCACTGTAACAAAACGAACAGGACACAGGTATAAGTCGATCAATAGCTGTGTTTGAGATTTTTTTATAAAACTATACTTTGTTCAGAGTCCATGAGTTAAATACATATCTTTTTTGGGGTACTATAGTGGTAAAATGACAGTGATATTATTTTGTTATCTCACTATGAAGCACTAAAGATAATTCTAACGTCAAAGTGTTAAGTTCATTTATTCCTATTTTCTCAATTTCCAGCCTTGCTATGCACTGAGAAGAAAAATGAACGTAACAGATTGCACTGCAATTCTATGTGGTTAATACCTGCATATCATTTGCTTCTACCTGCGTTGAAGTATTTCAGCACTACGCAAATATTACAGTTAATTCTTAAATCATCTTTAAAGCCCACATTAAAAGAGTAAACACCTACAAACACTGCACTGCTGCATTTTTCTATGAATGAGAGAGTTCTACTCACTCATGTGTGGGCTCTGACTAGCATGCCACTCACCTCCTAACCTATTAATTAAAAATTGTCAGCATTCATTCGAATTGTCAGAAAGTCTCCATTCCTGTTCATCTGAGACCAGTTTCTCCTTTCGCTTGTTTGAAAGCACCAAAGACCTGAAGGAGATGCAAATAGTCCACAAGTAATTCATCAGACACAATAAGAAAAGAGAGAGGATCCATCAGTCTGTGACTCATTCTCATTTTATGCATATTTTCAACATCAGAACTGTTGTCTTAAGTGTATACCTTGTTTGTTGTTTTTGTTTTTCCCCCCCTCACACTTCTACTTCCCATCCTGGCTACAGAAGTGATTAACCTAAGATACCTAAATTTCAGATAGGTAAGTTTAAATGAGATGAATGCCTCCTTAAATGTCACTGAAGAGATAACGCTGAGGACCACTAAAAGGCAGAACCTGTGTCCTGATACAATTTTAACGGGTCTTTGAAAAGTGTTAATTATAATATTGTAGCTACTAGTCTCATGAATCACATCTCTGCAGAGCTTATGATGTCACTTTTCAAAACTCAACAGATATTCATGTGATTTTGAAAGAAAACATGCGAAACATTTATTTTCATACTTTGCAATGTATCTTCTGAAACTATTCAGAACATTTTCTATGTTCCCAAAAGAAAAATAAGTATTAGAGTAGAAATAATATCAAGATTAGAACAGCACTCATATTATATTTTCTAAAGAGGCAAAAGGGTGCATATAATCAAAGAATGTACAGATGTTATAATTATAGAATATACCAGTGAGTTTGGCTAAGCAGGTTATTACACAAAAGAAAATGGACAGAATGCTTACCCGTGCCCTGGGCCTGCTGTAAAACTCCAGATGAGGGATCTCCAGAAAGAGATCCTTCCCCCCGCTAGTCAGCTCTTAAATGGGTCTAGGAGATGTGGAGCCTGGCTCCACCCCTTCCAGCAGCACAGGTGAATTGCCTTCACCTGTGCTCCCCTGGCTGACTCATTGCTTGCCTCAGGTGATCAATCAGAGGTTCAGGCCGCGATTCAGCAGTTCCCATACAGGGTGCAAAGCCAGAAAGCTGGATTTTTTTTAATGCTATGAAAACAGAGTCAGGGGAAGAAAGAGAAAGAAAGAAGAAAAGGGAGATTTTATTGTTTGCACATGTAGCCATAAATTTCTGACAACATATCAGAACTGAGATTGTGACTTGGCTATGATATGAGTTGTCCGAAGTAAATCACAGAGATCTTGGCTTTTGTTTCAAAATGCAGATCCTGAGAGTCTGAAAACAAGACAAAACAAAAATGCCAACAATCAAACCAACAACCAAAATAATAATAATTAAAAAAAAAGCAACCCACAAATGTGTAAGCTGCAATTACCATATAAACATATTCCAGAATTTATTTCACTTTGGCTGTAGGATGGATACACTACTTAAATTGAATTATCCATGTCTACACGAGTTATTACCTTCCTGTGACCTGCACCTCATATTTTTGTTAGTCTTTACAACACCAGTATGAACTTACATTCTTTTATCCCTAAGTTGCTTTATTTTTTCTGTGATCACTGATGTTCTCTGGGGCTTTGGAGCGCTGTTGGTGGCCTATGAGACAAATGGTTTCTTCTGTCTTCTTACTGTAAATGTACAACTTTAATGAGCCTGCAAGGTGTTCATTTTAAACAATCCTCACTTCTGATGCGTTCATTTATTGCTCCCGACTTTGTGGGTGCTTAGTGTTTACTATTACAGAATTTTCTTTAGAGCATATCTTTCAAAACAAATCTTCACTTCTTCCCCAAGTTGTGTCTTTGAGGTTTATGGCCATGACAGAGAAAGGGAACAGTAAGACAGCCATTTACAGCAGTCTTTGTGCTGACAAGTGGCGAAGAGCAAAGCTTCAGATTTGCTCTTTTCAGCTCAAGTCCTCCGATGCCTGGGGAGATCTACAGCTAGGGAAAAACCTATAACAGGTAGCTTTTTGTACCTCATTACATTTTGATCAACAAACAGCAAGATCCTCCAAAAATATTCCTTATTGTCCTGAAAAAAATATATATTGATGATATAGCTCTTTCTTTTGCTTGTTATCAGTTTGTGTGCAAACTGCACGCAAAAAAAGTTTCACGGTGTTTCTTTTAGTAAGTGAACTTATTGTCAGTGGAATTGGCCAGGTGGCGTGAATGGGAAATCAGATTTGAGACTACAGTCTTTCATTTCTGACATTTTGCAAGGAAAGAAGTCCCTTTGGCTAAGTTTTTACAGCTTCATGTATGACATTTTGTCATTAAGTTTGACTGGAGATTGGGTGCTATTTCTACCAGAAAAAAAAAAGGAGAGAAATATGTCAGAAGTGCATACATGCAAGCAGCTCATGTTCTGAGGGATGTTCAAATGCTGTAATTGTCAGTCCTGAAGACTGAAACCCACAGAATCATGACAGACTATGGAGATAATTATAATTTTTGAAAACAAGGATTGAAATGCTTTTGTGTGTGTCTGTGTGTGTAACTCCACATTTTGTAGATAAAACATTGTGAATAACATTCAATAGAAAACAATATCAAGTAAATAAATATAAATTGTAACGCAGTAAGATATCTAGGGTTATAAATTAAATGTATTTTCTGCTGTTATGTAGTGCAAATTTGCTAAAAAATGTAAGATAAATGTATTTTGGTGAACCAGGAATAAATAATCAATGGGAAGCATAACCACCAAAATGATTTCTAGGCAAGTTTTTGACAAGATTTTGCAGGTTAGATTGTGAGGGCCAAAGAACAAGAAGAGACTCTCCTATGTTTATTGTGTTGATCCCAAAGCACGACTGGCTAAAACCAAATTGTCTCACTCACCTTAATGATAACTTAGATACCACATAAAGATTGAAAAGTACTTTTAAAGTACTTTTAAGTACACATAATAGTAATATTTATATATTTTTCTTCCCTTACCAATGACTAGGTAAATATATACTTTTATCAAAGTTTAAGTAGGCAAATAAATATAATTTTGGAGTGCTGAACACAATTTTAACTTTACTTTGAAGGATGACACAGTTCAAAGTTCATACAAACAACAATAAAAATTTCATAATTTTCATTGAGCCTGTAACCAGGGGATTTCTTATACCTGCCAAATACCAAGAGACAGTTTAATCTTTATGAACAAAGACAGACAGAATTGTCTTTTTGTACAGTAGCTTTGTAGTTTATATACATACCGAAGCTATAGGAGATTTACATTCAGCTCTCTCATTTTCCAGAAGAGATCTGAATCCCTGTGAAAAACAATTTACATGATTGTTTTATCTGTTTTATCTGTCAGGAAGGACAGCTGGACAGAAGGTATGAAGGGTTGGGTAGATGATATCTGTGGCATGTTTTAAGTCATGCCTGGAGTAATGATTCACATCATTTTACATTATTCTTTCAATTAGAAAAAAATTATTGGTGGGCTTCAGTCACTAGAAATTTATGCTCGCTCCTAACGAATTTTGTTTATTTTCCCCTCCATTTTATGAACTCCATGTTTATAAGCAGTTTGGGAATAAGACAAAGAAAAAAAAAATTCTTCTGCCTGACCCATCTATTCTATTTTCTCTCAGTTTGATTATCAAAACAAACAAACAAAAAACAGTATGTTTAGACAAAGTACACACATCCTGCAATGGGTATAATAGCACATTGGTTTCTGTAATCAATTTCTGATGTTTTTGGGAATACTGTGGGAGTAACTAATTAGATGTGACAGTTTGTATCATGTATGTATTAAATGTTACAGTTTGTATTTGAGGCCTGTAGGCCTTAAAATTATACACTGTATATGTATATACCAGTCTCTCTATATGTTTATATAGACGGACATCAACCTTGTACAGCCTCTCAGCATAGCCATAAAATGCTTAATACATCACACTCCATTTTACTTTTAATTATTTATATATGTTATTCAGGGACATTTAGTAACTAAGATAAGTCCTTGGAGTGGAGACATGGGGGAAGGTATCAGACAGAAACAGTACCAATGCACAGATGGCTATGTCACTTGGCCTTCAGCTTTAAATCTAATAGGCCACCTGAGGCAAGATGACACACATCCTGTCATATCTCATGGCTTAATTGCAAAAAAAGGCATTATCACTAGAAGCAGAGAATTTTAGCATGAACCACTGATTACATACAGAATATCAATTTCCATAGACATGGCCAGTGCTGTTGAAAAGAAAGGTAAGATGTGGCTGTTTACTAAGTCGGAAAAGATTACTTTTTATTCAGCAAAGTCTTTTATAAAGGGAGTTTATGGCAGTAAAATGCATGGTGAGTGTATATAAATTGAATCCCTCACCAAGTCTCAAGTGTCAGCCACTGTAAATTCAGATTTATGCTCCTTTTAACTGGCTGTTTGCAGAAGCAATTCATTTCACTAGATTCAGAAATCTTCTAACAGTACTTTATATATGCCTTACATTTTAATTTTTCTTTCAACATATAACTGAGAGTGAAAGAGCATTGCAAGCAAAAGAAATAGATGCAGAATTCTTTTGATTTTTAAGAGAAATAATTTTTGATTATTGAAGTGGGAATAGCTTGAATTATTTTTGTCAATCTTTAAATAATCAATATATACATTGACTTCTGTTAAATGTTATTGAAAATAAGCATACAAAATCCATTATTCTGTAGTCACAGGCTTTTTGCCCTCAGCGTTTGATTTTGAATGTGACATTTGAAAATAAGAGCTAGTGTTCATTGGAAAATGTATTTAAATTAAATGGTCTTAGTGTGAAATCAATTCTTTGTTAAAAATTCAACCAAGCTACGAACACTACTCTAAACATAGTTCTTAACAGATACAACAAGCTAAAACTTTTTTGTTGGCATTCATTGCCAATCATATATATATTTACTAAAATTATGCTAATGAACACCACTCCATTACCTTTCACTCTGAGAAACAAAGAGTGACCCAAGATACCTAACAGCCTAATTCACATCAGTACATCAGGACTACTAATAATGTTATGAATAAACTCTTAGCAGAACAGCTTTCTTCATTTAATTCTGCAGGTGTCCTTTGTTGCTGCTGCTGTTCTTCGAAGACTACTTAGATATCTGTGAACATCTAAAGCTGCAATTTCTATATGCATTTCCAGCCAAGCTCAGAATGTATTTACATAGCTTAAACTGAAATGCAAATGTGCCCTTCTAAACTTAAAAAAAAAAAAAAATCAGATACAAACCCCATGTATTTCAAGGCTGACTGTAGTACTTCATTGAGTAGCCATCATCTGGAAAACTTGCTAATTTTTTCAGAAAAAGTCTCTGAAGCTTCAGAATGTTTTATACAACGGGAATAATGATTTAATAAGATGTTAATGGAACAGTTTCCTGGTATACCTGTTGTCTTTAACTTTAGTTTAGGAACAGCTTGTACCAATATATGAACATGTATAGGCTCTAACTAAAATCTGTCTAAAACCTATTCAAATTGCTTTTCCTTAGATATAAACTGCATGATAATTTTCAGAAACTACACGCTAATTATTCCTTTGGAAGAGCCAATGCCCAAAGCAAAAATATAAATCTCACTTTGATTCCATGCCCTTAAGCCTAAGATTAAATCCTCAAGTATGCGAGATGAGTCTATTTTCAAAAGTTCTCTAAATGCAAATATGACACTGCATTGATATTCACTACTAAGATTTTGGTCATATCTTAAAGGAGAATAGTATCACTCTACTAATACTTTTTTGACTTTAAGGTGTTAGAAATACGAAAGGCATAAACATATAGGGGAATATTTCCAGAAAGAAACAGAGTAAGGCTGCTGTAGGAAGAAAAAAAAACCAAAAAGCAAAACAAAACACAACCTCCCCACTTTATCTTTCTTTCATTTACATCATATTCTGTTGCAAGAGGGCATCAAGCTCCCTTGCGGGTGTGGTGAAAGAGCAGGTGCGAACTCCTTCGCTGGTGCAGAACAAAAGACCTTTATCGCAGGTGCTTAGAGCCTTTTATATCCGCGCAACACAACAGTTTTCCCGAGCAACCGAGCAACCAAGGTTGTTTTCCAACCAATCAAGTCTGGTTGTAACCAGTAAGGGCTAGGCGCCTTGTGGGTGTTTACATCCGGCTCAAGTCATTGTTGAGCTTTACCACTCATTAGCAATACAACGACCTTTATCCCACAGTATTCCTTTATTGGTTTCAATGGAAAAAAAGCTACAGAAACCCTGTTACCACTCTGGTAATATTCCCAGGAGAAGTAATGCGCATTCCCAAGAGAAGAAATGCATGTAAAAAAAGCAGTGGTAAAGGTAGACAGAAGTTATCTGCCTGCTCATAATGTAGGCCTTTATATTGCAAAATGTCCTTATAAAACAATAAGGTAAAATTCTGGCCCCACCAACATCACTGAAACAATGTTGTTTGACTTTAGTTGGTCAGGAATTATTCAGTGAATCACTAGATCTGATCTGTTGGTAAAAAGGGCAGATTCACGCTATGGTAATAGCTGAGTGTCTGAATTAGGCGAAGTATCACCTGCAGGTTGAGGAAACTGATTCTTCCCTTTTACTGAGTACTAGGAGAAGTTGCATCTGAATCATGTGCAGATCTGGACACCACAATACAAGAGTAAAATGAGCGTACAAGTGTCGGAAATATCCAAATAATTTTGTCAGGACGGGATCTCTGGTAAAAGCAGATTTTATTCGCGATTGCAATGGCGGGCGTCCCGCAAGCAGGAGCGCACCTATGGACACAACATGACAG